>JADANP010000003.1:3600000-4200000 GCA_017165645.1 Fusarium sacchari
CTCGCCAAGCATAGACTACATAGAAACGGACAAGAAGAGAGATTCGACCGTTGAAGGATTTTTCATCTCTTTTTCTATTAGTAGCAGATCTGGCCGGTGTTGCCGAACTTTTAAGAATACGATAGTGGCTATTGGCGAGTGAGGCCTCATGAAGCTTTATGATATTCCGTTAAAGCGGAAGAGTGTCCGTCATTTTGTTCTCATCTCGTTAGCTAATATTATTAGCGAGCTCGAGATGCAATGGATGGACGGTTCATCCTTTATCCAGTTGGACCTAATACCAGTCTAGATCGTCGAGGAACGGTTCTTGGCTATGGATGGATATCGGGAATCTTGGGTGCTCTCGTGATGCAGGTACACGTAGCATATCAGATTTGTGCGGTTGGTCGAGATGCTGTGCATTTGGTTATGGATAGGGATATGCAGATGCAATGTGTGATTGTTGTGGATGGTAAGAAATTGGGAGATATATATTCTACAATTTGTGATATATCATTGTGATTTCTACACTCTCTATAACAAACTGAGTTGCTTCTTTCAGTATTATCATTCTGCTCGAGTGACTGTAAATGCATTGGATGCGTCACTGTAATTCAGTAGGGCACTGTTCAGCCAGGCTTATTAGCCAGGGCAGGGCTGCTGCTGTAAAAGACCCAATTATATGGACCGTTGACTGTAACTGGGGGCCGCTAGACTTTCTCAAAATCACCTTTTTTCTCTGGACCCTGAGTCGACTAAAAAGCAAAAGCAAAAGCAAAAGCAACCGGAGAAAGGACAAGCTTCCCCTCAACAAGAACGAGAATAACAAGGGAAATAACGGCCGTTGAGAAAAGAAGAAAGAGACCAAAGGAATGCGGGTGGAAGACAGCCCGACGTTCCGTCCGTCTCCGGCTTTGGCCGACATCTAACTACGGAACGGAGGAGCTGTCAAACAGATGAGACTCAGGACTATGGGGCTCAGAGAAGCACAGAGCATCTAATTTGAGCCCGGACGTAAGTAACTGGAACAAGTTATTACGGAGAGAATCGACAACGTTTGAAAGGCGGCGGGAGCTAGGAGTGGTCGGTACGGATCTTTATGAGGAGCCAAAGCTTACGGGCTGAACATGTTTTATGTTATCCGTACTTACATACGAAGCTCTGATTCTGCATTGATGAGATCGGAATCACAGACCATTCGGAATACTCGGGGCCTCTTTTAGTCTGTCTACCTCTGACGTCTTCGGAAACGATTATGGAGAAGCAGACGGACGGCATTGACCGGACTGTTTATTGAGTTAGGCTGTTGAGCAGTACCTACGGATATACAGGCTACAGCTACGCATGCCTAACTACTAATGCCCTTATTCGCATGGTTCCGGGTTCTTCTAATGTCAGGCACAGGCACAGCACACGAGATTAGTCCCGTAATCGAACAATTCCGAATGTCTTCTGGAAGCATTCACTCACCAGTTTTCTAGTTCTGTACCTCGGTCGAACGAACGAACGAACGAACCAACCAACACACACCTATTCTCAACTCCGAATTCCATTGCCCATCATTGTGGCACAATTGACTCGCCGCTTCTGGTCAAAACGCTGACGATCCCTCTACTCACAAGCTTTACTACGCACACTCGGTCTTCAGATGCAATACAACCTCGGTCTGCGGCCACAGTAACTATGGCAATCTCAAGGTTTGGAAAGGATTCCCATGACGCAGGCCTCAACGGTCGCGTGAGAAGTGGACTCTTGTCAATGGGAGATATCTGACCTTGACCTAGCATTTTCGCGTGGGGGAGAATTGAGATTACACAACCTGTGAACAAGATACCCTTGATTCGTTAAACTGAAGCTGTCTTAATCAGCCAACTGTCAGCTTTCTTGGTGTGTCGTTGTTGGGGTTCAGCTGAATCCTCTGCCGGCTGGTGATGATACAATCAAACCACCTGCCACACACAATGGCTCTCTATTGTCGCGCCACGGCCAGACACAGAGTTTACGGTGGCTGTCAAGACCCGAGCCCAGGTACCGAACCCGAGCTTGGGGTGAGGTAACCTCGAAACTAGTGCCGACAGGACGCTACGGGGGAATGTGGTAGACAGGGAGTTTGGGGGTGCAAGGGTCCCTTTGGTGTTGAGGTGAGGCCATGCTATTCCCGAGAGCAACATCTTGGATGAGGTTTATTGTTCTTGTTACACTGGCTAACTTTAGTTATGCGGTGCGTGTGTAAATGCTCGTTCTATCTCGGAACTTTTCGTCCTTGGAGTCCAATACTCGCTGTATATTTCGCCTGTCGTACATGACCTGTCGTTTTTGAGTCTCACTCATAAAGCTGCAACGACTCGATAGTCTACATAAGACAGGCTGTGAAAGACCAACAAGTTACATGTCGTTTGTTTGCCCTGAGCAATGTTTGCTTTTCGTCTCTTGTGATTTGCCGTGGTACAAAGCAGTTGTCTAGAATAGCGCCTCCAAGTTCTGGACCCTCGCTTCCGGTTGGTCACATCTGACGTTCCATTCCTCAAACATGTGGTTGCCATGCGTTGAGTAGCATTCATGTTGTTGCTTCGCGTGGCTACCGCATGGCTTGAGACTTCTAGGGGTGAAGGATTATACTGTATGGACGGCAGATATCCCCGTCGATGATATACTTGCCTACTAGCTACTGTATGTAACTCAGCTGTATGTAGATCTCCACAGAGTTTTGAGATCAAGGGCTACTGGAAGGGAACTAAGTTAGTTAGTGAATGGGCATTCTTTTGTGTTGTTTTAGAGGTGAAACTTGAGTCAAGCTGGCCTTGTATGGCTTGTGCTCTGACTTGAGTACCTAGGCAGGTACCTTATTTTGGGAATAACTGATAATAATTAATTGCCTTTGCCACTACACGCCATATCCGTCAAGCCTTGACTGAAGCTGTCAAGTCAAGTCAAGTCAAGCCAAAGTGGACTAAAAAGAGAGTTTTCTTGTGATTTGGTTACCGAATCTAGAATCTAGATCAGCCTCGTTTCTCACCTGTTTCTGTCCTCCTCAGACCATGTTCCATAGCCAAGACTTCCCTAAAAGATTCGGGCATCCTCACTGTATCCGTACCCTTCAGTGGAAGCCGCCGGGCCACCCCAAAAAGCATGGAAGTGGAGGACGGGAGGAGACCTGGCCTGGAGCTTACCTGGGTACCTGGGTACAGGGCCTGACCCCACTAAGAGAAAACCTCCACCCTCCTAAAGGGAACTAACAATGGATCCCAGCTGTTCTATCGTACGACTTCCTGAGCTTGGATTTCCCAACATCCATCGCTTTTACTTTTCGCCCTCACTTAGATACACCCTCTATTGCCTGGGGGTATGTACTATGTACTGTACTGTACTGTACTGCTAGGCCTACAGTACCACGAGGAATAGACGGCTTGTGGAGAAAGGTCGAATTTTCTTTCTTTTCTTTTCTTTTTCCCTGCCTGCCTGTGGTCATGGCTATAATCTCTGTTTGTGGGTGTATCACCCCGTCCGTCCACTCTAATTCAACTGGGGGCGTGTGATATCTCAATATCCATGCCATACTATGGATGCCATGCCATGCCCTTGCTGTGTCATGGCCATTGAGCCATGAGGAGGAGGAGAAGGAGGAGAAGGAGGACGAGGATATAATATCTGGGGACGACTCCCCTCTCAGATTCACCTCTCGACTGACGAACTCTGCTTCATTACAACATCCATCTCATTCCTTTACTCATCTGATACTCTACCAAACCTCGACATATACAGCACTTACACGAAGCATTGTCGACATTTCTCAAGACTCTGTCTGTCTGTCTATTCCATACTCCACCTCGGCCTTCTTAGAGGTGCCTCTCTTACTGCTACTACTACTACTACTTCAACTGTAGTACTCTGTACCTCACACTCTTCACAATGGCTCTGTCATATCAACAAACCAGGCTCATCCGGGGCACCATCCCCGCCCTCACCGACCACGGAGAGCGCATCACCACCATCTTCTACCGCAACATGCTGCGTGATCACCCCGAGCTCAACGACTACTTCAACACCGTCAACCAGGCCAACGGTCGCCAGCCTCGTGCCCTCACCGCCATCATCCTCAGCTACGCCAACAACATCAACCACATCACAGAGCTCATCCCCAAGATGGAACGCATGTGCCACAAGCACTGCTCCCTGGGCATCAAGCCAGAGCATTATGGTATCGTCGAGAAGTATCTCATCGCCGCCTTCGCTGAAGTCCTCGGTCCTGCCATGACACCTCAGGTCAGGGAGGCTTGGCAGAAGGCCTACTGGATGCTTGCCAAGATGCTCATCGGTCGTGAGGCCCAGCTCTACCGTGACTTTGGCAAGTGGCAGGGCTACCGCAAGTTCCGCATCGAGAAGAAGGTGGAGGAGTCTGATGATATCTACTCCTTCTACCTCGTTCCTGTCGACGGCAAGCGTCTTCCTCCCTTCCAGCCTGGACAGTACGTCTCTGTTCAGGTGCCCATTGCCGACAAGGGCTATGTCCAATCTCGCCAGTACTCCCTGAGCGAGGCTCCTCGACCTGACTACTACCGCGTCACCGTCAAGCGAGACGAAGGACTTCACATGACCCGCAGCGGTCGATATCTCGGAGGCGATGCCCTCAACCCCGGTGTTGTCTCTAACCTCCTTATCGACATGAAGGACGAGGGCGATATTGTTGAGTTGACTCACCCCGCCGGCGAGTTCTACCTCGATATGTCCAACACTTCCAATGTTCCTATCGTTCTCATCTCTGCCGGTGTCGGTGTCACTCCCATGATGTCCATCCTGAACACCGTCTCCGAGCGTCAGCCTCACCGTCCTGTCTCCTGGATCCACGGCTCTCGTCGCTCCGTCCCCTTCTACGACCAAGTCCGACGCATCGCCCGCAACCGCCCCAGCTTCCGCACCAACATCTTCAAGACCCATCTCGCCGAGTCCGACGTCTACGGTATCACCTACGATCACGACTTCCGCATGGATCTTGCCAAGGTTGACAAGGAAGACCTCTACCTCTGCAACAGCTCTACCGAGTACTACATCTGTGGACCTGAGCAGTTCATGCTCGAGATGGCTGAGTTCCTCAAGGCTCAAAAGGTCGACGCCCCTCGTATGCATTTTGAGCTCTTCAGCACTGGTGACATGGAGTTCAAGGTCGACAACCTGAGCATCGGCTCTGCGTCAAAGGCGAACTCCATCAACAGCAACGAGGCCAGGTGCCCTAGTTCCGGAGCCATCTCTACCAACGGTGCTACCTGCCCCTTCTCATGAGTTTGGACCATATCTGAACGGAACGAACAAAATACAAAACTATCTACGGGGCTCTCGGTCATGGGCTAGACTACGGGAAGTGATGAGGCGTTACGGGTTAGGCGCATATCTTATTCTTTATTGATGTATCTCTTGTTACAAGATTCCCTTTGATGACAAATATTCTTTCTGTCAAACCATAATACATGTTCATGTTCTACCTCTACACTGCACGATTAAGGGGTTTCAACGACACATTGGGGGCTTATTGGAATGAAAAGGTGGGAAGGAAAAGTGCGGGATTTGGGATGGGATTGGGGGGTGTCTAGAAAGCGAAAAGATAAATCAACAGAATTTTATTGTTCTCCCTGAATACACAAACATGCTAAGACATGATACCCCATCTATATAACCACAACTATACCGAATAATGAGCGAAGAAATTGGCGTGTACGTGGTCCCGTACTCGCTTCTAAAGCGATCCCCCGTCTTTGCCCGCTCCGGTAGGCATGGCAGGGTATGCTGGCCAAAAACATCTGAAATCAGGAGACAAATGACGAACAAAGGAAACGACCGCGTATGTAGGTGAAATATAGGAGAAACCAAAGAATAACATTAGCTGTTCCGTTACTGTTCGTAGTTATGGAACTTCTTCCAGTGCTTGAGCAGATTGTCCTGCCTCGTAAACTTTGAAGTACACCCCTCGATTCCACAGATCCTCTCCTCGGTGAGGATACCCTTGCTCGCCGCGTAGGTTCTGTGAGAGGTTCGGTAGTGGCGATCCATGTCCCGCTGCTCTGCCTTGGTGACGTTGCAGTTGGGATCGGCTTTGCATTTGACAGGCTTGTTGTGGGTTTTCATGTGTTTGCTATGTATGTCGTATTAGTCAAAACACTCTTTGTTTCATGTTTGCAAACTTACTTCAAGTCTCTGTTGCCGCCGAAGAAGCGGTCACATTCTGAACAGTAGTGCGGGGTGGTGCTGCCCTGGGCTGTAGACGATGAAGCTTCCGGTAGAGCTGAGATGTCGTTAGCTTGTTTCTGTTTCAACTAGAGATGGATGTAACATACTCGGCTCGGCAGTTGGATAGGGGCTGGGGTAATTCTGGGTTGCATAGTCAGACCCTGAACTCAGCAAAACCTCATTGGGGTTGACAGTTGCAGGTTGCTGCGTCATGTAATACAACATGCTTGGATCCTGAGTCTCTGGGCCACTCGTGTCTGTTGCGTATACACCTGAGTTGAAGTCAGAAACTTGTGAGTCAGCGCTCTACTGGCTCTGACTTGGACCAGCCTGGCTGTATGACGCAGAGCCCTGGGTATCAGTATATCCAGGGTATGAGGTTTCGGAACTCAGATCGGGATCAATGGGGATGTCGTCCTGTCGAGATTGGTGAGATCTGCTGGAACGACTGTGTCTATGGGAACGGTCGCTTCGTCGAGACATGTCTAGAAAATGGTAACTCTTGGAGTATGACTTGCAGAAGAGCTGAAAGGATGGCGGGTATCGCTGAATGTATCTAAAAGCCTTGTTATTAGCTCTTGAGAGGACATTGAAGGTAAATTTATACTCATTGAAAGCGCCTCTTTGGAGGCCGACCGGGGGCCGACAGCGCATTCTCATCTCTGTGATCTTTGGCAGAGCTGAGTCGATTGGTACATGAACAAGAGGAAGGCTGAGAACAAGATAGAAGACCCCAGATACTGAAAGACGGAATGCTCAATGGCGTAGCGAGGATATGAGACAACTCGCGATATCGCGAGTCTGCCTCGTCCGACATTTGCGACCCAGATACAGGCCCATTTCGGTGAAATTCGTCATTTTGGTTGGAAGATTCAATCAAGATAAATGTGAGATAAGGCGATCGAGAATGTTGGAGGCCGGCCGGCTGAGGAGATGCAGATGTTGGTCACCCCGCATGATGCGATGCGATGTGATTGACTGATGGGCCTCCCAAACTGGCCGGCCCCCGACATGAGGCTTGGACGAGGCAGATCTTGGGGTTTGAAAGAGTGTAAAAAGTCAGAGAAGCTGGAAACTCGAGGCCTCTTGGGTGATAAGAAGCCATATAAGAGAGAGATTCTCTTTGAATGGCTGACTTTGTAGCTGCAAACTGCTCATGTTGAGCATACACTCCAGCTTATTGCACCAACAAGGCCCTTGATAGCGAAACCAATCATGACTACTGGTAAGCTGGCCCTTCACCAATGAAATCTACAATAACTAACGGTCAACAGACAACATAACCTCGCTCAAGTCCAGGCAGAAACGCCGTCTCTATGAGCCTATCGTCCTGTACAAGGCTCTCACTGAGATCACCCACGAACAAGGCGCTCTACGTCCTGCTGAGGCCCCAGAGAGGCCAAGAACCGAAGAAGAGAGATACCACCACTTTCTCCATAAGCTCGCAAGTATCTGTGATAGCACAAAGGGCGGTAAGACCGTCACTTCAATCACCATACTCGATGAGGAAGAAAAGTACAAATACGTCTTTGCTTGCAACCAGATATCCGATAGGGATCTCAACGATACGCAAGATCTTCTGACAACAGTTCTAGCAAGCCTGTGTGGCTTTCATACATTTCCTCCGAATAAGAAGAAGATTGTTGAGAGTGAGCTTCTGAAGAAGATTGTCTCATTCAACTCGTCAAGGATCAACTGCTATCTTAGTGCACTAAAGGCGAAGAACATTGTGGATTGCCTTGAGTACTGCCAGCTGCAGACAGACACAGCCGGTAAGTAATACTGCCCGTATCCCAAGACGCAAAGTGAAGCCAACAAGATAATATAGACACCTCGGTTGAGGAGGGTTTGAGGAGTCTTGGGAGCGCTATTGAGGACTTAACATTCAAGAACATGGGCGTTAACGAGTGTAAGACTCCTGAGTCTCGTGTATTGGCACACAAGAACTAATCAGGAACCAGACTTCGAAACCTACAGCACGATTCAAACTGCGCTCGAGACGTTTCTTACACGTGAAGTCAAAAGCTACATCGACAAACGGGCCACCAGTGGTCGCTTCAGCGAAGGCCGGAGCTTTGTATGCTGGTCGGAGTTACGACACAGCCTATCGCGTCTTCAGAGCTACAAGAAAACCATCCAAGATCTCATCGCAGCAGAGACAGAATGGCCAGATATTTTCCAGGAATTCGAAGTTGTTTCAGTAAAGTCCAGCCAGCCAGAACCCAACCCCCTTGGTAAGAAGAGCGAGAAAGCTTCCAACATCATCGGGCGTATGTGCAGCAATGAGGCTTCAAGACAGCGATATCGTGATCTTGCGCAGAACTTGCAGAGGATGTTTGACTTGGATGACCGTATACAAACTCAGTGCACCAAATCTACTTTCAGACCAGTTGTACATTGTGAAATATTGGTCCTCGAGTGGATAATGGCCCTCAACCGAGAACTGGCTCAGAAACATCGCCCAGGGGTCCCGTTCTTCAATGGCTGGAGCTACATTGGGAGCAGCAAACCGGCATGCCAGCTTTGCCGCTACTACTTCGACACTGCAGGTCAACATAACGGTATACGCACTCGAGCCGGCCATGGTAACATTTACATCAACTGGCGGTTTCCAGATCTTCACGAATCCGACGGCGCTTTCGGTCAAACACGACGACAGAGCATCTTCAACTCAATGATAGAGAAGATTCGACAGGATGCTTTTGGGGTCTTGGTGATGAGGAACTCGGAGGGTAAAAGGCATGACTCGAGCACCCATCCTCTCATGTCGGTGCGGTATACCGATGTTCAGACGGAGTTGAGTGTTGGTGATCTGCCCGATGTCGATGAACTGGGAGACGGTTTTGCTATAGGGCTCAGTCTGGACTCTCCGAGTAACAGTTTGGAGGAGTCGGACTTTGATGACGAGGATGGTGGAACTAGCCTTTGATGACAGTTGTTTTATTTCGGGGTGTCTATTTTGTTTCTTTTTCTTCCTTTAAGCTGTATCTCTTTTATATCGTCATCACGTGTTCCTTTAACTTCGACAATGTATGGCTTAGTGGTCATTTCGGTTGTGCCAGGGAGCGGTAGCCTGAAGAAGGTCCTTGTGAAGCTGGCTATCATCACTGATCTTGTACACTTCGTCAATGATATTGTTGCGCTGCATGAAGATCAGGAAGCCACCCCAGACGAAGTCAGCATAGCTAGGGGTCTTTCCCAGGAAGAAAGGTCCCTCTGAGTTCTCCTTCAACAGAGCTTCAACCTCTTGGATATGTGGCTTCGCGTTATCCCAAGCCTCCTGGCCGCCCTTGTCCTTGTGAAGCTCATCAAGAGGCTTGCCGGCCAACTTGGATCGTGTCTCGTGCCAGTAGGGGATGCTCTTTTCACTGAGAATGTTGTTTGGAACGGTGTAGAAGTAGACGGGACGAAGGGCGCCCATGATATTTGGCATGATGGAGAAGAGTTTGGCGAGGACAGGTGAGTCCCTGTGGACCGAGGGCTCAGGGTGGTCCTTCTCAACGCGCTCGAGGATCTTGTTGGAGTCCATGATGTACTCTCCATCGGGGAACTTGACGGTTGGGATGGTCCATGTTCCAGTGGATGGGTTGGCGGGGACACTGAAGAGTGTTAGTTGAGTTGTTGTGAGTGGCATTGAAGACTTACTGAGGCTCAAGAGTGGGCTTGATGTCGGGGTACTCGAGCTGGTCATTGATCAATAACAGAAGCGGCTACTATGGGATTATTGACGTACCCATTCGGTCTTGTAGTCAATTCCCTTGAAGTTCAAGAGGAATCGAGCTGTTGTACAGTTAGAGATATGTCATGAGGGGCGGCAGCCGCTTGACTCACTCTTCCATGGGTTGAGAGACCAGGCACCGACAGGATCTCGGCTGGGGAGGTCAAAGAGGACGTATTGCTCAGATGACATTGTGAGTTATTGGTGATGGTGAATGAATTGTTCAGTTGTAATGAGTGAGTTGGAAGTTGTAGAGATGAAAGAAGATCCTTACGAATATGTCATTATTATCGGTTAATCTAGACGAGCTCCAAGGCTCATGAGGGGGAAGAAGGAGGGGCAATAGTGGGGAGCTGAGCTGTCATAGATGGAGATCTTCGGTTCTAGGCCGAGGAATCTGGCCAACGAATCAGAGTTGATCTTTGGAGCGTGCAACTCAGAGACTATCTTGTACAAAACCAACAGAATATGTGCTCTATCAGGTACGTGCAGCCGCTGTAACTATGTGGACATTGCGTTGTTAGTCATGTGTGCGTCATGTCGATAATGGATGGACCCCTGTTTCTGACTTGGGAACGTAAGCTCAAGCCATAGAATACAGTCTCAGACACCAGACTGCATCATCCAAAATCCTTTGTTGGCAGAACATTTATTGATCGACAGCTTATATAGATATTTTTATTTTATGAGATGCCCAATCTTGAGTGATTGGAGGGAGAGTCCAGATTAGTCATCCAAGTTTGGGAGCAAGGAAAATCAAGTGAAGCAGCAACAGTTGCGAGTTTTGAGCGGGCTGTCATCATGAGTACACCCTCTACTCAAGGCAAGACAAACACTGCGTCGATTAACAAGGAGAAACATCCATTGCACAATTCGATGCTACATACACTATCAACAAGGGCTATGAATCTCCCCCAGCCTTATAGGGATATAAGCGACACACAAGATTGACCTTTCAAAACGGAATTCCGTGTCACCACTAGCAAAAAGCCAAGACAGTGCGGAACGAATGCGACAGCGATAGGATCTAGCCTCTAGCTAAGCATTTTACCCCTGTCAGTGTGCAAGCACCACTCAGCCCCAATAGAGGATCGGCAGAACAATTCAGCATGGTCCAAATCCTTCAATGTCACAGACAGCAAATACTGTTGGCTGAAGCTTGGGCTGAGACACAGCCACTGAGCGTTGCACGCATCCTTCTCTATATGCCTAGAATTAGCTCCTTGCATTGCATACAAGAGACCCTGAAGCCCCCACCTCAGTTCTTCCATTTCTTGCAGCTCTTGTCTCGCCATACAGCTCAGCAATAAGCGCAGCAACACATCACAATGGCCACGATACAAAACGCTGCGCATTCCAACACGCTAGAAACCCCAGGTTTACCACAACGTCCTACAACTCCAAGGTCAGCAGACTGAAGCTCTATCTCTCCTCCTGTAGCTAACTAGACATAGAGTAATTCGTACCGTTGTCCACGATGAAGGTCTCCCAGAAGTTGTTCACTCAAATCGGCCCATAAATCCCACAGAATACTACGATGCTCCTATACCAGTAGACTCGGAAACAGACAAACGATATAACGAAGCTCCCATCCCAGTCACAACACTCGACAAAGATGAGCCTGCACCTCCGCTGCCAGTTCGTCCATCCTCTATTACACCGCAGCCTCAGCAACCCTACCCCTACGGCCCAGGCGGTTATGCTCAGTCACCGCAACTACCGCCTTACAACAGCAATGAGGTCGTAACGTATGTGACACCGCTCGACCAGCTTGGAGACCACCCAAAGTTTGTGGATTGCCCTTTCTGCAGACATCGTGCAGAGACACGAGTGAAGAAGGTATCTTCAAAAATGACACAGTGAGACCCCTAAAGCAGTTCCCAAGACCTTCCAGGCTAACAATCTCTAGTGTCTCTGCAACAGTCCTCGGATTTACAACAATAGCTGGCGCTGTTGTTCCTTATGCTGGGAAGTGGCACTCTCACACAGCTCATTATTGCAGCAATTGTGATCACAAAGTGGCAATTCGAAAATGGGGGTCTAGTCAGATGAAGCCTCAAGATACACCCGATTATCTAAGGGAGGCATCGAGATATGGCCCTGCTCACTCACCGAGCATGTCCAGTAGCTCGACGAGAGGTTAAGGATGATCTACATGAATGATAATAAGGGATTGATACCAGGACGAGAAACGGTTTTCAAAGGGATACGGGTTGCTGATCGAATTCGACATCTAAGCGACAGAGGCTCATCTCACAGCATTTCATTTGATTTTGAAGGCATGAATATCAAGTTCACGAATTGTGAATGTGCTATTATAGGTACTCTCTTCAGTCAAACTATTGGCAGAGAAATAGACAAATATCAAGGATTGCATCGTTGGCAAGTCTCATCAGACTCTCTTATTCGTAGTATGTACCTGTCAAAGAGCAATAATCGACTGTTGAAGATGGCTTCGTCTGGCCAATCATACATTGTGGTAATGTCGATCAGGGTATTCCACGGGGCCTGTCAGATGCTTATTTTCTGCCCTGCCCTGTCAGATCTCAATTGAAGCTCATGTGAGTTACATGAATGCTTTATCAGTCTGGAGAGAACAATGGTTACATTGTACGCTGTTAAATTTTAGTTTTAACGAACTGTTTCCCCCCTGTAGGGTGGTCTTTAAGCACCTCGTCAGAGCCAGAATCAGTGCTGTATAACTCTGGATCAGTGGGATCCCAATACAGGGGACTTGGACAAAAATAGACCCGATTGAGAAAAGGTGCGCCTAAAATTCCTCATACGATGTCGATTCTGGATAAAAGATGCTTGTATTTACTGCAATTGGCTCCGACGCAGTAGAATGGCTTTGTGGCGTCAATCAACTGCGGGACCAACACCTTGAAGAAAGTACATGTACTTAGTTAGTAGGGGTTCAAAGCGCAATTTCGCAACACCACTTTCACTTTGACTCCTCAACAACTCCAATCTCTCGCACGGCACCTCCAACCTCGTCGTCGCACAACCTCGCAGCGATCAATGGAAGAATCAACAGAGCACCACGACATTCTCGTTATAGGAGCTGGTCTCTCCGGCATCAACACCGCCCACCTCCTCAACCAGAGACTCCCCCACCGCTCGTACACGATCCTCGAGGCGCAATCGGCCATTGGCGGAACATGGCGCTTCTTTCGATATCCAGGCTTTCGATCCGACTCTTTCATGACAGCTTTTGGCCTGCCATGGTATCCTTGGAAGCATAAACATAAGATGGCGCAGGCGGGCGAGATCGTGGACTATCTGGAGGAGGCTGTTGATGCAGCAGGCTTGAGGGACAAGATTCGGTTCCGACATAAGATGCTGGCTTGCGAATGGCGGACAGACGAGCAGAATTGGAAGATAGAAGTTGATGCCGACGGTCAGCGAAAGACGTTTATTGCCAACTTCGTCATCAGCTGCGTGGGATACTATGCGTACGACAAGGCTTTTCCGACGACGATTCCAGGTCTCAAGGGCTTCGGAGGACAGGTCGTTCACCCTCAATGGTGGCCTGAAGACCTCGAATACTCTGGCAAACGCGTCATTGTCGTCGGATCAGGAGCCACGGCGATCACAATTGTCCCATCACTTGCTGAGAAGGCAGGGATGGTGACTATGCTCCAGCGCAGTCCGTCCTTCGTCATCTCCCGACCTACAACTTCCAGTCTCGACTCGTTCTTGAAGTATCTGCTCCCCTTCTCATTAGCACACTGGCTGGTGTATTGGAAAGACGTGTTGTCTGAGGTCTTTTCCACGCAGTTCCTCCTCAACTTCCCTGCATTGGGTCGCAAGGTTCTGATGGGGGAGATGCAAAAGGCACTGCCCAAAGACATTGACGTCAATGTTCACTTCAACCCCAGGTACAATCCTTTCCAACAACGACTCTGCATGTGTCCAGATGAGGACTTCTTCAAAGCTCTGCATCAGGACAACTGCGAGATTGTGACGGACACAATCGAGACTGTCACAGAGGACGGTATCTTGCTCAAATCTGGTCGCAAGCTCGAGGCCGATATAATCGTTACCGCGACAGGGTTATACTTCCAACTCTTTGGCGGCATAGCTCCTTTAGTAGATGGGCAGCCCATCCAGGTTGGCTCACACTATGCCTGGCGTGGCTGCATGGTCGACTCTGTCCCTAACATGGGATTCGTGATGGGCTACGTAACAACATCCTGGACGCCCGGTGCCGATATTATGGCCAAGACATTGATAAGTGTTATAAAGGAAATGGAGAAGACGGGGTCAACGAGTGTTATGCCCATGCTCGACGAAAAGGATAGGAGCAAGCCGCAGAAGCTACCCGTCAGTGCTACCAGCAGTTATTTTGTCAAAGCTGCGGACCGTATGCCAAAGGTGACTGATGAAGGTCCGTGGTATGGACGGGTGAACTTGGCCAAGGATTGGTGGGCGTGGTTAATGGGTGATATGTCGAGTGGGCTTCTCTACAGCGGAGGACAAAGAAAGAAGGATATCTGAGACGTAGATATTTGAGCGAAAGAATAACGCCACGAGCTTGCTTTTCAGGATTTGTTGGAGCTTTATGGCGTTTGCCTGGATCCGACATTGCCGGAGGATCGCTAGCTGACACGATTTATGAATGACGAGAATTGGCATTACCTTATGAGCTTATCAGGATCCTTGCAGTGTAATATCTTACATGTATCTCATGCTGACCAATTCTGGGCATCTGAAGTGAGACTTGCTGGTCTTCCTTTCTGCCAAGGCTATTATTGGCTGCTGAAGATGCCTCTATTGTCAAAGTCGGGGTTGGGCCTAGAGCTAACTTAGCACAACTGAAGCAAAACGCCTCAAGCTCTTCCCGATTGGTTCTTTTACTAATTAGTTATTCTCCGATTCGTTTGCCTTTACGATCAAACAATCTCGATCATGATGAAGATTCCTTTGTATTTGCTCGTTTGCACATGCTGTAACAGCCCAGAACTGCTACTCTCGGTTATATTCCTCGCCTGAACAACCCTGCCATATCCACGCCAACTTTCTATCAACGTCTTCTGTCTGGCGAATCTCAAGATCTGAAATAATGGGACGCCTGATCCTACGCCGCTTCATGGCATCCACGCGGGCCGGAGTTTAGACTAATCTAGTCTAAAGTCAATTAATTCCCTTGTTCTTGGCCGATCCAGGCGGATCGAGACTGGTAAGTCACAGGTCACAAGTCACATATCATCTGCTTGACTTGCTCGCACTCGTCATTATCCAGACCTTCAACACACCTGGTGTTATCACGGTCAATTGATCTGTAACCATGGGATTTCTGACAGACCAATCGCTAACCAGAATCTGCCTGCAGGTTACCTTTGTGTTACTTATCGCTCAGCCGTTTCGTCTTGTTCTTCGCTGGTCTCGTCTACGCCATATTCCTGGCCCAGCCAGCGCAGGATGGACTTCATGGTGGCAGTGTCGAGGTGCTCTTAGCGGTCGCTATCATGAGCATTTGAAGAACGCAGCCGATAAATTCGGTACGACATACTCATCCAAAATCACTACCCGAAATCACTAACAATCAATAGGTCCTCTTGTTCGTATTGGTCCCAATGAGGTGCTCTCAACAGACCCAGTTGTGCTGCGCAACATGTCTGCTGTGCGAAGCACTTATACGAAAGGCGACTTTTATAGCAGCGGCAGGATAGTTCCTGGTGTTGACAATGTCGTCTCTGAGAGGGATGAGGCTAAGCACAAATTCATGAGAGCAAAGATGGCACCAGGTGTAAGTCATTTCAAGCATCGCACTGCTCTTGAGATACTAATAGCTTCTTGAGTATTCTTACAAAGAGAATGAAGGCTTTGGCTTCGAGGCAGGCATAGATCGTCAACTCCTCAACTTCATCTCGCTCATCGACCGGAAGTACCTCTCAACGACAGGCCTATCACGGCCTCTTGACCTTGCCGAAAAGACACAGTTCTTTGCCCTAGATGTGATTGGCGATGTATCTTTTGGTGAACCATTCGGCTACTTGACCAAAGATGAAGATGTGTACCAATACAATCAGATAAATGCCAGTTCACTATCGGTCATGAACGTCGTATCCGTCTACCCCTGGCTAGGAAGGATTGTTCATCGGTGGCCGTTAAGTCTGTTGCTACCGCGAGAAGAGGACCAGGTTGGCTTCGGGCGACTCATGGGGTGAGTTACATACCGGTTAACGGTAACCCAAGCTGACTTTTGTAGTTTGGCGAGGCACTTTGTTCGCAAAAGATTGGCCGAGGGGGTCACGATGAGGAAGGATATGATGCAGATGCATATCAGTAACGGAATGAGTGAGGAGGAACTTATCCAACAAGCCTTCATCTCAATGCAAGTTCTCAAACCACTCCAAATACTTCCAACTGACCAACCTCAGTATCGCTGGTTCTAACACAACAGCACATGCGCTTCGAATGATCATACTCTCCTTAATCACAAACCCAAGCGCATACCGCTCCCTCATCGCCGAGATTCGAAAGGTCACTTCTTCAGTCAGCAGCCCAATCTCATGGGCACAGACGCAAACACTACCATATCTTCAAGCCGTCATTCGCGAAGGTCTGCGCATGTGGCCGCCAGTAGCTGGTCTCGGTTTCAAGCAAGTCCCCCCAGAGGGCGATACCATCAATGGCTTCTTCGTCCCCGGCGGAACGCAAGTCGGTCAGGGGTTCTACGCTGTTGGTCGATCACGGCTTGTCTGGGGCGATGATGCTGATGTTTTTCGGCCTGAGCGATGGCTGCTCGCTGATGAAGACAGGCTGAGGGACATGACAGCGACGTTGGACACACACTTCGGACATGGGAAATATTCGTGTTTGGGAAAGCCGATTGCTCTCATGGAGATTCACAAGGCTGTTTTCGAGGTATGTACGCCTAGACAAGGCACGTCGCATAGTTATGCTAACGGATGCCAGTTGTTTAAACGCTACGACTTTGCTATACTGAACGCTGAAAGACCTATCAAGACACAAACGTCAGTCTTTCTCTTTGCTTCAGACTTTTGGGTCACGATCTCCCAGCGTAATGACGAAGAGAATTGACTTCACGTGTGCGATTGATTGGACATATGTATACATCTCATATATTAGATGTCGCATATAAGTCCTATGAATTTGACATTTTATAGATATCAATGCGGCATGGCATTATATAATGCGTCACACGAGGGGTCACATTTGTAACGCGTCTCTTGAGGTCGACTGGGTATCCATTTGTTCAAGTAAACCAACCATACAACGAGAAAGTCCACTTGTCCTGTATAGAACGAGGAGAATTAAAAAGGCCTCTGCTACTCTATGCTCAAATCTCTTCTTCCTCGGGTTTCCTCGATGGCGTACCAAGTGTCTCAAGCCCTCTGGCTCCAACCATTTCCACAGGCGCATTTGCTGGAATTTCCACGCCCCTCCCTTCAACGACCTTTCCTTGTCCCATGGCCTCTTGATATTTCTTACCCGCCTCATCCAGCAGAGCTTGTACCTCCCCTTCTCTCTTCACAATATCCTCGCGTTCCTTCTTCAGTTTCTCAACACGGTTTTTCTTCCCCTTCATCTCCTCCTCCATACCCTTCAACGTAGTCTGCAGACGAGCTAGACACTCCGTCAAGCTTGGTAGAGGTGATATCTTGGGTGGCGCCTGTAACAAGTCCTGACTGGGATCTTTCCGAGGCTTCTTCAAGCCGTCCATACCTGCACGTGTCTGTGCAGCCTCGTATGCGATTCGTCTCTCGGCATCGCTGTCGGAGGAGGAATCTGAGGTGTGCCCTTCGGCAGCTGTGATGAGCTCTTCCATCATCTTGCGATCTTGTTTCCGCCTCTCCTTTTCGGCACGTCTGCCCAAGGAAAGTCCACCGTCTTCAACGTAGTTATCGAACCCTTCGCCGAGATCCTCGTCCTCGGCTATTAATCGTGTATCGTCCTTCTTTTTGCGACCAAAGGGATCCTCATCATCTTCAACCGATAGAAAGTCCTTCTCCAAAGCTAATCGTTTACGCCGTTCTTTCTTTTCTAGAATCTCGGCTTCTGTTAGAATGGCCGTTGGTTGTGGTTGGTTGAACTCTGACGAATCAACGATAACCGCGCCTTCGAGTTCAGAAGCATCCAGGTCCATAAGATCGGCGTCATCGGGCGGCAGTGTTGACGGCCTTTGGGGAGTATTTGGAGTTGATGATTGTAGCTCTTCGAGGTATTCTTTGCTGTATTTGGGTCGGTCGTCATCGTCCCCAACAGTCCTCATGGGAAGGCCCTTCGTGCCCAGTCCTCTTTTGATAGCGCTGTTTTCCAAAGCTCGTCCCAATGGCAGTTTCTTGGGGGTGAATACCTCGGTGGTCTCATCATCTCCTGCAGCGCTGTCGTCTCCACCGAAGGACAACCGCGAAGATTTGTTGGTTTTTTTCTTTCCTTTCAAAGACCCTGATCGACTGATCGCTGGTCGAACCACCACTGGTCCATCATCCTCGTCATCGTTCGCGGCTGGTGCATCTCCCAGGCCCTCGCTATCAGCAGGATTGAAGCTCTTCCTTAGCCCCGACTGTCGAAATGGTTTACGGCCAGCTTTTGCGCCAAACACTAGTTTAACGGGCTCTGTATTTGCAAGGGTCAGCCTTGATCTCATCAGCAAGAGTCGCATTTTCAAGTTCTGGGAATACTCACCATCACTACCAGCACTGTCGCCACCTGCTACTGAAGCACTTTCGCTGGAGTCCTCATCGGCGATCTTGATGACCTTAGCCTTTCGTTTCGCAGAAAAACTCATGATGCGATTGTGTTTAATGTCGGCGCAATAACTTAGAGGCAGAAAGGTCGCGACGCGGACTGAAAGTGACGTGCATTTTGGCTTGATAAAGATTCTTATCAGCACGTGATTGGATTTCAACCCAGAGAAATGGAGATAGCTCTAGGCCGCGATCGCGTCGCATGAAACAGCATCCAACTATTCAACCATTTATTGCTCAAGATGGCGCCCGCACAACCTGAGCTGAAGAAGGCAAGTCTTGGTCTTTTCCGTGTCGCATGCTCCCCAGTGTCGTCTTTAGCACTTCTCCCGTGCTGAAGCATTGCGATCTGTGGCTGCTGATCCATAGCTAACTTTCTGAACAGTACCTCGACAAGAGACTGTTCGTCCAGTTGAACGGCAGCCGAAAGGTCATCGGCATCCTCCGAGGCTACGATGTGAGCAATATTCGTGCGATTATATAAACAGAACTAACGGAACCAGGTCTTCCTGAACATTGTCCTCGACGAAGCGGTGGAGGAAAAGGATGGCGGAGAGAAGGAGAGAATTGGCATGGTTGTACGTTTTCCTGATGCACTCTCGACCGCAGAAGACAAGATACTGACATTTGGACAGGTCATCCGTGGTAACTCGGTGGTAATGCTCGAGGCTCTCGAAAGAATTGGCGGCGATGACCGACGTGGAGACCGATAGTCCTGAAGCATGGCGGAAACACGAGAAGAGACGACGGGAATTATGTGATCTTTATTGGCGTTAAGGTCGAAAATGAGACAAGTCCTTGAGGGCAGTTTGTTTGGGTCACATCTTACTAGATATCAAGAGAGGAAGGGCATCCTCGAATTGTTATGTTACACCATGTCCAGCCAAACACTACACTACCTTACTCCTTCTTCTCCCAGGCCTTTTCGTCATAGGAGTCCATCAACTGGCCAGCATACGCCTTCTGCCAACCCTTGATGCCTCCAATCAGAATTTCAGCCTTGATCTCTGTCTCTTCAACTTCGTCGAGGTAATCCTGCATCCAACGCGCACATCGCGGGCCTCGACCAGCGCTGCTTCCTGGGTAACGATGAGCACCAGACTGGTTCAGGTACTTAGACGATGACTTACCGCAATAAAATATGATTCTCTTGATACCCGCCTGTTTGACAAGCTGATAGATCTGAGGACGGGTCTGATACAACGTATGAGCGGGGAGGTTGATGGATGTAGCGATAGTGCCGCCCTCCCAGTCCGTCCTTCGAACATCGACTAGCAAAAAGTCCCTGTGGGCATTCTTTCCAGAAGCTGCGTTCACTTCAATAAGCTTTGCGACGATTGAAGGGTCCGTTCGAGGGCATTCGGCCTTTGGCTCAGGGAATTCTTCCCACCATTGCTTCTGCGGGGTGTCCTGCGGGGCGTCTTCTCCCATGATGTGACTTTTTTAAGAGAAGAGAGCAAAGTTTCGTAAACAAGCTATGGGATTTCTATAGCAACGATATTGAATCAAGATTTGGAAGTGGTTATTGTGTAGTGCAGATTGGAGGTGAGAAGACTTGCACTTTATATAGTAGCCTATAGGTCCCTTAGGTAGGTGATGATGACGGGATGCAGCGCCGACCCGGAACTTTTACCCCGGATTGAGGTTGTACGGCAACATCACGGATCAGATTACAAATGCTTTCCAACCTCAATTTAATTCTCAAGACAGGACCGCAGTGTCCATAAAGGAACTAGGAAACTGTAGACATGTTATTGTGGTATGTTTGTGGAAAAGACGATTCTGCTATGCGCCTCTTCGTAGAGGCGCTGTCTGGGACCAAGCGGATAACTACTAATCACATAACCATTACACCATCCACATGTCTTAGTACAAGAAAGGATGATGGATGGTAGAGATTTTCAAAGGAAGGAATACATATATAAAGAAATGGACAGTTAATTTTTTAAGATATTAGTACTAATCCAGTTGAGTAAATTTGTCATTGATTTTGTTATCTAGGGTAGGTCACTCACAACAAACTTCACACCGATGCATTTGTGGTGAATAGGTAGCTAAGCGGCATTCAATGATTGATATATGATTAAATGAATCCAATATGATAACGCTATACATGCTTTTAAATAACTATAATCATGGCTCGAATGACTTCTCCTCGACAGCAATCTTTGACTCCAGAGCGATATCACCAGCAGATCTTCCAATCATAAACTTGTAATCACCACCCTTAACCACCCACTTCTTTGCCGACTCATCAAAGAAAGCAAAGTCACGAGTACGAACAGGTATCTCGACCTTTGTGCTCTCACCAGGTTTCAGTGTAACCTTCTCGAAGGCAGCCAATTGCTTCAGAGGATCGCCCTTGGCAGTCTTGGCGGCTCCCACATAGACTTGCACAGCGATGGCGCCGACGACCTTGCCCGTGTTGGAAACCCTCACGCTGACAGTGTAGTCACCGCTAGACTCCTTGACCTCCAGGTCGGAGTAGTCGAATGTGGTGTACGAGAGACCGAAACCGAAGGGGAAGTTGACCTTGTCGGCAGAAAGGCAATCGAAGTAGCGGTAGCCGATGAAGACACCTTCGCCATATGTCACCCTCAGCCTGCCGTCAACGTGCTTTCCGGGAAAGTTGCCATATGCAGGGCAGTCTTCGAGCTTCTTGGGGAATGTGCAGGTAAGGTGGCCTTCAGGGGTTTGGGCACCCGTCAGCACATCTGCGATAGAGTTACCAGCCTCCTGACCTGGGAACCACGTCTGGACAAGACCCTGAATCTTTTCCAGCCAGGGCATAGCAATGGCGACACCAGTCGAGTTGACGACAATGGTGTTGGGATTGACCTCAGCAACCCTGGCGATCAGGCGGTCCTGACTACCATCCTTGGGCAGGTTAAAGCTGACTTGGTCCTGGCCCTCAGTCTCCCAGAATGGCTCGTGGCCAGTGAAGATAATGGCATAGTCGGCGTCCTTGGCAACGGCAACAGCTTCCGAGAGGAGGTCGCGGTCATGCTCCGCCTCAGACATGTATCCTACTCGCAGACCACATCGTCCCTCCAAAATGCCAAGGTCAAGATCCTCTCCATCCTTAGCAGCAGGGGGTGAAGTGTGCATGGCGAGCTTGTATTTGCGTCCCGCCTCCAAGGAGACCTTGAACTCAGGAGGGTTATCCCCGCCGAACAGGAAACCCATCGCATCCTTGGAGTTCTCCTTCTGCTCGAAGACGACCTTACCGTCGATGATAAGCTTGCTGGGCCCTAGACCTGAGGCGGTAAAGTAGTACTTGGCGGTCTCCTGGGCTGTGAAGGTACCCTCGAGGGTGACATCCTTGTTGCTGAAACCAAAGCCGCTCAGAACGGACACTTCAGAGTCGGGATGAGCAGGTCGGACTTCAATAGGCTCAGGGTTGCCAGGCTCGAAGATCTTGAAAGTGAAACCCGGGTTGCCGTCCAGGTCAACAACGTTCTCGGCGATAGGGGGAAGCATGCGGAATGTGTGAGCTCCTGTTGCACTGTTAGTTATCGCTCCCTGAGACGACGCTTCTGGGTATGCTTACCCTTAGCATAAGATAACTCTGCACTGTCACCGAGAGCTTCATGAAGAGCATCCCAGGGGGTGACCTTGTAGTGGGCGTTGACAGACGCACTGCCACCACCATGAGCGAGACCAATCTTGGCATGGCCCAGGAGAGCAATCTTCTTGCCCTTGACCTTGTCCTTCGACAAAGGAAGGATATTGTCTTGGTTCTTCAGCAAAACGATACCCTTGGAACCAGCTTCTCGGATAAGAGCTTGGTGCTTGGGGTTGTTGATAGCCCTCTCGTCAGGGATGCTGGGGTCCTTGAAGCAGTTGAGACGCTCGAGGAACTTGAGCACATGCCTTGCACGCTCGTTGATGGTATCCTCGGAAGTCTTGCCGGCCTTGATAGCCGCGATGACATCCTCGGTCTTCCTCCACCGGGTAGGACCAGGCATTTCGAGATCCAGACCAGCTTCGAGAGACTCAGCGGTAGAGTTGACACCACCCCAGTCGCTCATAACGAGACCATCCCATCCCCAGTCGCCTCGGAGCACTTTCTTGAGCAGGAACTCGTTGGAGTCAGCATGGTGTCCGTTGACCTGGTTGTAAGAAGTCATCACGGCCCAGGGGTTGGCCTCCTTGATTGTGATCTCAAATGGTCGGAGGTAAAGTTCTCGCAAGATCCTCTCGCTAATGGTTTCATCGACAGTCAAGCGCTCAGTCTCTTGTTCGTTAGCAGCAAAGTGCTTGATGGTAGCCGAAACACCCTTGTCTTGAAGACCCTCCACGACTCTAGCGGCCATCTTGCCAGTCAGGAAAGGATCCTCTGAGAACGACTCAAAGTTGCGACCGCCCAGGGGATGACGATGAAGGCACATGGTAGGCGCAAGAAGACACCGGGCACCCTTGGAATGCGTTTCCTCGGCGAGGGCGGTACCGATCCTCTTGGCAAGGTTGACATCGAAGGTTGATGCCATCAAACAAGCGGCAGGGAAGCAAGCAGCTGATGTACCACCAGCAAAGGCAGCTCCGCGAGCGCCATTGGGACCATCCGAGACCTTGACATGAGGAACGCCCTTGGAGGAAATGGGGACTGTCTCCCAAAGGTCCTTTCCAGCGAGGAGTGAGATCTGTGAGTGAAGTGATTAGTTAGTTTAATGACGATACGAGCGGTAGGACGTATGTAAGTGAAACATACCTTTTCCTCAAGACTGAGGGAAGAGAGGATGGACTGGATATCAACGGAGGTCATGTTGATAGGAAGAAGTCAATTGACTGAAGAGGAGTGAATGAGAGTCACATCTTGTGAAACGAGGAGAAGGCAGCTCTTTAATAGCACAACAGCCAACCCCTCAGAGCCATGACGACTCGCATGTACTTGACCCGAGTGATCCGTTATTCAACCGAAGAATGACACTCATGTGGCCATTGAGTACCCGCTTTAGGTGCATCTGCGTCGGAGGCGGTGTTGTGCCATTGGATCGCGGACAAGGTGGTTCCTTGGTTTAGTGGTGAGTCTATCGATGCTAGTGGTAGCGATCCGAGGCTATTCCGACGTTCAGACGGGGCTTTCCCAGTGAACAGCCTTGGAAGTCTCGAGATGGTTAGTTAAATGGGTCTTTTTTTCTCGTAAATAGAGTTCTAGAGCCCTTTGATTAGCCGTTGCCTGGTTGTCTAAGCGTGAAATGGCTTCGAGTTGCACTCTATCATAAAGTTGTGTCTTGTGCACAGAAGTACGATACAAGTTGAGGCCAGTGAGTGTCACCCATCGGCTAAATAGAAGTGTCCCGTCCTTCCAGAGCTTCAGTGGAGAACGTCGGCTCCTCGCTCCTAAGTTCCGGGAGGGTCACTTATATAATTAATAAGAATAGAAGTAAGTTACACTTGCATGTAATGCTCTTATATATTGAAACGAACGTCTTAGAGTCTATTGAAATTTAGTATGAGTGCCGGAAAATCACCGTAATTAAGTTTGGTCACGTAATTCAGTCTGTGGCCGTATTGCAAGGCCTCGCAGTCTGGCCTCTATGTGTCCTGTTGGACCCCCAACTGGAGCATCACCTGGGGCCCCTGAACGATCGCCGTTGACAGCTGCAGAGTTGGAGCACTTAAGGAATAGCGCCATTAGATGCACATCGCATCACCATGAAGCAACGAGAGACTCAAATTATCCGGTACATACATAAACATGCCAACAAGTCCCTATCCATACCTGAAGAAGAAACAAAGGAGGTTATTGGCGTTTCTTATTCACCACCCTCGCTTCATCCCTTGGTAAAACAAACAAATATGCCCCTTGAAACCTTGAGCCGAGGATTATGCGCCTCCAAGAAAAGAACAGGTCAAACAAACTCAAAACATGTGAGTCTGCGTCTAGTTCCTCCAACTCAACTTACCTAACTAGAACAGTGACGCAAACAAAAATAGCACACGCCAAAGACACAGCACACATTGACCTCCATGTAATCGTGTCCTCTCCCGCGATGCCATTGTCGACAAAGCAGCAATTATAGGGAAATCAGGTAGTTAGGTCAAAAGATGAGCGCCCGTTTAGAGGTGCCCCGAGGTATTACACATCATGATTATTATTAGTTGAGCCCCTTTCCTGACAATTTTTAGGGGAGTCGTGGGCTTCAATTCCAACAGATTTGATTCTCGCCGAGTTGAAGCGTCGCAAAGATGATGGCGAGAAACCAGAATGCGGTTCCAGAACAAAGGGCTCTTATGATACTTCGGCGCATGTATTTGCATTGATACTGATCTTGACCCTCAGCACGTTGGGTAGGTTTGTTCAATTGGGAGCTTTGACACGGTACTGATATCTTCCCAGCATGCGCATTCCCTCTTTTCTCGCGACGAACGATGCGCGGCCGAGGCCAAAAAACCGTGATATTCTACTGCCAGCACATTGGAACCGGTGTCCTTCTGGCAACGGCCTTCGTCCACCTCCTCCCGACCGCTTTCGAGTCCATGACCGACCCCTGCCTCCCCGATTTCTTTAGCAAAGGATATACGCCGTTTCCAGGGTTTTTGGCTATGATTTCTGCTATCATTGTCGTCGGCATCGAATCGTACCTTACTGCCCGAGGAGCTGGTCACTCTCACTCCCACAATCATGGATATTTTGACTCGGACGATGAACACGAGAGTGAGCTGCCCATGATGGACGCAGCTGGACTGTCTGAAAGGAGGCACGGACCGCGACCACCGGATATTCATCTTGAGAACATGGAGACTCAGGGGCTTGTTGCTGGCGTGTCACCACTCCCAGGATCTTCACCTCTGGTGGGACAGGAGGGCAAGAAGCTTAACGATGATTTCAACGATGACGACTCAGATCTTGACTTGGATATGGAAGAGCTTGAACCGGCTGGGTCAAGCAGCACGAGACATCGACATGGGCCTTATGCGTCGCTCAAGCCTGAGGGAGCTGGGGCTGAGGAGGAGCCTATGACACCCATGACGCCAATGTCTCCCGGACCACAGAACCCTGAAGAGCAACAAAGAAAGCTGCTACAGTGTCTTTTGCTCGAGGCCGGAATTCTCTTTCACAGCGTCTTCATCGGTATGGCCATCTCCGTTGCGACTGGCCCCGCCTTCGTAGTCTTCCTTGTCGCTATCAGCTTCCATCAAACCTTCGAAGGCCTCGCCCTTGGCAGCCGCATCGCCGCAATCCAGTTCCCCCGCACATCTCTCCGCCCATGGCTCATGGTTCTCGCTTACGGAACCACAACACCAATCGGTCAAGCCATTGGTCTTATCGTGCATCGTATGTACGACCCCAAGAGCGCAGGAGGTCTGCTCGTGGTTGGCTTCATGAACGCCGTGTCGTCGGGACTGCTCCTGTATGCTGGCCTTGTGCAACTGTTGGCGGAGGACTTTTTGACAGAGAAGAGTTACAAGATTTTGAAGGGCAAGAGGAGGTTACAGGCCTATATGGCTGTTTGTGCTGGTGCACTCTTGATGGCTGCCGTTGGAGCATTTGCCTAGGGGGAGTTATGGGACGATTTAAAAGAACTGATGTACATAGAATGTAAAATTGGTGGCATCTTGTCAATGGCGTCTTTCAGGGTGGGCAATGGAGTTTTGAGTGTAACGCGCAGCGATACAGTTATTGATACAGTTAGTCGTATTCCGTTTGTCTACTCTTGCACT
Organism: Fusarium sacchari; assembly: GCA_017165645.1. Classification (NCBI taxonomy): domain Eukaryota; kingdom Fungi; phylum Ascomycota; class Sordariomycetes; order Hypocreales; family Nectriaceae; genus Fusarium; species Fusarium sacchari. Next base: position 3,626,305 of record JADANP010000003.1, read on the forward strand.
CTTCTGATTGACCCTACACTGTATGCATAGATAGACACTCACACTTGATTGAGACGCCATGATATCTTCTTTCCGAGGACTTGCATCATGAACAACCCCCGGCCGGCCCCGCATCAAAAGTCCGAACCTCCGGGGTCCGGCCTTCGAAATGGTCCGTCTGCTACCCCCTTGGGCCCCCTTTGCTCCAGGGTCTTTCGTGTTTCACCCAATTATAAATCTCCTTTTAATCAGCTCCCACCCACACCCGCATGAGCTCCCATGACATGACGAGCTATCGAACCATCAGGAAGTGAGCCCAGAAGCTGAATCTTGAGTGGCTGTCTCACTCTCAAGTCGGACAAACGTGTCCCTCATTGTACCTCTTCTGTCGCATTTATCTCCCCTCCCCCTCCTCTCTTCTTGTGTCCTTCATCATGCCTGGCCAACGTATCCTCCTCTTTATTGTAGCTCAGGCTTTTTTTGCTGGACTTGCTGTGTTTCTCGCTCATTCGCCGTATCTTAATATGTCCGCCTCACCGACTGGTAGCCAGCCATGGGCTGATGGACCTATGAAACTGGTGACAACACCACAGTATGAGACTAAGAAGGTTAGTTAATTGAATTCGGGTGCTCTGGGGTGTAATTGACAATACTGACTCATTCAATGTGGTAGACCGATCTCTTCACCACAGGCGCAACTCACATGGCGCTTTTGCACAATGCCATCATTCGTGGCTTCAATTCCATCTACCTCCAAGCTCCTCATGTGAAGGATGCCGACAAGGCCGATTTCATTGGATATTCTCAGACTTGGTTCAAGTTCGTCAAATCGCACCACGATGATGAGGAGGACAACCTCTTCCCCAAGGTCCAGGAGCTTCTCGGTGACGAGCCAGTATGGGATGAGACCCATCATGAGCATGGTAAGAACCCTAATCTTCAATTAGCACTTTGTCACTAAGACCGAGACCACAGAGTCATTCCTTGCGCCTCTCGCCGAGTTCAACACATACCTTTCTAACCTCGCCTCACCCAATGATCTCGATGGCGCTCAAGTCATCAAGCTCCTGGATGCTTTCAAGGAGCCCTTCGAGCATCACTTCCACAGCGAAATCTCCACCATCGCCGCTCTTTCGAATCACCCCAAGGCTCCCAAGGAAGACACCCCTGAAGGCGCTGCCGCCGGCCTGACCTTCAAGACATGGGGCAAGAAGACTGTCACAAAGGCCGGCGTGCTTGATGTTGTGCCTTTCTTCCTCCTGAACTTGGACCGAACCGCCGAGGAGGGTATGTGGGCTAACTGGCCCCCAATGCCTGCGCCTATCTCTTGGGGCCTGACAAACATCGCGGGTTCTTGGTACGGGAAGTGGTGGAAGTTTTCGAGCTGTGATTCGCAGGGCAAGCCTCAGGAGCTCTACGCTCTTCGGGGTCTGAAGCAGTGATTGGGAAGTTGGGTTCTTTCAGTCGGGCTTGGATGAAAGGTGCTTGTGTTATTCTTTGGCGTTGTTTGGTATGTGAAAGGATGAAAACTGTAGCTTTGTTAGTCGAAGAAATTCAATGGATCGATGTGCCAACAACCTTCACCTTTCCCCTTGTCCTAGCGGTGAATTTCTCCAGCATTGCAGATTCTCTTTTAGTATAGGTTCGTGGAAAGGAGCAATCGGTGTTTTCTTTGAAGGTGTAGATTCTTATGGTAACGTCGTGGTCACACCGCATCGGGTAGCGGAAGGGATAAAGACCTGACTTACAAACATGTCAGTGCCTCTTAAGTCATATTGCAGAAATGATTTTTGAAAGAGCCCGTGGACGACGACCCCAAACCTTCTCATGAGTCGCAGAATGGCTATAAAGTCTCTCGGTTTCAACACAGCGACAACTCTTGTTCCTCATCTCATCATTCTTGTGAACATCTGCCAGAATCTTGAAGACGATATTAGTGAAGAATCAGACCCGTAAACCACCATCAGACTCACGAATCTTGCCACCACTATCACACTACCAACATGGGCAGTTCCATTTCTTTGCTTCGAAGCCAGAAGGACGGCGGCAGTAGAAGCTCAAGTACGAGCTCGGTTTCGGAAGTCTCTTCAACTGGTGACAGGGGCTCAGACACGAGCTTCGTGGACTCTGATTCCAGCGAGCTTCAAGACAACAGTTCGGCGTATTCTGGCAATAGCACTGTACTACCATGGCCCAAGTCGACTCTGACCATGGGGCGAGACCTCACCGACTCAACCACCATTTCCTCCACGAATGGTCGAAGAGGATCAGCGCCGACTCGAGATGATGAGTTGCCGAGCTACACTCGTGATCTTCTTGATCTCCGTGCTCTCCATGCTCTCTGCCTAGAGTGAGTCGCCGAGACTGCCCCTAGTTGATTCTTGTTGCTGACTCCTAAAAGCTCACTCGGTAGATCGCCTCCGATGGATGTGAAACAGAGAGGTGTAAGTTAAACTAGCGAATGGTTGAAGCCATACCAATGGCAGAGCTCGCTTGGCTTACGCCAAATACTGACAGTCTCCAGGCTAGTGTAGACTCCATCCGTGCTGTCTGTGGTAGTCCAAGACTCCTTTCCGAGCGCTTATTAGAGTTCCAGTCCAGCCGCGAAAGCGACGAAGCCGCCGAGACACCTTCTCCCAGTCGCCCTAACGCTTCTGAGCAATACACAGCCCAGAGTAGCACACGTTATCCGAACTCGGGTCGTGACTGAAGCTCGTGGCGACGCCACTTCGAGTCCTCGACCACCGGTACCAGACCTACTACGGCCTATTTCTGATTCAGATGTGCTGCTCAGAGAGATGAGAGCGGTCTCAGTGATTAGTCCCTTGGAGGGCAAAACTTGACATGGGACGGTCGTTCTGTATGGGAGGAGTTTTGATTTCTTTGGACGATGGATCGGCGCATACGGTTCGGGAGAAGGGTATTTGGGTTTATTTGGGCTCAGGGATAGATCGTGGGTATCGTATGGACGGGTGTTGGCTTGCTTGGGTAGGAGTTTTTGATTTCTGGGATGGATGTGGTTAGCAAGATTTGCAATGTCAGTATTGTCACTATTGTGGGAGTCAACACAAGGTTCAAGATCAAGGCCATGTCCTCATACATAGCTCTTCTGTCATAGATAGACCGTGTGAATATATCTGAATCCCCGAGGACCAATGTCGTCCTGTAAATGAAGACTCTAACCTCAGTTGTCCTGATTTCCCCTGTGGGTGGTAGCATTCAAAATCCAAAATACTTGAAGGCCCACTATACACAGTGAGAGGTCTGGGTCTTCAGTGCGTTCAGGTTTCGAAGCCCCTGAGGGGAATTATAACCTAGGGTGGACGCCAGGCGATAGTGTTACATAATTTTGGTCTAATAGTAGCCCTTCTCACGATAATGTGTCTGAATATTCGATCGCCAACATTCAATCCTGGCAGTTATGCAACACTGAGTCAAAGGAAATACTTCCACTTATGGAGATAGTGATCCAGTGATTGTATTTGTACAGCTGTTGGCTGTGTAGTTGTACTACTGCAGAGGAGAGTATAAAGCCCCTGGCCGAGGGACGCGAAACTTGATTCTTTCCGAGCCCATATTCCTTATCGACTCTACATTGCTTTCCGACTGACGAAACATATACCAACGTCTCTCTCAGCCAGAATCTCCATCAACCGGCATGGGATGTTGCTTTAGCCACCCGGAACCGCCACCACGAAGGCGGTCGAAATCAAAACCGAAGGAACATGCCGTGCTTCCCAACGGGGCTCGTGTAAGACCCCGTTCTGACGGCCGCGAACATGGTCATCGACATCGGCATAGACATTGCCCTTGCCATTGCCATGGACATAGTAATAGTCATAGACATGGCCGCCGCCATGGCCATAAACATAGTCGTCACCGCCATCATCACAGAGAGTCAAGTCCGTCTGGGACAACTCTTGTGCCCGACCGAGGAGAGCCAGAAGCTGGCAATGAGCAATGATCGACGAAAATGGTATTTTCCATAGTTCTCAGCTGCTAATTGAAGCCATTGGCTCTTCCATGCTCATATCTCGTGATGTAGTATTTTCTCGTGTGTAGTTCGACGGCTGTACCTTCCTTCCTCGTATGTGATGTCCCGTTAAGACAAATAGTGGAGCTGCTCGCGTCATGGACAAGTCCGAAGTCCGTAGTCTGTGTCGTGGTTGGTCAGTAAAGGGGGAGAAGAGCCAGGGTCCTGAACTTAGCTGGTAGATACATCCAATGCATGTCGTGTTGTCCCTTGCGTGTTTTACACAAACTTCCAACGCCCAAACTCAATCGTGATACTCGCAACAAACGCAATGGCTTCCAACCGTCACGTTCTTGTGCTCGGAGGCAATGGAAAGATCAGCAGGCTTCTCACAGTCATCCTGCTGAAGAAGTCCTGGACTGTGACGAGTCTGATCCGTAACCCCGACCAGATCGATGACCTGAAGAAGATCTCGGAGGGCTTGCCGGGAGATCACAAGATCCTGGTCCATGATCTCATCAAAGTTGATAGTCAGGAAAAGGCCACGGCTATTCTTAACGAAGTGAAGCCGGACTCTGTCGTATTCAGTGCTGGTGGGTTGGATCTCCGTCTGGTAGCTGCGAGAAGTGTACGCTGATCAGTGGACAGGCCCTGGAAGGGGAACTGATCAAGACACGGTAGAAGCTCTCTTATGAGTCGTGAGTTGCTGTGTGTAACTGATGTGTTTCTAGATCATCCGCATCGATCGTGATGCCGCAATCTTCTTCATCAAGGCCTCGGTCGCCAACAAGTCCGTCAGTCATCATGTCCAGGTCTCCTACTTGGGCGCTCGACGCGAGCAAGCTCCCTGGTGGACTGCCGAAGACTGGGAAGGCTGGAAGAAGGTCAACTCAACTTTCCTGGGTCCTTACTATGAGCCCAAGACCGCCGCCGATGAAGCTCTCGTTACTGAAGCCAGGAAGAGAGACGGCTTGACCGCTGTATCGGTCCGCCCTGGCGGTCTCACTGACAAGGACGAAGGGGGAGTGCTCTTGGGACAGACGAAGCAGGCCAGAGGCATGACCACTCGAGCGTCAACAGCGAGAGTCATGGCCTTGGTGTTGGAGAAGGAGGGTGTGAAGGGACATTGGTTGGATGTTCTCGACGGCGAGGAAGATGCAGCAGCTGCAGTCGATCGTTACGTTCGTGATGAGACGGAGTGTGCTGAAGGAGAGCCAGTGCTGAAGGACTAATCCCGTAATCGAGGATCATCGGGCATCACGACCTCCCAAGGCCAAGACGGCACTTGGTGGCATTCCTGCGCCCACCCCTACCCACCGTGGCACGCGAGTCTCCCGCCCCTAAGGGGTCTAGTCAGGTACCCGGCCTCGCACCGTCGAGAGTCCCACTGTTTGTGCGGGCCGGTAGGGAACCACCTAGCAGGACGTGCGCTAGAATACCCAAAAAGGGGGAAATAGCTTCATGGAACTGCAACATGGTTTTTTGATATTCACAACTCTGATATAAAAGATATAGCCATGAAACTCGATGAGAAGTTTGGCATCATATCGATGCAACTTGTCCGTTTTTTTCGAAACGTGCATCGCAAAGTTGGGCTCAGGATCAGTGAGTGCGTAGTTGAGCTTCCCATACTCTCCCACTTGATATCAGAAATAGAACCGCGAAACTGCTGCACCAGGAACTGATAGCCCTGAAGCTCGAAAGAGCCCGCTGAACTTGCAATCACTCGCTAGATCTTTTGGCTATAAAAACCCAACCTTTCTCCCCCGCAGACTTCTTTTTTCTTCTTCACGTCATCATCGCTTGCTCTCTCAGCCCACAGGAGACGTTCACCACACAAGCAAAATATCTTCTTTCTTCAACCTAAGCTCAACTTGCTATCCTAGTTACGCTTTCTCTTACCTAAGGTATGTCGCCCTTCTCTTTGTGTTGTTTCCCGTCGGGTCACTTCACTTCACGTTCCTTTGTCTCCCCTTCCAGCATCTCACATTTGCCCTCAGTATCCCGCAATCGCACTCACCATGGGTTTCGCTGCGAAGGCCAAATTCAAACTCCGAAAGTTCCTGGCGAAGCTCAAGATCCGTCGTCGTCTTGCTAAAGATGCCAAGGCCGCTGCCAAACATCAGGAACTTCTCGACCAAGTCCACCGCGTGTAAGTTCATCTTCAACTCCCCTCGTCATACATCCATGACAGAGCTAATCCATATTGCAAAGGGAGGGAACGGAGCACAGAATCGAAAGATCTGTGGATGTTATGGTCGCTGCTCGCCGCAGCGTGTACGGCGCCGACATGCTTCCGCGTACAACCAACTTTGGCGTGACTCCTGAAGAAGCTCGAGAGCTCCATAAAGCCCAAAAGGCTTACGACGCGTCCAATCCAGCTGCTGTCAAGAACGTCGCCGCCCAGTGGAATGGTGGCATCTGGGACGGCGGCGCCCCCAAGGACGACTCTAACCAGGCCTAAATCTGTTAATCAGACGACAAACGATTTTATGAGATTCACGAAGTCACGACGAGGAACGGTCTTTTAGGGTTTTGAGCGATGGCTATGGCTTTAAACGGGCGCCAGTTTTACAGTAGATAAAGCGGTTTTAAGTTTTCACAAGGCTGTCTCTTCGAGACTCGTACAATACATCAACTGTACCCAAACATGACCATCCCTGACGTGAATGACTTCATTTCTATAGCTCTAGATCTTCTATAATCAGTTTTACCTGGCTAGTATTCCTGGGTCACAGCTTAGAGCGCTCTGAGTCTAAAATTGAGCAGTGTTGTGCCTCCTTCTCCCGTGGACACCCCAGTGCAGCAAGCCCAAAATAGGCGTGTTTTACTAGGCAAATCCATTCCTGTTCACTCTCCCTCCCATACTCTCGCCAGTTCCACTCCCAGAAACCCAAGAACAAATGCATCGAGCCAGCAGCCACTGTTTATTTCACTTGTGAGCTCGTTTGCCGGGAAGCTTAGAGCAGAGCAAACACTCGAGCATTGTGCAACCACAAATCTATAATTCACAAAACCGTCATGTACAGGAGGCAGACAATCTCCTATTGTTTACCTCCAGTCCGTCTCCCGGGGTTACGAGCATTATGTAGAATCTGGTGGAAGAGTGTTGCTGCCTCAGGGGCGGGGCGATGGGAGTTGAATCGGCCGGCACTGGAGTGTCAGGCTGCAGTGTCAAATGACGCCATCCTTTACCACATGGTGCCCATACCTACCTTAACGTGGCCACTAATTACGAGGCATCTTTTGGAGTTGTTGTACGAGGCTCATAGATGATCTTGTGAGCCAGTAGTTGCGTAATTTTGTAGTGTTGAGGATGTATGATCTTTACCCTTACCCATCCTTCACAAGAGGAGCATGGACAGTCTTTACTGCATATACCTCACGCCGTCTTGATGCTGGTTTGTGTCTCTTCTTGTAGATGCCAAGTTAATGGTGTGAATATCCAATCGTGCTATGAAGACTGTCCAGCAGTCACTGACAATGTCTCTCCTTGAATGTTGGAATAAAGCTATTGACTAACATTTCGGTCCTTGTGATCATCCCAGGGGAGGAAATAAAACTTAGGACCTCGATCCTAAACGATGAAAAGATTTGGGTAACTTAGCATAAGTTTAGGATACATTTTACTGAGTTTATTTCCTTGGTCCCCGAGCACATCCTTGTCCCTACCATACTTAGGTACCTACCTAAGGTACCTAACTTACCTAGTTCTACCAACTTACCTAGGTAGGTACTTTCCACAGGTAATCTCGTTGCCCGTGGCGTATGGAAGGCGAAAGCCTGTCCCGTCGTGGTGGTTGAGGGAAGGTCGAATACTGCAGCTACCTACCTACCTTCCTTGTTTTTGCTCCTTCGCCAACAACTCAACTCAACTCATTTGGACTTTCCACGTTCATCGCAGGATCTATCTTCTTCCATTTGTTGCAGTCTTGCTTTTCTTTTTCTTCTCCATCATCATCCACTTGCTTCAACAATCAAACTTCCATCAAACGATCAACAAAAACATCACTTTGCTGTAGCTTTGCAACATGCCTCCAATCACAAGTCACATTCTACCCACCGCTACAATGCATCCGCCTCTCAAAGATATCCCCGTCACCCTCATCACTGGGGAGTCTAGGACCTGCCTTACAAACCCTGTAAGTTATTTCATCCCTTTCTCATCATCTCGATCATTGCAGCTGACAACACCTCTTCCAGATGCTTTGGAACTGGAGCACTATTGGTGTCTGCTTTGTTACCGAGGACTGGCGTATAAATGATGAGGCCTCGTTTGCCATGACCTGCCTCGCCGCCTTTGGTCTGACCCTGCTTCTTCAGTTCGCACGTCGTGTCTCTAGAGAATGGAAGCGTCACCTGCTCGCCAGAAACGTCGGCGATCCTCAAGAGTTCCCTGCTCCCATTGCCGGAATTGAACTTGCCCCCCTTCAACCCATTGCCTCTCCACCCGCTGCCGCTCAACCTGCTGATGCTGCTCAATCTGCTCAACCTCGTGGTCCCCAATCTGTCGGTAGTCAATCTGCCGATGCTCAACCTGCTCAGCCTCTTCAACCTGCTTTGGTTAGTGGCCCTGGCAATGGTCAAGATGCAAACGCTGGTCTCAACGCTGACAACGCCGCCAACCGCGTTCCCCCTTCTTGTTCCAGCTTCAGCTTCTTGGAGTACATCATCGAGGCTGCACTGTACACGCTTCGGCTTGTCGTGATCTTTGTCCTCCTCCTAATGACTGTTTCCTTCAATGGTTACATCATCATTTGTATCTTGACCGGTTATTTCTGTGGTACTTTATTGTTCCGTCGAGATCCGGTGCCCAAAGCCAACAAACCAAATGTTTACCAGCGTCTTTTCCAGCGGCGTATCGTTTTTGGTTATGTTTAGGGAGCGTCGGAAGGGATCAAAGTATGGGCAATAGTGGGCTGGAGGAGGTTTACGAATTGCTTGGTTGCAAGTTGGTAGAGAGGTTCCATTCTTATACATTGCTTCTTAGTACATAATAATAGGTTCTTGTTGATTCTTTTATATGAAAGCAGTGCATGTTGTGTGTAAGTCAGCAGCCTTATTGGGACCTTAGTCCTAAATGACAAAAAGACTTAGGTAAACTGGCATAAGTTTAGCCTAAGTTTAGGTCACATTTGCTGAGTTTATTTTGACATCCTATATCAAAGTCTGATATTTTCTTGCTCCCCGACGCCTTTGCAAGAGGCTTATGATCTTTTTGACGACATGATCCCAATCTAAGACTAAAGGGGACATTTACGTCTCTTGTTTCTTGTCTGTCAGTTGGTCGGTACGGTACCCTCGGGGGCAAGAAAACAGCGAACCTTAGTGTAGGGTGTCAAAATAAACTTAGTAAGTTATCCTGAACTTAGTAAAGATACCCTAAACTTGATAAGGATATCCTAAATTTATACTAAATTACCTAAATATTTTTGTCACTTAGGATTAAGGTCCTGTGTTTTCTATCCTCCCCTGGGGTACCTACTATGGTAAGGTAAGGTACTAAGGTTAGTACTCCGTAGTTATCAATCAAAGATCCATGAATTGGCTGACAAATTATCTTGGCAAGGAAGTGGATGTCCCCCCAATTTCGATTGGCGTTAACCTGTCGATCCTCAACATGGGGTTGTCCTACTAACCCAATTGAGCAGCCCCCCGTTTGAGTCTCGACCAAACTCGCGACTTTGATCAAATGCAACAGCTTTATTAATCACACTCCCATCTCCGTCTCAATTTCCATCTCCATATCCATCTCCAGCACCACCACCACGACTCACCTATACTGAACTGACTCCTCTTCCATCAAATCTTTACTACAGAGGAGAGGCTCAGGAGCTCATCTCCATTAGCCATCATGTTTCGCCATCTCATGTCGTCAAAGGTGCGCTCCAACGCAGGCTGCTGGACCTGTCGTCTCCGCCGCAAGAAATGTGATGAGAAGCGTCCTGTCTGTGATTCGTGTGGCGCTCTCGAGATCAGTTGTTTCTTCGATGAGGAAAAGCCAGAGTGGATGGACGGTGGGCCAAAGCAGAAGGCCATGGCTGAGAAGATCAAGGCTCAGGTCAAGAAGCAGGCCAGCCAGCGTCGTGATCGCAAGTATATGGAGATGCTTGAAGCCGGTACTCGCAACGTCACACTCCAGAATGAGGGCCAAAGCCAACAGCAGCCTCATGACGCTGCCATGTCCGCTGCATCCGATACGGATCCTGCTTCGGGTCATGAGTTTGGATCGACACCTGCTTCTAGCAACACCAGTGGCGCCTCGCCCCCTGATATGCCATGGCACAGTCACTTCTCTGTCCCGACTGAGGATTCCAGCAGCTCAACTGGCGCCAGTACCGAGATTCACTTCATCATGATTTACCTCGATTACGTCTTCCCTTATCTCTTCCCCTTCTACCGCCCTCCCATCTTGGCAGGCGGTCGTGGCTGGGTACTCGACGTGCTCCAAAGCAACAAGTCCGTCTGGCATACAGCTGTGTCCCTTACTTCGTACTTCTTCAGCATAGTCATGGCCAATGGCGCAGTCGAGCATCAGGAGTGCACAAACCGAATGGTTCATCAATTACAGTCTCAACTTGAGATGGGTCTAAGGGAACTACAGCGTGAGATGACCGCTGTCAACCACAAGGTCTCCTGCGCCGGCGTCCGAGATCGCCTCCTTGTTCTGCAAGCTATCCTACAAATGCTCATCTTTGAGGTTTCAACGAGTAACAAGGACCACTGGAAGATGCACCTCGATGCCGCTATTACCATGTTCCAACAGATCCTCCCGCAATCAGAGAAATGGGGCGAGACATTGGAGGCTCTCTACAGCTACCGTTGGCCACCGCCAGAGATGGGTATCCGAAGACCCTTTAGCACTAATCAAGCTGCCCTTCGCTTCTTTACAGCTAATGTCCTCTACATCGATGTCATATCCAGCATTACACTCGAACAGGCACCGCGCCTTCAGAAGTACCAAGATAACATTATGCCCAGCTGCAAAACTTACACCAACCCACAAGAAGTTCGGATCTCGGGCTCACTCTTCATGGAAGATTATGTTGGTCTCAACAACTGGGTCGTGCAGATCATTGGTGACATTGCGGCGCTGGATGCTTGGAAGAAGGAGCAGAAGAAGAAAAACTCGTTATCAATAAACGAATTGGTTCAGCGAGGCAAACTCATGGAAGACGCCCTCAGGGGGGGGCTCAGTGTCCTCGAAGCGCAGATCCAAGCATCCGGCCCCTTCTTTGATCCTGTAATAAGCGTTGTGGCAAACCCTACTCAAAATTACGGCTACGGTGTTGATACTAAACAAGCCCCTGGCCTTGCGCTCAACAACATGATCTGGCTCCAAGCAGCTCTCACATACCTTCACGTCGTCATATCCGGCTGGCAACCGTCCTGCCCAGAGATCCAAGCCTCCGTTTCCCGCATGACAGAACTCCTGACGACGCTTCCACCCAATGTCTGCCTCCGAACTCTGGTGTGGCCCTTTTGTATTGCAGGCTGCCTTTCGCCCCCTGAAGACGAGGATAGATACCGCGCAATGGTGGAGCGGTTGGGTCCGGTCAGTGTATTCGGCACAATCAGAGAGGCGCTTGAAGTTATGGAGAAGGTGTGGTCGAGACGAGATCAGATTGATGAGAGTTGGGATGTGGCCAAGTGCCTTCAGATTCTGGGACACGGAGTTTTGCTGATTTGATACCCTGGGGAGTGAGTTCTTTGATTGGTTCATGATATGAATATTGCTTTACCTCACTTTCTACTGTGAAAGGGACTTGCTGAGTCCGTCGTTTCGGGAAGAACATGTATGAATTGGCATTTCGTGTCTTGTTCCCAAGTGTGATCCCTTTTTACTACAATTCAAGACATCTCCATTTGAAGCGGCATCTTGCTGTTGTACTCAGTCTCATCTTCAAACCTCCTATGTTTATCTGTTTCGTGTCCTCTCAGCAACAGTTGTTCTGGTCTGGGGCCATAGATCACAAGGTACGTTGGAACAACGGTTTATGGTTCAACAATCCATGCGAACCCAAATCCCATTTTTATTCATTTTCTGATGATGAAGCCGATCTAGCCAGTAGACATTACCCAGGTGTTCCCAAACACTCATTTCCGTAAACCGACAAACAAAGCAAGGCGTCCAATCTATTATATTCCAAAAGCACGATTACCCCTGAACTCTTTTACCGCCGAAGAGTGTTTGTCTCTTCTCGAGCAGATCAAGATCCCACCAACCCTCTACTCGCTCTAGCAGAGTCTTGCGCTTCGACCAGACCCTCTCGAGAGGACTCTTCGGTCCATTATCGTTCATGGGTCCCGGTGATACCGGTACTGGAGGCAAAGGAGGAAGATGCTGCAGAGGCTGTGGTACTTCCTTTCTCTTTACTCGGACAGGCGCCGTGGGGGGCGGGGGACACCACGGCTGGCATGCGCTCTCAGCATCAGAAGAGTCGCTGTCGAACCGCTTCGCCATGGCCATGGTCCCCAGACTTCGCTCCTGGGCCATCACATGCGGTCCTAGACTGATGCCCAGGGCGTTGACCTGCCCCTCACGGCCGCACCTTCAACCCTCGATATCCTTGGGAGCAGGGCGAGAGGCACCCTTTGTTCGCTTCCAGAGGCATCCGGAGGTGATGGCGGAGAAGGCGAACAGCACGCAGAGGGCAATGCTGAGGCCCCAGATGGACTTGATCTGGTAGCACGAGGCCTTATCAGGGTCGACCCAGGCGAAAGTGTTGCCACGGGAGTGGTATACGTTGTGGAAGAGGGAGTTGACAAAGTTGGCCGTGTTGCCGTCCGAGGGAAACTTGGGGCATGAGAGGTAGCTGACGGGCTTGCCGACAGTGCACGCAACCACGATGCATGCAACGAGAAGCATGATATCGGCACCGGTCGAGAGGAGGAGAGGAAGCATGCCATCCCAGTAGAGGATGTAAGAGATGGCGATGTAAAGGGTCGAGATGCAGGCCTGTATCATGTTAGTCTGTCACCCTTTGCTCACAGCACATGTACCAGTCAACTTACAACAACCAGTGTTCCAATCAAGGCAGAAGGCGCCGCATAATCGGCGTTGACCATCTCACCAATGAAGTTGGCAGTCAATCCGATGATGGTGATCAGGGAGATGAACTCCATGGCTCGCATGGCAGTCCAGGTGTGCCCGAGGGCTCCGAGAGCAGGCTGCATCTTGGTCTTGAGGTTTCCAGCAGATTCTGTGTCTAGAGAGAGGCGAGGGCGCGACGAGCCAGCTGTGCGCAAAAGAAAGTTTCTGGCGTAGAAAGGGATGGAGGGGGGTGAGGAAGTTATTTTGTCTAAGTGAACGACCCGCCCAAAGAAGAGGCGAGAGAGATGGATGGACTTGTAAAAGAAAAGGAATTCGTTATGAGATTCGTCTGGTCGTGAGTAAGAAGAAAAACCCAAGAAAGGACAAAGGAAACTAAGGAAAAGAGACAAAAAGGAAAAGAGAGAGATTGGAGTGTTTGCTGTCGAAGTTGTTTGATGGAGGGAAAAGGATATCTCAACCAGCCCGATACTCGGTGTCTTTATACACGAATTCAAAGTCAACAAACCTCTCCAAGACACAAGAATAACACAACACACTCAGTTCATGGGTAGGACCTTGTCTAGCCTCGTTTCCAATTACAGCAACCGCCTACTACCAGCCGCCATCGCGCTTCACGCTCTCCCACAGACGATCATCTCAACCCTGCCAGTTCAACAACATGATACAGCAATTCTCTTGCTGTTGCTGGGCGTTGGGTTTCGTCGGCCAATGAGGCTTCAGAGGCTTAACGTTGTGGCGGCGCTTAGACGAGCAGGGATGTTGGATGAATAGCAATAGCCGCGCAGGGAAGAGAGCGGCTGGTGTTTCAGAAAACATCGACATGGCCATGATTGGGTGAGAGTCGTTCTTGGGGAAATACGGTTCGTTGGCCCGGATGAGGCTCCTTTGTTTAGAATGAGGTCGCATACACGGCGAGATTGCGTGGGTGAAGATTATGAGTCCACTGTTGCAAGTTATTCCGGGATAGTCGTCCTACTGCAACTGCGAGTGATCCGGTCCAGGATCGATCTCGGCTGTTGATCTGACCTTGTCGTGAATCCATTGTTGGTTGGTTTTCACCTGATACAGCATAATCGATCGAATGCTGGTGGCCTACCACAGGGGGGGGCCAGGCCAAATTGGCTGAAAATAGAGCGACATGACATGTCAGTTCATTTTGTTGCGCCAGACGCCTATCTAGGATCCTATCATGAATACAAACATGCTGTCCCACTGCTTATTATTCTGTACATTCTCAAGCCCACTCAACCAACGGAGGCATTAGTGCCCCAGCCGTCGTCTCAGTTCCAGGTTATGATCCACCGTTCTCAAGATAGATTTAGCACATAAGCTTAACCAAGGAGATCGTCCATAGCAGATCCGCCAGTCTTGGGAGGAGCACTGCCGCTGGAGGATGGAGCTGCTGGGGCTCCCCAGATTCCAGCACTGCTCTTCTCCTTGGCAAGTTGGCCCATTGCGGGTCCAGTCTTGGGTGTCTCTGGCTTCTTGATACCTCCACTGGCCTTGCCCCAGAGAGCTCCAAAGGCATCTCCACCAGCAGCTGGTGCTGGCTTGGCTGATGAGCTAGTAACGGGCTTCATGTTGGCCATAGTAGTAGGGCCGCTGGGTGCAGCGTTGGAGGCGCTTCCCATGCCTGAGAAGGCAGATGTTGTTGGGGTCTTTGCTGTCTGTGCTTGGACAGAGCTGAAGTAGTTGGGTCCAGTCTGTTGGAAGGCAGCAGGCTTGGGAGCCTGTGCCGCAGGAGCAGCAGGGATGCTGAAGGCAGAATAGTTAGGCCCAGGAGTTCCTGAGGCACTTGGTGCAGGCGAGATTGACGCCATGCTAACCATGTGGCTAATGTCAGCTTGCTGAGGAGCCGATTGAGGTTGGGGAGCAACAAACTGGGCGGTTGAGGAGGCCGTCGATGTCACAGCAGGGCTTTGCATAAAGTTGTTGGATGGTGCTGCTTGAGCTGGGGTAGCTGACTGGAAGTCGTCAAACTCGTCGTCGTCGTCTTGCGCAGGAGCGGCGGCAGTGTTGCTTGGGGCCAACGCTGGTGCTGCAGAAGATGCTGGCACAGGGTCATCGAAGGAGAAGAGATCAATCTCGGGTTCCTTCTTCTTGGGAGGCTCAGCGGCCTTCTTAACGGGAGTGCGCTCGGGTCGCTTGGCGGCAGCTCTTGATGAGCTGGCAGATGGTCTCTCACCCTCGTCGAACTCATCGTATTCCTCAAATCGCTCGGATCGGCTGGCAGCACCATCGCCTCGCCAGTCATCAGACTGACCTCCGAATCCACCACCATCGCCATAAACACCACCAGAGTATCCGCCATAGTTGCCAGGGACTCCGCTGCTGCCACCACCACCGTAGCCAGCGCTCTCACTACCAAAACCACCATAACGGCCAGAGCTACCGCTTGAGAAACCAGCTCCAAAGGTCGCACCACCCTCAACTCCAGTGTACTTGTTCTTGGTAGCACGCGCCTTCTTGCGCTCGGTCCGGATACGATCCACGTCACTAAGAAGATCGGCCAACTCCTTGGCTCGGTTGCGCACGTTGATGCCCTGGTCCTTCCCGTTCTGATCAATAAAGTGAAATTGGCGCAGCATCTTAAGAAGCGAGATGTGGCCTCTAGCATCGTCGATAACGCGCTCGGAACCGTGCTTGATGAGAAACTCGAGTAATTGGAGGGCCTTGTAGATCTGACGCCACTCCTCGGCAGCCTTCTCGGTGAAGCGACGGTAGATCATGGGCATAATCTCGTTAAGGGTTTGGCTGGCTCATGGTCAGCAAAGTTGGTCTTGGACGCGGTTCGAAATGGCGAGCGTACTAGTTGAATGTTCCATTGGCAATCTCTTGCATAAGGGTCGATGAAGCACCCCATGGCTCGTTATTCGTTGCTTCTCGCACCTGAAGATGGGTAAGTCGACAATGTCCCGGTCTGTTGTCGCGCATAGCTCAACCAACCTTGGCCTCCATCTCGGTAAAGTTCATAACAGCTGGACATCGTCAGCGACTTATGACGCGCATTAGGTGGTCGCTAAAGGGGGTACCATTCTGGGCCTTCCGAAAGCCTGCCTTGAGGTCATACAAGGTCAGGTTGGAGACCGTGTTCTTCAAATCGTTAATATCCATGGTGAATTATGGTGAATTAGTCCAAGAAGAGGAAAGCCAGCAGAAAAGTCGAAGGAGTGGCGCAAAAGACGCGGAGCCGTTGATGATGCTCCTGAGGGGATTCGTAATGTAGTATCTGGAGTTCAAGATGCCCCTTGCTACGCTATTGCCATGGTGGACACTTGGACATTTCCCAGAGCCCAACGTCAGCATGGATCATGGCTGATCACGTGATGCTGTCAACATTCTTAAGTTGAACGTTCATTCAGAACTTCTGTGACTGGTCTGAAGTTACAATTGAAGTTCTAGTCCGTCTCCTATCCTCTAGTTGTCGTAGGTTACAGTTGTAAAGCCAGAAACTGAGCTTCTAGCAGGTTCAACTCATCTGGAGACTTCCATGGATGGAAACCTTTAGAGTCCCCGCCATACAACCTTAGACTTCAGGCCTGAACAGGGCCTTGGAGGGCCAGTCACGGCGCTAGAATTGGATACCAGACGTCAAGCTGGTCCAAACTTTTATCTTCCCTTTCTTGAGATCAGTCCAAAAGACCAACCTCAGCACGTACATCACCAGTTTTCTGTAATTCTATCTGTCTATCTAAATCTGCATCTTCTGTACTATCAAGTCAATTCCCCAAGTGTATTAGTCTTCAAGGTACGTGCGAGTTCAATTGTTTCCCCTGCCGCGTTTGCCTTTGTTCTACCCACAGAGAGCTCCGGGGAAGCTCAAGCTGTAGTGCACACTACAAAGAGAGGAGAAGCAAGACGCCTTTTGAGGCAAACATTGGCCATCTGAGCACCTCTCTTGGGTCAATGGTATTATTCTGACCCGGATTGGGATCTTGGGGTAAGCCAGCTGATCGGTCCAATACCGGTATTGTCGGCTTCTTCTCGCCTTTGTTCTTCACTGCCAGCTTGTGCTCGCCCCTGTCCTACCCGATCCTGCGGACGGAGGGGAGCTTCTTTTCCCGGCGTCTGACTGTTCAAAATGCATTGGAATGGTCACTTCTGCCCACGGGTTGATTAATGGACTGGATACTGGTACATTACATGAGACTCGAGGTGGAGGGCCCATGCAATCCACCGGGGTGGCCGTATCCCATGTCCCCTCCAATGGGGGTGATTCTTTGGCAAAAGTCTGCTGCACTTCGGGCATATCGGGCCATTGACTCGACGCGTCTCTCTGGACTGGTGGTTTGAGGGGCAATGTATGTACTATGTACAGTACAGTACATACAAGACTTGCTGCAGCCAGACAGACCAGAGAGGAGTGTGTGAGTCCAGCACGATACGATACGATACATACGTTGCTTGCTTGACGTGGCCCGGGCAACCTCCATCAGCTTCAAGGATAGCCCCGTTGAAGCTTTGACGTGAGAGCGAGCGAGCCAGAGCCAGCCATTGAGTCCACAGCACAGTCCAATGTGGTCTTGTTGTTGTTCCTCAATGCGCGTGCTTGCGCTATTTGCAATGTCTGGCATGGCATGGCATGGCAGTAGCTAATGGCGGTCAGAGCCATGCCATTGAGAGCCAGGGGCAATGCAAAATGCTCGTCAGCTCTCGCTTGCCTGTAATAACAAGCAGGTATTGATGGATTCATCAATTGATCAACAGAGCCAGAACCTTAGCTGTTGCAAAGTAGCAAAGCTCCCCCTCCCCCGCCCCACTGTGGCCATAGCCACCACGGTGACCTCATGGTCTAGCGGCCAGCAGAACAACCAGAAGGAGCTCTCAGGATCACTTCACGTGATCTCCTCTCGATCAACTGCCCCGCTCTTTCACTCTTTCTACACGCTTCGATTGGCTTCAACGGCCGACGCTAACGCTTTGCCCCTCCAGCTTCCTCAAAATGAGACCCTCCCTCTTCAAGCCCCTCCTACCCCGCCATAACTGCTTCTCTGCAGCGAGAACTTCTTCTTCTCTTCCTCAACTCTCCAACACAATCAAATCCGTTAGATTCTTCTCAGCTTCATCCGCAGTCATGGGTAACAAGGTGTAAGTCATCCCTTCCTTCCCTAATCATCGCATTGATGTAGGCATTAGCTAACTCTGATCAGTTTCTTCGATATTGAGTGGGAGGGCCCCATCCTCGAAAACGGCAAGGCCACCCGCGACGTTCAGAGTAAGTATTGATTTCTCCCCGATGCCATCCTCCCCAGCGATCCGAGACGGCAAGCTGCATCTTCAGCTACCCTACCCTACCCTTCGGCTCGATACCTCGAGAGATGCACGATGATCTGATGTTTGCGGCATTTGGATCTGCACGCACAGCATTCGTCATCGTCTCGCATCATCAGTTCACAGCTTGAGCTCCGCGTGTTGTTGCATCAATGCTAACATTCCTTCTCTCCAGACCAGCGTGGTCGCATCAACTTCAACCTCTACGACAAGGAGGTCCCCAAGACCGCTGAGAACTTCCGTGCTCTCTGCACTGGCGAGAAGGGCTTCGGCTACAAGGGCTCTTCTTTCCACCGAATCATCCCCGACTTCATGCTCCAGGGTGGTGACTTCACCCGCGGCAATGTACGTTTTTGTCAACCCAAACCTCTCAGGTGCATACTAACACGGCCAAGGGCACTGGTGGAAAGTCCATCTATGGTGAGAAGTTCGCCGACGAGAACTTCAAGCTCACCCACGACCGCCCCGGTCTGCTGTCCATGGCCAACGCCGGCCCTAACACGTAAGCACTTCCATTCCTGGCTACAAATTCAACTATACTAACAGTGTTTCCAGCAACGGCTCTCAGTTCTTTATCACCACTGTTGTCACCTCTTGGCTCAACGGCCGCCACGTCGTCTTCGGCGAGGTCGCTGATGAGGAGTCCATGAACGTTGTCAAGGCTCTTGAGGCTACCGGCTCTGGCAGTGGTGCTGTCAAGTACCAGAAGCGTGCCACCATTGTCGACTGTGGTGAGCTGTAAAAAGCTATCACTAAGGACAAGGCAAAGGGATGGGACATGGGAGCACATTACAAAACTGACTGAATGAGGACCAGCATTAAATAGCTGGGTTTTCGCAAGCTGGCATAAAAGACTAGGTTAGCTGATGAGAAATGTCAACCATTTAACCACACGCATTGTCACTTGATACCATCATGCTGTGAATGATTGATTCTTGAAATACCGCTCAACAGCTTATTCCTCTACTCAGTAAAATTGGTTGACGATCGCTGCGATCATTTGTGCTTGGCTGCATTCTAAATAGCCATCGCTTGTCCTTCTACGCCTTTGCTGTTAACCCTAGAAACAAAAAGCCTTCTTCCAGACCATAACTCCGTTCTCCGTCAGAAAAAGCAGGTATCAATAACTCATACTTATCGTACCGACATGCAAAATCTGCACTCGTGCTCTATTCAACGCCCAGCCACCTTTTGAAATATTCACAGTTATTGGGACCCACAGGGCCACCCTCTTCGCAGATCTCGAACACGGGACAACGGCCGCAGGGAGCTTCGGTGAAGGCACTGATGATAGGCTCGGGGCCGCCTTCACGACCTGTAGGATCATCTCGACCAGCCCAGCTTTCTAAAGACTGCTTGGCGATGCGAGATACGCGGTAGCCAACCTTCCCAGCAACTTTGACCGATTCGATGAGGTTGTCCCAGACAAGCACGTCGACAAGCTTCTGTACGTCGTGCTCGGAGAGGATGGTGTTATGTGTGATACCGCTTGAGGAGAGGAGACGAGCGATGTCGCGTACGGTCGGATAGCCTGTGTATCCAGCAGGAAGTGGGAGTAGGGCGTCCTTTTTCACGGCCGCCGTAGGAGAAACCTTGGTGGCTTTCGCTGGGGGCTCATCTATGTGACTAGCATCTCGCTTCTTGCCCCTTTCCACGCCACCTTTCACGACACCTTTCTTGGGAACTTGGGTCCTTGCAGCACCTCCCCCATGTGTGCTGTGGTAGCTGCTCTGACGCTTGATAAAATCATATACAACTCGCTGTAGGTCTTCAATAAAGGCCTCATCAAAGTTCTGATCGGTGTACCACGGGCCGCCGGTAGCTCTATCGCTGGGCCGTATAGAGGCCTTGATGAACATTTTTTTGTTCGGGTGCTCGACATTCTTGAAGGGCGCAATGAGACCCTTTGTCTGGAGTTGCTTGAGTGCGTTCTTGAGGACCGAGTCGTGCATGTTCAGTCGCTTCTGTAGCGTCTGCGACCAGATACCGTCGCCGCCCGAGTCGTCGATGAGAGAGTAAACCATGACCTGTTCGTCGGTCGAGCACTGCTTATACCTAGCCAATTGTCAGCCAAGAGCTTGATCAAGTGTTCCAGAGGTGTTTCTCCGCACTTGTGGGCTTCTTCAGAGTCGCGCCATTTCCATAGCACTTGGCCCGAGGCCTCGCGCATGGTGATGAAAAGCTTGTCATCTGTGAGGGATTGGACAACACGGGCGAGCAGCATGAGGTCTCGGTTTGGAATGACATCGAGGCGCAAAAGATCGTCCTGGGAGAACATGTCCGTTCCAGACTCGCGACATCGATCGTAGAGGGCCTGCTTCCAGACGCCGAGCTTGGCCGTCGCGGCGTCGCCCTCGGCGGGCGCCGGGGTGGGCATTGTGAGTCAAGCTAGGATGCGACAAGAGGGATAGAATTGTCGTAGGAGGGAGGATTTGGTAAAAAGAGTCAAAGATCTGATTATATTTGATGCTACATTGACATAAGATAGCGAGTGGCGAGTAAGAGAATGTGAGAGAGAAGACGGATGACGATGGGCTTCTCTTGGAGTAGAAGCGGCTGGGTTAAGTTAGGTTGGAAATAATTATTTTTCGAGGTCCCCCGCAGTCGACGCTAAAGTGTAGCTCGTCCCCTACCCTGCTACTTTATTACTGAACAATAGGTTAGGCACCTTCCCGGCCTGTGAGTCGCCCCGGCGGAATGTCGGCAGTGCCTGCGGAATGTGGGGTATCTTATCATTGTCTCGGTCCCCCACCATCTGTGAATACCTTCAGCCACCCTAGACCCTTATTGTCATGAGAGTTTGAATAGGTAGGTATCTTTAGAGTTGTGAGTTGCCCTGTGTGCGATACTCACATTGTTTTATGCTCTGATAAGCTATCTCTCACTTAGGCTTATATGAATCATATGGAATGCTACCCAATTAAAGCTATGTAGTAGTATCATCTAAAATCTGGACCTACAAAGCATGATCCAAGTTAAAAACCATCCAAACATCATTGTCATTCACTGGTTGTTGTCCCCAGATGAAATATGACACAGACAGACACTGATATCATTGTAAAATACATATATTCCACTTATACATTCTGCTCATCTCTACAAAGTGCACATTTTCTTATGCCCAACTAATGATACCAGCATAACAAACACCTAGCTGTTTAACCGACATAACACCAAAGGATACATAATACACCGTGAAGCCCGGTGTTGACTGTATTTTAACTCTTCAAAACCTTGCCACGGCCGCGAAAATGCCACCGAATGTGAAGGTTTAGGCTTCCATAATCTCATAATTAAACTCTAGGATCGTGAAAGGGCGTAGCAACTCATCGAAGGAGCCTCCATATAAAGAGTTCAATCTTAATATATACAAAGACAAATGCTCCTTTCTCTCTCACCATTAAAATTCTCATCCCTTTCCTCGAAAATATTACGTCGTTGGCACTTTCTGACTATAGTATTACTGCCGAACCTCACGAAACGCAACCTCAAACCAACCCAACTTTAGTATTCATGAATCAGTCCCTAGAAAATAACCTACAAGACCTCCTCAAGATGCTTTCAGCCGCTGAAAGAGAAGAAATCGATCGAGAGGTCACGGCCTTTATGGCCGAGTTTGGCCACATGTTTGGAGGCCACCTCAACGAAGCTATCTCGAACGATGACGCTTCAAACAGTGATACTCCAAGCGCCGACTCCTCAGCAAATAAGACAAACACACCAGGCACAAGAAAAGATACACAGGAGGAAATTTCTTCCGCAAAGTCGCCAGTCAGATGCGACAGATTCGCGCACTTGAGCCCGGAGCTCGCCTCACACGCCAGGGCAATCGAACGCTACAACTTTCTCAAGCGCCACTGTCCCTGGAGCCAGGATGAAGCATTTTTGAACCTGATGTGTTCGCTGCAGAATCACCCACAAACTATGGGTCTTCCACCGAGCTCAACTGAGCCTTTGGCCGACGAGTCACCCGAGAAAGGTGAAGGGAGAAGTCCGCCTGAGAGTCAGACCGATGTCCATGCTGAGACCAAGTAGACTCCAAGACATATACGTGGAGAGACGTTTTACAACAGGAGAGAAATGAGGAGGAATGATGAGAACAGTAGTCGAGTCACAGGAGAAACTGACTTGTGTGCTCAGTCCAAAGTTAGTTGGTTGGATTATAGTCAATACGCCACTCCGCAACACGAACACATTACCATCATTACTAAGAATCATGCTTCAATAAAATCAAGATTCACCCATGTCACTCATGCTCAAGATATCGTGGCTTGTAGTGTTTGTTTAAAGAAATTCTTTCGCTTTAGTGACTAACTGCTCAGTACAAACATCAAACATCATAATAAAGAAAGCATCGCAATTATGTGTGACCGAGCCTCGAAATTCCTCCTTCTTGTACAATTCAATGCCTGGCCCTTTGTATCGTCTTTACTCCTGCGCCTGGAACGCCTGACTGCAGGCCGCGTATTCCCTTCGCATGCAAGGCTTTCGTCTCCTTACTCGTTGAGTGTTTAGGCTGGTTGCTTCCATGTGAAGGTGCACGTGGCGTGAGCTTTTTCTTGTAACGTGAAATTATCTCCTAAGAAATCAAGAGGGCTTTGCCCAGAAGCCCCTAGTTTACAGGGCTCTTGCTCTTCTCGACAGCTGGCTCTGGCTTATCCTTCTCCGTATCGACGTCCATAGCATCGTCGGGTTGTTCGCTCCGAGCCTTCTCAGGTGCTACTGCAGGCTTATCTGAGGTCTCTTCGTTACTTTTAGGTTCTGTCGTGGTCTCCTTCGTAGCGGTATCGGCGGCCTCTTGGGCGACAGTCTCGTCCTTTGAAGCCTTCTCAGTAGGCGCTAAAGGCTCCGCAGGTGCCTCAGGCTCGACCTCTTCCTTCTTGATTGTTTTCTCCTCTGGAGCCGTCGAGTCCTCCATGCCAACATCACCGTCTCCATCCACCTTACTAGCTTCAGGTTCCTTGGCGGTCTCGTCAGGTTTCTCGCCCTCCTTGGGTGGAGCTTCCTTCTCGGCCGGGGCCGAAGCAGAGATGTCGTCGATAGTATCGTCATTCACATCGTGGGCATCCTCGCCAGCTTGTTCCTCAGCAGGTTCGTCAGCGGAAGCACCGTTGGTTACCTTGGCTGGAGGAGCATCGGCATTATCGATTTCCATTTCCCCCTTGCGATAGTCAGTAAATGTGCGCTTGTTGCCATTCTGGCGCGTGGCACCATGTGCCTGAGCCATCTCATCGTCGTCACTGGCTTCGAACTCGTTGTCATGCTCAACATGCTTGTCCCAACGATGTTCGGTCATGCGAACATCCTTGTTCTCATCCTCATCTAGGTCGTCTAGCTCGGCCTCCTCCTCATCAGTCATACCGCCGAAGGGCTTTCGGGGGACGTCTTGCAACTGTACTGAAGGGGCAGGCCCTGTTTGTCGAAGGTTGTCGATGACTGAAGCAGTAATCTTCTCAAGGTACTCTCGACTGTTGGAGTTCTCCATGTTAGATGATCGCACATTCAGCTCAAAGTCGGGAGCATAGTACTGCATCACGTTAGTGGGTGTCTATCAACAGAGGATCAGATAACTTACTTCGTAGTATTCATTATAGGGCAGGGTTCGGTCCATCTCCTTGCCCACAAGAACACCGGTCTCAAAGGCCCAGGTTCGAGCGACGTTGCGCATCGTGTAGCCACCTCCACCGAGAACAAGAGTCGGGAGATTAAAGCTCTTGACATAGTTGACGCAGTTGGCGTGGCCGTCCATGCTCAGATTGAAGCAACCAAGTCGATCACCAGACAGACTGTCACCACCGCATTGAAGCACAACAGCCTCGGGCTGGTAGTATTTCATGACGTTCTCAATGACAGGCTGGAAGATTGACCGGTAGGACACATCGGTGATACCATCTCGAAGAGGAAAGTTGACAGCATAGTTTTTTCCCTGACCAATACCAGTGTCCCGAAGCTCACCAGTTCCGGGGAAGTACTCTCCGTACTTGTGGAAAGAAACGGTCATGACACGGTCGGTGGTGTAGAAAGCCTCCTCAACACCATCACCATGGTGCACATCAATATCAATGTAAAGGACCCGCTTTTTGAATCGAAGGAGCTCGAGAATACCGAGGACAATGTCTAGATATTGGGTTAGATCGTGATACCTTTAATATCTGGGAGAGACATACCGTTGACGTAGCAGAAACCACTGGCCTCGCACTTCTTGGCGTGGTGAAGACCACCAGCCCAGTTGATGGCGATGTCGCACTTTTGGCGATTCAGTCGCGCGGCACCCTCCATGCTACCACCTGCACTGATACCACAGAACTCAAATAGACCATCGAACACGGGACAGTCATCACCGACGTTGTATTTTCCCTGCTCTCTCATGAAGCTGTCCATGTTGTCTGGTGTGACCTTTTGCAGGAAATCGATGTAGTCGTCGGTATGGAATTGGGTCATCTCGCCTCGGGTCGCAGGTTTTGCGCGCTGGAATTTGTCAGTATGATATCCCAAGCTCAGTGACACCTAAGGTAGATTGGGGGATCAAGAATGGACTCACGTATATCTCCATCTTCTGATAGAGGTTGTACTGCATAATCAAGCTATGCGCCAGGCGAATGCGATGAGGCTTCATGGGATGACCAGTAACATAGGCATAGTTACCAATGTCGGAATCGTAAAAGTAAGCGACCTTCTTGGGGGATGAGCCATTGAGCGCAACCGAGCCGAGCTCGACACGTATATCGTCGCCCATGACTGTGGCTACTCGTGGAGTCGCGAATCTCGGAAAGCGGGTGTAAAAGAAAGGGTTAGATCAAATTTGCTTTCGAAATAAAAAGACCTTGGATGGGTGTTTCGATAGGGAATTGCTCAGGGAGAGCTCAGCATGATCGAGGGAGAAGTTTAGGCAAGAGTTTGGTAGAATGTGACAAGCTTTCGAGAAGAATCTTTGGGTGTAAGTAGGTATGTAAAGTTACATGGGCAGAACCACTTACCACTGGCTGATGCGAAGCACATCCCCGGAGCTTGAAAGTCTCCCGTTTACACCGGAATAATTATTGAAGCGCTCCGCTTAAATTGATACAAGCCACATTTTGAACCCCCCTTGCATAAGATACGCCACGGTGAGCGACCAAGCTCATGCACGTGACGTGACTAAGCTTCCCAGCTGTGGCTCCCAGGCTGCCGGGCTGGCGTCAACGTCAATTACCTACCTTCACCAAGCTCCGATCATAGCAACGCCAACCCTCCATCACCGCCCACCATCACCATCCACACTCGCACGCTATTTTTGTCGACGAATTACTCTACCCGCAGATTATCCTTAAACCTTTGAACAGACCTTCGATATCATGGAGCGCTTCAGGAGTTTACTTGGTGGCGGTGGAATGGGCCTTGGAGGAGCTGCACATGGCACTGTAAGCTATCATCTCCTTCATATGAGCTCCCTAATGGGTTGTGCTTTGCAATTCTGAGATTTGCTGACCTTGACGACTGTAGGACAACACAAATCTGATCGATAACTCCGAAACAGTCTATATCTCCTCCCTTGCCCTACTCAAAATGCTTCGACACGGTCGCGCAGGTGTGCCCATGGAGGTCATGGGTCTGATGCTTGGCGAGTTTGTGGATGACTTCACTGTAAAGGTCATGGATGTGTTTGCCATGCCTCAGAGCGGTACCGGTGTTAGTGTCGAGGCTGTCGACCCCGTTTTCCAGACCAAGATGATGGACATGCTTAGGCAAACAGGAAGGTTAGTTGAATACAGTCCCTCATTTGTTATCACTACCTAACGGATTGAACAGACCCGAGTCGGTCGTCGGATGGTACCACTCGCATCCTGGATTCGGCTGCTGGCTCTCTTCTGTTGATATCAACACACAGCAGTCATTCGAGCAGCTGAACCCCCGCGCCGTTGCCGTCGTCATTGATCCTATCCAGTCCGTGAAGGGCAAAGTCGTCATTGACGCTTTCCGACTCATCAACCCCCAGCTCTTGATGCTTGGACAAGAACCTCGACAGAGCACGAGCAACTTGGGCCACCTCAACAAGCCTTCGATTCAGGCTCTCATCCACGGCTTGAACCGACACTACTACTCGATTGGAATCAACTACCGCAAGACCGCGCTCGAGGAGAACATGCTCATGAACCTGCACAAGCACGTCTGGACCGAAGCCCTAGAGATGGACGACTTCCGACACGAGGGTTGCAAGAACAAGGACAGACTGCAACAGCTGGTCTCATTGGCGGATGGCTACGAGAAGCGCGTAAAGGAGGAGACTGAGCTGACTAAGGATCAGCTCAAGACTCGCTACGTTGGCAAGTTGGACCCCAAGAAGCATCTCGAGGATGTTGGCCAGGAGCTCATTGAGGACAACATTGTCTCTGTGTCGAGACAAATGATCGACAAGGAGGCCACCATGCCCAGGAAGGAGGGCCAAGCAGGGTCCAAGGGGCAAGTGAATGGTGAACAAATGGACGTGGAAGAGGAGTTATAAGCGCGAGGAAATGAATACCTTTAACAAGAAATAACGAGGCCACGGGATGGACTTGTAAGATTAATGGGCGTTGGCGGTCGGGAAGGAAGATTTAGAGACCTAGCCATGTCACGAATTATTACACAAGGTTAGCATGATAGCATGCATGAATTAATTCCGCGGGTAACTTTTTGTTCCGTGAGTTGATGTGCATAATGATTGTGGTTGGTGTTCATACGCTGTGAGCGCTGTGAGTTCTGGGTATTGTGTTGAACACATCTACTCATCCGTAGAACAAAGGTGTTGACGTTCCTATAAAGGTGAAAGATACGCAAATCCTCTTCTTCTTTTCTATTTACTTTTCGAAAGCTGCGCTCATATTGGCAAACTGCATATTTCGACATTCAGCTATTGCTTGTTTAATCTGGCGTCACACTAGGAACAAAGACAACAACAGCCATCAGAAGCAGCTCGCCATCACCGAATATCTTCAAAGCAGCGCAGTAACTTCTTTTTATAAGAGCGCATACTCAGATTTGATATCTATAAAGGCAGGTAAGTTTCTACTCTTCTCTGTCGCCTGAGAGAGTTGTAGATTTGTTCAGGCGACCATGAGTTCTCGAACAAGTCTACGCTCAATCCTGCGCGGCTGGTTTGCGTCGGATAAGTATTCTGACTCTGAATCAGAACCCGATGTGCGCATAGAATCTGTAAGAGGAGAGTGTCCGATACCAGACCGAAATCGAGGGCGACACAAAAGGGAAAGGAAGAATCCATTTGGGTTACCCAAGAAGCGAACTTATTGCAGCCATTGCCACGGTACTAATGGTTACGGAGACAATGATTTTTCTAGGGGCGAGCGTGAGGCAAAAAGGAAACCAAGTCACAAGGATCAACACGCGTCAGGCGGGCAGCAGCATCGTCTTAGTGAGCAACTGAAGCCTCTGCCTGTGGCTCCACGTCAACGTCCCCCACAAGCAAGAGGCCAACGGCGGACTCCATCAGAGGATACATCCCTGCAAAGGGAGGGCCACAGCCAGAAAGATAAACATAATAAACGCAGCAATGCTGTTGATACCCGATCAAACGCGCCAAAGCAGCTGAACCAGAACAAGAAGAAGAAGCATGGTATACATACTCTCTACCAACAGGAT
The DNA here is from genome assembly GCA_017165645.1 of Fusarium sacchari. Classification (NCBI taxonomy): domain Eukaryota; kingdom Fungi; phylum Ascomycota; class Sordariomycetes; order Hypocreales; family Nectriaceae; genus Fusarium; species Fusarium sacchari. Next base: position 3,654,198 of record JADANP010000003.1, read on the forward strand.
CAGGACCAGGACCAGGACCCGGACAAGGGGAGCAACGAAGCCATCTTCCTCTCCGACGACCGCTCAATGAACCGCGAGGCCGTGTCAGAGGTAGTCGACATGATAGCCCAGCGCTTCAGCCACATCCCCTACGCCGTTAGCGGTCTCGCGGCCATGGTCTACTACGGCTACGAGGCGAGGCCGTACAGAGTGAGCATCGTGTGTCCCGAGCACACGCGCGAGAACCAAAAGTGCTGGGCCAAGGCGCAGGGCATGATCCCCATCCCGCGGCAGCGACACGTCTGGGGCGTCGCGACCTCGGACGGCATCATCCAGCAGATCCGCGTGAGGTTTCCCTACGATTTCAACGAGATGCATGCCCTAAAAATAGGCACCGCCGGCAGCAACCCCGTCTCCATGTTGTCGCTAGCGGGGCTGGCTGATGAGCTTGCGAGGACCTATGTCAATGAGCTCAAGCACTCGGACCACGACAGGCAGGAGAATCTCGCCCACGAGATGATCTGGATCCTCCAGAGAATCATCCAGTGCAGATTGCCTGAGCATGCGCTGCGGCCCGAGAGGATACCTCACCTGATCAGGGAGACCTTCTGGCTGCCCTTCACACTATCTTATCCAGAATCGGTGCCTCTATTTGCAAAGGCAGGATGGAGCATTCCCAACGAGGGATGGTATTAAGATGAGCTGAGCTGAGCTGAGATAAGATGTGATGCCATGAATGAGAATGAGTGACATGGGAATGATTTGGAGTTTGGGGAATTACGGCAGCACAGTACGACATGACACGACACGAAACGACACGACACAACATGGATATGGATATGGATAGGGATAGGGAATGGATATGGATATCAATTATGGTTACGCTTATGGGGTTAAAGTTTGGTTTATAGCTACGCATTGCATGATACCCTAGATGGATGGATGGATGGACGGACGTTTTTTTTATTTCCTTCGTTTTCTAATGATAAGACGACAAAGAATGTAGACTGAGAGATTTTTGAATTTTTATCGCAAGTTTAGAAATTAGGCAATTTATCAACACCACACAAAATAGCAGTGTCATCCGCAAAAGTGTCTTTCTTTATCCGTGAGAGCAATCCAGTATCTCTACGTAGCCAAACTCAGCATCTTTGGCTGGTGGTATTTCCAAAGCACTCTATGTGCATCAATCCAAAGACGATTCTGTCTACTCCCAAACTCCAATCTCAAAGAATGTATCCAAGCGATCTTAGTTACGAGCCTTCCACGCCTTGACGACATGGCCGACGGCGAACTCTCCGTAGTTCTTGATGTAGCTCAAGTGAACGGAGAGATCCTTGCCGCCGGCCTCGCAGTAAGGGTCGCCCTTGTCGCAGATTGAAACGGTCTTGCTAGCGATACTATCGCAGCCGATAGGGAGGTTGCGCGGGAAGATCTGGAATATGTCAGTTGTGCTCATGATGTGTTCAATGAGTGAAGACTTACACCGCTGCCCTCACTGGTTCCGACAAGGAAAGGCTGGCCTTCGGTGAGACTCGGATCACCCATGGCAATGATGGCCGCCACTGTCAAAGGTTAGCAACTTTTCAAGTACGTACTGAGAGGGTGTATCTTACCATTATCGGTGATGTATGCTGGCTGGGAGAGAGTACCAGGGAAGCCGTCCGAGCTGGCGCCACACATGGTGTCCATAGTGACATGGGCTCCCTGAATATCATTAGCATGGCACTTTACTAAGGTGAGGATGAGTACTTACCTGTGAGTAGCCCATGAGGATCAAGTCAGTGTCGGGACAGTTCTTCACGTAGTTGTTGATCACGGAGTTCATAGTGCGGACGCCCTTGGTTTGAGACTCGACGTACTCATTGTAGAGAGCGGGATACACGAGAGCTTCCATGTCCGACCCGGGGATCAGCTTGATGATCTCCTCCGCGAGGACACCCATCGCACCGGGACCATCTGGCTCAAGGCTACCACGAGCAACGATGAGGTGGGCGCCCTGGGCGCAAGTGATGGCATCAGTGGCCGAGTTGGCTGAGACCAGAGCCATCAAGAAGCTCAGAACAAGCATGAAAGAAATCATGGTTGAGGTTGCTAGTAGAGCTATTTCCAGACAGTCAGAATAAGCTCTTCCTAAGAGATAGTAAGGATATAATCTCTTACTGTGATGTGCTGATGTGACGATGTATGGTTGAAGGTGAAGAGTTGTGATGATGGGAAGTGAGGATGATGGATGAGTGAGGAAGAAGGAAAAAGAGCAGAGCGGATGAAAGAGTAGAAGAGATTATATAGCCTCAGCTTGGCGCTGCCACTGCCAATTCGCAGCGGCAGCTGCAGAATCAGAAAGCGATCATTGACAGTGACAGACAGTGACACTCACGATCTAATATCCATCTTCAAGATAGTAGAGCAGCGGCGTAGCAGTGGCAGACCCACAACCTCACTCTAGAAGCTCTAGTGAACGTTGGAAAAAGCAAAACCGTGGACCTCGACTGTCAAATCGCATCTTTGCAACTTTTGCGGTTCGGCTGCAGGGACTGGGGTAGATCGATGGTATCGGACTTGTTTCTTGATTCGGTCACTATAGTCTGCGTAACTCGATGACAGACGGGTTTATATATGGAAGATGGTAAGTTATAGAGCATGGATGAATAGTGTGATCAAAAGAAATTATATATGACATGTCCAAGGACCGTATTAAACAGCCAACTCTCTCTGCCTTTATATCATTTTATTGTCTGTTTGTGTAAGTGGAGAGAATCAACACTAGTTCCTTGCAGTTTACTAGGGTTGGAATTTGTACTCCATGTTTGCTAGAATTACAACATGGTTAGACTGGATGTTTTGAAAACTGTGTTAGTTGCTGCCAAGATTGTCCTTGAAGGAGTTGGCTTGATTCATTCATCATGGGCCGTTAACAATCAATGGGAGCCTACCCCTATTCCAAGAACACGTTTGTGCAGTACTACAAAACCACTCACACCACAAAAATTACTTCAACTGTATCTAAGCAATCCAAGATATGTCGCTGGCTTGATGACGATGTAATCTCAGATATTCTTCTCCATGATAATAGATCAATTCCAGTCTTATCCGTTTCTGTACATACTCCAAAAGATGAAAACCCAGTCTTGTCAGGATGCTAGGCTCTATGGAACATGCCTACAGCATAGTCGGCAGCAGCATGTCCATATGCAGTCACGTAGTTCATATGAGTTCTCAGATCATGACCCCCAGCTTCGCAGAAAGGATCACCAGCGTCACAGAAAGAGACTGTTTTGTCCGAAACACATTTACATCCTTCGGGTTTCTTACGGGGGAATATCTAATAATTCTAGTTAGTTGTCGATCATGCGTAGCAGGCTTCCCAGGACTCACACCATTGCCAACACTACTTCCAACATGGAAGGGCTGGCCTTTGGTAGTACTCGGATCCCCCATGAGAACAACAGCTGCTACTTCAGGAGGATTAGAATGTATGAGTGACGCGAATTTGTGGCTATGTTGACTGACTGCTGTTTGTAATGGCGGATGGCGAAGGCTTGGTAGGGAGGAATCCGATGGAACTCGCACCACACATGACATCGGCAATGACATGGGCGCCCTGAATAATAGAGTCAGTAAAAGTCTACAGTGCGCTTTATGGCATGGCTAAACGTGATGTCTGGATGGACTGACCTGTGAGAACCCAAGTAGAATAATCTTCGTCTTGGGACAGACCGCGACATACTGCGCCAGCACAACAGAGAGAGCCGCCACACCCTCCATCTGTGAAGGCTGATAGGGGTTATAGACGGCAGGATATTCAAGGGATACGACATCGGAGTGGGGGATTCTTTGCTGGACTTGCTGAGCAACTGCTCCGATGATGCCTGGTCCCCGAGGTTCCAAACTGCCTCTGGCCACAATGATGTGAGCTCCGGAGACACAGCTGGCGTTTCCAGGCTGGCCATATTCCTGACAAGCAACAAAGGTTGCAAACAGAATGAGGTATCTGAGTATGAAGAGCATCGTGGAAGACTTCCGGAGACTAACAAGATTAGCGACGATTTCAGTGGTCTGTAGGCAAACTTTGAGATTGGGAAGCTTACAACAATCTCAATTACAGAAGAATAGACAAATGAAGCTTGAAGTAATTGGAATGATTGTGATTAATGAAAGCAGATGAAGCTGGAGTCGAGTCGTAGCTCAATTTGCTAACTGACTATGGTCGGCAGCACGGGAGGAAACAGGAAAGGAGGAAAAGGATGAGGAACAAGATCAAGACAAAGAAAGAAACAAAGACAAATGAACGGATAGACTCACGGTATGAGCTGAGCCCACATCCCGTTTGGTTGTGCATTGCAAACAGATACATACTTAGGTATATATATCAATGTTTGACTACAAGTGAGTTACCCCATCAAGCCTGTCTCACAGCCAAGCGATCCATGTAAGTCAGGAACAGCGTCAATATCAAACGCCATCCGATCAGCCTTCACGGGCATAAAGCCAAAGGTTTGGCTTGATCTACTGTAGAACCCTCTAGTCATTGGGCATCCATCCATTGTATGTAAGTGCCCGAGCAGGCATGTCTCAATATTTGGCGTTTCAACCCGGGAGAAAAGCAACCATGTCAATCCGTGGCACTAAAAAAGACAAGGACACGGAAGAGCAAACTCAACTCCCTTTTCACACAAACCAAACACTTCAATCAGTCAGACAAACGCAAATGCCTTACACAATGCCATCGTCTACCGTGGAAGATCTCCTTTCAGCCCCCGAACAACAAATCCGTGCTGTTCTTCGTGCCTTGTGCCAAGATGAAGATGCCCGCTCGCGTGCTCTGGACCACTACCACAGTCTGCAAGCCACGCCTGAAGCCTCCGATGGGCGCAAACGCAAGGCGCAAGATGAGATGAGTGTCTGTGTTCAGTGCAAGAAGGAGTTTAACAAACACGAAAACATGGATGACAAAGCGTGCCGTTACCACCCTGGTAAGTAACCCATGCTATCACTCTGTGAGATACGTGGCTCACAGTAGGTACTTCACAGGATTCATGTACGCTGATGAGGAGGCTGATGCTTGGGCTGACCACGATGGCTCTCTAGAGGATGTTGAAACAGACGAGTATCGAGAGGAGTTCCCAGAAGGGTTTATTTGGGATTGTTGCGATAAGAGAGGCACTGAGGAGGGATGCACCTATAGAATGCATGAGGCTGACCTAAAGAAGTCTAAGAAGGGCAATGGGAACAGTCTTGGTGTTGAGTAGGAAGATGTCACTTAGGTGGTAAACAATACGTTATTCACTCAATTCTTATTCATCCATATTCTTAAAGTTCATTTGTTAATAGCGATTGTCGACCTGGAAGAATCTGGAAGGTTGAGTTCATATCTCTCTACCCCTGTATATCACCCTGACACTAATAAAACAAGCTCCCAACTTACCCCGATCAAGACGTCACTTCACTTACAGTAGACTCACCCACTCACTCACCTGCTCAATTCAACTCATCTCACTTCATCTCATACTAAAAGCATCTCAACCACCAAAATGTCACTCACACTAGAACAAGAAATGGTCCATCTCGCGCCAGAGCAACACGTCCGCGCAATCCTCCTCGCCCTCCTCGACGACAGCTCCGTCAAAGCCCGCGCCCTAAACCACTACCGCGTCCTCAAAGCCGCCGACAACCCAGTCACCGGCCTCAAGCGCAAAGCCATGAACGACCTGTGTGTCTGTGTTCAGTGCGACCAGGCGTTCACACACCAAGATAACACTGAGACGTCGTGTCGTTACCATCCAGGTACATTAACCAGCCCCTACTCTCCTGTGCGCATGTTTGTTGAGATGAGGCTGATGATGACGTTAGGGGAACTTATCGTTGATGACTCAGAAGACTTCTGGGCGAATCATGATGAGGACTGCCATGGGGAGATTGATACGCCCGAGATGAGAGAGGAGATGCCTGATGGGTTCCGCTGGACGTGCTATGACAAATTAGGTGGACGAAAAGGCTGTACCAAGGGAAAACATCAAGCGGATCCGGCAAAGTCAAGGAGAGGCGGAAATGTCCCGTCTGGTGGTGACCTGAGGAAGAATAATGGTTCACATTTCCCAGTTTCAGACGAGGACAGCGAAGAGGAGGAGGAAGATGGCGACGAGGAATACTGAATCAACTCAAATTGTGCAGTGTAATTCGACGATAAGCCTACATCTCTAAAATCCAAGCGAGTACATCTTCAGTCTTAAAACCGTGTCATTCAATATGTAAATGAGACCCCCAAACTCCCAACCTATGGATGGATGACTGATATTGCACAACGCAATGTTGCCACAACCTCCCCTCACGACATCAAAAAAGATACACACAGAGAGAGATTATAAATACCAAGAGACAAGAGCCCTGCTGAATCATACATAGCCCCTGGCCTTTGACAAATATTACATGACATAAAACGTTGCAAATAGTCTTGAGTCCTTAAATGACCCGGGCTGTATCGTTAGCCGTGCCAATCACCCGGTACTCCTTGCGCCTGAATGCACTTCAAATAATCTGTTTCCTCCTCCGCCATGCCGAATAAATGTACCCCCCGTGACAACATCTGGTGTCACTATCATCCTCCTTCTTTCCAAAAACAAAAGTCAATGTGAAACAGTCACACCCCAGGCCCATGGTCTTCTAAGTCATCTATGCTGTTCAAACATAAAGGGAAGCTCTGAAGAGTGCCGCCGCAGAGGTGTTGGTCTCGGCGACACTGTGCCATCTAGGCTAAAACGCTTGGGTGGTGTTGTTGTTCCTGGACCGCCGGCTGAGTCTGCATCATTGGGCTCCTATACCCCCATGACAGGAACCTTCTTGTTTCGCTTGCCCAGAAGCGTAGCGTTGTCCAAGTTGAGCTCGAATGCTCCTCGCTGGCGGTTGCGCTCACGGACCTGCTGTCGAGCAGCCGCGGCGACTGTTGCCGAATGTTGGCCGTACCCTCTCTCAGTACGCTCCCTCTCACGACCCCGAGACTGTTGCTGTTGTTCTTGATCTCGGATGTTGGCCTTTCGCATACTTTGCTCAAGGGCCTGAGTCGCTGCGTTGGGCTTTGCACCGGTGTTATCTTGTCCATCGATCTGCATGACATCATCGTCTTCGTCTTCCTCGTTGAGGCCGCCGAGGAAGCGGGCTGGTGTGCCCTTGGGGCCGATCTGCGCTCTTCGCTTGCCCTCTTCCTCCTGTCGATGAACAGCATAACCGACATCGAAGACCTCACGCAGGTTAACAGCGCCAGGAGATCGGAAGTCGTATCGCTTGCCGGACTCCTCAAATTTTGTAGCATCAAAGGCCCGGAGCATACCATCAGACTTCTTCATCTCATCTCGGGGAGTAGGTCCGTTTCCGGCAATCCATGGGTGAGCGAGAAACTCGGTAATCGTAAATCGCTTCTCAGGATCCACAGTCAAGAGATGGCTAATAAGATCCTGGGCGGACTTTGAGATCTCGTCCCACCATGGAGACAAGAAAGTGTACTGGCCCTTAGCAACTTTCTCAGTAAGCACCTCGATACTCTCATCATAGAATGGTGGGAAACCGCAAAGCAGAGTGTATAGCACACATCCTAGCGCCCACATATCGACTGACTTGGAGTATCGCTCATCCTTTACGATTTCAGGTGCTGTGTAGCCAACGGTTCCACAGGGAGTCATAGTCTGGTTGTCCCAAACAATCTTGGAGAGACCAAAATCGGCGATCTTGATGCGACCAATACCACCGGCACCTTGACCGGGAATGAAGTCACCCTCATCAACCTTGTCCTCATCGCCGGGCTGCTTGGGCTTCGGGTGCTTAGAAGGCACCATAGGAATGGGCTCAAACAGAATGTTCTCGGGCTTGATGTCACTGGTAGGGATGTTAGTAATGATTCCAAGGCCGTGCAGAGGCGAATGACGTCAGGAGGGGCATCACCACTTCTGACATCAAGCGGCCCAAAAAGAGTCATGACATACCGATGAACAACACCCTTCTCCTCGTGGAGATATTCGAGAGCCTTGGCCACCTGAACAATGACGTGTCGGGAGAGCTCCTCGCTGAAATATGTCAAGCGGACAATCTGGTGGAAGAGTTCACCACCGGGGGCAAGCTCCAGAATGATGTAATAATATTGCCTCGACTCGGAGAATTCGACGAGCTTAATAATATTGGGGTGGTCGAGTTGGCGCATAATCTGGACCTCCTTCAAGATATTTGATCGCTGCAGGAGTGTCAGTATTCTGCCTCGCATGTCCTCGAGTCTAAAGGCTGGCCACCCCCACCGTCAAGACAGCAGGAACTGACTTCAGACGGGGACAGCATCGGCCTGGACATAGCAAAGAAATAGTGACGTAAGGAGAATCTTCTCGCACCTCTGCTGCCTTCGGGACTTTCTTGAAGTCTGGATGTAAATGCTTATTGCCCTATGAGAGGGGACAACCCCGTGTTGGTAAATGGGGACCCAAAGAAAGAGAAAGCAGACGAATGAAAAGCACAAGAAACATCAAAACAAAAGGAGACAGGGTGACAGATACAGGCAACCCCAATGCTTGCTTACCTGCATACTGTTCATCTCGTACTTGCGTACTACTTTGATAGCGACCTCGCCTTGCTGACCTGTTGTGTCGCGGGCGCGGTAAACGTTGCTGAAGGCACCATCACCCATCTTGTCGACGAGCTCCCAGCGCTCGAGGCCAGGGTAACGAGGGAATTTGCTCTTGCTGGCATTCTCCTCGGCAATAAGCTTGGCGAGCTTCTCGTCGTCGACGCGCTTCTTGCTCTTGCTGCGTGCGTAATCGTCATCGCCATATTCGTTTCCGGGCTCTTGTGCCCTTGCGTAGTGGGCGTTACTGGGATCTGATGCTGTCTTGTGCTGGGCTGTGGGCGCCTGTTGCTGTTCTGTCTTGCGTGGAGCCTCTTCAGGAGCAGCGGCACGAGCTTGCTTGCCTAAGCAACAATTGTCAGCGACTGATAAAAACGGGCCAAACTTGGCAGAATAGTGGGTTAGGACATACCGTGCCGGATAAAGTTCTTGAGTTGCTGAATGGTAGACATGGCTCGGAAATTTGTCGCTTAGGCGCGACAGTCGCCTGTGAGAGAAAAGGTCGTGAGGCTTTGGGCGAACTTTGGTAGCAAGTGATGGGCGATTGGAAGTCTTTGAGAGCAGTAGTTGCTTCTAATGTGCAGTGCAACTAAAAACGGGTTCACCGGCCTAGCCTAGAACTATTCCGTCCTGGAGTCGTAGCGAGTTGTGATCGTAAACGTGAGCTTTGTTTGGTGTGTCGCAAAGCGCGGCCAATATTATTATAAAAGACGAAGTGGGATAGATTTCTCGACAGAAGCAGGAAAACAGGGTTGGACTGCTCTGTGGACGATGCGGGGTTTAGCAGGTCTACTCTAGCGGACGGGAGCTTTTTCTGGTTTGACGTTTTGATGTGAGGGTGTCGTAGAAAGTCGAGTAGTTAGCGAAGAGATGATGAGTAATTGTCAACGTTGTGTGTGATTCGTAAAGCAACACAGATGTCTTGTTGGAGGATGGAGCATAAAGAGAAAAGAGAAGTCGTCCCAAGGGAAGAAACCAGAAAAAAGGAAATCGATTGGGATAAAAGTGCCTTGCGCTGGTTGCTTGTTTTTGTTCAAGACAATGCAAGGTATGGTAAGGTTAGGTTAGGTAGAGCCTGGTTTCTTTTTGACGGGGGGAGGACCGAGATTTGAGAGGTGACGAAAGGGAATGGGTGGGCAGCCCACTTGGAGTGGCAGCCCAGCTTTTAGCAGGATTCTAGGCCAACGCCAGGCGGATCGAGTGGGGATGGGGGGCGTTTCCCAGCGGGAAACCTTGGAACACACAGGGGGTTTGTAGTCAAATTCAGTGTCCTAGGAAATTGCTAGGAGCCCAGTCGAGGGAATACCTAGCTGCCCGTGGTCTGGGGAGTGAGGTCACTGAATGAACGAGAGAGGTCAATCTCGGAGACTATTGCCCTGAATGTGCTGAATATGTGATTGTAGCTGAAACGGAGGATTTGTAAGACTCTGCCGGCGAGTAAAGGTGAATGACGATGGCTGTCAAAGCTAATAAATGGACGACGAGGTAAATACAGTCCAGTCCAGTTCAGTCCAGTCAGTAGTAGTGGTGATAGCGGGGTATCCAATGAAGAGACTTGCTGTGACGTTGACAAAGTTCAGCTCGTAAACAGAAATCTCAAGATGAGTACATAAGATAAAAAGAAAAATACACAGTCAATAGGTTGTTGGAGTTAAGGATAGAGCCTCATGTTGACATAAAACGTGTCGACTAGACTCTATTCGAAGAAGTCGTGGGCGTGTAATTGAAGATGATAGACACAGGATGAAGTCACCCAAAGCGTCAATCAGTACCAGAGTCCCCACGACATCGTCACAGCCGCCGGAGTACTAATGCATCCCGTCCGTCACTGACTAACGTTAAGGTACCTCGATGCAATACAATACAAAGATACAAAGCTGCCCAGTGTCCTTCCCCCCCTAACGGAATGACACAAATCACCACAGGCAGAGAAATGAGAGGTGAGAGAAAAGGGGACCAGGTGCACACCCACGCAGCGATGATGATGGTGATGATGGCATCACCTCTCTCACCCATGCTCCGCGCTAGGGTGCCATGCCATGCTATGCCATGCATGTGCTCGTCGCTTGTTAGTGGCATCATCGGTTTACCTTACCTTACCATTTGCGCATATCTCGAGGCTAATACCTCATACCTACATCCGTCCTTTCTTTTTTGGAAGACTACCTGCAACGATTCGATAAACAATGGAATCCATGCATGCACTGGAGATAATTTATTGCTCCCGTCGTGCCCAAGGTACCTACGTGGATGGTGCTCCTGGCGAGATCTCCGCCCTATGACGCTGGTGACGACATCACGCTCTCTGAGAGTGGATATCTGAAGATGCCAGCGCCCAATTAGAGGGTCTAGAGCCCTGCGATGTCTTGGCTTGGTGGTGGCGGTTCCAGTGGGTTGGCTGCTGAGAATGAAATCACTGCAACAAGCTTGGAGCTTCACTCACTCACTATGTACAAGGTTCCCCAGGCCGGAACCATCCATCAATGAATGGACTTTATGTACTAAAATCTCTTGCAAGAGATGAGTTTCTCGTCATGATCTATCTGTCTGGCTGAATTCAAAATTAACTAACTATTCATGGAGTTTGATTGATAACTCGAGCCCCCATCTCCAGAGGCACCCTCTCCACAAACTGATATTCGTGTCCATCGTACTGTAACACTATTTCACATCATTGCTTTTTCCTTTTCATATCCGTCGTATCACCCCAAGGTAGATCCGTTCCTCAACGAGTCAGGGAAAGCCACCTGTATCACAGCACTTATTCTCCTTCAGCTGGATTGCTTCACTTTTGACAAGAATGGAAAATGTTGATCTGAGTTGCTGATCATGACGATACTGCACCTGATACTGTGCAACCACTCAACTTCACCCACCGTCTGTCTACCTATCTATTATTATCTCTTGTCTTCCATCTATCTACCTACCTAGACAAATGCAGCCAGTCCCAAAACAGGCTTTTGAATTCGACCTGGGTCGGGCTGGCTGCTGACAGTACATACAACACCACTCGGACGTTACTTGGCTTCATGCCATGTTACCTGCTGGCCCGGTCTGGATCTCTATTTCAGACCCTGGCTGCATACAACCAACATGCCAAGATTGCTCATATTCCCTCTTGATTGGATTTCCTCGGAACCCAACGTCTTGCCAGGGCTTATAACTCACCTGTTAATGGGAACATATGCTCCGTATTGAAAAGGAAAAAAACACTCATCGCAAAGTTGAATGAAACAATATGGACAATGCTGGTTATCCCTCATCCGTCCTGGGTTTGTACATATGGCTTAGCTTATCCGGGCTGTGAGAAGCTCTGTGCGAGGGTCTAGAACGCGATCGCCAGGTGCATGGTGTTGTCAGTAGGCACACCGATGGGACGCCCGAAACGACGTCTCTTGGGCCATGTGCTCTCCTAGCTAGCCTTTCTCATAAGCGCCCTGACGCGGCAGTGAGTTCTGATATTTCCGCTGCCTAAATGAAGCTCGTGAGGTCATTACGCGGCTACCGACCTTACTGATATCATCCAGCTTAAACTCTCACGATGGTGGTGTCTCAGCTATACTACGTACTGACCAGGGGTTTCGAGACTGCTACAGAAACCCTGATTTGATGCCTGTTGGTTGGATGCCGTTCCTGGAACCTTGTCTCCATCAGGATCTCGGCACTTGGAGACAAGCGGTTTTGACTTCAGATCCTTGGTAGTTACCAATGGACGGGTCACTGGTTCCTGAATCTTCTTTCTTCAACTGATTGACTCATTGAGATATGATTCAGCTGGGCAGGTAGCATTGGACTTCATCGTCTGAGAACCACTCATCATTCTCCAGTGCAAGAGCCACAACAACATCATCATCACACAATATGAACAGACTCGACTTTCGAACTCATTGAATAATTCATAATAACGTATCATGAAGAACATGTCTTCCTACAACTTATAGCATCGATAAGGCACTGCACGACTTTCGGCATATTCTCTCAACTTCCGATTCTTCCAACCATAGAACATCCTCAGGCCCAGGGCCACAACTGACACAAAAAGCAGCAGAGCCGCATTGACCCAGTGCCCTGTCGTGAATCCTCCTTCTCGCTGTGACGTCTGGTAGATCCAAACACCAGGGATCTGTCCAATTCCCCCGCCAAGACTAACGTTGAGGGCAATGGCAAGACCGGTAGAGGCCGTCGTGAACACATTGGAGCTGAGCCATCCTAGCATGGGCGGCATGCAGGCAAAGGAGCCGGCCGTTGCCATTATTAAACCTCCGTAGCGGGCTGCATAGGCGTCGGCCGGGAGCGCAGCCGATATAATGAAGCCAATAGCGCCCACGGTTGCAGCCATGGCTGTGTGAACGCCTCGGGCGTTGAAGTGGTCCGCCGACCAAGCCACCAAAACCTGGCAGGCTGTTGTGCACGGTCAGTTTTGCTCGCTTCTTAAAGCCAAGAAACCAGGTTAAACTTACCATAAGCAATGGCCCACGGAGGCACCGTCATCAACTGTGCTTTCAAGTCGTAATATCCCAACCCGACAGTGATTGACGGCGCAAACAAGCTCAAACTCGCGAACGCCGGCCCAGACGCAAAGTAGATTGCATAATGCGCATACAGTCGCCAGTCCATCAAGGTTTCCTTGGCCTCTGCCCAGGTCATAGTCGGATGCGATTCCTTAGAACCCTCATGGTACATCCGGTGAATAGCCATATCCTTCTCTGCTTCAGATAACCATTTTGCTCGCTCCGGCCAATCGGGTAGGAAGAAGAGAACGAGGAAGGCGGCCAGGCAAGACGGGATGCCCTCGAGGATGAAGAGCCAACGCCAGCCAGAGAGACCAGCTGTGCCGTTCATGTGGCCGATGCCATAGGCGATTGCGCCGCCAAATGCGCCGGCGAGAGTGGCAGATGCGAGTATGAATGCGACGCTGAAGGTTCGAAGTAAGCATCTCGACCGTTGCGCCACGACAGCTGGTAAAGCATAGATACAGAGAGACTTACCGAACACTGCGCTCATCGTGCTTGTACCAAAATGTCAAGTAGTACACCAACCCAGGAAATAACCCAGCTTCGAAGACGCCCAGTAGGAATCGCACAGCTGTAACACTGCCGAAGCTGTTGGTGGCAGCCGTCAATATCGTCATTGCACCCCAGCAAAACATGAGAAAAGCGAGCCAACGGCTGGGTCGCAATTTCTTGAGAAGTATGTTACTTGGAACTTCGAATACCGCATATGAGACGAGGAAGAGCATGAGGGAGATGACGAACTGATGGTCCGTCATCTTGGTCTCACGCTGCATATCGTTGTCGGTCGACGAATTGAGGATCATGGCGTTTCCGATATTCGTTCGATCGAGGAAGGACAAGAAGTAGATGGCGCTTGATAGTGGAATGATGCGTAGGTCTTGTTTCCGGAGAAGCTGCTTCTCGAGGTCGCTTATAGCTTCGACATAGTGAATGTGGGCGTCCTGGAAGACGTGATATTAGTATTTGCGGCGTAGGTGGCATGCGCGCAAGTTGCGCGGAGGGTGAGGAGGGTATTTACAACGTCTTTTCCGAGAGTTGAATCGACATCGTCAACGGCGGCCGGAGGAGGGAACGGCACAGGAATGGGCACCTTCTCCATTTCCACGTCGCTCGACATCCGGCCTGTGGCTACTCAGTGGCCGTGATGCGACGAGATGGAAGAAGGTAGTGTTTTTTTCCTTTCGTTTCTTTCGATATTGTCGTCGATGGAGCGGGTCGAGAAGAGTTGGGATCGGCAGGAGGGGGCGAATAGATGATCGGTTCGTCTTCCGTCTTGTGACACCGTCTTGAGCCGAGGGTGGCTTGTTTGTGGTTGTTGCTATTGAGATAAGATATGGACGGACTGGACAAGAGAAAAGAGATGAAAGATGAGAAATGAAAGCCAAGAATGATCAAGACCGGGTTACGGACGGATATATGTGGATGAATGTATATATCTCAGACCTAAGTAGACCCAGGACCCAGGACCCAGGACCCAGACCCTGGAAGAAGGAGATGAGCTGGATGTAATAAAGGGAATTGAAGCGGAGCGATGCGCCTTCCCAGAGAGTGATTGGAGTCAATCGGATCGGAAGTAACGAAGAAGTGGGTGGGCAAGTTGGTTTAAGGTAGAGGAAGTGTACCAATGGCTTGAGTTTATTTTTTCTGGGCGTTTTGCACTCTTGACTCTTTTCGGGTTGGCGATTGTACACGACCTGGAAATAAGAGACGAGGAGGGAGCACAAGCACAAGCACAAAGTACAAGCAATGAGCACGAGACACTCTTGGTCTTGGTCTTGGTATTGGGAGACAAGCAGCGAAATGCGGGGGGGAGACTTTGACTCTTATTAACAAGCTTCGGTGCAGATGCAGATGCAGATGTAGCTGCAGCTACCAGTATATTACGGCTTCTCTCACATTCTGACACTCACTCACTGACTGATGAGTCTACTACAGTCCCCTCCTAGTTACATAGTGCTCAATGCATCCATCCGCTAGTCAAGTCACCCTCGCTCGGCAAAACGAGACAGGATCCACCGCCCGCCGATCAGATCACCACTCGGATTGCTCCAATGACTCGCAGTGGCGCCATGAATGGGGTACTCTTTGACTCTTGTTTGAAGATGTTATCTCAAGCAGCGAATGCGCCTTTCCATCACTAGTTAACCTCCTACGCATCAGTATTAATGCGCTCTCCTGTCCTGTCCTGTAAGCTCACCTTTTTTGGCCTGAACAACTCATCACTCTCACTAAGCAGCAAGCACAGCACGACACAACACCACACTCTCTCATCTTCAAACGGTTACACCCGCAACTGTAACTGTAACAGTGAATTCAATGCAAAAGCCCCAAAGGTAACTCTACCCGCGCTCATCGCGGGAATACAAACGATCCTCTGTCTCTTTTTCGCTTTTGTCTCCCCACTCTGTGTGATCTTCACTCGTATATCCGAGCTGATGATGGCCCAGTCCAACAAGGTAAAATTCTGACTAGAAGGCAAATGAAAAACTTGAAGCATATGAAAGAAAAGTCTTATCAGAACAGGGCGGAGGCTCCGCTTCGGCAATCCTACTCTACTCTAACTAACCCTTCAATACGTAAACTGTGACTGTGACACAAAAGACCACCCCAAACCAAGCGGGGGCATAAGACAGGGAATAATCGAACAAGAGGTGCCCAATGCGTGATGAATTTCTCAATTTTCAACAGTAGCCGCCCTAATGGCCCGATTGTACAAAACTTTTTCTTTCATAATTTGCGTCTCTATCCTTACCAATTACTCAAGTTCTGTTTCACAGTCTTAAATTTTCGCTTAACGGCCCTTTTCTCTGTGTTCCACAGCTCCGAGTTGCTCTCCCAAAGAGGCAGATTCTTCGGCTCCGGGCCGGCCGGTGGGGTACCGATTTTCGGAGGGGCTCTGTCGTCTGTCTTTGGGGGGACAGCTTAGACGTGAAGATCATTTGCTTGTTCGCAAATCACAGTAAGCCGTGTTGTCCTATTAGAGCCTGTAATTCCTAGATAGGTATCCCGAAGGAGAAACTGGTCACGAATTGAGTCTGCGCCATGCAACCCAACGCACGGCACATCCTCTCCAACATCGCGAATCTTGGTAGAGGGTGTCCGACCTCGGGTCTGTGTTGTATCCAGCTGATCAACTGATATTGAGTGTATCTTCGAGTCTGACTAAACCGTCGGCAAGATGTTTACAAAGCCCGAGGTCCCTGTCCATGATCAACCAGTCTGTCACCAATGTTGCATCAGCCAATTCGACCTGAGGTCACTTGACTGTTAAAGCTGTATGATGACGTTCACTCGAAATAATTGATAAAAACTATTCCTCTAATTCCGTACACCCGGAACTAATTCTCCTCCGTCTCTTCCTCTGAGCGCCACAGGAACCATGCGATAACCATGCACAGTTTTAAGCCTGCGGCGATCCATAAGGCTCCCGCAATGCCGACAGAGCTTTGCGCAAACAACCCGCCAGCTATCACACCGACAAGTAGTAGCGTCGGGGCAGCTGCTCGTTGATTCCTCGACACGTTGTCCAATGCGAACAGCTCTCTGTCAGAGAATAAGTCGCAATACACACTTGTCAGGACCAGGCTGATAAGGGCGTTCTGTTTCAGCGCTCGACTAGCCACAGCTTGCCCACAGCTCTGGAAGGCCATGAGAGCGATCGGCACCAATACGTTCCATGCCAGGCTATCCGTGTTCGGACCGGGTGGTTGGAGGGTGACGATCAACGCAGCTGCGCTTGTGAGAAGGGCCTGGATCGTGAAGGATGCACATAGAACCCAGCGACGTCTAGGAGAGACAAGCCGATGGAAGCGAGCAAATAGGAACGAGCCGAGACAGAAAGATGCTATAGACAGAGCGGATTTATATAGACGAGGGCCAGGTGTCGATGTCGCGAAGCTTGCAAGCCCGAGACCGACGTATACAGTGTTTCCTGGTTCCTATTAGTCATCGGTCTTCTTGGTCGTTGGTATAAGTCACTGACCTGTCTGCATAGACACGAATGTTCCCCAGACCTGGATAGAGGAGCTGTCGAGAAGTCCAGTCACGACGTAACAGGACAGTAACACGGCATCGGCCCACGAACAAGATACATCATGTTGTAAACGGTCCCTCCAAGATTTATTCTGGGGTCTAGAGAGTGAAGATCCCAATAGTGGTGTTTCCTCATCCCTCACATCGTTGTTGCGAACACCGCGATCGACCGCCCGTACCATGACGCTGACGATGGCGCACTTGTCGCCTGTCCCTTGAACAGCTGAAAGGTCTCGAGCCGCCAATCAAATCAATTTATCAGAACGGTAGGCTTAATTGAGTGAAATGACTATAGTTGAGGAAGAAGTTTGAGAGGAAGCGAAGTCGAAAGAAAGATTTGGTGCTAACTAAAGACCCCTATGACGCCAGCCGCGCCAAACGATATCCACTTACGGTTCCAAGAAAACCGCCGAGATGATCCCAACTGTCGGTTGCAAACAGTGGATTTAACGGCTGATGGGACGCGAAAGCTTCAGATCAGTCAATTTCCGATATTGTTTACGCGAGACGTGAGTTTTAGTCGGCTGTTGCAAGTCAACTTTGCAGCGTCGTTGGTCATGAAATACTGCCCAAGACAATGACGACATCACCGAGAGCAGTTGATTAGACTAAAGTCAACCCATTTCCTTGAATTTCTGAGCGTAACGTGGACTATTCCGAGAGTAGAGAGCGATGCCATCCAATGGTATATTTGCAAATTCTTAACCTTCAAGCTGGGGAGAGACAGTCCTTTATATCGGTACTTAGTTAACGAGGAGCTTTTCAGGCAACTCTTTCGGGCATCATTTCTTGCAATTCCAAGTATTCATGTCAAGTATAAACAAAGCCTCCATGGCGTATCTTGTATATGAAACGCGGGTTGTTAAAGGTGAAGTACTATATACAAGAACGAATAATTGTCAGGCACGTAGGCGCTTTCATGTATGGCCAATGATAGTTGATCCAGCCACTAGTTAGTACCCAGGGGTAGCAGTAGCAGTGACATAGACAGTCTGAGTGACAGTCTTAGCTACACACTCCTTCTTGGAGAATGGGGAGCTGGGACGGCGGGTATGAGTGCGGGTTCGAGTGCGAGTGCGGCGGCCAGAAGGTTTGTTAACCTTGGTGGGTGCCTGAGTGGTAACAGGAGAGTTACCTGAGGCTTCCTCGTTGCAGTCATCTTCACCGTCAGCGGAGGTGGCAACAGTCTCGACAGGGGCAGCGCTCTCGGTAGGGATCTGGGTAGCAACGGGGGCGTTGCCGGATTCTTGCTCATCACAGTCGTCCTCACTATCGGTGGGCTTCGAAGCAGTAGGGGCGGCCTTGGTAGGAGCCTCGGTGGTAGCAGGTTCATCATCACCACCCGTGGGGGTGTCGGTCTCTCCAGTCTCGGGGACAGTGGGAGCAGAGGGCTTGATCACAACCGAGGAAGGCTTCTCAGCAGCAGCGGACGAACTGACCTCAGTTGGTGCGGAGAGAACATCAGTCACAGAGTCAGGGACCGTAGCGAAAGAGGGACGTGGTGCACCCTCAGGGACGGTAGGTTCTCCAGAAGAGCCCTCGGCAGCGGCAGCAGACTCAACAGTCGAAGGCTCGGCAGCATCAGCATTGGGAGTCTTGGTAGCAGAAGCCTGAGCAATAGCAGTAGAAGCCTTGGTGGTAGATCCAGATCCGGATCCAGAGCCGCTGCCGTTGGAGATACAAGCGAAGGAGATCTTCTTGACATCAGGAGCCTGGGTAGGGCCACTGAGAGACCAAGCCATGTTGACGTAGGGCCAGCAGATGCGACCATCAGACATAGTGACCATGTCACCAGCAACGTACGTATCCTCAGAAGTAATGGCAGAGCCAAGCTTCTTGCCCTTGCTGTCGACAGTCTGGAACTTGGTACCAGCAAACTTACCCTTGCAACCCATGGCCTCGAACTCGCAGACGGGGTTAGAGATCTCCTCCCAGGTGACAAGGGCAGTGGAAGCATCGAAGGTGGCAACGTGAGCGTTGGAGCAGTCATTGGCACCATCAGTCACCCAGTTGACTTGGCTATCACCATCCTTGGCACCGACCTCTGAGGAAGCCTGCTCGCCAATGAGGGTCTTCTTGTCAGAGAAAAGAGCAATGGCGACGTTGCGGTTGTTGGTACGGTTCTCAGCGTGAGTGTAGCCCTCACCCATCCAATCGTTGAGAGTAAGATCGATAGCACCACGGGAAACCCAGGAGAAGATGTAAGAGTCGGCACCAAGGAATCGAGCAAGAGAGCTGTAAGAACCACTCATTCCACCCATGGGCTCGTTGCTGGCACCGTTGATGACGTGCTCGTTGGAGACCTTGACACCGTTGTTGCTCATGCCCTGAGTCTCTGTGTTTAACCAGATAGCACCCTGATCTTCGGAGCACAGGGAAGCGAAAGGAGGCTCATCGGCGGCTTCGAAGGCGATACCGGTGTTGTGAGAGCAGCCCCAAGACGAAGAGGCGCCCTGGATCTCCTCCACCTTACCCTCAGGAGTGATGTAGCGAATGGCATCACCAAAGTGGCCGGAAGCATCGCCACTGTAAGAGGTGACAACAATGTAGGCGGCGTAGTAGCCAGCCTTCTCAGAGAAGACAAGATCGCCGTTGATGTCTGGAGAAGCAAGGGCATTTCCTGAGAAGCCAGAGCCACCAAGGAGAGTTCGGAAAGCCTGCTTGCCATTGGTGTACTTGTAGATCACAGGGAGAGGATCCGTAGACTCTCCAGAGACAACCTCGTTGGTCAGGAGAGCGAAACCATCGTTGTGGGCAACGAGACCACCAGCCTCCTTACCGTTCTTGACAGTAACGGGAGTTCCAACAGCAGCAAAGGTCTTGGGGTCAACGCCCTGGATGTGGACACCGGTACCGCTGGCATCGAGGTAAGCCAGGAAAGCAGTCTTTCCATCAGGAGAGACGGCAAAGGGAGTTCGGCGATGGTGAGGAAGGCCAGTCCAGTAAGCTTCCTTGACGGGGTTGAAAGAGGCACCCAAAGTAAGGGTATCGACGTGATTCTCGAGCGAGGAGGAGGTGAGTTGGGCAGCAGCCAGCGCCAGGCCGGCAGCGAGAGTAAGAAGACGAGACATTGCAATGTTGGCTCAGATGTCAAGGAACGAATGTATTCGGTTGGAATAGTGTACAAAAAAGAACGTATGTAGTCAGAATGGTAATGAATGAATGGAGTAAAGGAATGTAAAGAACGACTAGACCCCAGGTCAGTTATCCAAGCCAGCAGAGAGTGAAGGTATCGTTTCTCTGTCTTCTATCCAAAATGGAGAGCAGCATCTCTTATAAGTGTATAAGACAACCCCATGCATTCTACCCCAGCGCAATAAACCAAGCTAAACATGTTTAAAGACGAGCTGAGAGCGGTGGAAAAACTCCAGAAGCATCAGCCCGTATGATGGCCACTCATAGATGATGGAACATCAAGCAGGCACTGATTGAGGGGTGGTCAAGCAGGCACTGATTGAGGGGTGGTCAAGCAAGCACAGCACAGGCTTTGTGTTTCAAACCCATGGTGAAGAAACTAGTGTCGAGGAAAAGTTTCCTAAAGTTGCTGGGTTGGGGAATAAAGCTCCTAATGAATCCCTGTCAGGTCTCGTGTCCCACTGGATTGGTGAAACATTGATATAAAGTGAAAGGGCTGCGGTCGTTTGTCTTATCTGATGTTCAAGATCATCTTCGGCAGTTGTCAGCCCTGTGAGAGACTCAATCGACACTGACTATAAATGAGATGAGAGTATGACTATGGCCAAGTCGACTCAATATTCATTGACCATTGTAATGTTATGAAGAACCAGGAAAGCTGTATTACAGGAGACAACGCCTGTTGTCCAGAGCTGACATGCTGGAAGACAGTGTTTGAAGACGCGAGGAAAGTAGAAGCTATACGCGGATTTAAGTGTTATCCTTGCTCCTTGGTCCGTTTCTCGGAATTTGCCATGGACGTTGTATCCTTTCCTCGTCTAGCCTTATTTAATAAGCGGCCCAGCTCCAGTATTTGCCATCACCATGGTTTCAGAATCCAAGAACTGTGAGGGCAGCCAATAGTGGGCAGATCCGATAAAAACTCCCCGAGAGAGAGAGAGAGAGAAGCAAAAGGATGGTCGCGAATGAACAGCGAAACAGATGAAAGACACGATACAGGGGTAATTGACTAGCGATCTATTCCCGGGCGCCTATCGCTGACTTGCATTGCATTACATTGCATTTTGTATGGTAAGACAAGCAAGAGACAAGACAAGACAAGACAAGACAGTTGTCAGAACTACCTTAGCGCCCGATGTGACATTTTGTTAGTTCGTTCATCAGCCAACTCCAAGAGTGTGCAACAGTCCACGGATGCTTCGGCCTCGGAGCGTTACGCAGGGGCTCAAACGGGTAATATTAAACACCCGATGCGAGATGGTCTATGAAGGAATGGAAATTGGCAGATGGATCCATTTGATATTTATCATGGGTCGAGAACTGAGGCCGCCAAATATCAATACCCGTCGATAGGACTATTTTACTGTTAGCGAGGGATCTATTTTGGGACTGCCGAGGTTGAGGATTTCATTCTAGAACATCATCATCAATCTCTAATGATAGGACCCATACATCATCACCACCAGCCTCTGCTCTCTGGTATCAGTGAATCAGTGGGTTGATTGTAGGAATATTCCATTCCCATCACATAACCTCCACTAGGTAGATATCCAATCTAGGCCTCACCCGCTGTAGTCTCCCCTAAAGCACCTGCACCCCTGAACATCGGGCGTCTGCAAGGGAAAAGACTAGGCCTAGTTCGGCGACTCGCCTCAAGCCCCCCCGCGTTGTTATTGATTCTCCTCTCGTATCGTGCGTGATGAGAAAACGAGGCTGAGCCCATTCATTCCAATCCCATCCACCGTTCAATAGGGGGCACTTTCACTATCTATCTACCTATAGAGGCATCAACTAAGTTACCTCTACTTACACATTCTCATTCTCATTCTCGCACTCATTTATTTCCCTCACTTATATCTCAGTCTAACCACGGCATCTCCTTATCTATTCTGTAACGTCATCGTCAACATCAGCATCAGTATCAGTTTCTTCTGCCTTGAGCTGGGCATCGGCTCACTTGCATCATCATCAACATGATGCTCAAATATCTCACCAAGCCCACGAGGAAGAATATCTCCGACGCTCTTCTCATCTTGGGTGTGATTGGCAGTGTTATTTCAGTAATTTTGGCGTCCATTGTGTTTATTGCCGGCACCACCATTATTCGTGGTGATCCTGATCATCTTCTATGGAAGCCATTAGCCTTGGTCTCGGTATGTTGACCCGTAACCACTCACTTCTCATATTCTTGATATTTCAGGATTTTCTCACATAAATACATCTTTCCGGCTCTTCCGACTAACAAACCACCAGTTTGAAGGCATTATTCCCAACAATGATACCTCTCATTTCTTGGTGCACCTAAATTGGTTCGCCAGTTCCTTCGGATGGGAACATCCCACAGCCCCCAAGGGTCTTCCAAAAGTTGGAATCACATCCTCGGGACTACGATATCATTCAAATATCGTCAATGATCTTAATCAGATTGCCACTGAACTTCGACTACCAGAAGACACCTTCAACTGCCCCAAACCGGGTCCGTACGAAGATCCATGTGGCAACATCTTCTTTGAAGCTTGGCGAAGCTACATGGCCAGTGGAGGGCTTCCTATCAGCAGCTGGATCGTCTGGATCAATATCTATGTCGCTCTGGTATTCAGCATCATGGACATTCTCCGAGAGTGGGTTATTCCCAACAGGCCTCACTGGATGAAGTGTCGCTGCATCATCGGCAAGCGATGGTGTCCTCTTCCCAAAGGCAGCAAGGAGGAGATCGAGCAATTCGACGACTACGTTTGGGACAAGGTCCGGCTCACCTACTGGGCCATTTCGGCTGCTTACTTCGGCATCGCTGCCGGTCACACATGTATCAACTCGGTTTTCTTTGTTCGTTACCTGGGGTATTTCGAGGAGCGTCTGCCAGATGGAATCAGCATGCACGGGAGACGACGCCTGGCTTCTGAGATCTTGCTCTGGGTGGCTTTTGGCATCAAGACCTTTGGTGCAGTGTGCATGGCTGTGAGGTGGAAGCTGAGCAGAAAGCCAAAGGGCTGGATGGACGGACAGAGTCTCGGTCGCCTCGAGAGGACCAAGCCAAATGGTGCAGATGGAGGAAAATACACCGATTAGAGCAATAGTGAGCTAAAGCGAGTGTGCTATACTTGGTAATTGGCGATAATAGACTGCTCCGGCAAAAGCGTTTAGTTTGAACCTGATGTTCACGAACCTCACCCTGGCTCAAATGATAATGCCTGCATTTGTCATATGAAATGCACCCCGCAGATAGCAAGGTGCACCAAAATGCCCTAGCAGTGGTTGGATAGTTCGCATAAAAATACAACTACCGCCGTTAGGTGCTGCTTTAGCTTGGACTCTATCTTGAGGCGGGGAAGTTGATTGATTGTTGGATTCACTGACTTGCGGGACCGGGACCGGGAGAGAGCCGGTTCACTCTGGCCGGCCGGGTCATACCAGTATAAATGAGGACCGAGTGAATAACTGACAACGGCTCTGCCACTTCATACATATCTCTATCTATCGTAATAAAGGCATCAACTCCATTGCATTCCGTTCATCAAGTGCAAATAAGCATAATGCTCTCATCAAAATCTTTCCGTGCAGCGCCTCTAAAGCGAGTTATCTCCAGGCAGGCCTCACTTTCATTCAGCAGCTCAGCCTCTAGACGCCGTCTTATCCTCTCCTCGCAGAAACTCACAGCCAAACCTTATTTAAAAGTCCAACCTTGTCTTCGATCCGCATTCTTCGCAACAAGCTCTGAAGCTTCAGCTGCAGCTCCCGCTCCCGAAGAGCCAGTCAACCAGAACTTTGCAGCTGTTGCAACAGGCGGAATCCCATATCCTGGAATTCCCAAGATCGAGGACCCTTATCAAAAGCGACAATGGCAACTGGAGCACATGGCTGGTGCCTTTCGCGTGTTTGCCCGTATGGGCTTCACTGAGGGTGCTGCGGGACATATCAGTGTGAGAGATCCTGTTGATCCTAGTACCTTTTGGATTAACCCGTAAGTCCCATTTTCCTCTTTGGTCACATTCAAGTTGACAAGATCAGTATGGGTGTTCACTTCGGAATGCTTGAAGCAGGCCATATGGTTCACATCAATGAAGACGGTCAAGTCATCGGTGGTAACCGAGTCGCCGTCAACGCAGCTGGTTTTACTATCCATGCTGCTATTCACAAAGCCAGACCAGATGTGGATGCTGCATGCCACGCTCACTCCAAGTATGGAAAGGCCTGGTCGACATTTGGAAAGCCCCTCGAGATGATAAGTCAAGATGCTTGTATCTTCTACAACGACCACAGCGTGTACTCCGACTTTGGAGGTGTTGTCTTTGAAGACGATGAAGGTGCTCGTATCGCCAAAGCACTCGGTCCGAAGAATCGATCCGTCATTCTGCAGAACCATGGGCTGTTGACGGCAGGTAAAACAGTGGACGAGGCGGCATATTTGTTCTCCCTCATGGAGAGGACGTGTGAGATACAGCTCTTGGTGGAAAGTGCTGGACTGCCGAGACGGATCATTGGTGATGAAGAGGCTGAGTACACTTATCGATACAATGCTGACCCTGTGGGTTACCTTTCTATGGATGGTTATGATTACAGTTGACTGACATGGTGAATAGGAGGCGTTGTATACAGAGTTCCAGCCTGATTTCGAATACGAGGTTTGGAAGTCTAATGGTAAGCTAAAATCGGGTGTTAACTGAAGTGTGATGGGTGCTTCAAAATGAGAGGCGTTAGTATAAAATGGTCATATCACAATCCCTTGTCTTCGAGCTCTTTAGACGCGACTATTGTGTAATTCTCGTTGGTTTGTTAGACTCTTACTCTATAACTACCTAGCCTTTACGACAAAACGTCTCTTTCATATTCTCGCAGTCATCACCTACAGCAACGTCTTTCTCCACCACTTCTCCTCCTCCTCAAGCCACAGCCTCACGTTCTTTGGCTGTCCAAATCCATGACCCTCTTCAGGTACAACGATAAGCTCAACCTCACCCCCGGCCTTCTCAATAGCATTCGCCATCTCTTGTGCCTGATCCAGAGGCGTGATCTTATCGCTGCCTCCATGCAAGAGTAGCAACGGGGCTGTGATCTTTTGGGCTTCGAACAAGGGACTTCTCTCACGGCAGATTCTGTCCTTTTCACTCTTGTCTACCCCTTTCTGCAACACCAGGTGATCTGTGTAGTCCGATTCTAACTTGTGGGTCGAGTCATCCAGGCGTTTGATGTCGCTTACACCTGAGAGACATACACCGCCAGCGAAGGTGCTCGGGTGACGGGTTAAGCTTCTAAGGGTGTTGTAGCCTCCTGCACTTACACCGGTGATTCCTACTCCACCAGACTTGACCACTCCCTCGGACGTCAAATTGTCTGCGAATTCCGCAGCGTCGTCTGAGTCCACTAAGCCCCAGTTCCCCCAGAGAGCTTCCCGGTATTTACGCCCATGAGCGCTTGATCCTTTGTAGTTGAAAGCAAGAACTGCATATCCTCTCGAGGTGAAATACTGTGTTCTTGGGGCAAGGCCTGGGCCAGTGTAGGATGTTGGCCCTCCGTGGCTTGTCATGATCAGAGGAGGTAGATCCCCTTCTGGTGCCTGAAAGTCCGGGTTGTGTGGGAGCCACAGGAATCCATACAATTCTCTTTCCGGTTGGCCCTTTGAGTGAATTTTCTTCAAAATAGGCTTGGAGCAAAACTCGCTGGGGAGCCCATCATCTGTAGAACCCCGGACTTGGGTAATCTGACCTGAGCCTTCGGTGTCAATTCGGTAGAGCGCTTTAGCATTGGTCTCTCCAGACCCAACAATGAGAACTGAAGTATTACTCAGGCGTGCAACTGCGTCCAGCTGGACTTCTGCCAGCCGCTGAGAATCGCCGATGTCTTTCCAATTTCCAGACTCAAGGTCGATGAGAATCACCCTAGAAGTTCCCAGAATGTAGGGAGAAGCGACAAGATGTCGATCAGAAAGGGGCACATAGGTATGGCTATCCTGATTTAGCGGGCTTCTCGTGATGTCCCCGGAGTTCTTACCTTCCCTGAAACCACCGAAGTTCCCCAAACTCGGCATTGCCGATGCCATCGACTTTGATCTCGACATGCTCGTCACTTCCGGGAAGAATACGGTACAGGCGACGATACTCTCCGACCTCCTTATTAAAGAATAGAGATCCATCGGGGCCCCATCTAGGCTCTGCAACTCCTTCACGATCCTTTCCTGCAATAAGGCTGATGTCTGAGATAGAGCCGTCGTTCCATGTCGCAGTATACAGCCTCGCAGAGTCAAAAGGCAGTTCAGGATGGTTCCACTCCAGCCACGCAAGCTTTGAACCATCCGGACTGAAAGATGGTTCGTAGTAGAAGTCAGCAGTATCAAGTATCCGCTTCACCTCGGTTGTTTCAGTGTTGATTGCCACGATATAGTTGCGAACTCCATCAGGGGTGTCATGCTCATGGTCTTCCTGGTTGGCCAGAACCCATGACGACGTCAAGTTTGCTTCGAAGTTTGAGTACCTCAGGTTTGGGTGGCCAGTCAGTTCTGAAACATCCTTGCTGTCCGGGTTTAGTATATGAACCGTATCGCCCTTGTTAGAGAAGATGATACGATCGTCTGGGAGCACGGCGTATGTTGAACCGCCATACTCATATACGCTGTTCTTGGCACTGTATTCGGATGGAAGGATATCTTTGATACTGTCTTTTAGGATCTCAACAATGGTTGTGCTTCCGTCTTCACGGCTTTCTGTGTAGAAAGCTCTACCAGATTTGGGCTGTACATATCAACAGCTGCTCAGGTATATAGTGTCTGAATGATTACATACATTGGCTCTAGGTGAGGAGAGTCTTCTCGTTTTAGAGACAATGGAGTCGACTGAAATTGGTGACTCCCAGTCTCCATATGGAGCAGTCTTTTTGGTGCTGGTGCTGGTGCTGGTGCTGGAGCTGGACATGGTGGTGTTGTTAATGTTCAAGTTTGGTTACAAAGTGCGGGGTGAGAGTGAGAGTGAGAGTGAGAGAGCACAGGTGTAAGACGGGCCCTTCGGCATTTGATGGACAGCAGTCTCAACCCCCATCAGGATCAGGCATCTATCTGTCCATCTGTCTTCCTCAATACGTTTTGTTCTCAATAAAGTAAGCTCGACTATTCATTTATTGAGACACATACTACAATATTAGGGAAGTCTCTGAGAGGCGCCTCGATTATGCACCATAATCAGTTTGAACTTGAGAAACATCCATCCATAGCTCACCACGCACCTTGATGAACAGCCAGCACCAGCCATGGCATGTTACATCTCATATCAGCAACGCCTAAAAATCTTTGATTCATTTCCACTATGAGCTGAGCAAGAGGGACTTTCTTTGTATTTATTTGCTCTGGTTGCCATTTGTGTAAGCATGGTGATAAATGAGTGAAATCTTCACTGCTCCAACACCCACCCACAGAACACCATCATTAAAGAGATGGTTTGAGGACTGCCCTTAAGCTCGTGTCAGGCTTCACATTCGCACAAATTTAGAGAGAGCTGATGCGGTGGCCAATTAATTTTGTTGATCAACGATTCACATGCATGTCCGGAGAGATGTTTAATAGGATTATTATTGTATTATATCTTCAAGGCGCTCATATTGACCTCATGAATAAGTCAAGCATTCATTACGTCGCTTCTAATTCACATCATGATTCATAAATGATGCTCTCAAGAATAAGATCAGATAGCATAAAGCAAACACCCCAAACTCCCTCTTGCAACAGTAGATCAACAATCAAGAGATAACCCATCTATTGTAACGTACCTACCTCTCTATCGTACACCCTCACAACTTACTTACCATGTCGTTACAGCAAACTCGTGGCGTCCCTGACAGCCGGCCGCCAGGAACAGCATGCAGGTACGCTTCGATCCCGATCAACAATCGTCGACAATCCCATCGAGAACAAGCTTTATGTACGTCATTAGCCCACGTGGTAGTATATATCACTCTTTCAAAAGGTCTGTGCCTCGTGATGGTTGCGCCGCCGCATGTCAACACCAAAGCCACATGACCCACGTGTTGTGATACGGGTTGAACGGTCACGTCAACTGCTGCAGGTACATCAGGCGCAGGAACGTACTCACTTGGCTGTTCTAAAAGTAGGGCATTTTCACTTGAAAATGACCACCAGAGCCTCTCTTCCAAGGCATTGTATAAGAGTGACCATGTCGCGAGCGACTGTGGAGAGAAGTGATTAAGAAAGGATTAAAAGTCATGAGATACAGGTATCTATCGCTTGCGTCAAATATATACAAAGCACCCTGCCTCCCCAAACGCTAATCAAGCCGTTTCCTAAACGTCGGCCTTTTCCTTTGCTCATGCATCGGTTTCTGAATTTTGCTCATGGACTCCTCAGGACTTCGGCGGATGTCCTTCAGACTTGAGCCTTCGCGGCGGTAGGGGTGATGGCTTCGTGGAGAGGGGGAGGTTGAACGACGAGGAGAAGGTATTCTCCATGCCGCAACGGACTTGTACTCAATATAGCAGGGCGCGATAGACTCCTGTCGGGGAGTCGGTGTGTCATCGAAATTTGGGGTATCGTCATAGAAATCGCAACCGTCGCTAGCATCTTCAGGAAATTGAGTAGTAGGAAAATCATCCTCCTCCTCTAGATCATCCTCATACTTGTCATTAGATTGTTCCCCGTCATCCATTACGTCCAGTGACGACTGGCTCTCTGCGCAATCAGAATCCGAAGCAACCGCAAAGTCGCCGTCATCGAACTGCGAGGTCTCATCTTCGTCGTGAACGAGTGATCTGGTCAAGTCAGAGATAGCTGCAGCTGTCTCGGAACCAGAAAACGACATGGAACGTGAGAGGGGGGTGGAGTATTCGTGCGACTCCATGGAAGTGGGAGAAGAAACAGAAGATTCATCGCCATGCGCGGCCTCGGAGTGGGGGGGCGAGGGGGGTGCTTGAACAACAGACGATGATCGAATGTCCGTATGGATCGAGAGGGGACCCTTTGTCAAGATAGGTTCATCGTCATAGAAACTGGAGACATCATCGACGCTGCTGGCCGTGGTGCTCTCGGTCTTGACGCTGTTGGTCTCAGAGAAGGAGGACAAGGAAGCAATAGAAATAGCATCATGATCACGATCGTTGTGATCTAGATATTGTTCGGGTAGGTAGCTTGCAAAATAACGGACGATAGAGTCGAAAGACTTGGTCCGGAAGAGTTGAAGGGCGTATTGCCAATGTTCAGAATCCATCAACTTGGGGTTGGCGATGATCTCAACAGCGAGAGATTCGAGAGACTCGTGAAGTTCGTGAATCCGCTGTTGCTTTCGCTCATCCAGCAAGCGATGGAAATCGTCGATGGTATCGGCATCGCGTGAAATTTCGTAAACGTCGTGATGGAAGGCTTCGGGGTCTTGTAGGTTAAAGGTAAAGGTGTTGTATTTTTCGTGGAGCGTATGAAAGAGGTCATCCCTCTTCATGCCGAATTTCCAGGCCGGCCATGACCAGCCCGGATCGTCCATGTCGAGGTCACAGTTGATAGAAGTAGGTAAATTATGGTGGTAGAATGGTTGTGGTATAGAAGAGAGTTTCCAGTAAGAGTGTCCAGGTATCCGTGGGTCGAGAGCTCGTGGGAGCTGCGGAATCTATTTCATGTCCATGGCGTCAAAATTCTCAGGGTGTTCAGAAGTCAAAAACAGAAGACTACTCTGAACTGATGTGCAAGAAGCGTGTTTGTTGGGCTCTTCTGGGGACTCTTCAGGCGGGTTTGGATTTTGGTTATAGGTGATGATCGTGGGTGTTTTGGAGGCGGGCGTGACGAGAAACAGAATTCGGCAGGTTCTGGGGGGCAAGAGCCATACCCATATCTCAGGGTGCGCTTGGCCCCCAGCAACCCAAAGGCCACGAGTGCGGCCCGAGATGCCTGAGGCAGATGCGATAAAGGGCTACAATTGGCCGTCATCCCTTCGAAGACGGAGACACGAGACGCGCCTGCATCATTAGCGTCCAATGATAATCCTTTCTTGGTAGTAAGTGGATCTATCTCATGCAATCTCTTGAACTAGGCAACGCTAGTGATATGGTGGCGTCCATTGGGGGCCATTTGCAGCCCACCCTTTGATGCTTCTTTCGTGCAATTGCGGCAGATTTTGTTTGGGCAGTTCCGACGCCGGCCACTTCCAATCGATTCTATCATTGATGAAGGATTCACACAAACACAAAACACCAAGCATCCATGTCGACATCCAATATTGCAATGATTTCTATCACTTGTCAAACCTTTCATAGTGTTATCTTTTCAGTAATGAATGACAATGATGAGTATTGAGATATTGGCCACGTAAACAGTCGTTGACCAAACCTGACCTGTCACGAGGACTGTCATCAAAGGCAACTTCCATTTTAGTCTCAAGTCATGATCACTCGCCGAAACTCATTATGAGACAACAACCTACTGACCTCTGCGGAATTGTCTTTGATGCCTAATATCGTGACAAACTCACGTTATCTCGTAGAGTCTATCGTCTGCTTTATATAGCCTGCTTTTCCCCAAATCTCGATGGTTATTCAGTCATGCTGAAATCGATCTGCTTGATATCAGCTTCAGTGTCGTCATAGTAAGATCCGCTGAGCCGTGTAAGATGCCAGATGCTTCTATGCTCGCCTTTTGATTGACAACGTGCAGCTGAAGGGCTCATCGGCAATTAATTCGAGTGAATTATTCATCGTCCTTCTTGTCATTTGAGCGAGCTATTGGATCTCGTAATGACCAGAGATCGATATGAGGACATTTCCAATGGATAATATCATCTGGCCATCGGGGTAATTATCCCGACTTCCTAGGAAGTCGGTCTTAGGTGAGATGACTCTGCACAGCCACATACTTAGGGTTGGGTTGTGGCAGCGAGTGTGGCAGTGGATGTCAAGGGGAGGAAAGAAAACACAGGACCTCAATCCTAAATAACAAAAAGACTTAGATAATATAGTCTAAGTTTAGGATAACTTTTACTTAGTTTATTTTGGCACCCTATAGTACGGTTTGCTGTTTTCTTGCCCCCCGAGGGATGTGTCCTCCACTCAACTGTGGCAAGTCAAATCTGCCTTGTCAGGCCCAGCCCTACCCGTTATGAATCCAGTCCTACACTCCACACACGCCAAAAGCTCCCTCCTAAGCCAACAAGCGTAAGCGCAGAATAGGACGCACCGCCGGTCAGGACAGTGCCCAGTGTGCCAATGCTCCTCAGTGGCATTCGCTTCGTACCGTCTCGTCCCGCCCGCTCCCGCTTCTTTTCTATCCTTTCTTGAATAATAGAATGAATGAGTCGCCCTCATTCCCCGTTTTTGGATCATCCCCTCAGCCTTCAGGCAGCGAATAACTAAATCGCTGTCTGACTCGACCCCGATTCAGTCTTGTTCCTCGTGGAGTCTGAGACGAGACTATACGCTATCAGCAGGCCTATCCTGAACCTGTCCTGACCTGGGCTGAAAGCTGTCTTTCCAACCCACCCAGAAGAACACACCCATCGTGTCCTGTCCTTCTGATGTGCCCCGTTCATCCTCTTAAAACAGGCCTCGCTAGGGTCAAATCTGCTACTGATTTTGGCTCTTGTTTCTGTTCCTGCATCTCCTACATTACATTCCCATCCTATCCGTACAAGCTAAGGTCTTATTGCTGCATCTAATAATACCTAGCCACAACCCACTCTCCCCCAGCTCCTATTAAACCCTTCCACTCCCACTCTCTCCCCGCCTCGGTTCGCCTTGTGTCGTACTGTACATACATTCTTGCAGTGCATCGCCTCACAAGCGCAGCACAGAGTAGCCTGCCTGGAATTCAATCACAGTCAGCCCCTCATATTACTCATACATTCATATTCATTCGCAACTACATTACACTTTTCAGCCTGGCGCAACATCAGTCGTATCTCGCTACGCAACGCATCACCGCACGGATTGCTTTTCTACATAGCAATCACACAAACTCTATCAATTACCATAGACATTCTGTTGAGCCTGCCATCCATTCGTTTGCGTTTGGTTGGTCAGCTAGCATCTGAGGTAAACTCTTGCCTGGTTCTTCTGCCTGGTCCACCCACCGCTTTGCGCCTTGGTTGCTTACCAACTTCACCTATGAAGCAGAGATAGCCAAACTTATGGCAGAACCTAGGCTCGGGCTCTCTGAGGTTGTCTCAGAAGAGCGCACCGAGCCATTTTCTCAATCCGAAATTGACGCCCGCTTCAAGGGGATTGGTGTTGAAGAACCAGTCCCTACTACTAGCTCTTCGCTTGTCTCGTTAGACGAGCTCCACGTCGAGGATCACCACCACAGGCAAGGCATCCGCATTCTATTTCGTCCCCTAGCCAACTTCCCCAAGTCGCGGTCTGTGAGCCCTGGCAGTGAAAGTTTACAGTGGCTCGCTCTCCGCGCCGATGTGGCTTCACCAGAGCAGCCTGAGCACAAAGTTCTCGCTGTGACTCAGACCTCCAAAGATATCAAATTCACCGTCCGTATCCCCGGTGAGACTCAAGATGACTACCCAAGGCCCCCTTTGTGGTGCGAGCTATACTACGATCCCGCTAGTGACAAAGTCATCTTCTTGAACCGGTCAGACCTGCCAATTTCCTTGTCAGGAGTGTCGCCGACGCCGCCGTCAAGCCCTTGCAGTCCTTCGCATGTCGTCAACCCCGGGTCAGCTAAGGCTCTGAAGCCTGGAACATGGCGCATCACGCTTCGAGACATGGAAGTCCTCGACTTCCGAGTACTTGAAAAGCGCCCGGTGATACTGTATCAGCCACAGCAACAGACTATCGTCGAGGATGTCCCCTCAGAATCCAGCACCCCCACCGTGAATTCGAGCGGCAAGCGGGCCCTTTCTCCGGAGTATGACGAGAAGAGAGTGAAACGTCGTGTCTCAGACCCGAATACACCCGGTGACGACGGTGTTGTTATGTTCCTCAGGCCTTCCGCGGATCCCTTGGTGTTCTCCCTCCCAAATGGTCGCGAGAGCAAGGAGCTCTCCTCGGTGAATGGCCATCCTCTGCTGGACGCTGAAAAGGGTGAAACTGCTGCAATCTCAGGTGTCTGCGAGGTCGATGAGTACGAACTTACCAAGCGAGAGCCAATTGCTTCGACTTCCTTGTCTGCCGTGTACACAGCAACACACTCCCACGTACCGAACAATATCGTCACTGTCAAGGTACTCAAGACGCGCGTTGCTAACCCCAATGACAAGGCGCTCGTCCACGAGCGGACTGTCATCCGTCAGGCCGACATGTGGCTTCGTGAGTGTAGGGGTCAGGAGGACCTGCAGCACAAGTCCATTGTTCGTTACTATGGTGGTGATGCCCGATTCCTTTCCCTATACATGGAGCACATCGACGCAAAGGACCTGACATCCATGCCCCGATGGAGGAACAACACCAACGATGAGTTTATTGGCGACAGAAACGACGCTGCCAGGATCTTGGGGGACATCGCCGGCGCCCTAAACTACATTCACGGTCGCAAGCTGGTGCACAACGATATCAAACCCGCCAATATCCTCTACTCGCCAGAGAGAGGTGCAGTCCTTTGTGACTTTGGTCTCTCTACACCGGCCACTGCTACTAATTCGCCGACCGTTGGCGGAACACCGTACTACGTTCCTCCGGAATTCATTGGTCGAAAACAACGCGGTCCTGCTTCTGACGTCTGGGCACTCGGTGTCACTATGCTCTACGTGTTGCGTAAAATAACGTACCCTGACTCTCGTGCTCATCGACGACACCCGCGACCCCTTTATTGGTTGATCGCTGGGGTGAACAGCCCCAACATGCCACACAAGCAGTATGGAAATGGTCAACCCGCTATGAAGCAGATGCGAGATTGGCTTGCCGAGATCTTCGATGCGAGAAAGAGCCTGAATCCCAAGGACCGACTCGAGCGGATCGTTATGGAGATGCTATACCCTAACCCCAACCAACGTATCACTATGGCCAAAGTGGTACAAGAGTTGGCTGTCGAACAGCCTGCTACTCCTGCGGGATGAAGACCGTGTAAGGAGTGGCAACTGTTATCGACTATATGTGAGAGGATCTCACAAGAATAATCAATTGGTCACTGTCTGTCTTTTCGTTTCTGATTTCAGGACTGGAGTTTGGTGTTTTAGCGTTACATGCTGAATTTATATGAGTGCGATGGTGAGTAAACAAGCAACGCCCCTGGTTTGACCAAGCTGACCAACCCAGATTGGATATACCCTGTTATTATTCTTTACGTTTTAATGCAACTCTGTTTCTATATATTATACCAATTGCATTTTCATTGTCATTTTCGTTTGCTTCAATCATGCAAGTCATCATATACGGGGTCTGTAAACATCTTAGGGGTTCCTATAGATCAGCAATAAAATGCTCCCAGTAGCTAGCCTGTAACTGCAGGTTGGCAGTGCCAATGCAATATTTGCTCCACACATAAATAGTCACAAGTTTGAAAGGCCATGAATTTGCTATCATGACTACTGATTACACATTTAAGTACCCATTTCTCATAAGGTCATCCATCTATAGGCCCAAACCCATCACAAAAGCGGCAGCAAGACCCACGACGGAAGTCATAACCACTGTGTTCACCCCCATGGTGCCAGCAGCGTTGTCCTTGCTGTCTCCAGAAGATGTAGAGTTGGAAGCGCTATCTTCCTCGGTTCCGTTGCCCTTCTGCTGCTTGATCTTGACGTAGTCCACATCGCCAGTTTTGTTGCTAGGACCCTTTGCATTCTCCTTGAAGCGGATATCGGCACAGTTGTACAGGGCATTGCCGGTGTCACCAACCGTAACAACCTGAATACTAGCGATGTCTCCGTCCTTGGGCTTGACGTCTGAGGGGAGCTCAAGCTTGTCGATGAAGAGAGTGCCCGAGTTTGTGGCGTTGAGGAACTCTGGGGTGAGGGAGATGTTGAAGTTGGTGGAGTTCTCGCCGAGGCCGAGGTTGACGAAGACGTAAGACCATTCGTGGTGAAGATCGAGGGTGAGAGCACCACCGTCGAGGGGCCAGTCAGTGAGGTTCTTCTTGTTGAAGTCAACACGAGCACCTATTGTTTCTTAGCAGAGTGTGCGATCACAGGGTATGAAATTGCTTACAGGGTTGCTCCCACTGATTGTACCGCTCCTCACCCTCCTCACTGAGGGTGTCCGCACGCCAAGGAGGGAAGACAAGACCGAAGTGGGCAGAGACAGCCTGGACAGTAGCCAGGCCGAGAAGAGTCTTGAAGGCCAGCATCTTGATGGTTGGGGTGGCAAGTGTGTTGCGGCGGAGTAGAGGGTGAGTAACAACAAATGGAAGCACAGAAGGCGCTTCAGCTGTCTTTATATGCACAAAGCAAGCACCTCAGTCATTCCAGGGTCCAGCTCATGTAACCGAGCTCTGGCTCTCTACACCTGGAAGCTGCTCTTGGCCAAGCAATTATTGACTTAGCGTGAGTCAGTTTCGCAGGGTTGTGGCTGACTTCGCGTGATAGCCACTGCTGTGTCACTGGTAGCTTTTACCGTTCAAGAAGCCGGTGTCTCCCCCGGACATTCGGGGGTTGGTGTGGATTTTGGGGCTGCAGGTGGCCGGTTGACAACGGCCTTTGGCCGGAGCATGCTATATAGATGCATCTGCAGTGCGAACGTTGATCAATTCAGTCTACTCGTGATGATACTACTATGTGTACAGCCTCCTGAACTCTCTTTTTCGACCACAATAAGCTTAGAAACAAGGTTTCTTTAAGCATAAGATCCAGAGTCTGTACATTATTCCCACTTGCCTGTCAATTCTCGTTGCCCCAATAAGGTCATGCCATGCGGGGGATGGCTGAGAGAGAGCGAGTTTGAGATGATAATAAACTTGCTCAAATGGCCGCACCAACCCCTGTTAGGTAAGGCTGTTTGTTTTCTTTCTCAAGCTTAAACATGGATAATTAACTCAATTGATGCATTTGGCGGCTCTCATTGGTGTGAATATTAGCGGTATGAATGATGTTATGTTGGTCTAGACTTTTTGTGAACTTGAGTGCGGTCGTGGGTTGTGTTAGTGGTTGAGATTTAGGTTGTCGAGATGACACAGGGTAAGTTGTTGCATGGGAGTGAAGCTGAGTATTGCAACAGCGCGTGATGGCGAATATGGTATTCAGTTCAGAGTGGACAAATATATGATGAAGAGAGGCAATTCCCGTAAAGCTGTAGTAGTATAGTAGTTGTTGATGGCTATCAAGTCCTTGGTGTCACTGACACCAGGTAATTTTGACGTCCCATCATCAATTGAAATGGCTGAACTAGGTTGGATCAAGAGGGAAAAATGCTATAACCTTGACGAACAAACAATATGAATAAGCCGGCCCACAGCGATATCCGTAAGCCCAGTTACATAACATCCATAAGGTCGAAAGTTGTTATTCTGTTTCGATTGTTGCCCAACGACTGATCACCACTTGCACTATATCTGGACTGTAATAAGTCAAGTTTGATGGCTGGAATGATGGCGTCAAAAACCGTTGGACCCCTAAAGGATAGAATTCAAAAAATTCGATATAGAGTCACAGTAAAAAAGCCGATGAAACCACAAACAAAGGGCAAATCTCACCTTCAAAGATCTACGTAGCACGAAATAGCTCAGCGATTCCATAACATCAGCTTCTTGTAAGTGAGATGTTGTATTGCGTCACGTGCTCGCGCGCCTCAAGGCGTTCCTGCCGATAAGGATTTTCCAACCAAGGTATCCACTTTTCACCGATAAGATCGATGTTTCCCTGATGCTTCAACATTTGACTCGTCTCCCTTCCAAATCATCAGCATCTACAATCATCAACTATGGATCCTGGACGAAAAGCCATGATCGCCGGACGAAGGTCCCCTACCAGACGAGATGTGACATCCCCAAGACACGATCCTACCAACCGAATTACCAAATCCACTAAGCCAAGTGGTTCCAAGATCAACCCCAAGTACTTGACTCAAGATGAGCAATCACGACAGTTTGTTGCTGATGAGGACAAGTTCGTACTGAAGCAGTCCAAGAAGAAGGCGGATATCCGAATTCGAGAAGGCCGTGCCAAGCCTATTGACTACCTAGCATTCAACCTAAGATATATCGATACAGATCGCGATATCTTCGACGACGACGATGCTGATATCGAAATCGATGTTCCCGCACCCGGAGATGTTGTTGCCTCGCTTGATGCAGAGCAGATCGCAGAGCTGGAATCTGATATCGCCTCATACCACGTGCTTGAAACCAATGCGACCAACCGGGAATATTGGAGAGCGCTGCAGACCATCTGTAAAGATAGGAAGGCGAAATTAGATCCACATGGCCATGAGAGAAGGGTTGTGAGCAGTGTTTCAGATGATATCGACAAGATACTAGCCCCCAAGACACATGACCAACTGGAAGCCTTAGAAAAGCAGATCAAGGCCAAATTACAGTCCAACGAGGATATCGACACGGATTACTGGGAACAGTTGCTGCGAAGCCTCCGAGTGTGGAAAGCTCGTGCCAAGCTGAACCAAGTATACGAGACAATCAAGGAGACTCGCCTGAGCCAACTCAAGGAGCGTGATCCAACCAAGGTCAAGGCATCGGGCCAGCCGACCTCTGCCCCCAAGGTGACATTTGGTTCTCAGCCAGTCGCATCAGCTTCAGCAGAAGAAAATGCGTCTCCTGCACCCGTTTCATCCTCAAGGCATGTGGGAACATCAGCCCCTCCAGGGACTGAGCGCTTTTCTCAGGTTGACAACGTGGACTTCTCACAGGCAACTAAAGCACTGTATGATCGAGAGGTTGCTAGAGGAGTCGACGAGAACGAGGAGATCTTCACCAGCGAAGAGGCTGTTACCACTGCTAAGCCGCAATGGGCAGACAAATATAGACCCCGGAAGCCGCGCTATTTCAACCGTGTACAAATGGGTTACGACTGGAATAAATATAATCAGACTCATTACGACCACGATAATCCGCCACCCAAGGTTGTTCAAGGTTACAAGTTCAACATATTCTATCCGGAGCTCATCGACAAGACAAAGGCGCCAACCTTCAAGATCATTCGAGAACATGGCCGCAGACGCGGAGAATCATTTGCTGCTGCTGGTGAGGAGGACACGTGCCTGATACGGTTCATGGCAGGCCCTCCATACGAGGATATTGCATTCCGCATTGTTGATCGAGAGTGGGATTATAGCGCCAAGAAGGATCGAGGCTTCAAGAGCTCCTTCGACAAGGTATGCTCATCTGGACCACTCCACTTCACTTCACGTGGCAGGGCCGAGTCTTTGCCTCTGCATTGGTCGCCCTGCGTTCGTATTGCGACGATGGCTTGGCCGTTGGATGAACTGCACTTTATGCAGCCCAGACCAGTCTGCGTTGGTGACAGCCTACTTGACCCATGCTACTAGACGCCATCGACCCCCCATTACATGCTCATGAACCCACAAAGCTAACCGTGCATACTTAATAGGGCATCTTGCAGCTACATTTTCAGTTCAAAAAGGTATGACTCCGAAACCATGTTTGTTGGCCCAGCCTGTTCGATTAGACTAACACCTTTCTCCAGATCTACTACCGGAAGTAGTCCCGGGATCGATCACCCACTATCGCTTGAAGTTATGTTGGTCCTCGCCTAGTAAAAGCCAAACTGGGCTATCACCTAATGAAAAGGGGAGGAAAGCCCGCTTCTGCATCTCCCGTTCCGTTGAGTTTGAGTATCGGAGAGGACAAAAATGCACGTTTTCAAGCGGGAGGGCGGACCAATCCGCCCTGCCTGATAAGGCTTGCATCATGATTGTTGTTAATAGCTTTCGACATGTCTACGCTACCCGGGTCATGTCCATTGATACATCTGTACTACCTATTTGAGGGTTTCTAATTCGGGATTCAGAGCGGGGATTGGTAGAGAGCTAGAGTGGGCAAAGGTTGAGTCGATGCTGGAGTAGTGTCCTGCTACCTAAGATCTAATCGACCATCGACCCGACCTGACTGCCCAGTTCAAGAACCTGCGCAGACCAGGCATGAATTACATTTTATGTCCCTATTCCAGACTTCCTAACAGACAGACCTTCAAATCATCAAAGATTGCTGCAGCCATGATCCAATTGATTGTCACAAGAATTGCGATGAGTCTGGCATGCAAACTCGGGTCATCAGGCCTACTGCATCAGAAGGCTTCTAGAAAGCTGTCACTTGCGAGCGTTCACGGACCGGGGCGAACAGACAGCACCAACCCGCTTGGGCATCTTTACCTTCATGTTTTGAGTGAAATCCACGCGGAGCTTGGGCAATCGAGATGTGACAAGAGGGCTGGTTGCAGCAAACACCAGTCAGAACAGCTGCGTCAAGCCTAATGATGCCTTGAGTCCTGATTTTTAGTCGGATACCCGTCGATGAAGCTTCGAGAGATTGTTCTATGCATATTCTTTGACGCGGCGGACCGCAGAGTGTTGGTGATTTTATGGTTCAGAAAGCTTCTGACGGCTTCTCCGGCAGCTTCCATACTGATTCACAACAGCAACAGATGGATAACGGGGATCCAAACGGGACGGGCACCCGCCGATGCTTTGATTGGCGGTCTGATTGGTATACAGATTGGTGTCCCGATTCGTATCGTCTGAAATGCAAGGTGCCGTCTGAGACGCAGACTACCCGCGATAGCCCCGTTGATGAGAGTACAAGCCGGTTGAGTTACCGTCAAGTGACTTGAAGGCCGTTGGGTAGTGTGTCCTTTGCAGGGTGTGATGCTTCTCGATCCCGATACATTTCAGGTCTGCCTGATGAGACCAGGAGGGATGTTTCGACAGAAGAGAAGGAAGATTTGACGATACGCAAAGGGGCATGCAACACAAGGCTTCCAGGCTGATCCAACGAATATCGGCAAATTTATTGCTGGGAGCACTCGTTCTAAGGTTGCACGTCCTGTTCGGGACCTTGGATCAGGGCCCTTGGACCATCTCATTCTTGATGCAATCACCCATTGCATGTAGCTCACTCACCCTTTCCTGGTTGCTCCTCTGATGCAAGTGCTGAGCCTACATAGTGCAATACCTGAACGCAGTTTCAAGGACAAGGGCACCTGTGGCGTGTGAGGTGACATATATTGCCTGTTGGACATGGTACTCTTCTTACGGGCAGGCAGGGCTCATAGACGTCACTGGAATCGAAGCAAGAAGAGACAAAGGCGGCAGAGGCAGAAAGCCCAGTGGAAACTCATTTGCGCGTCCAACATCTTCCAGACTTTGGTGATGGCCACACACAAAACACAGCCAGAAAAACACAAGCACAGGCACACATTTACAGCACAAAAGCATGTTAGGAGGGAGGCTTGCCGTCGGTGATCAGTTACCCCCGTGGGGTGGCTTACAGATGGCGTCCCTGTCCGTTTTCCTTGTCTGCCACGGACCACTATGGCTTGCTAGGCGGTTGTTGGTCGGCCCTCGCCCTTTCACTTGGCACACGCCCCCCGAGCGATCTTGACTACGATCTTGAGGTCCTTGCCCACAAGCTTTTGCGGATGAAGGTGGATGGGAGATCTAAAAGCTAAGATTGCTGAATCTGTCAACGGGCATTTGTTTATCAACGGATCGACGTCTAAACGAAGCCGTTGTCTAAAAGCTAGCCCTGCAACTCCACGCCCTACCCCAAACGAGCGGGAGGAGTCACAAGCATCCTTCGCTTCGGCATCAAATATCGCCATATTTCCTCGCCCCCGTCCTTGTCCTTGTCCCATTGTGTCTATTGTAACGTTCTGCTATTCCTCCGTTCTCTCCCTCCATTCTCCAACTTGCTCATCAACACCTCTCTTTCACCTCGCTTCCCATTGCTCGGTACCTGAGTAAAGAAATCTCCTTGTTCCGAGAACACCATCAAACCACCCACGAGACTCATTGTACTTCCCTACAAACAAGTGTCATTGACTTCAACAGAGGTCGCAATGGATACACCGTTTTCTGGTGACGAGCAAGCTTCTAGCTACACCAGTATTATCACGGGTCACGGTCAACAATCACCTTGCGTGTCAGAGCTCACCGGTATGGAGCCATACTATGCCCTCTCCTCGGGTCCTCAGGATCAGCCATCTCATCTATCATCAACTGGTCCGCTGTCTCTAGACTCAACCCTGTCACAGCACCAAGAGAACCAACAGCAGACGTCACATCCGACTCACGATGCGACCGTGTATGCTTCCATGACCTCAGGTTTTCCATATGCGCCTCGAAGTCATCACCCAGTCTGGCCTTCACCTCTACCAGGACCTGACGATTATGACAGCTACTCTTACCAAAGTTCCCCAAGCAGTGGCAGTGCCCCAATGAGCTGCTACAACCCATCACCCATTTCACCAAGGACGTGGTCCTCTCCAGACTTCCCTCTGCCTCAACCTTCAGATCCTCTCCAACAGAACTCTTTCAAGAACCTCCGCATTTGCACACCGACATCAAGCGAAGGATACCCCGTCGGAGGCCCTCGGGGCCTGACGCCTTTCTCAGGTGGCGGTATGAATCAGATTTTCGATAATGAGATTGACGGCCTGCTCCAAAACTACTCCCCAGTGACGATTCCCAGTTCATCAGCTGGAGCACTATCATGCAGCGGCTCCCCGCAAGAACCTCTTCTCGGGACCCCCGTGCTCATGAAAGCTAGACATGAATCGCCCGCCGGAGTACCGGAGTACCGCGAGAGCGCAGAAGTGGTTCAAGAAGGCAAGGACCTTCAGGCCACAGCTGCTGGTGGCGCCAAGACAGATGAACCATACGCCAAGCTGCTCTACCGAGCCCTGATGAGCGTTCCGGATCATGCTATGACCCTTCAAGAGATTTACCAGTGGTTTCGTGAGAACACTGATAAGGACATCAAGAAAGACAAGTCGGAGAAGAGACCGGGCAAAAATGCCGAAGGCTGGCAGAACAGTATCCGTCATAACCTCAGTATGAATGAAGTAAGTTAAGACTCCAGACTTTCCTGTCTCAGATCTCGTTTCCATTACCCCCCCTGCTATTGCCGGGTACAGCTTGCGGCATAAGCTGCATATGTACATGGACCAACGCTTGTTGGGGTTTTGGACGAATCATTCATGCTACAAGAGTTCGTTGAAAGCTAACAGTGGATCTTGATGGTAGGCTTTTGTCAAACGAGAACACAAGCTGGGGTCAGACTCGACGTCGAGAGCGACGGAGCAGGGTTCAGGCTCGACCAAGACTGGTGAAGCCAAAAAGGCGACCGAGTGGGTGTTGAAGGATTGGGCCGTCCTGAATGGAGTTGAGAGCACAACAAAATACCGCAAAGAATCGCGTCGAGGAATGGGGCGCAAGTACCATCACCACCCATACGATGACAGATTTTCACAGCGACACAGCCCAATCGCCGCCAAGGGAAGCTCAATTGTCAAGAGCGAGTTCCCGACGAACGACTTGAGGATGCGCGAGCGTCAATACACTCATGAAGTGAAGATGGCACCGAGGTCCCACCATATCAACTTCATGGCACCCCCTCAACCTCAACCTCATCCTATGCACCGGGCGACTACGATGCCGAGTATGTATCAGTCACCACAGCCGCAGCCGCAGCACCGAGGATACGAGGAGCTGATGATGCCACGGGTCGACAGAATGCCCCAGCCAGTCATGAAGCAGGAGTATTCTCCAATGACACCCGACTCGAGTGGGTTTGGCTTCGTGCTTCCAGAGCCGAGCCTAATACACGCGCATGCAGTCAACTCTAGCGCCAGTAACAGCAACGGCACTACCGCGTATACGCTGCCTAGTGGCACCCAAAGCATGTACGTTGGTTCATCTCCGTGCGAATATCCGTATGGGATGGTAGACGTCACAGGTGTC
This sequence comes from Fusarium sacchari, assembly GCA_017165645.1. Taxonomy (NCBI): domain Eukaryota; kingdom Fungi; phylum Ascomycota; class Sordariomycetes; order Hypocreales; family Nectriaceae; genus Fusarium; species Fusarium sacchari. Next base: position 3,697,248 of record JADANP010000003.1, read on the forward strand.
TATCAAGGCAGCGGTCACAATAGCCCTGCTGGCGCTGGTGTCAGTGCTAGTGCTAGTGCTAGCGACGGAGTCAACGAACGCCTCATAGGGATCGGCCCTAACGACGTCTACAGCTGGAACGGCCAGGCACTCTGAATATAGAAATCTTCCGTCCTAAACACCCCGAGACAAGTGTCTGCCACCAATGTCACTTGTTGTGAGTTCTGTTGGCGGCCGACGAGACGAGGACGGTAGTGATTGATGCTACCAGCAAAGGGTTTACTGGCAGGGGAATGAAAAGGATGAGAACATACACAAGAGAGGCCCGACGAATAAGGGAAAAAAGAAAAAAAAATTCACCAAAAAAAAGACGACAAAAAAAAAGAACGAGTGAATTGGTGTTCCTCCAGAGATATCGACCAACTTAGCCTGCTTATCTGCACCTTTGCGCCACCGCGGGAACCGCGAAAAAGAGGGGTGAAGTTTAGTGAGGGGGTGAGTGAGTGAGTGAGTGGTTCTGAAAAAAAAGCAAATCAGCTTCTATTCTTTTCATCGACTCGACGCCCTAAGATGGAAGAGAGATGGTGGCAGTTTCAAGCAACAGGGGACGACGTTGTTGTGAGCTAGACAGGAGAACCACTACCACCACCACCAACACAACCTTACCTCCGTTTACCTCAGTTTACCTCGACTCACCTTACCCCATTCATCCTTCTACATACTCAACTCTACTCTCCAACTCACTAAGTTAGGCTGGCTGGACCCCACACAGACCCTGGCGGTCATGGGCGGATCACCTTCCATCCGAACACATAGACTCGCGGTCGTGGGCTGAGCGCGAGACACCGAGACTTTTGGGGCTGACCGATATGGCATTGTCACTCTTGTCCTGCCTTGTCTTGACTGAATGATCAAGAAAGAACAAGGTCAGGGCATGTTGACATTGAAACAAGTCATCGCCATGGTAGCTCGTTCGTCGCCTTGGGCTTGGCATTGGCATTGTCATTGTCATTCTCATCTTGAAGCGGGGGTTGCAGCAGAACAGAAACGCCCGCGTGATGGTGATGGTGATGGGGATGGCACTCGGTTGACAATGCCGCATTGTGCTTTCTGTCGTCTCTGCTACTGCTACTACAAGGAGTATTCTTACTGCGACTTTTAGGTCGCAGCGGCGCATAAAAAAGGGTACTCAAAATAGATGGAGATTTGGACTCGGCTCTGATTTCGTTCATTATTACCTACCTAGGCATTGCTTCCTTTCCTTTCCCTTTTTCCCCTTGCCCTCTTCTTTTGTTTGGGTGGCTTATCCGTTTCGATTAGACGATGCGCTCCATCTTTTGCTCCCCAAGGACCGACAAAGATGCATCATTTATTTATTTCCCTTGTTATTTTGGCTGCTTGCTTGTTTGGCTGGGTGGGCGGGCGATCACTGGGGTTGACGATCGAAACGTCTTCTCCCAAAGCATCCAATGTTAATGTCTATCTTTATTATTTATTCATTATCATAATTAGCTTAGTAGTTATCCCCCCCATCTTGTATGTATGTATGTATCAACCATGCCACTTACAAGCGCCTATTCTTCATGCCGCTTCCGGCACCAATACCAAGAGAATCCCTTGCAACCATCCGCCTTTGTTGCTACGTGCCAACCTGAATGCCTACCAAGTCAAGTCACAGACTTGTATTGTCATCGAATCCTTTATTCATTCAGTCATTGCTTTGCTGTGTCAAAGAACATGGCAGGCATGAATGCCTTACAATAAAGACAGAGGGATGAAATATGGACGAGCATTACATTACGTACAGCTCATAGTTACCTACATTGGCTGGCTGGCATCTGTAGATCTGCGAAAATGACAATACAAAACAATACAACTCTAAACTCAGCAGAGGTTTTGGTGTGATCTCCACTGTAAATGTTGTCAAGACTTGGCCCTGCGGCTTGTACCATTCGCGTTTATTATTAACTACCATCTTGGACGATGAAGTTGGCCGGGCAGGAGTGTTGGCATCTGCCTCGAATTCACTGCTAGTAGCAGAAGCACTCTGTAGTAGTAGTAGTAGAAGAAGTTGTTGTTGTGCATGCATACTGGTATGTATGTAGTCCCCATGCTGGTTGCTGTGTCCGTCTCCCCGCTCGACCCTGTTTTTCATTACCCTGGCTAGCCTGGCACCTGGCTGCCTGGCCTGGCCTGGCTCTGGCTGCTGGCTGCTGGCTGCTGGCTGCTGGCTGCTGGCTGCTGGCTGCTGGCTTCAGCTTTTTCCTGAGTGGGAGTGGGGAATAGGCAAGGTTCATAAGGCCCCCATTGCCCAGCTCGATATCAGAAATATAATTGGTTACCGACTGTCTGGTAACGAAGCTGAGCCAACAGGAAATGGTCCGGCTGCCCCTCCCTCCTCTGTTCTATTCACCTTAGTTCCCTGTCAAATCGTGTCGTCTCATTGGCACTGAGTTGCACTATTCTCATCATGGAGGAAGGGCCGGGGGCTGTCGGCTACGTTGTAAGGGTTGTCATGATCGCCAGGAGCTCATACGCCAGCATCACCGTACCTTAGGTATTCTACATAGGTAGTTTAACCAACGAGTGTGTGAGCAGCTGCGAGGGGTGTGCGTATCCCTGAAGAGGGAACAATTAGAGAGTGACGGAGATTGAGAGTGAATAATCTCAACCCTACTGTAGTAGCCTCATCGTACCAGCGCCTCAGATCTGAGAGCGAGTGGGATAACAAGATGTCGAATCTCCACTTCACTTCACTTCTGGCCTGGTCTGGTCTGGGATAAGCATGCATCATGCATCGATCCCAAGATTTAGTTCACACCGTAGAGTAGAGACCAACTGAACTGAAGACAAAACCAAGTGCTTATCGGTGTCCTGGCCGGTGAGCGTCTTTGTCAGAACCGCCTTGCGCGGGCCGTTGCTCTGCGCTCCCCGCTGCCACTGCCAATGCCATTCACACTCCCTTTACAATGCTTTCAAACACAGCAAAGAAACACTGTAGAAAACAAGTGCAACGTCTGCCGAGTATTATTAGACCTGGGCTGGGTTGGACTGCACATCAACGTCAGCCACACTCTCAACAGCCAAGCGTTTAGCACCAAGACGTCGTTGATTCGGGGTCTGTAGCAACAGACGAGACGGCGACCCCAAATCCTTCTCTGTCTTGCCAAGCCTCATGTTGTGTCTCACATGATCGCCCCGCTCTTGCTTCGGGCTTTTCTTTTTCTCCTCAACATCCTTGTAGTCGCCTCAGGGTCCCCTTGCCGGGTCATGTCCTTTGCCATTGGAACTAGTTTCATAGCCAGTTCTTCAGCTGAATTGAGCCATAGATGAATGGGCGGTTGGATGAATAGCTGGTTGGTGGTGTGGGGTCTTAGATATTTTGAACCCAAGCAACATGGCGATGAGACTTTTTGTCGATTGCGGACTCATATCTCAGGCGCTGAGAACCAACACGGTCCAAAAGCCTGGCCAGCAACTAAGGATGGGATGCCACTTGCCATTGCACAATACTGCCTGCTGTGCTGTGCTATGCTGTGCGGTATCGTACCATTACTGTATATGGCATAGTAAGAATGAATAGGAAAGTCTCGTTGGTATGGGAATGAGAAACTTCGTCACGAGGTGAGGTTCAAAAAAAGAAAAGACCCCCATTGCTGCAACAGACATCAAGAGCCCACGGCCTCTCGTCTTTTCTCGGCCTTTGCATTAAGCTTGACGATAGCGGCCGCTGGCATTGCATCACTCATCACGTATGGGCGTCTTGCCAACTCTGGCAGCTCAGCTGCGTCAACCACCAACCAGGAACGGGCCGGGAATGGTCGTCATTGATGAGAGAGAGAGCTACTAGTCTTTCTGGCCAAGCCGGCGCTGTCGTCGTCTTCATCAACTAGGCCCTTCGGAAGCCCTGACCTGCTTCCACGCGTAGCCTCGTATCAAAACTCGAATAGGCAAGAAAAAGCAAAACGCCCCTGCGTTTCTTACGTATGCCGATAGTTATGCTTCAACGTTTATAGAGAGGGCGCTAATCATAAGTTAGCTTTGGAGCCAGCGATGACAATAGGAACATGGCGTTCTGCACCGACTATGGCTGGCGATGAAAGGACTAGCGGGGCTGGGCATACACGCTCTAGTGTCATGGTGTCTTGTGTCTTCTGCAGCTTCGCTAGTGCTTCGCTACCTTAGAGGAGAGGAAAATCACCGCCATGGCATCTCCCTGGCCTTCCTCACTGACCCCAGCCGATGCAATGCAGGTTGAGGCAAGGTGATCCCGAGTGGGGGAGAATTAACCTCTAAACTTAGTATGCGTGTGTGCATTTTGTTGGCCCTGAAGCCTCGTCCATTCATATTTAAGCTTGTTATTGTCAAGCCATGGTGTGGTTCGTCCTTATAGCCAAAAGCGGTATAAGGCCTGTACTGTATGTGCGTAGTCATATTTGAATTGGGTGAGCCCGTTCACACTGTACTCCAACACCTCACAGGGGGCTTGGGAGTTCAAGCAGGACCCTGTCAGAGTTCGCGATCTGCTGGCACACAACACCGCATCTCTGTGGTGCAGTCGTGCGAGGAGCAGTTGCGCCCACATCTACTCAGACTTCTTGGGATGTTTTGTAAGCTCTGAGGCTGCGCATGAGATAGGTATTCAATCCTCATAATCATCGGCAACGCACCTTGATCCTCTGAGACGATCTTGTTCCAAAAGAGAGCAAAGCGTGGTCGTTTGTGGCCTGAAAAGCCACCAACGATGCATACTGGCAGTATCTCGTGTCAAAGATGGTGGTCGCATAACTCTGCAGTCCTAATTAGCCCAGGAAGCTAATGACACCAACGTCGACTATGCCAACTGCTCAAAGTTGAAGTTGTTTGACCTGCACTTTTTCAGTTATGGACTTATCAATTGCTCCGTCCACGAACTGCTTTCAAGTCCCTGACCAGATGACCAGAGGAGAGCAGCGAATCGCAGGCCTCGAATGACGCTGAGTTGGTTATTGTGTGAAGGCCGCAAAGACCAAAAATACAAGTGTCGCAGTGGAACAATGGGCAAAATCGCTGCAAGCGACCTAGACACCAAGAGTGTGCTGTGTCTTGCTTCACACCAATGTGACTGGGGAACCTGGTTCGCCAAGGATATGATCCTAGCCGGCTAATCGTCGATCTTGAAGTTGGTTCCCTTGTGCCATGCTCCAGTCTGACGATGCCATCCACTTTGATCGAGTCACATCAATTGGCGGTCCGACGCATTTTCCACAACCCGGTACCTGGTACGATCCATTAAGCATTTGCAGCCACCTGATCCACTATCGAGATAATTTCGATCTGGGGAGATTTACTTTCCAGATCGCGACAACTATTCGAGCTGAGCCAACACCTCCAACTCATGTGCCCTGTCAAGCCCTCGGGAGTGATGGTTTGATCGCAGGAAATAGGCGTTGAGCCCACTTTTGAAGCCAAAGGGAACAATTGTAGAGTCAAGGGATCGTTGGAGATTCATCCATTCTGACTCGAGACTCCCTGTTTGTTATCGTTATCTCTCTGAGCCGGAAGTCTTCCGAGTAAGCCTGCCCTTAGTGTAGCTATCGCGATTGCAACGGCAGCTAGGGTAGTAATGGCTTATCCTGAAGACACGGTCTGCTCTCAGAAGTGTCAGTGACCTGTCATCCGATCAGCCCTGCTGATATTACAGCTAGCTTGTCACAGCTTATCCATCATTGAGGTCATCATAGCTGTCCTTTCCTCCTTTCACTTTCTTCCTAATATCAAGTACAGTAACACTTGATGCAAGGATCAGCATTTGATCTGTTGGCTGCTTCGATGATCGGGGTGTGCATTGCTGATCCCTGTAAAAAGACCCTTGCTGCAATGAATTTCGTAATGCCACACTGACATGGTCTACGGAGCTCTCCACGATCAGTATGCGTTCTCGTTGGTTGCGCCTAGGCACACTCCTAGAGGCGTTTCTTGGCTGCTGCGCTAGTCCATGAGCCTGAGTAGGAATCCACTGCCTCATCCACGAGCACCTCACAGTGAGTGCCACAATCTCGTCTGTTTGATGCATTACCGTTATGTGCGACTACCGCGTGACAGATGGCGTATGAGCTCCATATTACATCCGATGGTTTAGCGGAAGGATGCTGGAGATGCCCCCCCAGCCGCAACACAATATATTGATATCTCTCCAATGAGCTAGAACCAACCCAACACACCACGACTGAACATGGCAGTTTTTCAAGCGTGGTGTTTTCTGGAAGTCGAAGGACTGTCTTCAGCGCCTTCCAGCCGTACACCATAGAGCGCCTCTTCAAGCCTCAATCGTACGATTCTTGTGGTGACTTTGCATGTTGATAATCGCTGCCTTGCAAGTGACCACGCCCTCGCGCTTTCGTCTCAAAAATAGCTTCCAAACTTTGAGTGACTGCCAATATATGCTGGGATCTTGGTGGATGAACGACCTGGAAACAACCAGACCCAATCGATCTTTTTCTGGATAACATTAATTGTAGCATTGGGATAACCGTCGATGTATGGTCAGACATGGTTAAAATCCCTCGATACCAGAGGTTGCGCTTGCTTCTTTCACAGACGCCTGTTTTGCTTATTGAATAGCCATACTAGAAAGAAGCTATTGAAATAGCTCAAATTCGACAGAAACGCCCAGAAAATGCTATGCCATATCCCAGCTGATGCATAAAGACGTGCTTTAGCTGTATGTGGGAGTAAGATTTCGCTTCAGCACGAAAGCTCCAGAAATATGTGATATCAATGAATACCAGATGAGCAGCAACAGCATGCGTGTAGGTGGGAAATCAGCCGGGATAATCGATATAGAGACGATAGATAAGGGTGTATATCATGACTTCTCTTGGTTCCACAGAATCGGTCTCCCTTGGTGTTCACAGCATGAACTTGTGAGGTTGCATTGATGGCGTCCTGTGCGGCCAAATAGGCGCAGTGCATGCTCATGTTATACATGATTCATAAGTGAAGTTTCAAACACCCATCTGCTGATTACCGATCAACAATGAATTGCACAAGATGTAGAACCTTGAACCAGATGCGTGAAATGGTCTCCGGCGTCTGATGATGATACATGCCCAGCATGAACCAGTATATAGAGGCACATATCTTGCTATGTAGTGCTGATCGCCCATTCATTTTGAGAAGATCGTATTGCCAATGCATCAATATTCGTTTATTCTTCGAGGAGATATTATGAATTGCCAGAATCGACTTTGCATTGTCCACATGCATCGTACCGGAAGATTTTAATAGAAAATCGCCTAGCGGTTAAGGTTGCAACTTCGATGATAGGAAATACGTGATCAAAATCTTCGTTTCTTTTTAGCAGGACCAGCAGCAGCTTTCTTTTCAAGCTCCTTTTTTAGTTCCTCTCGCTTTCGGTCCGCTCGTTCCTGCGAGGTCTCCCTGGGCCGGGACTCTGCTGTAACCTCCTTAGTAGTGGCTCGACTCCTTCGACTGTCTTCGATCGTCGTCTTCGTTGCCTCATTTATTCTGTCCTTGTTTTTCCCAATGGCACCTAACTTCTTGGAATGGCGATGAGAGACTTCTGTCGTGCTAGGCTCGCCCACCTCCGCATCATGAATTACTGGCTGTTCTTCAACTAGACGCTTTGTCTTGTTGCCTCCTATACGTCCAAGGCCGCTTCTATTTGCCGCTGGCCGTGCCGGTGATGAAATTGAAGGAGCTGATTTCTGAACTTCAGCAGTAGCTGGTTTATCATCATCCTCTGACTCGGATGCCGTCTCCGAATCATCGCGTTGTTGGCTCAAAGACTTCTTCCGAGCCTGAGACTGTACAGGATTGGGGGAAAGAGGTGGAGTGGACTGCTTCTTTCCACCGAGTGCTCCTATTTTACGGACCGGTTTGTTCGATTTTCGTGTACCAGGATCTGGTGATACACCACCTGGCGATGCTATGGATTCGCCCTCTGTAGATGCATCATCAACGAAGGGTGTTTTCGTTGCATGCGGTGATTTGCCCTGGGGAAGAAGGTGTGGGGGTGTAGACTGAACTTGGAAGTCATCGTCGTCTTGCTCAATTTGCGCGTTTTCGGAGTCTCGAGGAGTCGGAGATTTGTCTTTCGCAACAGCCGCTTTGTACTGAGGTGGATGTGCGACGGAGGATGCGCCCTTGAAATCTTGCCACCACTGGTCTAACCGAGGTGACTCAACGCTATCAATGATAGGCTCGAACTGTAGCCCTCCCTTCTCGAATACGCGTTGTACTAAGGACTCGGCGTCGCTCGGGCAGTCCTCTTCGTACGCAAGATCAGATTTCCAGCGCCGAAGGTCGAAAGGAGCAAGACCAGGCACTTTCTCCGCAGCAGCAGCTCTAGAGATTTTCTTCTTCCCAGACAAAGCATTAAAGACATGCTCCATACCTGTACCCACGGCTTCTAACTTATCCAGGAGCTTGTTGAGAACTGCGTCTTTGTTCCCCAGAGATCGAGTCAGAAATTCGATTTCAACATCCTTTGCGTGGTGTGCCTGGATTAAAGGCAGCACAAGTCGCGTTGCGATGCTGGAGGGTGGCAGCTTCTTCAAGTACATGGGCCACTTGAGCGGCTGTAATCCAGGTATTTCATAGGTGATGTTCAAGACGAGGCCATCATCACCCGCATCAGACCGGGAATCGCGATCTAGACGAATGCTCGCCTCATTATGTCCTGGCTGAGAAGCATCCAGCGCGGTATTGAGGCAGACCAAGAGTTTGGCCATGTTATCGGGCGTATCACTGGGGTCGATACTAGTGTTCTCGTTCCAACCTCTCATAAAGATCGCCTTACGATCAAGTGATTCAGACCACATATTGGCCATATCAGTTATGTGAATGGTATAGGCCGATATCCCCGTATGGAAGGACACCAATACTACCGGGAGGTCAGGGGAAGAACCAAGAGGAAGGGTCCGCCATGAACTGGTCTGTGTCATGATTGATGGCGGCCTGATAATCCCTAGCCACTAGAAGAAACCGTCGACAATGATACCAGGAAAGCGCCTCAAACAATTTCAAAGCTGTGACCTTCCCGTAAGGGGTGACAAACAAATTCGAAAGTCTGTCAGGGGGTTTCTGACCAACGTGGTAGATATTGATGCTTCTAGGACAGTCTCGGTGAGACAAACAGGTGCTACACGACTTTGATCCACGGGACTGAGGTGAATGTTCGAGGACAAGGTGCCCGGGGATTTACCACACAGAAATGAAGTCCGATGAGAAGTCACAACCTCTTTCGACCGACCGAGCTCGATAATAGTGCTTGGACGCGAAGTGGTACAAGCTCATATGAGCGGGTAGATAGTAAGGAGAGGGGGCAGCTTAGGTAGTATGATCGTATCGCAATCAGTGCACTGCCTTATGCGAAAGAAGCGATCGCTCCCCAATAGATGGTTGAATGGCGGATTATGAGAGAACTTGTAAATGTCTTTTTCAGCGCCGTGATATTTATGTTGTGGTGTTGATGAGGTTGAAGTCAAGCGCGGTGACGAGTAAACGCGTGAGGTGTTACGCGCACAGGCATCCGTCGCCTACCGCTCCTGCCTGCGAGAGGAGGTAATCAGCCAATCACAAACTTCAAGAGTGCAGAGAACGAAGACAGGCGCAACAATGACAGTCCTGAGGGGGGCTACCTAAGTAAGTTGTTGAATTTCTCCTGTCAATCAATATTGACGGTAAATGTTAGGTAGGTAACTTACTGACGAGTATTTGGGTCTGAAATAGGGGAATTCGAAACTAAACAGCAAGCACCATTTACTGGATTGAAGCCTGGACTTTAGCCAATCATGATACATAAAACTCACTTCACAGAGCGCTATTCACGTCAGGTCAACACCTAAATCACTAATAAACAAAGCACAGTGAGACAAAAAGAGAGAGAGAAAAACCGCCAAGCATTACCAACACTGCCAGCTTCTATCGACACTCAACTTGAGAAGCACGGGCTTGAGAATGCTTCAGCTCCCAACAGCCAATCAGGGATCCGAAACATTCTCTAAACATCCGAGATCTATGGAGTATCAATCTCAGATCTGCTTGGTGTAAGCTTCGATCGCCAGGGACCATATGACGTACTTCAAATCGAGGCTCCATGCTTTTTAACAGCCACAATACAACTACCGCGGCAGCAAAACAATGGCCAGTTTTAATTAATTTAATTTAAGGGAGGCCCAAAGTTTCCTTTTTTCTTAATCCGTAGACAAACGGGACCGGATCTGTCAGGTTTTGTTGCCTTCCATATGTCACTGTTAAGACTTTGCATTTATGCGTCACCACTAAGAGCCTTGCGATATTCTTTCATACAAAGCCGCGTTCAACTTGCAAGAAACACAACGATATTTCATCCCGCAAGATTCACCACAATGCCTCCCAAGAGAACCAAACGCGAATCTTCATCCCCTCCGGCCAAAAAGGCAAAGACGTCCAAAACAAATGGTTCCGGCTCGTCAGATGCTTTGCGCCAACCTCATCACAAGGCTGGAGAAGCCGAAGAGAATGGGATTGCAATCCGGAAATTCTACCCTCCAGAAATGAGCAATGCGAGAGCACGCGCCTACAACAACAATGAGCTTCCGCGGCCAATCGAGGTACTCGTCAGTGCCCTCGAGGATACAGCACAGGAGCGCAAGAGCACCGACGTAAAGAAAGCCATCGTCCATTGGTTCAAAATGGACTTGCGGCTATCCGACAACAGAGCTTTGGCTCTGGCCAGTGACAAGGCAAAAGAAGCAGGAGTTCCTTTGATTGCGATGTATATCATCAGTCCCCAAGACTATGAAGCTCACTTGAGATCACCAGTGCGTGTCGATTTCATGCTGCGAACTTTGGAAGTCATCAAACATGATCTTGCAAAGCTCGATATCCCTTTGTACGTCGAGACAGTTGAAAAGAGGAAGCGAGTCCCCGACCGGATCTTGGAGCTCATGGACGAATGGGGCGCCAGCCATTTGTACGCCAACATGGAATATGAAGTTGACGAATTAAGGCGCGAAGCCTCGATGATCAGAGACTTTGCAGAGAATGGCAAGGCATTCGAAGTCGTCCATGATACTTGCGTCGTCCCTCCAGGAGAACTCCACACCGGCACTGGGAAGCAGTACGCAGTTTACACTCCATGGTATCGGTCATGGGTTGCTCACATTCATGAAAATCTTGATCTTTTAGAGTTGTATGAACCACCTGAGAAGAACCCTGGCAGTACACGAAAGGACTTCGCGAAGCTCTTCGATGTTGAAATCCCGGACGCCCCCAAAAGCAAACGGCTTGATGGCGAAGAAAAGGAGCGATTGCGCTCACTTTGGCCGTGCGGAGAGCACGAGGCGAAGAAGCGTCTGGACAAATTCTGTGAAGAGATGATCGGCAACTACGAGAAGAAGAGGAATATTCCAGCTGAGGCTGGGACTTCTTCTTTATCGGTACATTTAGCGTCTGGCACGATCAGCGCGAGAACATGTGTACGGACCGCACGTGATAGGAACAAGACGAAGAAGTTGAACGGCGGTAACGAAGGTATCCAAACCTGGATCAGTGAGGTTGCTTGGCGAGACTTTTATAAGCATGTTTTAGTCCATTGGCCCTACGTCTGGTAAGTGAAGGATATGCAAGCATCTGGTAAAATTGACTGACCGAAGCAGCATGAACAAGCCTTTCAAGCCAGAATACTCTAACATCTCATGGTCATATGACAACGAGCATTTCGCCGCCTGGTGTGAGGGAAGAACGGGGTTTCCCATTGTCGATGCGGCGATGCGACAGCTGAACCATTTGGGATACATGCACAACCGCTGTCGCATGATTGTCGCATGTTTTCTGGCAAAGGATCTCTTGCTAGACTGGTAAGTTACCCAAACTAGAGCATCAATGTTTCAGTTGTCTCTCTAACTTCTTCGCAGGCGAAAGGGCGAAAGGTATTTTATGGAACATCTTGTCGATGGTGACTTTGCTTCAAACAACGGTGGATGGGGATTCAGCGCCAGTGTTGGTGTTGACCCTCAACCTTACTTCCGCATCTTCAACCCCTTGCTACAGAGTGAGAAGTTTGACCCCGATGGCGATTACATCCGCAAATGGGTTCCTGAGCTAAAGGATCTTGACAGCAAGGCTATCCACGATCCATACAATCGAGGCGCTGGGCCCAAAGCCAAAAAGAACGGTTATCCTGCACCGATTGTTACGCATAAGGAATGTCGGGATCGAGCGTTGGCAGCATACAAAGAGGGCCTTGCGAGCGGCGAGTGATGTAGTGTGATACACTCAACTAACAGTAATCGCCGGTTCATTTGGAAATGCGTAAATTTAGTAGTTGTATAACATCCATAGATTTATTAACACCCTAGTAATTTACTTTGTTTTCAAGAATTTCCGTTGCCTTGGCTAGGGAGGAAAGAAAATATAGGATCTTGACTCTAAGCGATAGAAATACTCAGGTAGATCTAGCCTAAACTCAGGGGACTCTTTACTAAGTTTTTTTTTATCCCTAGAGTAAGGTTCGCTGTTTTCTTGCCTCCCGAGGCTTGGTACTATCGGCATCCAATTTTGAATTCATCGTAGATAGTCATCGACCCTTATGTTCAATCAAATTTCGGTGACGTTGAGTTCGAGCCAAATACTCTACTTCCAAACTGAACCACCCACCGGGAGATGAACCTCGACGAAAGAGAAGAGCTTAGATCAGTTGGTTCTCTCGCACTCGAGCTCGGGCTCGGGCTCGAAAATATCAGAGTTAGCAGGAAGACTAATGTGACATCTACGTATCGAGCCTAAGCTTAATGTCTGTGGGATAGAGGTTAGAGGACAGCGCTCGGTCTACAGTCACGCATAGGGCTACAATCGTCACAAGCTAAAAAGTTCATGTTAGACCCGTATCTGTACCATAGCAAACGACTTGAGCGCTACAGCTTTTTCAAGGCCTAATAATCAATCTGCGGCACGGAGACTATCAGAGTAGCCCCAGAATCCTCGGAGTGGTTTGACCTGAAAAGTCTGTCCGAGGAGACTTCGCCAGCCGTATGTCGGAGCATGACCAGTTCATCACATCTTCAAACACATATTCGGGATATCGTAATGTTGTCTCAAAATCGAGCCGAACGCCTCGAAGTGGATTTGCTAGATGCAGCCAACCCTAGTTTCTTTCACCCATTGCCTTCGTGCCCGGACCCAAAACCCTGTAGTCCATTCGTATCAGACTCCTATGTCGAGGAATCTCAGGACCAGTTGTCGAGTAACTTTTTCCCCAGAGATTGAAATCCTTTATCGCTGTCCGCTCCAGACGCTCTTGAGGAGGCCGTCGCGCTGAGCCAGTCGGTTGAGGGAGTCGTCGCTCTCGCCCATAGCTCGGACGAAACCGCAGAGGGCGTAGACGTGGTTCTCACCCTGGATGGCACGGCCGTTCTCGTCAACCTTGGCGATGGAGATCTGGACAGAGCCGTGATCCTTGGCCTTGATGATGCGGTTGGTGGCGCTGCACTTGCGGGGGACGTAACTGGTGATGCCGTATCAGTATCATGAATTGTTCCTTCGCGCGGCCATATCGAAATGTCCTAATGGAAGTCTTACAGGTCCACAATCTCGCCGCGGTCGTTCTCCATTTTGGCTGGTTTGAAGAAGGTGGTTTTGGGTGATCTTGAGAGGTTGAGTCGACGGGAGGTAAGAAGGAAGATGAGTAGAGTAATTTCTCAATAATCTGTGATTGTGGGTGTGGAGCAAATCCCGGCCCTACCTTCCTCGAGTGGGGTGGGTCTTGGTCAGTCACGTGAACTATCATGTGACAGCGCGTACCAGATCGCGAGGCAGGGATTAGCGTCGATTCGGATTTTGGCGAACCCCTTGCGCCTCAAGGCGAACCACTTCTATGACTCGGACACAAGATTAGGCGTTCTCAGATCATGACCCCGCCGCTGCTTATTTTCAACGTCTTTCAACCTCGACACCATTTTGCTACAAATATCGGGCCTGAGATGCGCTCTGCGCTCTCGGTCCATAAACTTTGGTCTGAGTGTCATGGTATCCTCTGATGTTTTTGGGACTTCGCCGCTAGGAGACACGAGACCTCAACCGTTGCACGTTAATTCTTCATCCCCTGACCTCCCCTCGCTTCGGGACGTTTTAACGACGAAAGCTACATCCCAACTTTCGGCACATAATGGAAGCAGAGCCAGAGCAGAATCACTTTCGATAGATGGACCATCTGGTTTCGTTTCTGCTCGCCGGCTCTATCCAGCAACAGAATCGGCGCTAAAGGCTGTTTCGACACCATCGACAGGATTGCCTTGGGCATTGTCCCATCCTGGTGAAGCGACAGGGCTTGCAGAAGATACATCTGGAAATGGTGGATTCATTGCTGGTGACAATGAGCCACCAAAAGAACGAGAGGAACATATAGAGGTGATCAAAATCACGGGCAAGTCGACCAGAAAGCCTCGCCAACAGAAGGTGTCAAAACAAGCTGCACCTAAACGGGCTGCTAAGCCAAAGCCAACGACAAAGAAGCAATCGAGCAAATCAGCTAGCAAAGGCCATGGCCCCACAGAGGATAATGATGATGACAACCAAAAGAAAGTCAAGGCTGTGAAGCCAAGGAAGAAAACCGGTACTATGAGTAACCACTTTCCGCCACCAGAGGAGCCCAAGGATCTTGAAAAGGCGAAACAGGTCGATATGAACGAACCCCTTCATCTGGAACAGGCACCTGCACGGCGACTGGACTGGACCCCTCCAGCTCAAAAGACTATTGTCGATATTGATTCATATTCATCTGTTTTCAAAAATTTAGGGTCCTCTGAGGTGGATCAGCAGCCTGTCTTCAAGAACCTTGTCGGAGGTTATTCTTGCATGGAGGGACCTAATGAATCGACATCTCACAGCATAACGAATGCTTCGGACGAAGACTCCAGTTTCCTCAAGAAACGAAAGCGCATCGAACTTTTAGCGACAAAGGGAACCGACCCACCAGCTCTGGCACTTGACAAGTCTCCAACGAAGAAGCTCCCCAAAAAGAAGAAGCCCAGGACCATTACGGAACTTGCAACGGCTGCATACCGAGTGCCTAGTCAGCCAGATACTGAGCCGCCAAATGCTTCTATCCTTAACCATTTCCCCACTACCAAGGAGGCAGGATCTCTGGCTGATGAGCAACCAAAGAATGCTAAGAGCAAAAGCACATCGCGGCGGAAGCCATCAAAAGCCCCCAAAAGGAAAGTGCCCCCCAAGCCCGTGCTGTTGTCGCCCAGTGCGGCTTTGGCCCAGGTTGCTAATCAGGATTTTGTCTTCGGCACTTCAAGCCAACTTGCCAGAGAAGAATCTCCGACTGTCCTCAGGGATCTTCAAGCAGCCTTGAGACAGTCAAATCAGCACCACGACATAGATTTCGCCATACCTCTGAATAGTGATGCGATTGAATCACCGCAACAACGAAGTAACCTTTGGGATGCCGCTGCTCGTGATGCCGAAGGGGATCTCTTCGACGTCGAAGTAATCAATCTTGCAGACGACACAGGACTCCCAGAGGCTGGTCATGTTTCAAACCCATTTGGATATCAACTGGGTGCAGACGATTCTGTTATTTGTGTCGAAAGCCGTGTCCGCGTTGATCATGTTCCGCCTGCCAAGCCTTGCAACGATAAACCATCACCTGATGAGAAGGGCCTGGTCGACTCCGGAGCTGGATCCCCGTACTTTTCCGACAGTGAACTGTCGACAAGCACTGATATCCATCGTCCTCCGCTGGCACAAACAAAACTTACCCAGGCAAATCAAATGGCGACGGCAGAAGAACCTGAGAGCTTGCCCGAGCTCCCAGCACACCCACCTCGACCCAATTACGAAGCATTCACAGACATTCGTCTGGCAAGAGAAATAAAAAGGTTTGGATTCAAACCCATCAAGCGAAGAAGTGCAATGATTGCACTACTCGACCAATGTTGGCAGAGTAAGACTCGCATGGGTCAGGCCAGCCTCCATACCAGCACCAGGTTATCTTCGCCCACCAAAACTACCAGGGCGACATCGCCGGCTACTACTAGTAGTCCAAAGAAACCTAGAGGCAGGCCGCGGAAGAACAGTGTTAATGCCCCTGAGCCCCAAGAGCCGCCTCCGTCTGCTCAGCCGCCTGAAACACCCAAGAGGCCTCGTGGCAGGCCAAGGAAGGATAGTTTGAGTTCGGTACCAGGCGCTGCCTCTCCAAGCAAGCCTAAATCAGCGGCGAAACCAAAGCGGGCGGCGGCATCACCTCGCCGCAAGAAGGCTGCTGCTAAATCTGTTATTGAGATCCCTGACTCGGAAGATAACGAGAGCGACTTTGCTTCTTCGCCTGGTACCAACGCTGAACAGATGTTTTCTTCCCCACCACCATTGGATATGTCTCTTACAACTAACGATGGCACACCACTCACATCCACCCAAAGCGATCAAGAGGCGCTCTTGTTTGATCACATCACCAATGCTGTTACATCTGCCCCACGTACTACTGACCCGCAAGAGCCATCCTGGCATGAAAAGATCCTGATCTACGATCCAATTGTTTTAGAAGATCTCGCAGCATGGCTCAATACGGGCGAGCTTAGTCGCGTGGGCTATGACGGAGAAGTCAATCCAAATGATGTTAAGAAATGGTGCGAATCGAAAAGCATATGCTGCCTATGGCGGATCAGCCTGCGCGGCAAAGAACGGAAGCGATTTTGATACCATCGGATAGCGAGCATGGCGTTATTCTTCGACTCCTTCTGAATTACCGGCGTTGTTGTCAGCATAGATTTGCATTTACTGGCATAGGTGTTTTCCATACTTCACAGAGCGTTTGCTACCGTTGTCTGGAGTTGTTGTCAAGAGGTGGGGTAGAAACCTGGATGAGACAGTTGCTCACTATTTGACTAGACAAGAACGAGCTCAATGTTTATACGGCAACAATGATAAATACAATTTACCATAACGACGGGGCTGCCTTTCCAGGGCGCCAGTTCACATTCATACACTCTGATCCATTCGTCGCCAAGTGCGCCTGCGCGGGTATCAATTTCAATTCCTTCGCGACTCCCTTTGTTCATTTCTTGTTGCTTTGTGCCCCCTGCGTTCCCTGCCCTGCCCAGACGTCAGGCAACTCCTTCGGGCCGTTGAGATAGATTTCCATGGCCCTGCTCGTGTTAGCCTTCGAATGTCAAGCAGATCGGCGCCTCTTACACAGATCCAGATCCAGACATGATGTCACTTGGTAATAAGGAAGAGCGCTTCAAGGATGGTAAAGCTTATTGAGTACTTTCAGGCCTTTTGTATCGAGTTGCAAGCCCGTGGAGTCGACTGTGTTATTGAGAGAATGATTCTGGGATCTTGGGTTCGGTGGTGGCTAATTTATATTTCGAACTAGTGGCTTTGATCACGGCGGATTATCTTCTTTCGGTGCGACACAACATCTCTAGGATCCAACCTCGATAGTTCGATCATCAGCTATGCTACGGGACACCAATGATATCACACCACATCAGTTTTGCGGCTCTGCTGTACCCAGCTGCTCCAGTTGCTGCTGCGAGAGCACACCATCACGGAAGAAACTGTTGTGTCGTATGTATGCTACCGCGATAGCGTGCAGCTTCTTCCTTCATCGGTCTATCCACAAGGCATTGGATGGTGTAGATGGCGCGCCAATGACGGACCTCGGTCCTCCCTTGCGGCGTTGGATAGCCCAATCTGGGGCAGATGAGTCGGTTACGTGGTTGGCGCATCTCGGCCAGGGTCCTTATCGGGGAGAAGGACGCGGTGTGTCTCTCGTGACCTCGGGTTGGTAATGGTTGCCGATATTCTGGCAATATTGACCTTTTCTAGCAGATCATGACTGACAGCTCATCCAACATCTTGAATACTGCAGCTAAAGCTCCGGTATCTGTGTCCTGTCGTGGAGCACAATGGAACCAGTGAAACCCGGGCAACAGATCTGTCCTTGTGGCTTCATTCGCCAGACTGGGGTTTCCATTGCATGGTCTGGGGAAGTTGTGCTCACAATCGAAAGACTCGCTTGCATTTCGCCATCTGCATCCAAAGTCATGCCTCAAAGTTACTCCAGGCTTTTGGCGCTCAAACCCCGCCCACGGCCCGGCTTGCCATATTGGAACCCTGAAACTTACATGCATCAAGCCATCCCACACAACCATCCCTCTTTAAGCCAGCGAATCAACCATCAAGAATCCTTGGCATCACCTCGACCTGGCGGCACGGATTGGCCTTCTCTGCGGGCATCTTTGATCACATTTTCATAGCTGTGGCAAGTTGAGGCTCTGCGTCGATTATCTTTCGAGATTGGCGCCGCGATCTCACCGAATTCAGCATCTCGAACCGTCATCTACCATGCGCGTTATACGACTGTTACATACATATTCGTCCCTCACTGGTGGAATGTAGAGTGAAGTGGGATTCTTGAACTACGATCCTGTACGGAATCGAACCTCCGTGCTGCACCATTGAAGTGAGAATCGCGCCTGCGTAAGGGGAAGTGGTATTACGCTGAAGCTCATGGTAGCTGAAGGTGTGAGGTCCCTGCGACTGAGCTCACACCAAAGGTTGCGTGGGTGCGTTAGCTCTTCAAGCTAAAGCGACCTGATGGCGACCATGATCTGAGCCAATATTATAGTGACAACACAGGGGGTCAAACAAAGGAGCCACAATCCTTTTATCGTAATGTCGCCGGCTCCGATGCGGCCCCTTTGGCCTCTGAGGATGCCGGGCTTTGATTCGCCTCCCGCACCGGAGCTAGTGGGGCCGGACCGTAACATGATTATAACGAGCGCCGATATCAATTGCAGAGTTTGTCAAATTATGAAAGAAATTTTGCACCAAAGCTGCAATTGATCGCACTGTGATGGTCATCACATGAGATCGAAGCGACAACACGTCGATGGGTATCCCACCATCAAAGAGATCAGCTGCCAGTGAAGTCGTAGCCTACCTCAGCGAGATAAGGACCTCCGGATAGACAATACTGTTATCGCACGTTGGATAAGTTTTGATGTGTTTAATTCCGCTGTCAGGAATCAGTCGCCTATTGACGGCCTACGAGATCTGCCAATCGCAGCTCTCAATTGGCGTCACATCACGTCTAATCGGATGCGTCAAGTGATACCAACTGTCTGGGTTGCCTTAAACCTTCGATCCCACTATCATGACGTGCGGGAGACGATCCCACGTTGTGAAGGGCGATGAATGCAAGGCAGCCGAGTTGTGATGTATCAGAAAATGGCATCCTTCTAAGAACCCCTTGTGCAAAATGAATTGAAGAGGAGGACATGCCGGGTTCGTAGGGCTTGTGGTACACAAATGCCGAAGATCTCCTGGTATTGATAAGCTTGGATTTATGGGTGGGTGTTAACTAATAATTCTTTAGCCAGGTTTAGGGATTTGGGAGCATCATGGCTTATGAGAGTCGCGATGAGACGTCATTCCCGTCAGATGCCTCTTTGCATGTGAAGACCAACGGTCCTCGGTCATCCTCAGCTTTACTGAGTTTACTCGAATAGAGTTGAGAATGATAATTATTATTAGGGTACTAGCTCACTAATCGTTCGAGTCGACAGCGGATTCTAGGATGTTACGCTCACGGAGAGGCCGTCAATTCAACACAAGCTCGGTGGTAGTCGGTCTCCGTCTTCCATGATTGCTGCCCATGGGCGTACAGTACGCATTGACTCATCACTCTCCCAGACTAACTACCACTTACGATATGGTTACTTATTGCTCACTGCACTGTGGCCAACAAGCGAGCCCCTCCCCGGTCGGGTCAACGGACAGCCGTGTTGACAGTTGAGGGCAAATGACCTCGTAGAACGGAAGGTTCGGAGTCGCGAAATTGCGAAATGATTCCAAAAGGTAACGTTTATCGAATTACTGTATATCCACCCACGGAATTAACCATAAGTTGACAGTTTATGGTTATTCAACTCTCGAGAGACAAAAGTGCAGCGACTTACTGGTAGGTATATCAAGTGAAAACGTGCCGTGATTCTTTGATGACGACACAGTCGACTCTGAGCTCTGGTGCTAATACCCAACGCGGAATTAGTGCTGACTTTTTGGAGGATGAATGAATAATCATGGAATGAAACCGTCAAATAAGAGTCTAGAATCTCCCCAAGCCCAAGCCCAAGCCAGACGTTAGGTAGTGTCCCTCTCTGTCCGCCACGGAGCCGAGTGAGGTGTTAACCCCATCTGTCTCCGCCGCCCGCACTATCGCCCTACCTACCTACCTAACTAAATCGAAGAATCACAAGGACGTGCATCCCCGGGATTTTAGGGGCGTCCTAGGGCGTCTGGGCGCTGTCAGCTCGGATCGTTTTCTCGAGTTGGTGCTGGCGTTGGTGCCAAGGCAGGGCACCACTCTAGCTGGTTTTTAAGGGATCATCAATACGACAAACAAACAGGTACTTAGCAGACCTCCACTACCTTACTGACTGGCCTGCCCGCCGCCCTGATCAGAGTGGAAGTGCCCTGCAAGTCTGAACCCCCCACCCTCCACTCAGTCCCGTCTCCAATTAGTCGAGTCCATCCACCCCATCGATGGTCCTCTCCAACTCAATCACAGACCAAACGTCCTGCGTCTTTTCTCACCTTATGTTTCACAAAAACAGCCTTCTCAGCCTCCTTTTGGCTTTTTGAGGGCTTCACGACAGGTTTTCTGTCTACAGCTGCATGATTTGACGTTACGCATTTCCTCACCTTGCATTGCAGTCGAGGTTTGGCCAGCCTGCCTTACCGCACCCGCATCCGTATCGCATCCAACGTTGATGGCCTCGTCCGCATTCCGTTCATCCCTTGTCCGAGCCCGAGTCCGCGGATTCTCCGTACACCATTTGCCTGGCCAATTCCACGTTTTTCGAATATCGTAAACAATCTATCGTTGTCGCCATCGTTGACTTGATCTTACACTCAAGACGATACAAATATGTCGGGCTACCTCGAGGGCATGGCCCTTGGTTTCGGCTTCAATGTATCTGAGGGGCTTGATTCTGCGCAACAGTCCACAGCATCACCTTCATCCAATACCCAGCAAGATGCTTCGTCCCACACCCAACCAAATCCTTTTCAAGGCAACGTTACTGTCTATCAGACAACAGGGCCTGACGCCCATACAAGCCCAATCCACCTGCCCGGAAGCAATACGCCCGCCCTGAATCCGCGATCATGCGTAACCTGCCGCCGTCGGAAAGTTCGATGCGACAAGCAGATGCCGTGTTCCAACTGTCGTCGAGCACAGATTCCCTGCGTCTTCCCCGCCCCCGGAAGAGCGCCGCGACAGCCGCGCAGAAAAGACCCAAACGCGCCCGCCAAGAACTCAAGTCAGCGCGAGATAGAACTGATGAAGAGGCTCAGGAAGTTGGAGGGCATTGTGGAAGAGCTAAGCGGTCAGATTGAAGTCGAGTCTGGCGGTAAAGGCCCCTCATCAACCAATTCCCCTGAGGCGCATGCAGGTCAAAGCACGTCGTTTGAGGCCGCGGCGCATAACACTCAAAGACAATCGTCGAATACAGGGTCTCACGCAGGCAACATTGGAAGGACTGATGACAGCCCAAGGGGAAGTGATGCTACAAGCGAACAGAGCGAGACTGCTCGAAAGAATATGCACAAGAAGTTTGGACGACTAGTTTTGAGCGACACTGGAGGAAGCCAAAGATACGTTAGTCATGGTTTTTGGTCAAAACTCAATGACGAGGTTGGTCAGTCCCTAGCTTTCTTGTGAATGTTTGACTGACTCTGCCTGCCAGCTCGATTCAATACGTGAGGAGACTCAGAAGCTTACTGACGAAGACTTGGATGAGTCTGAGGAGGATGAAACTCCAGATACCTCACCCGCATCCGCACTCTCGGGAAATCACAACGCCTGGATATTTGGTTATCGCTCTGCGGACGTGGATCTCGATAAATACTGGCCCCTACCTTCACATATACCATTCCTATGGTCTGTCTATCAGGAGAATGTGGAACCGTTGCTCAAGGTGCTGCACATTCCCACCATGGAGCCCATCTTTCGAGATGCGCGAAAAGATCACAAACAACTGTCTCCTGCAAACGAGGCGCTCGTCTGGTCAATATACTACGCTGCACTTACATCGCTGGAACCTGACGAGGTAAGAAGACTCCCTTGACTGAAAATAAAAAAATAAATATATACATAAATATATATAAACAGAGAATACTAACTTACGGACTCAGGTGCGAGCTAATCTTGGCCTCAACAAGGAAGATGTTGTTGTGCAGTACCGTTTCGCAGTCGAACAAGCCCTCGCGAAAGCCAACTTCCTGAACTCATTGGAGACTCCAATCATGCAAGCGTTGATCATCTTTATTCTCGTGGTCAAAGGCCAAGATGGAAGTCGTTTCTGTTGGTCTTTAACTGGGTTGGTAGCACACCTTGCTCAAGGCATGGGCCTCCATCGCGATGGGTCACACTTCGACCTAAGTCCTTTTGAAACAGAGATGCGAAGACGTCTCTGGTGGGCGTTACTTCTATTGGATCTTAGATCAGCCGATGAGCTGGGTACTGATCTTATCATCCAAGACTTTAATTATGATACACAGATGCCGAGCAATATCAATGATACCGATATCAAGCCCGACTCAACAGAGGCCCCAGAGCCCAGAGAAGGTCACTCTGACTGTTCGCTCGCACTTGTTCGTTTCGAGATTGCTGGCTTTGGAAGGCGTCTCGTTCGACTCTCATCCGCCTCGATGTCATTCTGTCCCCAAGGAATGCCGTACAAGGACACCAGCCTCGCGGAGCGAGAACGCATGCTCATTGAGGTTTACAATAGAGTTGAGGAGAAGTTTTTGAAACACCACACTGGCGATTCTGATCCGTTGCATTGGATGGCTGCTTCAATTGCGCGCATCATTATGGCCAAGATGACGTTGGTCATTTACCAGCCGGTCCTCTTCCCAGGCTCCGAGGGTGAAGGCACACTTTCGGAAGAGGCAAAAGAACGTGCTTACGTTGCAGCGATTGAGATTGCAGAATACAATCACATCTTGAATAATGACTCGAGGTCTAAGCAGTTTAGGTGGCTGTTCAAAACCTACACCAACTGGTCAGCTATGGCCTACTTCCTCATCGCCAGTTGCCGCCGGCCGTGGACTCCTCTCGTGGAACGCGGGTGGGAAGCCGTTAATGGATACGAGGGTGGACCAGGGCAACTGGTGCGATCTGCCGAATACGCAACTGTTGTGATGCCTATCAGGAAGCTGTACATGAGAGCCCAGAGGCACCGCGCAGCAGAAATTACTCGACTTCGCGGAAATCCTGAAGAAGCACGTCGGCTGGAGTTCGAAGAGAGGACGAACCCCAGATACCAGGCTAGGTTTGGGCAAGATGCGGACGGTGCAGCCAACAAGATGGAGGAAATCAGAGAGAAATGGAAGGCTCTGGTGCGGTCTGACGGAAGCAACGTACCAATCTCGACGCCAGCTGAGCTGAGCCCTGCTATGCCACCGTCGATGCTCCAGCCAAAACAAGAACAAACACCATCCCGCCCTCGGACACCATCAGCCTACGACGTTCCTGGAACGCTCGATCTTTCTGATATGACTATGGGCTACATGAATGACCTGATGGCAGACACCACACCATTTCCCATGGTGAATCTCTGGCCACTGCAGGACGTCGGCTCTGTTCAAATCAAGGCTATGGGTACAGGAATGACGCCGATGCAAAACATTTCTCAGTTACCGCAAGATGCGACACAACCAGGAGATACTGGCCAGCATTTCTCACCACAGACCGTGCAATTCACCAAGGACGACAACCCGCCACCTTACCTCTGGGGCGGGCAGTTCCCGTCGATAAACTCAAACTTTGACAATACAGGCTTGGACGATGTTGATATGCTTGGAGATGACTTCAACTGGCATACCTGGAGCCAGAATGTTCGCGGTTTGTAGATAGGATCGTACTGAGATACACGGTCACTGACAGACTGTGTTGCCAGATAGTCGATATTGATTGATCATCGCGGGTGTATTGGGAGTAACTAACTACCTTGCCCGTCTATTATGTATGATACCCGGCGGAATAAGCATGAGGTGGACGTTAATAATTCTAGACCATCTTCAATAAGGGTTCATCCTAAACGTTCTATTCCAGACACATTACTCTTAGAAATGCCCTCATGTCGTAGTCCAGGGTCATCCACTTGGCATGCGTATGGTCGAGAATAAATTTTGCCAGACGCGGATTGTTCACCCTAGGGACAACATTTAGCAAGTCCGGATCATCCCCCTCGAAGCAAGTGTCTTCAACTCGCGTAAGCTTATATCGATCATAGGCATAAAGTCCATAAACCGCAGGGCAAATACCCCTTCTGAGGAGGAGCATAGTCAGGAGCAAACGGTACATCCGCCCGTTTCCATCTAAAAAGGGGCGAATCAGGATGAAGCGCTGGCAGAATCTGGTGGCACGGCAGATCCATTCATAGACACCATCCTTTGTGAGCGGGGGCATCTTTCTATGGTCCATTTCCGACCTGAGGTCGTCGATCATGCTCTGCATGGCAGGAGTGATCTTGGCTGAATTCAAGAAACGCTTGTCGTTGGGCGGATCCCATTCGCGATACTTCCCGCTGTAGAGCGTCCAAGGCATTTCCGGTTCGAGATCGATCTTGTGGGTAAGAATGCTGTGTGCCTCCTTGAGGATGGCCTCATCAAAGTCTCGTCCATCAAGGACGGTCTTTTGAATCAGGTACTTTGCAGCCTGGGCGAGCTGCAGTGTTTCCCGGTAACTTTGCAGGACAGATTCAGGCGACGTGGACATCTTGCGGAATTCCAAGTGCTTTCTGATTTCTTGGTACTCAAAGTCGGTCTGAGTAATCTCTTGTGGGAAATAAGACTTTTCGTTAAAGACTGCAGAACAAAGTCTGTAGGTTGTTTGGAGACTTCCGCCTGCGAATGCGATCATGTTTGATCCGTAGATCATGCGACTGAGAACCTCTATTAAGCTGTAGGGGTGTTGGCGGGTGTGTTGGCTGAGGCTCACAACGAACGCGAGAGACCCCATTCTTTGCATTGCCGTCATGGCGGAAGGGCAACGACCCATCTCGACAGGTGCCATTTCGACAGGTGCCATTTCGACAGGTGCCATCATGGCGGAAGGGTGATGCTCCATCTCGATAGCTGCCACGATGGCGGAAGGGTTTGGTACATAGAGTGGGCTCTGGAGAATGGAATACGTTGATGACAATTACCTAAGAGTTGAGGGGGGGAAAGCGTCGGGTTGAAAGAAAGAAAATATTTGGGGGGGGCGTAGGGCTGGAAAGTGAATGCCTTTATAGGCAGCAGCCAAGGTATGTAGGCTTGGGGAAGGAGTTGCAAAGAAGGGGGAGGCTCCCAGAAAGTTTATGGCCTGAACTGGAAGTTTATGTACCTACATGTGACGGAAGTCTTGGCTACTAATGAAGTGAATGGAACTTGCCTACAGTGTCCTGAAACTATAAGAGGTCGGGATAACTCTCTATCTTATGCTATAGAAGGAGTTCTTCCATCGATGATAGGTAGGGCATCTACCAAACTCAAGAGTCTCGTGATGAGTTATGTATGGTGTCTTCCTACTGGCTCATTTAACTTGCGTATGGGGATCAACCGTGAATGCAAATCTCATCCTCGATGTCATTCGACGGTCTCTATCTATGTCTACGAAAACTCAGAGCTTCTCGCTGTTCGCTTTAAGTTTTCTCTCCTCTTCCAGGGCATCTTCTCTCCGCCTCACTTCGACATTGGTGGGTCCTCCTTTGCCAAAG
This sequence comes from Fusarium sacchari, assembly GCA_017165645.1. Taxonomy (NCBI): domain Eukaryota; kingdom Fungi; phylum Ascomycota; class Sordariomycetes; order Hypocreales; family Nectriaceae; genus Fusarium; species Fusarium sacchari. The sequence goes on from JADANP010000003.1 coordinate 3,722,996, forward strand.
TTCACAAGCACCACGCGTTCCCAGTCGCCACCTCTCTCGGAGCCCCTGAGTTCTGGTCCTGGCTTGTCCAATCCGAGGACTATTCTCTTGTCTTGCTGTCTAATGAAAAGATTATGGGGACTCATGACTTTCTCGCCCCATGGAATCATGGCTGTCTTGTGTGCTTGGCCCTTTTCCGTCTCTGCTGTCGGCACTCGGTTCAGAAAGGACAGTAGGTTTTCTCTCTGCGCTGTGATTTGGGGATAACCTTTTCCGTCTGATGATACTTTCGGATTCTCGAAGACTTTGGCGACCAAGCTTAGGAGGAAGTACTGCGGTGGGAACAGGATTATGCTATTTGTGGCGGCACGGGCGAGGAATGATTCCGCCGGTGCAAAGAGGGCTGCTGTGTGCTCAATGCCATTGTCTGGTGTTGGTATGAGCATCTCTGGTGGCATGTCACTTTGTGACTGCGGTAGCATGTAGAGATACATCTGCGTGGTGAAGCGTTTTGTGTTGGTGGCGGGTGTGATCCAGCGAGTAAAGGGGATGAGGCCATCTGTTCTCGGTCAACAATCAATCACTTGACGATAGTCTATGTCGACTCATTCTTACCCAAGTCTGGCTCGGCGCCTACTGACTTAAGCCACTCTAGGAACTTGACTTGGTTCCCATGTATCATTTTCCTTGCAGTGTCTCTATCCTCAACTGTCAAGTTTACCAGCTCATTGTCCTTCTTGGCCAATAAGATACCAGTCTCCTCAAAGGTCTCTCTGATAGCACCAATTCTGTACGCGAGTCCATCGTGGTGTCTCTCTGGCGATTCTTCAGCCGGTATGATACCGTCATGATAAGGGTCTAGATTTCCACCGGGGAAGACATGCGCTGAGGCGAATGATGTAGAGGTGTGTACACGGTGAAGTAGCAGGACCTCATTGACAGGCGAGACTAAGAGAACTGAAGAACTTGGCCGTGGCTCTGAAGGCGGAGGCTTGTTTCGTGAGGATGATTGGCTCCGTGAAGTCATAATAGGCAGATATATCCGGGGTATAAAGTTGAAGTTTTGTCTATGAGCGGTCAAGTTTGTGTCACGGAAGAGTTGACGCGACAGGCACCGTCGAGTGACACAAAATAACAAAGACATGAGGAGTAACTAGGTATAGAGATTCATATATGGCCAATAGATATGCAGTATGACTATAAGCCAATACTTGTAGGGGGCATGTGAGGTCTGAAGCGCGGTTCAAGTGACGTCGAGCCGAGGTCCCGCTTGGTGATGGCTCTGGATCGGCTCCGAATGACCGGCCGGCGACAGACCCCGCTTCGCCGGAGACAGATTCCCCTGACTCAAGAATGCGTAGAGTATATCGTTGATTTGTTGCTGAAGTCATGTTAGACTTTTACAGGCCATATGTTATTATTGTCAAGAATGGGGAGGGATAATAGTTGCGTTGCAAGTGTTTAAAATATGATGGTTAAGATTAACGACTCTGACTTACCCACGAACAAGATCAAGCTTGGATTTACACAAGCCAGTTTAAACAGCTAAGAAATTAAATATTTCTTTAAGGCCAACTCTAGTCAGAAGTTAATCTATATAGATCTAATACAGTTAGAGATTAAAGTTATACCAGCTATGTTAATTTAATTGCTTAATAAATACTCATTCCAGGGTAGACTAATATATACTAACTAGAGCTCTATATATAAATACAGGCTCTGCCTGCTATTTACAACTCCTGACATTGCCATACATAACTTAACCACTAATATAAATAAGTTAAGAACCAAAACACAAGGGTGAGCTTGTCAAGTTCATGTCAAATATACACCCAAGGCTCAAAAAATGCAAAAAAGCAAGCACATCTCAATCATGAATATGTATTTATAGGAACAGCCCGATGCGGGGGTCGAACCCGCAACCTTGAGATTGTGAACTCTTAAGAGTCTCACGCTCTACCAATTGAGCTAACCGGGCGTGCTTCGCCGGGAATCAAGCCGGATTGATGGCAGCTGGGAGAGAAAGTTTATCTTATATTGGCTGCACCGAGAGTTGTGTGATTGATTGATGGTGCCTTGGTTGTGGTGTGGGCAGTGTGGGCTACAGAAATTAGTAGTGGCCAAGTGAGGGGTAGTGTTTGATTGGCTGACCCATTCTGCAGGTGCACTCGAGTCACGTGAATTCGTCGCACCTTCCTCGTCTAGGGTTTGTCCCCCACGAAAAATCAAAATTGCCCTGAAAACTGAAGCTACTGTCAGTTTGTTCATCTCGAGACCCGAACCCGACCACGACCACGACCTCTTTCACGAAGTAACGCCACACTAACCCTTCAGACAAAATGGCCAAGATCTCGTAAGTAGCTCTCGAATACCCTCAGCAGCTTCCTCTTCGCTCTAGGTTGTCTCGTCTCGCTTCTCGCCCGTCTCGAATTTTGTCTGGTCGTGTCTCCTCCGTCATGGCTTCGCTCCGATGCGCAAAAAACGAGGTGGAAATTATTTCGAGTGCTGGTTTTGGCGGGGAAACAGGGCGATCAAGTTTGTGCCTGCGCACACAACGAAAATAAAACGACATTATCATGAGAAATACGGCATCACTGGGTTGGCTGGTGACTACGACATTCCTTGCTCTTCTGCCTTGAATTTTTTTCAACTCGATTTCGACGACAATGGCTTGACCTACAAACGCACGCTGTCCAAGCGTTGAAACCACCGACGGGCAGACCTTGGCAGAAAAATTCGACATGGCGAGAACGAGAACGAGAGACACCAAGACGGAATGTTCAAGACATGAACAAAATACTGACTTGCTCTCACAGCCGTGGTGCCCCTGGTGGCAAGCTCAAGATGACCCTGGGTCTCCCTGTGTACGAAACCTTCCAATACCGTAACCCCCGAACCAGCAAACTAACTCCCCCTCCAGCGGTGCCGTCATGAACTGCGCCGACAACTCGGGTGCCCGAAACCTCTACATCATCGCCGTCAAGGGTATCGGTGCCCGCCTGAACCGATTGCCCGCCGGTGGTGTCGGTGACATGGTCATGGCCACCGTCAAGAAGGGAAAGCCTGAGCTCCGAAAGAAGGTTCACCCCGCCGTCATCGTCCGACAGTCCAAGCCCTGGAAGCGATTCGACGGTGTCTTCCTGTACTTTGAGGACAACGCTGGTGTTGTATGTACAACCTTTGCACGCGAGAAGAGACAAATGGAGACTAACATGCATGTGTAGATCGTCAACCCCAAGGGTGAGATGAAGGGCTCTGCCATCACTGGCCCCGTCGGTAAGGAGGCTGCTGAGCTGTGGCCCGTAAGTTCTTCCCCCAATTCTCGACTCACGTTCACTGTACTAACACCCCTCTCAGCGTATTGCCAGCAACTCCGGTGTCGTCATGTAAAGTGCTTGCTTGCGAAAGAGAATCAAGGAAAGACAAAAGGGCGTGCGGTGCGTGGTGGTTGGGTTTCTGTCCCGAATGCGATCAGATAGAGCGCGGTAAAGAAACATCTGTTCCCCCCCCTCCCCCCAAAGAACCTCTTTTTATTTATTTCCCCCCTCTTCCAGCAAGAACTGGTAAAGGGGCGAAAGACTGGGGTGAGGGTTGTTTTTTATCAAAATCGGGGCAATGTTCTTTTTATCTACTACTTTTAAAGTCGCTGGATTTGGCACAAGGCTCTTGCATTTCGGTTTGCGGCGTGTAAGGATGATTCACATACCAGGCATTCACATCAAGGACAAAACAAAAGTCACTTCAATCCATCTTCCCCTGGGCGTTGTGTTCTTTTTGGGTTAAACTGTGTGCAATTCTTCTCGCCGTGAACCTGTGAAGTAATGAATTACCTACTAGTGATGTGCATGAACCTCTGTGGTCTAGACTGTCAAATTCTACAGTTCAACATTGGATGCCAACGGTTCCGCAACTAATCTTACGACGAAATCTGCAGCAAATCCTGCTTGCAAGTCTTGATTGGTCCAGAAGAGCTGGATATGCGGCCGATGTCGCACTATACCTACCCTGTAGAAACAACTGATTTATTGCTTGCAGCCTCTTCTTGCAATCGAGTGTACCTTAGCGAGAAAGACAATTTATCTCTAAACGAAGTGGTTTTTATATTCTCTGAATTCACAACACAGCTAAGATTGTGCCCTTTTTACCTTTTTATCGTTCAGAGGCCGCTGACTTCAATTCTCGTTTGTCGTGCTGGATGGTAATCATCATCTTCTACGAATCGTTAAATATTGAATCCATTCACAACACAATCACAGCCACACTCATACAGACATTAGATGTATATAACTTGACATTAAAATTCGTCTTTTAGGCGCTTTGCTAATAAGCTCGCCACACCTTTTCTCACGCTATAAAACCTCCCAACTTGGACGAGTTGCCCATTTGATGCATGCCGAAACGATTATGCAAAGACCTCCCTCATTCCATCGCATGCGTATATCCATGTATGATGAATGGACATGAAGAAAGAATAAAACAAAACTAAAAACAAGACAAGAAACGAACGATGGTTCTTCGCATCTAGTGTACAAGAGAAAAAACATGCATCGGAATCTGCATCCAAAAAACCTCTCTTGTTTGTTCCATAGTATACAGAGTGGTTGTGTATATGTATATACCAGATGAGACGGCATGCCTCGTTGGTGAGTCGTGAGAAGTTACATTGAGCTACTGGGCTGAAGGGCCTGAAGCTCAAGACGTTATTTTTTTTTTTTTTTTTTTTTTTTTTTTTTTTTTTTTTTTTTTTTTTTTAATTCATATTCTTTTTCGGTTCTCTGTGTGTAGAACTGTCGTCATTTGATGACCAGTCTGGAGACCAGTCTCGTGCTCTCGTATCCTCTAGTAGGGGTATCCCATACCAGGCATTCCGTGGCTATGGCCGTGGCCGTGGTGCTGAGGGTGACCATGCATGAAAGGAGGAGGTGGGTTTCCAGCTTGATGAGGAGGTGGAGGGGGAGGAGGAAGATGTTGAGGGTGACCTGGATGCATTGGAGGTTGTTGCTGAAGATGCATAGGGTGAGGCGGGTGTTGATGTTGATGCTGGTGAGGATGGTACTGGTGAGGAGGAAGCTCATGCTGGTGAGGGTGCATAGGCGGCGGTTGATGCAGCATGGGCGGCTGCTGTGGTGGCATCTGTGGTTGATCAGGCTGCATCTGCATCTTGAGAGACGAAGAATCTCTCTTGATGGTGGCTTTGCCTTTAGGCTTGTTGGGAGCGGCGACACCTGTTCTTTGCTCGGCTGCCGCTTGAGCAGCCTTCTTCGCCGCCAGGGTCGCCTTGCGTTTCTCAACGGCTCCAGCCATATTTCCATTGGCCCAACGATCTGTGATTGTGTTAGCTTGTGAATGGCAAAGAGGAACATGTTAGGAAACTTACTCTTCATCGATGCAGACATCTTCTCTGACTTGGTCATGGACTTGTAATCTTTGGGTGTATCATCTCCATCGTCCCCTGCGACAGACGGGGGAGCGGAGGGAGGTCCTGTAGCAGCAACACCAGCAGCATGAGGAGGCGCTTGAGGTGCGGGTGTCCCTCCGTTCTTGGCATCCTGGCCAGATCTGACCACTTTGATCTTTTGAATCTTGCGGCTGTTTGGCACTTGTGCTGGTTCGACGGAGGGAGCTGGTGTAGAAGCACTAGATGGAACCTCAGTGGCGGTGGTACCTCCGCTGGCTCGCTTGCCCTTCTTCTTGGGCGGTGCCTGAGCCAACTCTTCAGCTTCGTTGGGATCGTCACGGAAGCGCTTCTGTCGCTTAGGTCGGAACGAATAAGATGACTCAACAGTGTGGCCAGATGCTTCAGAGGAGGCGGTGGTAGGGCGAGAGTCGCCATTATCGGTGATCTCGTTTTCAGGCGTGACATCGGTATAGTAAGCCCTGGGAAGCTTGAGAGTAACAATGGCACGGCGGACGGGCGCCTTCTCTTCCTTCTCCTGCACTTCCTCCTCCTCTTGGGGTTCGTCATCGACAAACTCGTTGGGATCAGCCTCTTCGTACTTGACGGCAGGTCTGGCCCGGCCACGACGAGTAGTCTTTGCGGGCGATTCTTGGACTGGTTCCTCGGCGTCTGGTGTAGGAGCAGGTTCCTCGGCAACAGCAGCATTCTTGCCACGACCACGCTTACGTCTAGTCTTGGGACCTGAAGCCTCATTGTCCGAGGTAGCCTCAGTGTTGAAGCTGACTGAAAGGTTGGTCTGAGGCTCATCCTCAGCGTTGGCGTTCTTGCGTCGACGACCACCACGAGTGGGCGGCACAGGTGTTGAGCTTCGACTGACATCCTGTGTTGCGGGATCGAAGAGCTGGACAGGCTTGCGCTGACGTTTGCCGACAACCTCATCCGTCTCAGTGGCCTTTGCGGTCTGTCGGGGCTGGTTTCGCAGAGATCGCCCACGCGTCATGATTCCGACCTGTTGTGTTTCGGGGTTTTGCTTGCCAATCTTTGAAGGATGAGGATCGTATTCAAAGCCGTAGGCAGCAGCCATAATACGATCTTGTCCTTGAAGATAACGGGTCTCATTGAGACCTTCCTTGTCGCGAGACTTGTAGCCCTTGACAGCGAATTCAGGTTCTTCGTAGTTAAGGCCATGCTGGTTGAGGTTGCGAGTGCGGGCTTCGTACTTGGCATCGGCAGCTCGTCGACGGAGCGAGTTCTCATAATCGTCAACGACAGCTCCCAGGTCATTCCACTCATCCTGCCACTGAACCATGGAGACATTGACGGCCTCGAGGAGTTCGTATAGGTCTTCAGTTGACATGTCCTCGTAGTTCTCGAGGATGGAGATGTACTCCTCAGGGTCTCTGAGCTTTCTATATTTGTAATAACGTGTACGTCCTGGAGCTTCCTGAGATTCAGAGACGTCAGCGTCATCACCATCATCTCCACCCGGAGCAGGCGAGTTGAAAGCTGTAGGATCCGAGGAGTCGGCCACTGGAGAGCCGCGTGTAGGAGTGTTCAGCGCGGGCGTAGGTGCCTCGAGGCCTGCCCCATCGACGATATCATACTGATCGTCCACCATGGGCTCCATATCAGTGTCCTTTCCTTCAGGTGTTGTATCATCATTGGCACCGTCCTCATCAGAGCGACCCTTCTTCTCTGGGTATAGTGTAAACTCTCCATCGACGTAAGGCCTAAGATGTGACCAGCGGCCGACGGGGGTAGGCTGTGGCATTGACTCCAGGGCAATTCGGGGAGCCACAGGCTTCTGGGGACTTGCTTTCGTGTCTGAGGGAGCAGAAGAAGCAGGGGTTTCGATGGTCTCAGTAGGAGGTGGAGTAGGAGCAGGAGCTTTCAATTCGGTAGGACTCGAAATGGTGGTAGGTTCTTCTTGAGCGAGAGGAATCTCAGTTGAGCCTGGGATTGGAAGCTCGTCGGCAGTGGCCGGCACATGTGCGGACTCTTTGTCTTTATTGTTTTCAACAGTCTCATTGTTCACCTTCTCATCCTTTGTCAAGTCGCCATTCACCTCCAAAGGCGTTGGAACATCGTTGGAGGTGACATTTTGGGGAGATGTGACGTTCTCAACAGACTGTCGAAGCTCTTCAGTCTCTTGAGCAGGTGGTGGTGATGGTGGTTTTGAGGGTGACTTTGGCGGTGATGTAGAGCGAGCTCTTGATGCAGAAGGCGACGACACAGCTGGGAGTAAAGCTGCTGTCGTGGGCTCTTGTGCAGGTTCTTGTTCGGGCATTTGTGAAAGTTGTTCGGGTTCTTGTGTGAGCTCCGTGGGCTCTTGTGCAGGCTTGCTTACATGCTCTTGCACAGGGTCTTGCACAGACTCCTGTACAAGCTCTTGTGTATCAAGAGGCGCGGCATCAGTCATCTCGACATCCTGAGTAGGATGCTCGTCCTGAGCAGGATCGATCTCCATATTGTCCATTGCGTTCATCTTGTCGTCTTGATGAAGATCGATTAGCTTGTCCGTTGATGAAGGAAATTGATAGATGTTTGTGATGTGATGAGATGATTCTTGCTTGATGTTGGAATCGGTATCGGTGTTCTTGGTGTTGGTGAGAGAGAGAGCAGGCTCAGAAGAATCTTGAGGAAGAGGTTCGGTGGTGGGGACTTCAGCAACTCCATTGACAGGCACAGGCACTGGCTCAGACGCGGGAACAATAGTTGAGTGAACAGGTTCACTCTTATTGTTCTCGTCGGCTGTAATTGGCAGAGGTGCTATTGTCGGTGCTGGCACTGGCTCTGACACTGGCGCTGCCACTGCCTCCGTTACTACCTCTGGTTCCACTTCAACTGGATGAGAATCTGGCACTGCCGTGGCAGCTGGTTCAGATTGTGCATCTGCCACTGCCACTGCCACTGGCGGCTTTACTTCATTAACATCTTCTGCAGCTGGTGACTTATGCATTGTACTCAGTGATTCCGGCTCGGGTTCCACTTTGGGAAGTTTTTCGGCCTGCGGCTCTGTAGGTTGAGATACAGGTTCCTCGATAGAGGTTCGTGTAGGTTCCACAACAGAAGAAACTGTGTTTGAGGAGATTTGCTCAACCTGGGGAACAGGCAAGGTTTCTTTTGTTTCAAGCTGGTGTTGATTCTCACCAACTTGAGGAGCGGCAAATGCATCCTTGGTGGACTCATTATGGGGAGACTTTTTAGGTGAGTCCTTTGATGGCAACTTATTCTGGGGGGATGAGTTATTTGAAGCGGCGTCTCTCAGCTCAGAGTCATCAACATCTGAGTAATAGGCACCGACTTCAATTGTGTCTTGGACGTCGTTATCATCATCTTGCAAGGCAGCTTGATGATATGCCTTGAGGTCACTGGATTTCCGAGTCGGATTCCTCCGGCGATTGGACGGGGTGTCAGCACCCATGGAGGCGCCTCGCCTCTTAGAGTCATTGCTGTAAAAGTCATCTGTGTCAAAGTTGACCTCAGACCTTCTCTTTTTGCCGCGTGCTGAAGAGGTGGAATTGGGGACGACGACATCGTCGTCGATGTGCTCAAACGTGTAATCCACGCGAGCACGCTTACGAAGACTGTGGCCGCCCTTTTTGGGCCCATGCTCACCCTCATCAGGAATTGGATAGTTATCCATAGTAGTAGAACGCCTCTTGGCATTCGAATTGCGACTACTGCTTGGGAGAGAGAAAGTGAAGGCGTGTTGGAGAGGTTTGGCTGAGCGGCGGCCACCGACGCCTACAACTTGAGGCGTTGTGGTATTAGTGTGAGAAACAACAGGACTTGTGAGTGGATTCAGGTCAAAGGAAGCCTCTGAAGTAGAAGTGGGAGAAGCAGAAGCTCCTAACGGACGGCGACGTTGAGGCATGCGGCGCGAGCGGTCCATTGTACAGCCAGGACAGGCTTGTAAGTTGTGTCTGGCCCGAGAGAGATTTTGAATGGTTGGATGGGATGAGGCTGGGATCCAAGTTTACAGCAAGGACGTGTAGTGGCCAGCCGGGCCCGCGAGAGGCGTCATGCGAGTGAATCCACGGGACGGGTAACTTAGTAAGAGCGCAATGCCAAATATCAGGGAATACGTGCGGGCCTGAAAATTTATAATCAGACAGACGCAGCCTCGAAAGAGGACGAGGCTCAAAGTGCGTGGATATGAATGAATGAATGAATGAGATGAGATGAGCGTGTCGGATGGAGTAAGAGAAACAAGCCAGGGCAGAGAAAGAATTTTGAAGTACAGGACAGGACAGGGAATTGGCGGCAACTTGCAAAAAAGGACAAGACACGACAGACGGGCCCGAGTAGAAGGAAAAGTAAAACGCAAGACAAAGGCTAAAAAAGATGCCCTTAACAATGGGAAGTGACCTGATATGCACGCACGCCTTGATATCGGAGGCGACGGTTTAACCAAGAGTGCAGTGCAATATATGACAAGAGGCGTGTGTGATGAAGACGAGACAGTCTCCTTTTGGCTCTGATGTTGGTCTCCCGTCGATTTTCTCAAGTGTCGTGGTCTGGTCCGTCCGAATAAGCCAGCCAAGGCTAGACCCGCCTGGGGCCTCTTCTGTTAGTGGTATCCCGGCCACTGAAAGACCCAATCTCTCACAAGGCTCAGGGACCTGGCAAACCCGTCAGTACGTACCCGCCCCAGCGTCCCCTTCTCCGGGGTTCCTCCAGACCAATCAGGCAATTCTATTTCCACGGAACTACACGGCGCTAGTACAAGTCAGGTATGAGCATGACCGTGTCGTCTGCTGCAAATCACTGGGTGTTAGTGGTTGCTTTGCTGTTGTAAGTCGCAGGCCAGCCAATTACAATACTTGACGAGTACTCCGGCTGAGCTGTTGGTGAGGCTTGATGCCCACACAGTTAGGTGTCATTGGTGAGTAGCCGACAAGTAGATGATGTTTCAGTAACATCAGCAATTATGTATGTACATCTGACAATCTCAAAGAAGGGTATCCCAGGAACGCAATGATATCATTAACTATTGCATGAGATCTCACTTACACGAAACATTTATCTACCTATGGATATATCTGTGTACCTATGCCGTTGTCCTAGCTCCTCACTATAGGATGTAACCGCCATCACCCATTCGGAAACAGCACGTGTTAGACGTACGTTCCTGCCTTCCCGGTACTCCTGGACCCTTGCAGCTGTCGGTGTCGTACCTACCTCTCCAGAGCTCCAACCATCTATCTCCCTTATATTAGGAGTCCTCTCTTTTGCGCCAAACAACCTTCTTTCAACCCCCCGCCTTCACCAAGTCATCAGCACGACAACTTTCGACACTTCACGTGAAGTCAATTCCACATCCACACACCTTTGGTTTTTTTTTTTTTTTTTTTTTGGGGTCGTAGCTGTAGCAGGTCTCTGCAATTATGGCATCGAAAAAGACAAAGCCCACCGCCGCTGGTGACGACGTCGACATTGACGAGCTGTTGTCTGGCCTTGACCGCGATAAGAAGCCCAAGAAGACAACAAAGTCTAAGCCGACCTCTGCCGCATCCAAGGCACTTGCCGACCAGGATATTCTCGCCGACCTTGAATCGGAACTGGCAGAGCAGCCTTCACGACCTCATACTCCCCGCCTCAAGGATGCTACCCGCCGTTCCACAGCAACGCCCCCCGCTGGCGACCCTCGCAAGTCTACCGATAGTGCACGCAGCCTGAAAGCAACATTCACACCAAGCGCCACGAGCTCAGAACTTTACGAGAACGAGAAGAAGCCGACGTCTGAGCCTGTTCAGCAAGAACCCGCCCCCCAAGCCGCTGGTGGAGGATGGTGGGGTGGCATTTTATCCACGGCCAGTGCTGCAATGAAGCAGGCTGAAGCCGCTGTCTCACAGATCCAACAGAATGAAGAGGCCAAGAAGTGGGCAGACCAGGTCAAGGGAATCAGGGGACTTGATGTCAACACTCTTCGAACCTATGGTATGTTTGAAGTGACACTGAATTATGAATCTCTAGCTAATTGAGAGTTTAGGTGATGAACTCCGACACCGTGCTCTACCCACCTTCACCAACATCCTCCACACGCTTGCGCCACCTATCAGTTCCCATGAACGACTTCTCATTCATATCACCCACGATCTTGTCGGCTACCCGTCACTCGACCCCCTGATCCATAACGTCTTTGGCCATGTGATGGCACAAGTTGAAGGCGGTGACCTTCTTGTCATTCAGCGTGGCCAGGAGAGCCACTCTCGACGTAGCACCGACAGTATTACTGGATGGCATGACGGCCCTTGGTGGAGACAAACTGATACCCCCCGTGAGCTCGGATTGATCAAGGGTTTGCCTGAAGGAACCAAACTTTGCCGCGCCAACGCCGAATCGCATGCGAACGAATACTTCTCTGCCAATGGTGGTGTCGAAGCAGCCAAGCACAAAGCCACCGAAGATGTGAGCGAGACCAACCCTGTTAGAACCTCGGATCTGTTCCTGGCTGTCCAGGCAATTTCAGTAGATGAGGACAAGAACCTGTTCGCTCGCACTGCTTCTGCGGAGAAGGAGAAGGACTCTTCTGATGTCGAGGATCAAGATGAGGACGAGGAGCTCATTTGTTTCGCTGTTTTCATCCTGGATCCTGTTCATGACATTGAATTTTATACCGTCAGCCAGTCTGTTCCTGCTCGATGGGTTCAGTGGCTTGATACTCCCGCCCCTCTCACACCCCGATCCGGCGAGGATGGTGATGTTGCCGACGCCAATATTCCCGAAGAGATCAGGGATATCATTGAGAGTGGTGGCGTTGACCCTCGAGAATGGGTCGCTGAGTGGCTTGAGGAGCTTCTCAACCTTTCTATCGGTACTGTTGCTCAGCGATATGTTGCTCGCCGCATGGGTGTTGGTGAGGGTGGCCTGGGCAGGGGCAAGAGAAGGATGGAAGATCTCGTGCAGGACAATGCTGGTGAGGCTGCGCGTGCTGGCGTCATCTAAACGGCGTGCAGGATAAACGTTAAAGTATGTTGTACGACAAGGTAGGTTGGGCGTTGGAGTTTGCGACCGGTAAATGTAACCTTCGGAAGCTTGAGTGGGCTTGGAAATATTTGAATACTGGGCTCTCTTTTTATCACGCAGGGCTAGGATCGCTTTGGAATCTACACTGTCATTAATATCAAGCTGGACTTTGAATGTCGACTAGCTCGACGATACCATACCCACCTCTAAAGCCCGGCCGCAGAATTTTATCCATATTCTGAAGCAAAGTCTATGTATGGCCAACTCGATGGACTGTTCCAGCTTTCTTGAGCTCACCTCTAGCCTCTCTGGTGGCGCCCTCCAGGCCAACCTTCTTCAACGGCCGGTAGACGGGATCCCACATCTGCTCTCTGATCCACTCTTCCAAATCTTGTTCCTTTTCAGGGATGCCCTCCTGTGTCGCCTCGCCATCCTTGACAGCTGCTTGTATCACATTGCGGGCAATGCGGACACTGACATCTCGCACCGAATCCACGTCTGGGAGAAGAGGAGCCGTTGAATCCTTGAGAACAGGGCTCAGTGAGGACACCCCTTCCACAGCGGCTACAAGCATGCGATCTGTCAAGTGCTTGGCTCGGGAGAGCACGCAGCCGAGGCCGATGCCTGGGAAGACAACTGAGTTGTTGCATTCCCCGACATTGATGGTGATTTCAGAACCGTCTTTGCCCCAAGGGCCCTTGACGGGTGGGAAGGGAGAGCCTGTGGCTACAAGGGCTTTTCCATTTGTCCATTTGAGAATATCCTCAGGCTTGGCCTCATGTAGGCGAGTAGGGTTGGAGAGAGGAAGAACAATAGGTCGCTCGTGGTGCTCAGCCATGGCACGGATGATATCTTCTGTGAAGGCACCGGGCTTGGTCGACGTGCCAACAAGCACGTTAGGTCGAACTTCCTTGATCACGGAGAGGAGATCAGCGTCCTTGTCTTTCCACTCTGAAGCATCCTTGGTAAAGATCTTTTGAGAATCGGTGACACCTTCAGTCTCTGAGGTGAGGAGACCGGGCTTGTCAACCAGCCTAAGAGGTTAGCTGTGTTTAATCTCATGGATGATACGCCTTACCAGATCTGTTTTGCTGCTTCCTCATGGCTCATATTTCCTTCCGTAGCAATGGCATCTCGCACTTGATCTGCGATACCAAGTCCAGCACTACCAGCTCCAAAAACGACCATTCGAAGGTCCTTGAGCTTTTGCTTGCTGACGTGAAGACCTGACAAGATGGCTGCAAGAGTTACACAACCTGTTCCTTGGGCATCATCGTTGAAGCAAGCAAAGTCTGGACGATACCGATCAAGAATCTTCCTCGCTGTTCAAACATTAATGTCAGGAAATGCCACCACGCTGTAACAAAGGGTGCATACCATTGGTTAAACCAAAGTCCTCAAAGTGAATGTAGGCCTTGGGATAGAGCTTCCTAGCGGACTGCACAAATGTGTCGACAAACTTGGCGTACTCTTCACCACGAACACGCTTCTCTTTTAGACCGAGATATAGCTCATCATCGAGAAGTTCCTTGTTGTCTGTGCCACAGTCGAGGACAACTGGAAGGGTTCTATTGGGATGGACGCCTGCACAGAGAGTGGTGAGGACTAACTTGGCGACGGAGATGAGAATACCGCCAACGCCTTGATCACCAATGCCAAGTATCTCTTCGCCGTCTGGACATCGCGTTAGTAGCTAATAACATGAAGGAGAGAAGAACAAACAGACCAGATACGACAATGTAGTCAATATCTTCAGGGTTTCCCCATTGAGCGAGGTTGTGATGCACATGATCTGGGTCTCGAATGTTGAGATAGCAACCTTCGGGACGTCTAAAGAGTCGAGAATAATTCTGGATAGCGTCGCCTTCAGTTGGTGTATAGACGATGCTCATCATCTCATCGAGATGAAGTTGCAGAAGCTTTACACAAGAATTAGCATTGCGGTTATATCAGAACAATGCACGAGTGGTACCTTGAAGTACAGAACCTCATTTTGATCCTTTAGTGAAGTGAGAAAAGTATTCTTGGCCAAGTCGTCGGGCCTTGACGAGTATTGCTCATAGGCACGTTTGCATTGCTGTTCAAGCGTCTGAACACCTTGAGGTAGCAAGCCTGTGAGGTTAAACTCTCGACGCTCATCAGGAGGAAAGGCAGAGCCCTTGTTGAGATATGGCGTGTTCAAGAGCGATGTACCACTGAGTGCGCAGTTAATAGGGCCAGTTGTGCTCAGCGGTAGATCACCAAATTTGGACTTTTTGGAGTGATCAGCCTTTGTGGCATAATTGTTGGAGAGGTTGAGGTGTCGCATAGTGGACGGACATAAACGGAAGCGATGGACAGGGGATGATCTGGATAGTCTGAACATGATTATCTACTTGGCAGTCTTGGCCTTAAGATATGTGGTATTAATAGTAGTAGAGCAGCATGGCATGGCATGGCATGGCATAGATAGGCAAATACGGCAGTTGAGATAGAACATCAAGTTCTGGATCTGATATCACAAGGATGACGTCGTTGGCCCAAATCCACTCTGACGAAAGAATACGAAACCTTGATTGCATCTGCATCTGCACGTGCTAGCATAAGGTAAAGGTCGAAAAACAATAGTTAGGGTCCTTGATATCATGAACTTGGGATAATATTCCAGATATTGCAATCACATGATAGTGACGCATGTGCTATATATTCCAATAAGAGGAAGAGAAAGAAAAAAAAAGAATGTCGGTGCTCCTGGAGCCTCGCCCGTGTAGAGTTTGAGACAATGTTGTCCACCAAAAGGTGACCAACAAAGACGAGACGGACGCGGACTATGATGGCCCTTGTTGTTCTAGCAACTACGACAGGAAAAAGAAGCACACAATGAATTGCGCGTCCCTTTCCCCAGTCGTTAAATCATCCTTCAGACTACTTCGTGCGGATGGTACAAAACGCACCGTCCGCAGAAGACCCTCCGTGAGGAAGACTCGTGGGAAGACTGAGTGACTGAAGGACAAACGTTGCGGATAGATAGAAAATAGAAGTGCACAGGTACCTACCTTGTAACAAGACGCATAATTAGATCTTGAGATCGCGCCTTGTCTTGTCGTGTTGTGTTGTGTTGTTCTGAGGGGGAGAGAGAGACTTGGAGTGATAGTGAGAGAAGGGGAAGATTATGGTCACAGGAAAATTTGACGTGGTTTTGGTGGTGGAGTTGAAATGTACGTACCCCCACTCACTCACTCACTGTTTGGTTGGCGGGGCCACAGAAGATAGAACCCACCTCAGCCACCAAATGGAAGATGCAGCACCTCACCTTGAATCCTCATTGGCTCATCAACTTACACCAGAACAACCACCTAGGTACTGTTCGATGTTATATGTCTCACAGCAGAATCCTTAGTGGCCTGCCAAGACTTGTATCATCTGCATCTATATACATATAGAGAAATACCTAATGCTCACCAGTACATTCCTTTGTCCCACATACTCACTTGGCCATCTCTGCTCCTAAGCGTTCTCGTGGTGGGATGGCCTCGTCTCCATCTCTCCATCCTCCTCCACCAACGCCTTCTCAGCCTTCAAGGCGTCAACCTCAAGCTCAATCCCGAGCCCAACATCTCGGCGCGCCTCATCCAGCATCTTGGCATCCTCTTCACCAGTGTGACTTCCAAACACTCGGTCCATATCCTCTAGAGTAGCACCCTTGGTCTCCGGAAGACAAAAGTACAGCCAGACCATACTGCAGGCCAGGAAAACGGCAAAGAAGATGTAAGTGCCCCATTCGAGAGTCTCAAACATGGGAGGCACGTAAAAGGCAACAGCAAAGTTGTTGAGCTGGAGTCACTGTCAGTTACACTTGGATCATAAGCGAGATGGGTCTACTTACCCAGTTGCTAGAAGCACCAATCGAAGAACCCTTGGAGCGGATGGAGAGAGGGAAAATCTCAGCAACAAGGGTCCAAGAAACAGGACCCCATGTAGCTCCAAAAGCCCCGACGTAGAGCCAGATGAAGGCCACGGCAACCCAACCAGCAGCACTGTGCGTCTCCCAGTCGTGCTGAAACTTGGCGACAATAATACCAGCAGGAACCATAGAGATAAGCATGACGATGGATCCGACATAGAGCATTGGCTTCCGTCCAACTTTGTCAATAATAGCCATGGCAGGTAGAGTGAAGACGAAGAACACAACACCTGTGACTCCCGTCGCCAGTAGAGCCTGCGTTCCTCCTGTAAGACCTAGACTCTCAAAAACTTGGCTGGCATAGTAGATAATGGCGTCAATACCAGACCACTGCTGCCAGAACATAACGAGCCACGCTGTAGCAACACGCTTGAAGTTATCCTTGGTGCGGAAGATCTGATAGTACTGAGCAAACTGGACCATCCAGACACTGCCCTGCTCTTTAGCAGCCAGGTTGGGGAAGTTCTTGGCGAAAGCACGTTGTTCAAAGAGAGCCTCGGCTTTGACCTCCTTTTATTCCACCTGAATCAGCTCGTGCTCGATAGGTAGGTTGCGAAGGTAGGATAGCGTCTTGAGAGCCTCCTCATCACGACCCTGCTTGACGAGCCAACGTGGGGAAAACGGCAACCACCAGATTCCGAGAGCGAGAAGGACGGCGGGAATTCCTTGGATGATGGATGGGAGCATCCACGCGAGATTGCTCTGGCCTTCTCCTGTGCCGCCGATGTAGTTGCTGCCGTATCCGATCCAGAACGAGAGCATGATGCCGAGGATGGTGCAGAATTGGTAGAAGGAGACGAGAAAGCCACGGAGTTCGGGAGAGGATAATTCGGCATTGTAGAGGGGTCTAAAGAGACGTCAGCCGGAGACGACTTTCTAGTATTGGGTGATAATTAGGACTTACCCAACACCACTGAAAGTGCCAACTCCGATACCAGTGAAGAAGCGACCAGCATAGAGCATAGACACATTATCCTTCGTTCCTCCGATATACAAATAACTACCAAGAATCACCCAGCAGCAGGCCATGAACATGGTGTACTTCCGTGAGTAGACTTCACCAAAAACACCAGCAGACAAGGACCCTAAAATGCCACCGAGTTGAAGGATCGAGGTGAGCCAGCCAGTGGCTGAGGAGGAGTTGACGATAGAGGGGAAGTTGTCCTTGAAGCGATGCATCACTAGGGACTGGCCCAGGACACCTTGTTGGTAGCCGTACTCAAAGCCACCGAAGCTGGGAGTGTTAGTGACAGATTGTAGATCAGGGTGTAGGAGACGAACGAGGCGAAGAGGGCGATGACGATGAGCTTGGGGTTCTTGGCGAGAGTCCTCCATCGGGTTTGGTAGGCGAGCTTCGTCCGCTCATCAACTGTCGACTCCATGGTGAAAGGATCTTAGATACAATCTATTCGCCACTTTTGAATAAGAAGCGAAGTATTTCAAACAAGCCAGGAGGCAAGTATAAATGTGTGTGACAGAACCAAGATCAACATCGGGAGAGCGAGCCATAGCCTTATGTATATAACGAACCACAATATTTGCATCATCGACAATTCCATTGCCATTTCGAGCCATCAACTACATTAACTCAATGTCAGAAGCTCCCCGCAACTAATTAACACCTCATGACAATCCGGGGACCCCAGATGCAACATAGAAAAAGATACAAATGTCGATGTATCTTTATGGAGTAGCACTGCTAGGGCAAGGTTAGTAGGGTCGGTGAGACTCCGGCGATGGGCGATGGAGTTGGGGGTGCTTGGGATGTCCATATTGGGAAAGACTTCTGTATATGGCAATGTCAAGCACTTTGGAATTATAGCCTCCCTCGTCTTGCCTGATGAGCGAGGATATTATGACGATTGATTCACTACTAGAGTTACAAACTATTACAAGCTACGGTTAGTCGAGTACCGATACAATCAGCAAGTCAGGCGGGCAATCATGGATGCCACGAGAGATGTTACCATATAAGAATCCACAAAATAAGAAATAATCGTATTACAATCCATACAAGATCCGTTTTCTTACTTGAAATGTTACATTGCAAAAGGCAATACCACATCAGTCTGTCGGAGTACCCCGACTTACATACAGTTGCCCGAGCATCAAAGAAATCACGCGCTGTTACTCCGTACATACCAAGTTTTCTGACCAAGCAATGAATAGCAAACATGCACTGCACTCTATTTATTAAATAAACGCTCGGGATGAATCATGAAACACTTTTCCTCCCCACATGTTTCCCGGTGTCAGATTTGGTCCCGGTGTCGGCCCTTATGTACTATGTCGATCCTGCATGTCTTTTCCAACGCCCAGTATCCTCAGTGTATGTTCCTCCGGTGACAATTTACCAAAGTAAGATAAATTGAGCCAACACCGACTGTCCTTGGTATCAGCAGATGAGCCTTGTGTCTTATGAGGCTCAAGTGGGAATATTGATCAGCAAGTAAATGGATGCTGGTGTTGGGCAGAGGATTTTCTGGATTAACACTCAATAGAAACAGGGGTCTGTTCGCTCGCTCGCCTATGCTACCCTACATATTGGATGGCGACTTTGGTGAAGAAGAAACCGCAGAGCATCTATCACAAGTAATCAAAAGAGTTTGAGAAACTTAGCGCAGGCTTAGGAGGACTTCAGTTCAGTCATTTCTTTTTATGAAATAGAATAATGGTCCTAGTGATGCGCTCGTTTCCAACTTTCTTCCTACAACCCCGGATTTCGCTAGAAATGCCCGAAGAGCATGTAGCGGGCGGTTAAAAGTGCCTCTTTTGAGTTGTACTACACACAATCCTCTGGGAATAAACATCCGTCGGGCGTCACCGTCAAAGATAATAGGGGGTCAAAATAGACTCATTAGAAGGTATCCTAAATATATCCTAAACTTATGCTAAAATACCCAAGTCTTTTCATCATTTAGGATACATACCCGATGTGTTTGCCGCCTCTTTAAGCCGGAGCATACTATCACAAGCATGTTGTAACGTGAAATACGCCAGCTGCTTCATACTTTGTGCCACGGCAATGCGCAAATACTCCTTTCGATCTCTGCCGTCCTGCCCGATGCTGACAGTTGGACAACCGCCGCCGTACTTGATGAGGAGGGTGTTAAGAATAAGACGGCACATCCTGCCGTTGCCGTCTCCAAACGGATGGATGTTAACAAACTTGTGGCAGTACTTACTTGCAAGCGCTACCGGGTCGATTTGTCCTTTCTCTGTAGCTTTCTTGATGTCGGAATCTAGTTCCTCTATCATGTCGCGCATCGCGATGCGGACTTTGCTGTGGTCCATGAAGACGTGGGAACCACACCGGACATTCCACAATCGATACTGTCCACTGTATTCGTTCCACGGTATATCCTTGCTGTGGTCGATCTTGTATGTCAGGTCACCATGAGCTTGTGAGATAATGTACTCAGATAAGTCCTTGCCGTTGATACAGACTTGCTCGATCATGAGCCTGGCAGCCTTGGCATGTTGAACGATTTCTCGGTAACTTTGAAGGATATCGGAATGTTTGCAAGGTAGGCCCTTATTGTAGAGATAGAGATCGAGTCGTTCGTAATCTGGGTCGTGTTCGCTAAGCTCTTCAGGGACTTCTTTGCTTCCTCGAAAAACTTCTTTGCAGAGCTTTAGTGTGATGTCGAGACCTCCGCCCACATTCTCGATCATATTAGACCCATAAACCATGCGAGCGAGTTCATCTATAATATGTTCGTCAATATCAGCCATGTCTTCAGACTGTTCTAGCCCGACATCTGCGATGTGCCTGCGTAATTCCTGGTGAAGTTCTTTATGGCTTTTCTGCGGGACGCCATACTCGTAAGCGTCGTCGTCCAAGTAAATAGGAAGGGTTGCTTTCCTAAGTAACATCAGGCGCCGAATAGATCGTCCAAGATGGCTGTCCACACCCACATCCACATCCGCAACGTCAACGTTTGGGTCGTCATTGGGGGCCTCGAACCTTTGTCGCTTAGGATCGGGTGTCTTTTCGGTCTCGTTTTGAAAACCTTCAAAGAAGCCCCGAGACTGGCCTGCTCGTTTATGACGGGGCATCTTGGTGTCGTGGAAAGGAGAGTTTGGCGTGTATAAAGAAGAAGAAAGGTTGAAAGTTGGATCAGAGTGGGGGAAGGGGGTCTCCTTTATACCTGGAGTGACCTTGAAGTTATAAGAGTTTACCTAAACTTTATAACTTTATTGGATATCAACTAAGTCTACCAAAGATTATACAGCTTTATTGCCCCTTTCTACCTAAAGTGACTTTGAAGTTATAAAACCTTACCTAAGCTTTACTGCTTTATTGTATATCAGCCAAGCCTGCCCTAAGATTATACAACTTTATTGTGTGCTGGTTTTGTGCCCTAACTGGTTGCAAAGGAAACGTCACTTGTCAGGGCTGCCCGAAACCCAGGGGAGGACAAGTCTTGAAGTTTCAAGAGTTAAGCTTTTATGGTTATATGGAACTATTATACGGGTATTAGCGCATTATGAAGAGGAGTCACACATTTCGTTTACGACAGCCACGGCCCCGAGATCTCGCGATATGTACAGTTGTATATTCAGATGGCCTATGAACAGCGACTTTCGAATCAAAGAGTGTCCCTAAATTCCTCCAGTATCTGCCTTTATGATCTTATAGTCATTCTCAAACTTGTATATACTCATCGTTCCTAGCCTTCATCCACCTCTTAGATCAGGATCTCGCAACAGACATCCATTGTCTTTTTTGGTGATGTTAAAGCGCTTACTGGGCGCTGTTGCCGTTGTTACCGATAAGGTTGGGGGAGCTGCGGAGGTTTCCAGTGATCTTGCCAGAAGTAGCAGTGCTGGTGAGCCAGTTGGTGACACCGGAGACGCCAGAGACACCGTTGACAGAGATACCATAGAGGACAAGACCAGCAATGTGGGGAGTAGCCATGGAGGTACCGCTGATGCTGTTGGTGGCGCTGTTGCTAGTGTACCAGGCAGAGAGAACGGCGGAACCGGGAGCAAAGATGTCAAGGACGGTGCCGTAGTTGGAGTAAGAGGCAATAGCCCAGTTGCTGTCAATAGCACCGACAGTGATAGCGCTGGTAGCAGAGGCAGGAGATGTGTTGGCGGCATTGGCACCATCGTTTCCAGCAGCAATGGCAGAGATGATACCAGATGAGGAAGCAGAGTTGACGGCGTTGTTGAAAGAGGCAGAGTAACCACCACCAAGAGACATGTTCACGACAGAGCGAGCAGTTCGGCCCTTGGAGATGATATCGTTGGCAGCCCAGTTGAAACCAGCGAGAATGATAGAAGTGCTAGAAGAGCTGCCCTGGAAGACCTTGACAGCCTGGATGGTGGCCTTCTTGGAGACACCGTAGGTCTTGCCGGCAATGGTGCCAGAGACGTGAGTACCGTGGCCAACAGAATCGGCATTGTCGCCACTGAAGGCAGTGTAGACGGCCTGAGCACGGCCCTCAAATTCATTATGGGTGGTTCGAACGCCAGTGTCGACGACGTAGGCATAGGTGTTGGTACCAGCATTGGTATCGTAGATGTAGCTAGTAGATCCCCTGGCACGGTGAGAGACCGTGCCGAGTCCCCAGGTGGCGCCACTCTGAGTAGTCAAGGCACGCTTTGCAAGAGTCTCTGCCTTTTCTTCCTCCTCCTCAACCCAGTTGATGACCCACTCGCGGTCCTCTTCGACGATAGCGACCTGGACTGGATATCAGCATTGGGTAACTCATGGGCATTCAATGTCACTTACATCAGGGTTCTTCTTGATCTCCTCGACGGTGCTCTTGTCGAAAGAGCCAGCATAGCCCTGGAAGCCATACTTGCCCTTGTAGGTGCGCTCAACACCCTTCTCGGCGCGCTTGTTCAGCCCACGCTTGTGAACATCCTCAACCCAGCTGAGATGGCTGTCGACATCGGCAGCAGCGATATCGGACTTGAGAGTGATGATGTACTTGCCAGGAATGATCTTGCTGGAGTCAACCTTGGCAGTAGTAGGGGCGGCGTTGACGAGCCCGAAGAGGGCAGTCGCGGCGAAAGCGAGGTTCTTGAAGTTCACCATTGTGAAGATGCAAAGGAGAAGAGGCAGAACAAGAGACGATTGAGGATACTTGTGTATGGATGAGACTGAGAGTGATGAGGATGAGAAGGTAAGTTGTTGAGAGGAGGAGGACAACACGTCTTATATAGATGCGATCTATGTTGCTAGGCGACTGCTTCAATAACAACATGGATGTGCAGATACGGGGCTCGTATGTTGAGTTCATGAAGTCACCTCTGCCAGCCATCCGAAGCCATGATACAAGGTAACGTTAGCTATTATGGTGGTGGCAGAAGTATACCGAACAGTTTGTGGAGAGAGACTTTGTTCTTTGGTGTCCCCCCTGAAGTCAGAAGCCAAGGAGCCGGAGATTCCCAACCCCTACTGACAGAGTGCAGGGTTTGTAAGGTGCAAATCTGCAAGTGTCTTGCACCTATTCCCAGACATGATGTCCCATCAAGACACAATCGAAGGGATCATTTTCATCAGCTTCCTCTTGCGGCGACAACCGACAGATTTACGTAGCGTCTCGCCATAGGCTTCATCAACGCCAGACAAAAAGAGGAAGGCGAGATGTGATACATCGAGGCGGCAGAAGTTGTGAGAGGCGATTCAGGATAACGAGAGTGCAAAAGTTCTCGAGAATGCAAGCAGCAGGTCGGTGGGCCTAGTATGAAGGCCAAGAAGGATACATGGGACTCTCATCGTAACGGATACCTTGATGATAGAACACCGGGATATCGCAATGGGTCTCAGTGGACGTCCAGAACACACCCAACTTGTCTCATAAATTCTGAACAACAATATGTTGACGGAATTCGATAGCATGTGATGAGACAGGGCGTGAAGGATAAGCAGGTTACCATCGATAACCTTGGCTATACTTGGGTGTATTCAGGATCTGTGTACTAGAACTCCCTGCCGTCAATCATGATCGACATGGCACTAAGAAAACGACCCTCCAGCAGGTTACGCTTAAAGATCAACCATATGGTCTCGGCCTAGCCTCATATCTCGATCTTGGCAGTGACTGCCGGTAATATCCAGAACTACTGGAGTCGATAATGGGGAGCGGCCCGAGGGGGAAGGCAAATGCCTTCTAGTCTCTGATTGGAGGCAAGAAACAGGAACATAGCCAGTCGGAATCATGGATCGGCCCGTAGAAGATGCATAAATCCTAGTTCGAGGTGTTTATCGTCAGAGGCTTGGTGAATTGACAATCGAAAGAAGTTGAGCGGGAAGTTAGTGAACTGCCTGATAAAGCAACTATGCTTCTCCGCAACTCCAGCATAGCCAAAGCAGGCTAGACATTGCCCCTTGATGACCTAGCCCTACCGATGACAACAGCCGTGCGGGAAGGGTCTCACACCAAGAGCTAGTTATGCTGCAACTTGGATAGAAGTTCCAGTCATTGATGAGCATCAAAACAACTTCCTCTTTGGGACACTATGTCCGAGTAGGTGCGTATCGTTGTTGCCGCTGGCCTCGCGAGACAAGATATTGATTCGAGTGCTCATTTTCGATAGAGGCTGATACAGTGAGGCTACGTTGTAGGAAAAGCACCCTTGCTTAGCCTCATGATTCTATGTCTCCCATGGGAGGATGAGAAGGAGGGCAGCGTGATTTGAGAGCGAGGGGCTGGAGTGCACTCCTTGCGGAAGTCTTGGATGATCTATATCGATTGTCTCAAAGATTGCAGTGAAGACATCAAAGCCTGGGGATTCGTTATCCCTGTTGATAGGTATATACAATCAGTCGTAGTCCGCATTCCATCGAGTTTGCGTCGACGAATAAAGAGTATCCTGAGCAGTTGTAAAGTTGAGGTTTCCCACTATGAGAGCTGGCTGGCTGGGTGGGGTTGATACCTTGGGAGTGGAGGTAATACCGTAATAGAGGGGCCGGAGATGCCACGGGCAAGAGCCAAGCTTGAGTGGGGAAGGAGATCAACCAATGAGAAGGTGCAAACGGGTCGCTGGTTCTTTCCTGTCTCACCTGTCTACAGAGATAAAGATTTGTGGCTTGGACTCAGCAGGCGCATTGACGCACCCCAGAAGTCTAACTTACAGCAAACAACAACAACAACATCTTTATCACTTCCATCCAATTATTCAAGGGTACCTAAGGCCAAGGCACTTTAACCTCTGGAGACCGGGAGACACGGAGATTTCGCTACCCTTTAGCGCCTTCCTTCCCGTCCCAGTTTAATCCTAACCATAATTCTATTCTATTTCATTCTAGGTACCCTATCGAAGCCTGATTTAGGGTGCTAATATCGAGTCCCTTTTAGGTATCTTCTGCCCAACCTTGGTCGAGGCCATCCTCAGTAACTTCACAAATGGACCCCGCTCTATCTTTGCATCGCATGACCCTTGCTGGTGCAGCCGACTAATCAATCAATTGACCCTTATCAGCACCGCATGATGCTATCAGAACAAAAGTACCTGTCATGTTCTTGGATAGTACCTATTCTAATATGTTGCATTAGATTATCGGTCTGCCAAGACCTACGTATCATTCTTGTTCAATACCGAACAAAACTCCGAATCCAAGCAACCAAACCCATTCGTGGAAACTACCCGACAACACTCGCACGCCATCCTTTACAGCACTCGCCTATACGGCCAAGGAACTTTTTCACTGGTCTAACGATGTTTTGAGTCAGGAGACGTTGACAACCCTGGTCGCTCTCGATAGCTTAGGGAGACCAGCAATTGGCTGCCATCCATTACCCATACCCTGCTTTGAGCCTTCTCAATAATTTCGCACCCAAGGCATACTCAATCCTACTGTTTAGCGCATCTGTTTATTCCTCCGTGACCTTGCCGCACGATCGCCACGGCCCGCCGGAATCCTCTCAACGAAGGGGTTACTATTGTTGCGAGGCTCAGGACAAGAAGCAAGAGCCGAAACCAAGCTCACAATCAGCAAACGAAACTTGTTCTCGCAGTCATCCTGAAACTTGAAAGTTGGTCAGGCCGCTTTGACATTTAAGCATCTATTAAACTTTACGCTTAGTATTGTCCCTTTGCCCTGAGCTAGTCTAAACTCAAGTCATTGCCCAACTTGATGCCGCAAGGTAGCATCGGCCTTAACCACAAGTGTCCATATGTTATATGACACCTCTCTCGCTTTGGATGAGATCATCGATTCGACGTGGTATGCCCGCTTCCTGTACCCCGAGGACCCTTGTCGCCGTTGAATCGACGAGTGTCGCCACTACATGAGATCTTGCCGCTAGGAGGACTTACCACAAAAGTACTTACGACCTTGATTACTTGAGCTCCTTCCTAGCTGGTCACTATCATCTTCGAACCGAGAACTATGTCGCGATAAGGATCCGATATTGCTCAACATCGTCAGCAGGGAAAGTCGCCTATGAGGCACCTAGAGATCCATCCCACGCAGCTTCCAAGCGACAGACTCCAACAAAGGTTCCCACATCCTGGAAGAGATCAGGCCTCCGACCATAGGTACGCGCCCCGGTTAGCCAGCTATATGTGCGTTAAGCCTTTGAAGGAACCTGGGCGGTAGCAGTGATATCCAATCACGCAAGGCACGAGGCTTCCAAGACTTCTAGACTACTCTCGTCTTTCTATAGAGGGTGTTCTGCACACACCATATCGAGTTAAAGATCTTCGAAAACGTTCTTGTATGAGCTTCCATCAGCACATACTTCTAGCTCTTCGCTCTTCTTCGATTAAGGTAGTCACTTATGACCATTCACAACAAGAAGTTGCTTCTGCTACCTTCCTGTTAATGCCATAGTCGCCGAGATGCTGCATCAACAGGATACAGCACGTCTATCATATGATATCTTGTTTACGCCAGAATACAGGGACACTGACCTTAGGTCGATTTCTCTGACCACAAGCAAGCTCAAGAGATCCTTCCACAATTTCTACCGTGACCAAGCTCCCCTCACTCAGTGACAGACCATGTTTACAACTCAAGAAACGAATTAATCAGGGACAGGTATTTCAAGCCCATTTAAAGTTATATGAACTTGGGAAATAGTAATCGTTGGAGCCTCTACTGGCTCTTTTTTTTTTTTATCCATGTCTTCGTTACGGTCACTCAGTCTTAGGTGTGCCATCAAGGTGCCTGAAAGAAGCGTTCGGCATATTTTGATTGACTCCGAAAGTTCAATTATCACATACGACCTGTGTCTGGCACGTGAATCTAATTCAAACTTTGTTTGGAAAGTGGAAGCCCGACCCCTGGTGATCACTCAAGGGAGTAATCTTGACTTACCTGAGAGGAATTCAGGTTCAAGATTTCAGTTCTAACTCCTGTGCTAGTTCTTGACGAGCACAGGTAATGCTGATTTAGCATTGGAGGCCTTGTACTGGACTACGGTCTTCTGCTTCAGCATGAGATCTAGATGTAGGAATGCAGTCCATCCCATTGTCTTTCGAGATAGAGTTCTTAGGTCATGTTCATAGCGCCCAATCATCGAGGCAACTTTGATTATGGTCTTACACGGGCCTTGCATAAGGCAGTGATACGTTGTTATCTTGCCAACGCGGCGTGTAGTAGCCAAGGCAGTGTATAGTCGCATTGCTCCGCAATTTGCCAGCTGCAACTCGGGATATACTGCTTCGTATGATCAGGGGCTCTCCATATACGAAGTCTTCGTATTGATCATGCGTGTTGCGTGTTACTTCGAAAACAACACTTGAGACTCACTCATACCCTCACTAGTACCCCCTATTGTCTCCCAAGTTCCTTAGTCTGAGCATGTCCCTTACAGACATCGGTACTCGTCCTGAATGCTTCAGTTAGGGAGCTTAGAGACAAGAGAACACATCTGTGATTGAACGTGTGATTCTGTCGGCCTTCAGCATCAGTGTCCCCTGAGGTGCATGCAATGCACCAGTGCTCCAGAAACACCATTCATGGCTCAACTAATTGCGTTGCTTGCTGATTATATCTCTATATGGATTAGCACCATCACTACCAACTGCCGAGCTTACAACTACTGGATAGTAGTGCCGTTCTCTTGTGGTGTAAGAGTAGCAGCCCCTATTGGTTCCCATACAAGAGGAGCAGGCACCTCACATTCCAAAAGATATGCATTGTCAGCTCAGCATGTTGGTAGTTACGCTGACACTGAAACATTGATGCTTTGTCAGAGATAACCTTAATTCAACTACCTCAAGCTGACACAGACAAACAGATATTTAGCGACTCCTTTCCCACCGTGTTTCCGCAGGCGATCACATCGGACAGCCACTCAGCTCCTTATTCCCACCAGTTCGTCGCCCATAGAATTTACTACCATCGAACTTCGTTGGGGCCCCTTCTGGCATAGGAATACCTGGAAAATCTTTGAAAACCGCAAAACTTGATGGTGTCTCCTCCAATACCGGGAAGTGAAACCCGTACTACGGACACTGTTCATGAAGAACAGCTTGCTCCTCAGCAAGATTACACTTCTTATCCTGAGTATTATTACGCACAGGACACACAAGAAGCAGTCTTGTCCCAACGAGCTCGAAGTTAGTGATGATGTCCTCCATAATAACCCCGTTGGCTGCCCACTCCTCGCAGTATGTATGGTAGGTATTCTTTTTGCCAGCCGTATAGAGCACCACGACTTATCCAGACACTGCATTTGTTATACAAGGTTCTATCGTCAGGGTGTTCCTACCAGGTTAGGTGCAGAAATCCCGGGAGCACCATAAGGTGGCGACGTGTGTCGGCGAAGAGAACTTTGGCCTTCTCGTAAGCGTTCTGGGCTGGAGAAGTGGACTCTTTACGTGCTAAGATAGATAGGCATAGTGGTAGTATGATGCCTTGGTTATTGAGAGGATGGTATAGGTTCGAGCTAATTCAAGGCTTTTGTGGTGGTCGAGCATCAAGTATGCAGTAGTTGAAACTAATGTAGTTGGCGAGAATTTGGATCCATTGATACTGCCATCCTCTCACTTTATACCTTACTCCACCCTCTGGCTTCTTGTATTATCTCACGTGTCGCACAGGACGTCTCAGGCAATTATTCCCGTATCAAGAAAACAATCATGAAAGCATCTGTGACCCTTGGCTTATCAAATCACCGGAGAAGCGGGGGTAATTAAGTTGCCTAATAAAGTTACGATAGCCTTTATGTTTACGTGGATGGTAGCTGTTGAATGGCTCGTGGCTTGCAGCTTGTAAGATCTTTGTAGCTTAAGTCAATCGAAACTTGCTGTTTGTATAGCTAAAGCACTTGAAGGTCCCGGGAGAAAACAACATCTGCTGAAGGTCGAGTGTCGCAATTACTATCATTTCTCAACTTCATATCTCCATAACATTAAAATCATTCTATCTTTTAATCGTGGACCTGCATCCCCAAGTACTGGGTCTTGAGCACAGTATCCTTCTTGGCCCCCGTAACACCAATCTTGACAACCTCACCCGGGACGATGTCGACTAGATTATCTTCAAACTTGACCCCATCGTCTCCACTCAAGACCGCTAGTCCCTTGATAGGCACCTCGGCGCTGATACCAACGGACTTACATCCTTCAGAAAGTTCAGTCTTGAGGTTCTCCGGCTTTTGGAAGTGTAGGTACTTCAGTGGCTCGGGCCAGTTGACATATCG
This sequence comes from Fusarium sacchari, assembly GCA_017165645.1. Lineage (NCBI taxonomy): Eukaryota > Fungi > Ascomycota > Sordariomycetes > Hypocreales > Nectriaceae > Fusarium > Fusarium sacchari. The sequence continues at coordinate 3,751,899 of JADANP010000003.1, forward strand.
TGCAATCTGTTTGCCGTCCTGGTAAAAGTAAGCTGCAACAACAGTCTTCGCCTCAAGGTCAGCGTTGGGCTTCTCAACGGGGACATCCAGGATCTTGATTTCCGTCGAGCGGTTACTCTGGAGAACTAGATCAGAAACAACTGTCTGGGAGTATGTCTCCTTTCCGGTCTCAACGTCCCAGGCCTTGACAACACAGTCTACAGTGACGTCTTCCAATTTGAGGTTACTTCCCCAAATCTCAACCTTGACCTTTGTCTCGATATCAACCCTTGTGTATTTGTTCTTGGGATGCTTGTGCTCTCTACGTGTCATGCCAATAGTGATAGGTGCCATCTCCCGCTTGATTGTGAAGTAGGAATGTTTAGGTCGAAGGTAGTAGTCACAGATGGCCCATGAAGTAACCGGCCAGCAGTCGTTGGTCTGCCAAACCAAGACACCACTACAATACTCCTTTTTCGGACCCTGCCACTGTCGCTTCCAGAGCCGATAGGCTGAGGCTAGGGCCTCGGCTTGTAGCAGTTGGCTGTAGTAGACGTAGTCTTCTAAGGGCTCCAGCGTGAAACGGAAGTTTTCAGCCATGTACAGACCCAGTCGGCGTAACTGTCCATCTGCCTTATTGTGAAAGTCAACCGTAGAAGATGTAGAAAATCGCTCAGGGTCATGTTTGCCCTTGGGAAGGAAAGCATCGATAGTCTTAATGTCTGGGAAGCCTTCCATACCAAACTCGGACACGAATCTCCCAACGAGCTTATCGTAGTCTTGGTACTTTTTTTGAGAGCCGTGCCAAACATTCCATTGATGGATATCTCCAATAGTTGGGTCAGTGGTCACCTTGCCACCCCAAGGGCTAGCAATATGATAGACGGCATTTGGATGAAGATCTTTGCAAGCGTCTGGAAGCAGCTTTTCGTAAATGTAGCGGGCAGGGAAATCGGTCTTTAACCAGCTCTCTGGGTCATGATCGTCGAAGTCATATGTTAGGTTCTCGGACTCACGCAGTTGGTAGTCCTCGTTGTTGCCGGCCCATAGAACAATCGATGGATGGTGGCGAAGTCGCTTGATATTGGCTCGAGCTTCTCGGTCAATAGACTTGAGTAGGTCAGGCCAGGCAGGATAGTTGCCACAAGCGAACATGAAATCCTGCCAAACAAGGATACCGAATTCATCGCAGGCATCATAGAAGGCATCTTCTTCGTAGATACCACCTCCCCAAACTCGGAGCATAAACTGATTGCCGTCAGCGACCAGCTTGACCCAGTCTCGGTATCTGTCTTTCGTAATTCGAGGAATGAAGTTGTCTGCTGGAATCCAGTTGCTTCCACCGCAGAAGATCGGGATGTTGTTGACTTGAAAAAAGAAGCTGGTGCCTGGCTGGCCATCCAGCTCTCGTTCAACAAGTTCAAGTTTGCGAAGGCCAATCTTCTTGGAGATTGTATCTATCTCGTTGTCGTCCTCGAGAAGGGTGGCCTTGATGGTATACAGGGGTTGCTTTCCATATCTGACTGGATACCAGAGAGCCGGATCTTGAATGTGGAACGTAGTGGTTGCGTCTTTGTCTTTTACATGTGCTGTTTCAGATGCAACCTTCTTTCCATCTAAAGAGACTTCAAAGCGGACTCTTGAGGCTTTGCCTTCAACAGCCGCATGAACAACAACATCCGCCTTCTTTAGAGACTTCTCAACTTCTGACTCCGCGTACAGATCTGCGATATGAGACTCGTAAACTTCAAGGTTGATAGGTCTCCAAGGGCCACACGTAAGCAAAGCAGGGCCCCAATCCCAGCCCTAAGAATTAGTTAGATAATATGAAACCTCAAAGATGGAATGACCTACCCAGTGATACTGGGCCTTTCTGACAGGCAGTCTTGAGCCGTCCCCATTCCAGACAACATACTTGTGGTCAGGATGCTCCTCCACTAGCTTCCATCCTCTCAAATACGCCGCATCAAATGTGATGCGGAGCTCATTTTCGCCATCCTTTTTAAGATTCTTTGTGACGGCCACCCGTTCGGGAACAAACATGTTCTCAGTCTCAAGAATCTTTTCCCCATTCAACTCAACCTTGGCGAAGGTATCAAGACCATCAAAGGCCAAGACCGCTTTTGCACCATCATGAATCTCGGGGCTAGAAAAGGTCGTCTTGTACACCCAGACAGTCTCTCCGACCCATTGGACTTTGAGCTCGTTCTTTCCAATATAAGGATCAGGAATCTTCTTATGGTGTAGGAGGTCAAGATGAACGTTTGTTGGAAATTGAGCGACTGGTAAATAAGAGGAGTCGTCTTCTTTGTCCTGCTTGAATTGCCAGTTCTTGTCGATTGGGGTAACAGCGCGGGGAGCCATGACGAAAGAGTCCCAGTGAAGATATGATTGTGCAAGTTGCAAGGAAATTCAGCGGGAATTTATGAAAGAGTGAAGCCGAAGAGTATTGAGAGGGAATAAAAAGGAATGTTTTGATTGACGATCCGACCTTTTTGACGTGGAAGGAACCGTGGCTTTAACCGGGCAATTTGCCAGGGCAGGTGGAAGTCATGATGACCCCGCGATGTACGTACGTACGAATGCATCAGGTACGAGCAATCCTCGTAAGACGTCCAATTCTTTTTCCCATCCTCAATGGTCAGTTTCTGAGCGACAACATGCTATTTCAACATTTACACTGCAGGAGAGATTCCACAAGCGCTTCTGCGGCACGTCGATCCGTCGCACCAATAAGCGCCAACTCCAGTTCTCCAAGCCAAGCTGAATTCCGTGGCGATGAATGGTGGAATTTCAGTGAGTAACTCCCTCAGCTTTGCTTGTGAATTCGACAGCAACATTGGACCACCACTTACACCCAATCTTTAAGATGGTGTTGACCTTCGTCGTTTGCTTCAGAAGAATAGAGCAACTGATACTCAAATCAATCGGCTGTGTCGACGGGTGGCATCTTCTCAAAGTCTTCAAGAAAGTGTTGTCATTACTAAGTACATTATTCGGACTCAAGTACAGCTCTCGATCTCGCTTAGTCGTGTGCAGTTCGCAGCTTCATATCGTCTATCCAAACGCCAAACACGCTGATGAACGAATGTCTTCCTAAACACTACCGGTCTAACCATGCAACCGGATATCTTCAAGCACTGCATATCCATTACTGGGAGTTCCAAGCGGAAAAGACGTATAACGCAGCTTGAACAATCAACAACAACCACCTCCTCTCCGCCGATTGCTCAGTGTAAACACCTCTTCCCACTCCCGTAGTCCCCAGTTCTGCGTCCTGTTCTTTTTCCTCCTCCTTCTCAGTCCGCTGTGCCCATCTTCCACAGTGGCGCCTGTCATAGAGCTCTTGATACTGCCTCCGTCACTAGCTGTGTTCCATCCGCCACTGTCGCCATACTGGATTCCACTCGCTGGGTCATCAGGGTCGATTTCTCCCAATTCAATCTTTGTGAGAATTATTCTCGCTAGCCTTTCGAAGATCTCGTCGACGCCCTCGCCGTTGAATGCGCTCGCTTCTGTCACCACTGATATTCCTGCTGTGCTGGCCCATCGACTGGATTCTGCTCGCGTAACTTCTCTGCCTTCTGGTGCGACCGTTGCTCTTTGTTGACTTCCTGCGCCAATGGATGCTCCGCGATCCCTAGTCGTGGCTGTGCTTGTGTAAGAGCTGCCCCCAGCGCCGAGCATTCCAGATGTCAGTGTTGAGTTGGATGTGACGCTCGTTGGTGTCGGGGGCGGAAGACTTGTGTCGACGAGTGTATCGGTAAGATCGAGTTTGTTGCCAACGAGCATAAGGCTCAGGTTCGGTGATGCGAGGGCTCGAGCATCGTTTAGGAAAGGTTGTAGGTTTCGGAAGGATGCGTGAGAGGTGAGGTCATAGACGAGGATAGCACCCGCAGCGCCTCGGTAATAGGAGCGAGAGACTGATCGGAAACGCTCTGTTCCAGCTGTATCCCAAAGCTAAGTCCTGTTAACGTGCTTTCTTTGTCACGCGATCGAGGGTAATGTACCTGAAGCTTTATCCGTTTCCGCCTTGACCCGGTACCAACTTTGATAATCTTTGTAGCAAACTCTACGCCGATAGTTTGCGACGATAAGACTCTCCATTCATTCTTGACAAAACGGTGTAGGAGGCAGGACCTATAAAGACACAAAATAGTCAGTCAAAGACTCTGGTGTAGAAGCGCCACTGTCGCGAAAGACAGTATGCGATATCGCTTGCTAAATGCCGCGATAATGACGTACTTTCCAGTTCCGCTGGGCCCAAGCAATATAATCTTGGCCAGGTAATCGTACATGCTCCCTAGCTCCTTATCATGGTCAGCCGCTTGGTATCGCGTCGACGACGATGTTCCTCTCGCCTACCTGCTCCCGAGCCGTACCCGAGCTCTCCTCGCTCGCGCCGGAGTGCCGGCGAGGCCTGGTCATTGCGGGCAAATGACGAGATGGCGGAAAATAATGGCGGATATATTTTAGGCGGTCGGACGATATCGCATGTCTTGGCTCTCGGTTTGGTTATCGCGGCAGGTGTTTAGGAGGGCAAGTCGAGTATGTAGAGGGTTGTTGTCGGATATAGGTAGAGTATAGAGGAGAAGTAGGGTGTCCCTGTTCTTGTTTTTGTAGCAGTTGAGATTGACAAGAAAAGACGATGCAATGCGATCGATCCCTGGACATGGATGGAATGGATGTTTACATGCCCTGTTCTGTCTGCTCGGTGAGAGCGAGGGTGGGTCGCCCTGTAAATAGCTGGCGTCCTCAAGCTGTAATGGGAGATAGCGTCATTAGGTGATGATAACGTGACGATGTATCCGTAAATGGGAGCCCGATAACAGCGCCTGAGCTCGAGTGGAGCGTTGTCACTGCTTGAATTCTTGGGATAAGATAATTGGCTACAGATAGATAGATTTGCCGATCGGTAGAGATGCAAAATCTGGGGTTCTCGGGACATGAAATCTCTGATTTTTCTACTGACATGCAGCAGGCCTGATTCACACTAATAAAATCCGTCCTCGCCTAGGCCTTTGCTTGCGACTTGCGGTGCATCATGTCTGCATAATTGACAACGCGGCATTTGTCTCAGAGATTCAGTGTCGTTTCAACTCTGAAGAACTAACGAATTGAAACAGAAGATACAATAATAGAACCATGTTTTACTACCTCCCTTATTCAGCTGACGTTTACACTATTCCGGGTAAATAAGGTTATTACGTATTAAAAGACTAAGACAGTCAGTCAGTAACACACAATTTTTAGCTGTCTGACCTAAGTAGAAAACAGAAGCTGGTAGCTAACAGCCAACGTCCTCTTACAACTCCAAAATATTGTATACTTTAGGCCAGCCATAGAAAACCGATATCCATTACCATCTCCTCCAATGTTTACGCTGTACGTGGCATTGCCTGCCGTCGACGTAGGACCGAATGCAAGACCTGAGAACCTTATTAACCCATTGGCTCTTCAAACGGATGGATACATACATATTAGCCACAGGCCGATCTGCGGCCAATCTTGAGTCACCAAGCATGGGTCTACATAAAAGCCCCCTCCCGCAATTTTCTCTCCCAGCAGAGTCAAGCAAAGTAGACAACATCAGCTAGCAACACGACACATAGTTCGGACACAGCAGAATCTTGATGCTAAAGCAGACACAATGCAGTCAGCCAACAACCCCATCTCCCACCATACCAGCCACACCATGGGCCAAGGTGCCGCCAGTAGCAACGGCGGCGACAATAGCTGCGGAGCGAATTGCGTGGATAACCATGTTGGCCATGCAATTGGCGATGGAGATGGGGTTGTCCGAGTCTCGGGTGGAGAGACTGGTAAGACTCTGTGTGATAGGCAATGTTGGTTCCCAGCTAATGCCTCATAGGAAACGATGGAGGCCTCGTCATGGAAGCCTCCGTAACGGATGTTGGTGCAAGCGACTTGAACCAAACTACTACTACCTACGATGAATCGGACGATGAGAGCTCCCTTGCGGACAGCTCCGGCTCCATTAGCGATGGACCCAGCTTTGGAGGAACTTCGATCCGATCCCTGGGCAGTATGTCCAACTGGAGCATCATCGACACTACTCTGCGTGAGGGCGAGCAGTTCGTCCATGGCGATTACGACATTGAGACTAAGCTCAAGATTGCTCGGGCTTTGGATGCCATCGGTGTTGAATACGTGAGTTGGTCCAATAAGCAGATAATATATCTCAACTGACACATAACCCAGATCGAAGTGACCTCGCCTGCTGCTTCTCCTCAGTCCAAGTTGGACTGCGCGGCTATCTGCAAGCTGGGTCTCAAGGCCAAGGTTCTCTGCCATATTCGATGCAACATGGACGATGCCAGAATCGCAGTTGAGACCGGTGTCGATGGAATGTAAGTCAATTCAGAATCTTGTGTAATTCTCACATTCAACTCACACTCTTACCACAGCAACATGTGCATCGGTACTTCCACTCAGCTCATGAAGCATTCCCACGGAAAGGATCTCGACTGGATCGCCGCCAAGGCCAAGGAGGTCATCGAATTTACCCAAGCCCACGGCATCGAGGTCCGATTCTCTGGCGAGGACTCTTTCCGCTCCGATTTCAGTGAGATTCTGAAGCTCTACTCGCTCATGGACCGTCTCGGCGCCCACCGCGTCGGAATTGCCGACACCGTTGGCGGCGCCACTCCTCGTGAGGTCTATGAAAAGATCTCCACGCTCAAGCAGATGGTCGGATGCGACATCGAGACTCACTTCCACAATGACACTGGATGTGCTGTCGCCAATGCCTACACTGCGATTGAGGCTGGGGCCACTCACATTGACACCACTGTCTTGGGCATTGGAGAGAGGAATGGAATTACTTCCCTTTCCAAGCTCTTGCAGTGCATGCTTCAGATGGGTCATGACTCTGTTCTGGCCAAGTATAAGCTCGAGAAGATTCCTGCTCTCGAGCAGCTTGTCGCTGAAGCCGTTCGCATTGAGATCCCCTGGAACAACGCTTCACTTGCAGCATATCTCTGAATGTAACAATTCGGAGATCGCCTCGCAAGGCTAGGGCTAGATAGCTCAACTTACCTTTCTACTACTAAGCTTTGAGTCAAGAGTATCAAGTAGTACTCATATAGTGAATTGAAAAATCCGTTGAAGATAATGCTACCGTCGTGTATTTAAGTTACCCTGCACCATCATGTTGCCACAACAATTGGATACGAACTAAAATTGAAGGAACCTTTCGGAACCGCTGCCCTTGTTTTGATATGATATTCAAAGTTTGATATGCTTTAATAATCTCACTTGCACTGTATGTAATTACAAGCATATCATGACTTATGAGGACCCATTAAAGGTGACAAGTTGCCGAGGCATGTTCGGGTCAGCCACCCCCAGATTCCCCACGTGTGCTTAAATCACCGAGAATGAATGACAGCCCCGGGTCAGTACAACATCAGTTGATCTTCTTGTTCTTTTCATACTTCTACAATTCATACATACATTCAAACCCAATCATGAAGATCCAAGGCCGAACATTTGTCATCTCTGGAGGGTAGGCAGAGTCACATCAAAACTCCCTTTCACATGTCGCTGACGTAGATACAGTGCTTCCGGTCTTGGCCAGGCATGCGTTGAAGATATATGCGCCAATGGTGGTAATGTGGCCATTCTCGACATGAATGAGGAGAATGGCCAAGAACTAGTCAAGAAATTGGGTTCCTCGGCCAAGTTCTTTGAGTGCAACGTGTTGGAGACAGAGAGCGTAACCAAGGCAGTCCAAGGTGCTGCACAATGGGCCAAAGATACAGGAAAGCCTCTTGGGGGTGTGATTGCTGCAGCTGGTGTATCAACTCCTGCGACGGTAAGACTCTTCGTATTTGTGACTGGGTGTGTGAGTCCGTAACTGACTGAATGACTAGATGCTCGACCGCAATGGTGCTGCCTTCAGCCTTGATGACTTTGACTTTGTTATCAATGTCAACCTCCGCGGCACAATCGACCTCGTGCGTCAGACCCTCGAGCACCTTGCAAAGGTAGAGCCTGAGGGATCTGACGGCGAACGAGGTGTTGTCATCATGGTGGCTTCATCAGCAGCCTTCGATGGACAAAAGGGTCAAGTCTCTTATTCTGCCAGTAAAGGCGCTGTGACGGCCATGACACTCCCTATGGCACGAGATCTTGCTCGATACGGCATCCGAGTCGTGACTATTGCGCCCAGTCTGTTCGACAGCCGAATGACGAGCGTGATGCCCGAGAAGGTCAAGAAGAGTCTTGAGGGCGCGATGGAGTTTCCCAAGAGAGCTGGTCAGCCCAAGGAGTTTGCGCAATTGGCGCGACAGGGAATTGAGAATGTCATGTTGAACGGTGTTGTTATTAGGTTGGATGGTGCTATGAGAATGCCCAGCAAGATGTAAGATAGGTCTTCATCTCGGATTATTTAGGGTGCTCGGATTTGTCAGATTTGAAATATAATAATAGATTGGTAATTTGAATGATCGTGTAATTCAATTTGTTCACTACTTAGACACTGAAGCTTGGCCTTGCTCTGCCGAGAATATCATCCGGGGGAGCTATTGCGAGATCGGATCGGCATCCGGCAGAGAACTTAGCCACCTCGCGACATTCGTAATCAACGTCACAACCTTCCGTTTAAAACTCTGGAATACCTTCACGAATGACATCTGGAAGGAGAATTAATAGCGGCTGCTCTAAAGAATTAACCCGACATCCCTTGCCCAGAGACAACAGCCTGGCACAGTGTCTATAATTCGTCCACTTACACTGCTTACCTCTCCATTTAACTCATACCTAACTACACCAACACAGCTGTATCTTCATAACCACCCACCAAACTGACAACAGCTCCAACAATGGCTACAACCAAAGTGGCAATCCTCGACGACTACCAAGGGGTGGCTGATCCCTTCTTCAAGAAACTCGACCCATCCAAGTATGAAGTCGTGTCTATCAAGGATACGTTGCTGCCTTACAACCACCAAGACAGCTCACAATCGAACAAGGATGCTCTAGTTGAGAGATTCAAGCCCTTCGATGTTATCTGTAAGCATCGTGACTTAATAGAAGATCCGAGAATAAGCGGCTGATCCACCTAGGCACGATGAGGGAGCGCACGCCCTTTCCTCGAGAGTTGATCGAGCAACTCCCCTCACTCAAGCTTCTTCTCACCACAGCGTTTCGCAACAGATCCTTGGACCTAGATGCTCTCAAAGAACGAGGGATCCCAGTTGCCGGAACAGTCGATAAGCCCCGTAGCGGCAAGCCAGTGCTCGCTGGCACGGGCAGCACCACTCAACACTGCGTCACTCTCATCCTCTCGCTCGCTCGAGGCATCGCCAGGGATGACGCCGCTGTCAAGGAGGGCCTGTGGCAAACCGGTCTCGCGACTGATCTCTCAGGAAAAACTTTGGGTGTCCTCGGCCTCGGGAGATTGGGAAGCGCAGTCGCGAGGATTCTCAACGTCGCATTGGGTATGAAGATTATCGCGTGGAGTAGCAACCTCACACAGGAGGCGGCAGATGAGAAGGCCAGGGAAGCTGGTCTTCCTGTTGAGGATGGGGAGGGTGAGAAGACGTTCAAAGTGGTAAGCCGAGACGAGTTCTTCAGAACTGCCGACGTGGTGTCTGTCCACCTTGTCCTGTCTGATAGGACGCGCGGCATAGTCAACAAAGAGGACTTGGCAAAGATGAAGCCGACAGCCTTGTTTGTTAATACCTCTCGCGGGCCCCTCGTCGTGGAGAGAGATCTTCTCGACCACCTGAAGGCTGGCCGTATCAGGGGCGCAGCTGTCGATGTCTTTGAGCCGGAACCTCTCCCCGCCGACAGTGAGTGGCGCAACAAGAACTGGGGTCGCGATGGATCAAGTCAAGTTCTGGTCACCCCTCACATGGGCTATTGCGAGGAGGACACCATCAAGTCGTGGTACGAGCAACAGGTTGAGAACATTGAGCGATGGGCCGCCAACGAGCCGTTACACAACGTATTCACCTAGGTATGATCGGCGAAAGAGAAAAGACAAGGACAAGGCTTCTGGAAGATGCTTATGTGCAGAACCGAGTTTCATCTCAACGGCAGAGGCAAAAGCAAATCTGAACAAACAAGCACAGCTGCATACATCCATGACCTTGACAGTTCATCTTGATAGGCTCTATAGTCGAAACAATGGAACGAATCCTTTGACATGCATGAGACTGCAGTTGTTGATCGGCGCGTTTGGGACGGGCCTACCCGTTGTATCCCTGATGATACGACGGCCCCGGATTTCTTTTTTGATATGCGTATGAAATGTCTCTTTCCTTGACTGTACACCGAATTGGAGCCTTGGACCCACGGTGATAGTCGTGGATCAAATGACTTACATGTCCATGGCTGTAGATCATGGCCCCATGAGTTCACTCGTGGATTTACTCAACACATCCCCGTTCCTTCAGGCTGGAATGCATGTCCTGATTCAGATACATGCAGAGGTGATGTGATTACGGGTATTATGTTCACAGGCGGGGATCTACAATGTTTCGGACCTAAACTTCTGTATATCCAATGATGCTTGGTATCGCTGTTGGGTCGAATTGACCATCACATAGTTCCTGGCAACTATTTGCTCCGTGATATGATGAACGAATGATTGATAGTCTTTGCGGCCATGTTTAGGTTCAGCAGACCTCTTTCGCAGCCCTAATCTACATTCATCCCGCAGCATCGCAAGGCGGTTCTCGACCATGCCTGATCAAATGCCGAATTTCCACAATGCACTCGACATTACCAGTTGAGGCAGAATAACCGCCATATCACATATCTCACCGCTAGAGGCGCTGAGGAGGCGTGTCTTGTTAATATCAGCCTTAGGGATCTTCAGCTGGCATCGGGAACGGCGGCGCGTCCCTTTCTGGCTGCATTTAAGACATTGAAGCCTCGAATTCGAAAACGTGACCTTCCAAGCCTAGCTATTCTCGCTCTTATACGATTAAGCTAGGCCTAGAAAAGGTGATCTCAGCACAAGACAGATGTGATTCAAGCCTCTTCAGGAACATGGCTTTTTTGGAGTCTTGGATTATTGATGTTAGTCGCTATGCTGGCCTCGTTTAATGGCGTGACGGTTCGGGGACGGCACGAAGCGATGGATTATATCGTTCGCTTCAGGGACTATCGTGGATCTAGTGGTAATAGTATCCCTTGGAGTTGCAGATTTGCACTAGGATTCTAGGGCAGGGATGCTGTTTCTGGAGTCTCGTGGCTATGGCGCTGGTGTTTTGGCCGCTTATGGTGGAGCAGACTCGGTTCATGGCTTGCTGAGAAGCAGCTGGAAAGGCTGGATATGGATTAATACATGTCTCCTCTTCTCTTTGGTCTCTCTTTGATCTCTGTCAGATAACGGGGTCCGAGTATCATCCTATCCTGTTGTTCCCCGCGCATACCCCCCTTGTCTCTAAACGGGACAGTTGCATCACGATCTCTACAAGGGTCAAGGGTCTAGGCTCTGTAAGCTCGTTGGACTATTGAGCCCTTGTCTGATGGGGATTGTGATTGAATCCGCATGTCACAAACAAAGGAATCTTTTGGAAACCCGATTCTCTGGACCCTTTTATCATTGTTATTGTCTCTGGCCTTTTTTTGCACTGAGTCGGCCTCTATGAGTCGAGTCTCAAGGACATTTCATTCCGATGCAAGAAAGCGGAATAGACGCAGCCAATAGAGTTGATAGAAACAATTGCAGAGAGTGACGCCGCTTAGATGGTTCGAAGTTAATTTTGCAGAGACACAACTGAACTTGGCTTACAAGCCCAAAGCCCTCAACGTCATGGAAGATGCTGCTCTAGCTTCAACGGACCATGGTGTTATAGACGCTACGTCTCTTAAAGCAAAGTAGATGACCGTTGACTGAGCCAAAGCCAAAGCCAAAGCCAAACGGCACAAGAAGGGGAGCTTCGTTGATGACTCGATGGTGCCTGGTAACTAGAGCACGCCCGCCCGCTGAATCTAGATGGTACTTGCCGCCGTTGACAGGCATGGATGATCCTGGTTCACTCATCACTCATGCTCGTATGTACTATTTCTCATACTGTGGTGTTTGTGTTTGTGGATGTGCATTATCTTCGGACTGCTCAGGTAATTTTCACATGCGGGGATAAGCGAGTGAGATCAACTCAAGCGAGCTGAAGAGACAGATGAAACTTTTCTCTTCCCCTCTGGAACTAGCCCTTCCAAGCTCTGCTTGCCCGAGACGGACCCGTCAGCGACATTCTCCCTCTGGTGCAAGTGGTCCAACTTACACGAGAAAACTTGGACCTTCTCCACACGTCATGAGAGCTTTCAGCTTCAGTACCTCTGCGCTTTACCCATAGTGATCTAGTTTTCGGATGTCTCGTCTCAATATTCCATCGTCACCAGCTGAGGGAGCGGCAATAGTCGCCTTTTCTCTCTCTCTCTCTCTCTCTCTCTCTTTTCATGTATGCGGGTACGCCTTGAAAAAGACAAAACGCCATCTCCGACCAAAGTCGATGTGCCTTGTGTGTGCTGACCTGTAAACATCGTCACCCAGAGAACACCAATTGGGTTTTGATACTGTGGTAAGCAAGTAGTGTACTTGGATGATCAACATGATGCTTATATGCTTGGTTTCTCAAAGCCACTGTAACTATATCCTATAGTAGACAGCATCATGTTGGGCAGACAGACATGAACAAAAGGCCCTCCTTCTTACCCCCAGGAACCTTGTCCGTGAAGGACAAGCAATCACAAAGAAAGGCTATCCCCGTAGCGTAACCCGAGTTACACCTCTCCTCTCCTCTCCTAACCTCTCTCGGGAGTATCAATATCAGAGTCAGACCCCATTCCGTGTTGTACCCTACCTTGGGTACCCTGCCGATGTGATGCCCACCCCCGATGAGAGCTGAGATGCAGATGCGGCTACTACACTCAGGGACGACGCCACTTGCACCGTTTGGTCTGAGGTGTGGTTCGATTGAAGATATCATTGCTCGGGAGGTTATGCCCTTTTCTCATGCTCGTTCTTGCTCTCCTCGATATAAAATCCCCGAGTACGCCAGAGAAGAAACCTTCTTTTGCCAGGCCCCTGAGCATCAGCTGCCATCTCTTCTCACCTCCCCATTCCTGAGCACGCTACTCCTCTCACTTTCCTACCATACACGCACCATCACAAACCACTGAATTCAAGTCACAATGGTTCAATTCACTCGTACTGACACGGGCATGTCTGGCTTGCCCACTGAGGAAGCCGTAGCAGATCGCAGAGCAGGCAGTCCCATCCCCAACCGTGTAAGAAATGCCATCGTCATCGTCCTCGGAGAATTCTGCGGAACCTTCATGTTTCTTCTTCTCTCCTTCATCGGTGCCCAGACTGCCCTTGTTACCAACAACCCTACCAATTCTACTGCCCCCTTAGAGCCCTTTTCATTGATGTACATTGCTGCCTCTTTCGGTACTGCTCTCGCCGTCAATGTCTGGATCTTCTACCGTGTCAGTGGTGGCATGTTTAACCCGGCTGTAAGTGACACTCGCACCAACTTGTTTGATTGACTCACATGCTCATTCTTTTTCCTTCTTTAGGTGACTCTCGGTCTGGTCCTCGTCGGTGCTGTACCACCTCTTCATGCCCTTGCTATTGTCCCTACACAACTCGTTGCCGCTATCGCCGCTGCGGGAGTCACCGACGGTCTGCTCCCCGGACCCCTCCTCGTCACAAATGCTCTCGGCAATGGTACAAGCATTGCTCAGGGTGTTTTCATGGAGATGTTCCTCACTGCCCAACTTGTCTTGACTGTTTACTTCCTTGCCGTCGAGAAGCACCGCAGCACACATCTTGCCCCCATCGGCATTGGTATCTCTGTCTTCATCGCTCACATCTGCCTGACAAACTGGACTGGCACATCCATCAACCCTGCTCGATCCTTTGGTCCTTCAGTTGTCGCTGGTTTCCATGGGTATGATTGGATCTACTACCTTGGTCCCTTCATGGGCTCTTTCCTGGCCTTCGGCTGCTACAAGATCTTTAAGGTGCTCGAGTATCAGACCGCCAACCCTGGCCAGGATGATGACGATTTGGAGAGGGGTAGCAAGCATCACTTCTTTGACCACCACGAGAAGGAGCCTATTGCCCACTCGCAGACCGACACTCTTGAGCCCAAGGACCATGGTGCTGCCCCACGAAATGATAGCATCATTGATGGTCAGATGAGCCATGCCTAAGTTGCTCCCGGCGATCGGGACTGCTCATACCACATGTCCAGCGCTGGCTGTATGACTTTGTGAGAAGTACAAGATAATGAGTTCCGTTACATTCTGTCATGGTACAGCGGACTCTGACACAAGGCTGGATCTATGTGTTGAACCATTCACCACTACATCGTATCAGTGTATGTAGCACGACGATGACTTTCTAATGGGTGTTTTTGGGATAGGAATGGAGGGGAAATTGGAGTATACGAGGAGGATGCATGATTAATAAATGAGGACTTGACTTTTAGCATTAGTTTCGGAGTACATACGGTTTCAATAAGACATCTGGGCTTGCTAAATATAGTGCAACTCAGTTACCCTGATTATCTTGAAAATCGTTCCACTCGTCGTCAGCGTCCTTGGCCGTCAATCCCATCGCCTCTTCCTCCTCGGGGCTCCTAGGGTTCTTCACCCGCATACAAGCCTGGAAACCAACAAAAGCTGCCCAAAATGGCAGTGGGATGAAGGTTATAATACCCCCGATGTAGATTATATAAACCAAAAACCCAAAGTATGATTGTATGAATCCTAGAGTTCTGTTGATGGGTCCGAAACCTGAACCAATGAGGTCTGTGAAGACCAGGCCAGCAACCATTAAAATGCCAAAGACCCAGAGGATACTCAAGACTGGGAGGACCATAGCCCAGTCTCTCGTTTCATAGAAGAACCGGTGGAACCGTTTGGTCCATGGTGCCAGAATACGTATGCGGGAAGCTGTGGTGAAAAGGAGAAACAGCTCAAATGTGAAGGGGAGAAGCAGGAAAAGGAGACGGAAGGAAAGTGAGTGCACGAGAAGCTGGTATGTTTCTGCAAACAAGAGGAATCCAAATTGGTACGACCACAAGCCATATACTGCGGTCTTGAAGAGAGAGTTTTCTGTCGACATTGTGATGTTGCGATGAAGTTGGGAGGTTGTTGGTTTTGAAGTTGACGCAGGGGCAAAGCAAAGTAAAGTGAGCGCTGATCACTGATTACTGTGCCCCGCTGTGCCGCTCGATGGGTGATCCTTGTTGCAGATATGGAAATAGCACGGCAACAAGAGCCGTCAGTGATGATCATTACACGTGAATCATTTTGATCTTTGCAATTCAATATTGACATTATGCTACTAGTTTCGACAATCTCGAATTGTTAGGAACAACATTGGGAGTTGGGAGAGAAGAGCTTGACCGTTGACAGCCTCTCAGCTGCAATAAGACGCATAAGCGTATGCAAGTCCCACCTACACAAGCATCCAGTAGATCACCAAGTCAAGACCAGAAGAGTCAGTTCTATGATGCACTGAGATTGTTCTCGAGTGATTGGCTCAATGCTGTAGAACTTATCGATCAAGTTATGGGATGTGTGACAGTTTCGCATATGCATGCATCGATGCTCATGTAAAAGATCACATGTAGTGCTTGGCGACCAGGACATACAAAGAAGTTGTGTTAGTGAGAGGCAACATATCGACTGAGGAGAAGGTGCAGCTGTAACAATAACTGCAGGTATGACAGTTAGAGGTTAGAATATAGGAGCAGTTATCCCGTGTCTGGAGGGATATTGTAGTCGATGTAACAATATTGGACTGTGACATGAGAGAGTGATCAGGTGATATGTATTCATCAGAGGGCGGGCACGGTTCTTTGTGACGTAACACCATGTTAGTTAAGCTCGAACTGAGTCTGTAGTTTGAGAATCATCAAATCTGGTTGCAAGTAGAGCATCCACTGCACCGGGCATCGATGCTTCTCTTCGGCCGCAAAGTGGATATTATCGGGTCCGTTCGACCGAGGTTGTCAACTATGGCCTGGAGAAATGATATTTAATGAAGATGGAGCAACATGTAATGAGTCAATAATTGGGGATTGAAAAGGAATTAAATGAATGGGCAACGAGATAATCAACAAAGTACTAATTGAGTGCTCCATATATACCGAGATAATAATATTTTATCAGATGCCGTAGCCAGTTCCTCGGTATCCGGGAATGGCTGCGGAGCTCCCTCCATATGTAAAGTGCTCCTGCTCCGGTTCCGGTTTCGCCTCGTCTGTCATTTATTAGCTTGATGTACGAAAATAAATTAGAAGCATATGATATATATGTATTTAAGAAAACCCAAGTTCCAGCAATAAATCTTGGCAATATAGTTTGCGAATAAGAACAAATTCGTCCTAGAAACTGTCGATCTTCTAGGTTATGACGATTGAAGAGGCCCCAAGTCCAAGTTATAGCACATCCAACGCTATACTATCCTATACCGTTGGCTGCGCCTTCCCTTGGAACAGCCATCATCCCAAAGAGCACATGACCCACGTGATCATCTTGTAGTTGATCCTGAGGCTTCCAATGGGATATGCCTGATCAATCCTTGCCTTTTACATTTGACTGTCTACAAGATCATTCAGTACAATCCAACATATCTCATCAATTGATTTGAGGACCTGATCTCTCTTACACAGAGTCTGGTCAGGCCTGACAGGCCTAGAACCCGCCCCCCACTTGTCCCTCCGAGCTGGGGCCTCCCGACAGTCTTGCCCCGGCCCAACGCAGCATCGGCTCCGTGTACTTTACCTTTACTTTACCTTTGCCTCGAAACAGTCACAAGGCGGAGAATTCTCGTCCTAGTCGGGCTTTTATCTACTGTGCCTTGTTTTTTACCCCTAAAGGAGAAAACCACCTTCACTGTCTTTATACTGTCCCTCGGCGCAGTCATCTACAGCTTCATTCATCGGACAGACCCGGCCCAAGTTCTAGGTGGGGTTTCAATGTCCAACGCGGGGCTCACTCTCTGCCGCTGACGACTCTTGCCGCCGATTTAATTAAGTTACAATACCGGAACTGACCTGGACTGAACTGGACTGGACGAGAAGCTCACCAGACTTTGTGGCACATCATGTCGTCGGTCAAAGCCACAAAGAAGAGCGCATTCTCTTGTGAGCCGTGCCGTAGACGCAAGGTCAACCCATTCACTACCTCACCCATAAACTTGTACTGATACCCTTTAGGTCAAATGCGGTGGCGAGCAACCGATTTGCAATCGCTGTGCTGCTAGAAGCGATGACTGTATTTACAAACTGTGGGACTCACCTCGGCCTCATCATTTTCTGAGCAATTGCTCACGTGTCATAGAAACCCGACTCTGTCTTACACCCAACGCCTCGAGGAACGCATCAAAGAATTGGAAGACCAACTCGCTGCTATCAAATCTCCTCCCTCGGTGGCTGCCTCAAACCATTCAAGTCCTGGTGTCTGGAACGGCCATGACTCGAATCGCCATCCAGACGAGCATGCAATGACGAGAAGCTTCATGGGTCTCAAAATCGACGACAAGGGTGGCATTACTTACCATGGACCGACTAGTCTTTTCAATCTTCCCAGTGACCCTCACAAGCATAAGCCAGACTCGATTTCATCCATTGACTCAGACGCTCATAGGAGAGAGCGATTGGTCAACAATGCATGGCACCAGCGAGCGATGGAAAACCTGTCTGATATCCCAGTAGGTTTTCTTGTAATCCACAGTCTCATGAGTCTCGACTTACACCGTAAAGGAACCCTTTCAATACCTTCTGAACGTGCATTGGTGCTGGATCCAGCCTCTGTTTAACTTCATCTACAGACCTGCATTCACTCGTATGCTTCACCTTGACGTCATGTAAACAGTAACTAACACTCACAGGTGACATGCAATCTATGGGGCCGTACTATTCCCACACTCTTCTGAATGCTATGCTTTCACATTCCATCCGCTGGGGTAAAAGCGATCCCTCCACCAAACAGCTGCTGGATCAGTCTTATGATGGAGGAGCTGTCTTTGCAAAACACGCCCGAAGCATGCTTTTTGACGAATTAAGTAGAGGCGTTTGTACTATCCCGACTGTTCAGACACTGCTACTTCTTAGTGCAGGAGAATGTGGTCATGGCAACACGACACAGGCCTGGATTTATAGTGGCATAGCGTTCCGCCTCATTGATCATTTGGGCATTTGTGTTGATGGACAAAGGTATCCAGGATCTGTCCATTTGACTGATGAAGAGGTTGAGATTCGACATCGACTTTACTGGAGTTGCTATTTCTGGGATAAGATTATCAGCCTATACCTCGGTCGTTCACCTTCACTGCAACATACACAGGTGTCCCCGCCCCAGATTATCAGTAAGTCTAGCTGTGGAACCATCTAGCAAGCAAGTTACTCATAGTTTATAGTGGACGACTCAGCTGAGAATGAGCTCTGGGTTCCCTTCGACTCTCCTCACGGATCAGATTGGAAGTACCCTCCTGCGACAGCTCACTCAACCTCCTGTTTCATGAGTGCTTGCCGGTTATCGGTCATCTTCAATGAGATTCTCATTCACATGTATGATCCGTTACTGGAGAATACTGAGGCAGAGATGAAAGAGTGTCTACAGACGCAAGACCCTGCCATGAGACTATGGTGGGAACAACTCCCTCCTCATCTCAAGATCGAGCTCTCCGCCATGCCTGAGCTGGCACCTCCGTCACACATTGTCACCATGAAGTGAGTATCAGTTTTTTGTTTATGAAAAGCACTGGCTAACCCGGTCAAGTGCCTTGTACCATACGTTCAGAATCCTCCTGTTCAGGCCGATGCTCACCTGGCAGGTATACCCAGAGGATGAAGGCCCTCATCCGATGCAAAACCATCTCGTGGAATGTGTCACATCTGCTACATCTATTATAGCCATTTTCGATCTTTTCTGCAGAACATTTACCATCAGCCACTGCGTTCTATCGCTCTCATACAGTGTGTATATCGCGGCCACAATTTTCCTTTTGCAGGTTCAAGCTACGCCTGAGGACCAACAATCAGTTCGTAAGCTGAGCTTCTGCGTACGAGCGTTACATCAGGCCAAGACTGTCAACCCAGGTAAGTAGCTCAGGTAAATAACTGCGCAAGCTCTAACGCACCGTACAGTCATCTCAAGTGCTTTGGATTTGATCACCCGAGAGATGGCTAATCTTGGGCTCGATCCAGGTTTCAGCACACCACAACAGCAGCCTCCTCCGCCCATGCCTCAACCTATGACAGATGTTCCGATGCCTACAGATATACCGATTACCGAGACTGTTTACCCGGCTTCGTTTGATATACCTGCGCAGCAATCGCCTTACGAGCCGGAGCAGCTGTTCCAGACACCGTGGGCTGACAATATGAATCCAAATGGGATGGCGGTTGACCGAGGAGTTTTCGAGGCTTTGTCTTCATTTGAACCCCTGAGTGTGCGGGTGGGCGCTATCTACGAGTCAGGAAACAATCCTCAGAATTTTGGTTGATCAAGAATGCTGTGGTAGCAGCACTCTGGAAAATACTAAAACTGATTTGATCAACGCCAATGACAGCGGGATGTCTAAAGGTCAGGGAACTGATGCGAATTCGTTACCCGGAGACTCATGTGGACAGGAAAATATCAACTTCCCGACCGGGTATCAGGCACTCAAGGAACCACAGATCTTGGTTCCTCCAGTAGCGATGGCTCGTCGACAGAAGAGGCTTACCATGCATTCATGGTCTTGAACGTGAGCTCTTACATCGGGATATAGAAGCCGATCTACAGTTATATACCCGTATCTCCCGAGCCCTCAAGGTCCACGCGCCGAACACTGCTCGGCGCTCCTCGGTGAAGATATTACAGAAGTTATACTTTCAACCATAAACTTCATGCTGGAACATGGATTTATGGCCTGATTGCCTATAATCTTGCGGTCGGTGTAGAACGGCCGTCGGACTTGTGGTCATTTTGGAAATCGTTCTTCGTTTCAGGTATTGCAATGTAACGGCAGAATGACCGACAGATGAATAATGGGCAGATACGATATGAATACATAAAAGAAAATATTAACAAGTACATTTGTCCGTTGCAGAAAGAACGAAATCAGCTTTGAACACCATGAATATGATTGCCCGTTACCCAGTCATAACTGATTTCAGTCACTTATCTGCCTTCCCCGACGGCCTCTGAACATCCCATAAATCTTCAGCATTTCCTCTAAACAGCCGCTCTTTGAGATACTCATCATCACCGCACCAGCTCAGCACCCTCTCCATCCAGGGTTTGATATCCAATCCCTCAAACCTTGTGTGAGGCCAGTCAGTTGCAAAGACAACATGAGTTTTTCCAGCGACTCGAATGACCTCCTTAGCGATGGGGTCCAAATCGCTGTAGTCAGGGAGTGTGCTCATCCGGTAAGCAGCCGACAGCTTGACATATGTCTGGCCGTTTTTGAGCAAGTTGATGAGGGATGAGAAGCCTGGTATATCATATGGGTCTGCGCCTGCGTATTTGTTCAGGGGCGGTTGTCCAAGATGGTCTATGCAGAACTTGACATTGAGTTTCGGAATGATGTGTTCAAGGAGAGTGACCATATCCATTGGAACATAGACTTGAACAACCCACCCCAAGGGTCTCACAGCATTGGCGTAAAGCATCAGTTGACGCTCCAGCTCGGCCGCATCAATGGCAAGTCCATTTGAGAAGATGTTGAGTCTCGCTCCACGCACACCCAGTTCATGCCAAGAACGCAATTCCTCTTCCTTGACAGCCTCAGGGTCAATGGCGACAACGCCTCGTCCACGGTCAGCACCAAGGGCACGCAGACCATCGAGCAGACACGAGTTGTCAAGGCCATAGATAGAGGGTTGAACCAGGACTATGTTTCGAAGTCCAACGCTGGTTTCAAAGGCGAGAGCTTGGTCCAGACTATGAGATGTAGGACGGTATTTGGCTGAAGCATCGAGCGTATAATTCTCCACGTCGACAATGTGCATGTGCGAGTCCCAAGAGTCGGGAGGAATGCGTTGAGCAAGGTTTGAAGAAGTCATATTGAGAATATTGAGTGCGTATAATTAATTGAATAGGCTATGGAGGGTTTCGAGGACGATATATATCCAATGTAAGTGTAAACTATGCTATGTCCGACTGGGGAACCGAGGTCGGCCGAGTCGGCGGGGAAGACGAGATGAGAGTTTAAACTCCGCAGTTCAACGGACGGTGACTTCCGAAGGTCAATTGACCGAATAGCATCTTTATCTTATCGTGTTTTTAATTATTGCATTTGATATCCTAGGAGTTGTTTATGTATATGCGTGGCATAATAACAGCAGTTATCCTTGTTAGCACGTGTGAGAGGGGTTTGCAGGCATTAGGTAAATGCGAGCACGCCCTGAGTGCGTAGGGCGCATGAACCGAAGGATATGTAGAGCCTAACGGCAATAATGAAATCCACAAATATAGCCGAGATGGCCTCTCACTAACAAGCATTGACTGATTGATATCTGTAATTGAGCGTATGAGAAGCGTATGCACAGCCAGCATCCTATACAAGTAAGCCGGCAACTTGCACATCAGCAGGCGTATAAGCAGAATTGCCTATTTCAAATAGTTGACAGCCCTGTAGCTCACTCCCGTTGCGGTAAATCTGTTCAGGTAATCAAGCACCTCAGCACTAAAGCACAGCCTCAGCCTCAGCCCATAATAACTCGCTTATGAAAATGGAATCGAATCGCGGGGCAGAAGAAAAGAAAAGAAAAGACAAGACCCTTGAACTAAACGGCACGCCACCTTCCCAAAAGAGGAAGCAGAGCTCTGCGAAATCCAATCGTCATCTGCGTCTTTGGTGACGCAGCTTCTGTTCTATTCTCTGTTCTCTACCTAGCTATTCTCTAAACCCCCCGCCACACTTTAGAGATTTGTCATTCACTTTGACCGACAGCCCGAAAAAACATTCAAATATCAATGCGATTCCCTCGATAGCTTCACCTCACTTCACTCTATCTCTACAGAACAGAACAGAACAGAACACCACAATCGCATTCATCTCCATCAGCTCTGCAAAAATGTCCTATCTTCCTCCCTTCTTGGCGCGTCTCGCCCGCCCCTTCACTCAATCTACACGTCTCTCAATCGCTCCCGATCAATCCGCTGCATCTGTCATCCCAGAGGGCGCCCAGCGCTGCACCGTCGCTGCGGGATGTTTCTGGGGAACAGAGCATTTGTATCGCAGACACTTTGCCGACAAGGGTCTCATTGATGCAAAGGTTGGATACATTGGTGGTGATCTTGAAAACCCTAGCTACCGCGCCGTCTGTGGTGGAAAGACAGGCCGTACGTCGCAATCCACACCATTCGCATTTGACTATAGCTAACGTACATAGACGCCGAGGCCGCGCAAATCATCTTTGACCCTACAAAGGTCTCATACGCACAACTCCTAGAATTCTTCTACAAGACGCACGACCCCACGACCCTGAACCGCCAGGGTCCCGATACCGGCCCCCAGTACCGCTCTGCCATTTACTTCCACAACGAGGAGCAGGAGAAGATCGCGCGCGAGGTCACAGAGAAGGCCAACAAGCAATGGTGGAAGGGCGGCATCGTTACCGAGATTGCGCCCGCTGGAAAGTGGTGGACTGCTGAGGAGTATCACCAACTCTACCTCCACAATAACCCCTCTGGCTATGAGTGCCCGAGTCACTTCATGAGGCCATTCCCACCTCTGGAGTAAATAAATATTCGAGGATAATTGCATTTTGGCTTAGCAGACGGATAGCAATGGCACCAATGATGATATCAGGAAACTTAACTTGGAATGAGGCGATGAAAGGACACAAATTCAACATATACCTAGTCACAATATTAAACATTTTAAAATCCACTCCACTCTGATCGTTTGAAGTTTTTATTTATTTATTTCTTATTTACTAATCCTAAAATTAAGAAATTGGAAAATCCTTCCACTTGTAGACCGGTTTCAACAAAAAACAGGAGAGGGGTTCATTATCCTCCATCCGAGTAATAATCCTTTTGCTAAAAAATAATACAAAACGCCTATAGCGCTGGTTCTATGCAACTCCATCACCAATCGCTTACTTGCGTCGGTTCTGCTGCATCATCAGGATCTGAACCATGCGGATGAAGATGTTGAGGAAGTCAAGCTCAAGAGAGATACTCTCGTTGACGGGGTCACGGCGGATGACACCAGCCTGGGCGAGACGAGCGTGGTGGAGGACCTTCTGGACATCGTACAGAGTGAAACCACCAAACACAGCAAGACCACCATACAGCCAGATGCTCTCAGTGAAGGCAAGGGTTCGGATAGCGGTGGCGGGGATGACGAGAGGGGCGAGACCAGAAGCAGCGACGATGGCGGCACCAGCCAGGAGAGGGCCACCAATGTAAAGGTACTTCTCCTGCTTAGCAGTGGCACCAACAACAGCGAGACCACCCATCATGGCAATGGTGTAGAGACCGGCACGTCCAAGAAGAGCGGGAGGAACGAAGGCGAGAAGGGGAGCGACAAAGGCAGCCTGAGTGGCGTTGAAAGCGGTCCACAGGGCGTACTTGGGGATGTAGCTGGGAACCGTTAGTAAAATGTTCCAAATTTTAGCATTGATTAAATCAACAACTTACTTGTCAGGGCTGATAGATCGAGTTCCAATCATGGTGGCAAAGCTCAGAGCGAGACCACCAATTCCAACAACCCAAGGGTTGGTGACCATGATTCGGTAAACGAAGCCAGTCTGAACCATTTGCCGAGCCGTCAATCCGATGATACCAATTCCGAGACCAGTGTGCAAGAAAGTGTTGTTCAAGTATTCGCGCTCGTAAACGGGCATGCCGCCATCCTCGCGGGTCTCCCGGTTGAAGATAGCATTGATGGCGACGAGGGTACCACCAAAGATGGCACCTCCAACCAAGAGTCGTCGGCTCGTCGACTGAGGCGCTGTAGCAGCTCCCGCAGCTTGCTGGTTGTAAGATCGACCGCCAGCGCGGCTCGTTCGCTGGAAAGCATTGCGGGTGGCCGCGGATGTGACGCGCGATGTGAAGAAGTTGGCCGTGGGCTTGGACTGGACGTGGAAGCTTCGGACGGATGCGGTGTTGCGGAAAGCAGTCTTTGAGAGCTCAGGAAGCCTCTGCGCAAGTCGCGCAGGGCCCTGGCGGACAGTCATTGTGAAGGACATCGTCGTTCTGGCGATGCAGGTGTTGGGAGCAGAAGAGAATGCGATATGCAGTCCTTTACAAAGGAAAAGGTTGAAGCGGGGACGGGGAATCGAGAGTATTATACCAGTAAGTCCCCGGTAAAAGAATGGAACCCACCTCAAGCATGACGTTGGTTCCGGCTGTGGAGCCCGCCCAAAATCCGACATCACGTGGACGTGTCGGTGGAATATTGTGGAAAGAACCGGCGCCTCTCAGTGACTCAGTTGGTCATCACTCTCGGCGGCTACGGGCTCTAGTCTAAACTCCAGGCGCCGTCGGATTTACTGGTGTTAGGCTATGGGAATAGTTACATCACAGATACGATACTGTCGCAGGCCTTGACGTTAGCTTCTTTCTAGCCTCTTCTATTTTCGGCTGCTTCTTTCCAATTCCAATATTATTATGAAGGATATCAGTCAACACCTCCATCCATCAAGGGTATCTACTAAGCATCCTTTGCCCCAGCATTCATTCACCCCGTTGCATCATGCTTTCTCTCTACCCGAATATGCGTTACATCGCACGAGACTTGATATGTATGTAGTAATGGCAAATGCTCCACGACTTTGACGCCAATACTGCACAACATAGATCCAATGCTTTCCTTTCCATTCCAACTCAATTCCCAATCATTTCCTCAAAATGTCCCCCAAGACGCCGTCCTTTCTTTATCGTAAACTTCCAAATCCTTTCTCAATGACAAATCTCACGGGTCGTCGTGCTCTCTTGGCCCTGTATCCAAACGCAGATCGTGGCATAAAGTTCTGCGATGTGAGCATAGCAACGCTCATGGCCTTGGGCGCAGGACTGTCATCTTCGGATTGTCCCTGTCCAGAGGTTTCGCTTGGCGTGGGTTCCGTAGGACGTTGACCAACGCGGTCATCAAACCCCCAATTCGAAACACCACCGGCTCGGATCCAAGACTCCAAGTTACGGCATTGACTGACATCCATCCAGTTTAGTCGCCCGCAACCGTTGAGGACATTTTCAACGCCTCGGCCAGTGACACGCACACAGCCACGGACACTGAGCGCCTCCAAATCGTTCAAGTGGAGTGCCACACTTTCCAAGCTTCCATCACTAACCGCACTTCCGCAGAATGCCAATCGCAGCTCCCGCAACTTTGGCAGACGGAGAGCGACAACCTCTGTCGCCGTGTCAGAGAGTGCACAGCAGAACGAAAGGTCCAGATGTGTAAGGTTCTTGGCTGAGTTGACAAGGGCAACCACCGCGTTGTCCGAGAGATAGGTGCAATCAGCTAGGCACAGCCTAGACAGCTTTTCAAACCGGAATGGCGCCCATGATTGAAACCCCGCATCCGTAATCGACGTGCAACGCGTAAGGGACAACGACTCGATCCGGTTCGAAGCATGGGCTGCCAAATGTGCCATAGAACGATCTGTGATGTGCTTGCAATAGGAGAGGTTGAGGCGTTTGAGTTTCGGGCACCCAACCACTGTACCCGGGGGCAGAACATGTTGCGCGGCCTGCTTCTGTTGCTGCTGCTTGTTTCGCGATCGAGCTGCGGAACTTGAGATGACGACTGATTTCGAAGGTGGAGGATCGGGTACAACCCAGCCAACAACGCGGCCTAGAAGATTATCACCGACCTTGCGGCAGTTGCTCCAGTCAACTTCTTCTAGTCCCTTTGCGTTCTCGCTCATCTCCAGAATCTGGTTCGCCGAAACGTCCCAAACTGATTTCATCTTCCACTTCTTGACATTTTTGCCACAGCTGCGCCATAGAGCTCCGAATCCTTCATCCGTTATATGAAAGCAATTATTCAGGTCAATAGACAGAGCGCGCGTGCCAATGAAGGGGGCAAGCACCTTGATCAGGACTTCGTCAGTAATCTTGCGGTTGTAAATCGAGAGGTCGACATCTTGGCAAACTTTGGGGGATGTAGTCAAGAGCTTACGCCAGTGTGTGCTAACAAGGCGCAGTCGAAACAGCTCTCCTATATCCACGTGCTTGAAGATGTAAATTAGGATCTCATCTGAGAGCACCGGCTTGCTCATAGTGATTGGTCGGGTGGGCAGAGTCGTCCGTACTCGCTTTGCCGGGACGTCGTCATCGTCAGCTGAAGCATCAGAAAACGCAAATTTGATAGGCGTTACCTCTGAGAGGCGAGACCTGGCACCATTGGTCGTTGGAGACGAGCTGTCTGTTGGAGGCACTGGCGGTGCCAGCGAATGTCGTCTTCGGTTTCGGATATTCTCCATATTCACGCTCAAGAACGGATCGGGGTCTTTAGGCGCTATGTTGCTTGTATCATCTTTCGCTGGAGACCCAGGTTTGGACGGCGTAGTAAAGGTGAGGTCAGGGAGGGATGCTCTTGTTGGTGTCGTAGGTGTAGGCGGGTCAGATTTGTTGGCCTTTTCCTTAACATCAACATCAACCATAACAACGTCGTCGCTCTGCTTCTGATATCGCAATCGTGCAGTTTCTTTGACCTGTGTCAGAATGTCCGAAGGGCAGCGTCTCCAGAATTCGTCGAGGACATCGCCTGTAATCATGATACACTCCACAGAAGTGATAGATCTAACAGTGGCTGTTCGACCTCGGGACAATCCAAGACTTGCAACTTCGCCAAAGTATTGGCCTGCCTTCAATCGAGGTCGTTTTGGGATGGCCTTGGCCTTATTCTGAATGTTGTCGTCGTAAACTGGCTCATCATGAATGACCTCCGCCTCGCCACGAACAATGAAGAAAATTTCGTTTCCTGGTAAGCCTTGGCGAACGATATCTGTAAATGGGGTATAAGATTTCGGTTGGACACTCAATCCCAGGAAATGCAGAATATCTGCAGGGAGTGTAGAGAAGAGCGGTAACTCCTTAAGTGTTGTTCGAATATTGATTTGACCGCTTCCAATCGCACTACCAGCAGCTGGGTCCTCCATGATTCCAGGGCTTGGGGACTTTCTCTTCTTGTTGTTGACGACAGCACCGTCCTTGATAGCACCCCTTTCTCCGGTAGAGACCTCTCCGGGAGCAGCTTCTCGAGCGCTGAAGTCTCCCTGAGGGGATTTGACCAATCTGCCACTTTCTTGTCGCTTCTTTTTCAGAAGGTTCAAGCGTTCTTGTGCCTCTTCTCGAATCGCCTTCTCCATTTCTGGGAATTTAGGTATCACGGCATGCAAATCCTCTTTCTTAAGCACTAGCAACAGACACTTCGTGCGCGCTACGATAGTAGCTGTCCGAGGCATCTGCATCAAAACGCCAATTTCTCCAAAGAACGATCCGGGATTGAGCTCAGCATAGACCGCCTCGCCATCACGCGAAGTAACAGCAACTACTCCTCGAACCAACCAATACATTGCCTTGGCTTCGTCTCCTTCCGTCACGATGTGGTCATTAGGGCTTTGGATTTGAGGCTTCAGGTGATTTCCTATAGCAACAAGAAACTCTTCCGGAGCTGACATAAAGAGGGGGAAGGATCTGATGCGGTCAACCAGATCTAGTGGCATGTCTCGGATAAGCGATGCTGTGAGCGGCGAAGGCCGCACTGGCCGCGTTGGGTTCGTTTCGACATTGAAAGACCGAATCAATGAAATCGAGTCTGAGGATGTCGCAGCAGCCGAGGCCTGCTGATGATGAGCCAAAGCCCTATAAGGCGATGGCGAGCTTGGGGAACGGCCTCGCCTCATGGTTCCGGGTATGGCAAATAGCGGTGTTGCTAGAAGTCAGCGGGATCGCAACGACGAGGACAATTGCGTCCCCTCCAGCAAGCTCTCGAGCCGCCGCCGCAGCTCAGGGTGAAAGTTTCTTGGCCTTTGATCTTTGTTCTTGGCTTTGTATCTCCAAGGTTATGACGCGGGAATGTCAAGTGAAACTTGGAGAGTGGATCAAGGTACAGTCATGCTCCGGTGTGACGTTGAGAAGTAATCCTTGAGGAGAATAAGATGATCGCTTTTGTGCAATCGTTTTGCCGACTGTGGACGCACAAAAGGCTTGTGTTGAAGCCCAGGCTCGATCCGTGGGCCCCGTGATAGGTAGAGGGGCGTAGAAGCTGCAGTCACAGACTGAATATCAAGGTAGAAGTCGTACAGGGTTCCAAGGCGGCGGTTTGAATATCTTTTTCGTAACACGAGAACAAGGAGCGAGCTGTTGTGCAGGTGATGGCGTAGATGTTGAACGTCAAGAATGATCGCGTGGATGGATCGAAGGTGGCTTTCAAGGAGTGTAAGCGATGACGGATGGCAGACAAAGAATGGAGACTCGTGTTGGGACTTACCAAAGCTTAAGCGGAAGCCAAGAAACGAAGGTTATCTGATTCTCACGGATAGAGGTTAAAGAAGAAGAAAGCTGGTGGGGAGCTGTCAAGAAGCAACAAGGAAGCTATTGTAAGAGTGGCAATTGGCGAAGCTCGAAGAGGAAATCGGTTGAGGAAGGTCAAGTCGAGGTCAAGTCAAAGGAGCATGCACAGTATGTATGTAGGTAGGTAGGAGATAGATAGATCCGCATGGGAAAAGATGGATTCCAGTGCCAGTTCTGGCCGCCACATGAACGACGCCCACTCAAGACCACGACCACGACACAGAAGGCCCCTCTTGCATTCGACACGCCCACTCACACGCACAAGGAAAGTTTGGTGTGGGGTAGTTAGGCAAAGTACCTACAGTACAGCACTGTAGGTACTATCCTGACTTAGCTGGGCGGGCGGGCAGTGCCGTCACACACGGTGAAGGAGCGTGTAAGAAGCGAGCAAAAGAACAAGGGCCCCTGTGAAAGTGAAGCTTTGAGTGGAGAAGTATGAGCAAGCCAAAAGCAAGCAAGCAAGCATCGGTAATGCAAGCAATTCAACGGGAAAAGAACGGTTTCGAGAGTCAAATTTTGGTTAATCGCCGAACGGCACAGAAATTGACTCTCGCAATGATGCGACTGTCGATAAACTGAGATGCCCTAGGCTGCCCGCGTGGTGGTGCCGGTACCTTGGCACAAGCGCATGTAGCTAAGATAGTCCCAGTACCAGCTATGTACAGTACATTAGCAAACTATTGCCCTGTACCTAAAGTTAGTGGCGTCTTAGGGCAGTGGACATCCCATCACAAAGTGGAACGGAGCCAGCCCCGGAGCTGCTGTTGGGAAGAAACCTGAGGGTCAGTGCGTTGAGGCGCTTCGGTGGATGCTTCGATAAAGCTTCAGTGGGATGCGATGTGCTGTTTGCTGCTCGTCATGGACCTTGACCAAACCCTTTCAAGGACCCCGATAATTGACTTCTCATCCTCACTAGCGAGCGGCACCAAGCGCAGATGACCGAGCGCGCACAGGGCGCTTAACGGTTCACTGGTACCTTTCTTTTGATGTTTGGCAGGGGGTAGAATAATCTGACCAAAAACAACATGTATGAGAGCACAGAGCTGATGCTGCGGAAGCGACTCCGATAGCTCGCTTCTCCTGATTCCATACAGTATTCCATGCATGGCCAGGACATACCTATGTAATTAAAAATGTCCCATCAGTTTGACGAAGCCGTGGTTGACGGTGAGCCATGGTCTTTTAGGGTTAGTAGTGGTCGTCTTCTGCCGTCATCATTTCCCCCCTCTGCTACGTATATGTCGATCCTGATCGTCGGATCCGTGCAGCCAGCCTCCAGCCTACCGGGAAAGGGGCCAGCCATGTTATGCTATCGGTCAGAAGACCATCATTCTGGTGATATATCCGATATGGATGGTTGTCATTTGCCTCGGCAAGCTGTGAGGAAACATGGCCGTGGGAGCTCGTTTTGAGAAGTTTGATACATGTCGTGATACCATCTGTACTGACATTTTGATGAGTGTTTTGTCAAGAGATTCTCCCTTTTGCATTGACCTCTTGTCATGCAGATGCTGCGACAGTTAGCGTTGGCTGTGGCTGAAAATAGATACATGGCTTGATAATTTGCAGCTTCATTCGGGCACGTTCGCATCGCACTGCCAATGTCAATGCCAGATGCGGCATCTTGTCGGGGTGAGATCCTTGCAAGATGCGATAGATAGAAAGCTCTGCGGAATCATTTCGTGAAACGTTTCGTCATGGTGTTTCATGTCTGCGGGCTGTGGGCGTCAGTACCTACCTATCCCCCAACAGATCAGTCTGCAGAAAACATGCAGCGATTGTCGTGGGAAAACTGCAGCCTTGTAAGGCGACCTGCATCAATTGCTTCTTCTGACGTCCAAAGATTGCTCAATCACAAGCAAATAATGAATGTATGTAATTCTTTTCGGTGTTGTTCGTAGGCTGAGACAGGGTCTCTAAAGGTTTTGAGGCCACCTACAGGGTTCTTAGCCGTGATCTTTCTAGAAGGTAGCACTGACCCAGGGACAGCGGTCAGGCAACGCAATGACCACCTTGCCCTGGTCATGGAAACTCGCTAGAAGAAGGAGAAGAAGGAATGAATTTGTTGTAATACTATGTAGGCCTGGGTCGTATTTCCAGGTCATCAAACCAAATGCAGGTCCTAGCTTATTAAATATGCGCTGGAAAAAAGCAGGGCAGCTTGCTGAGATTGTGCATGGCAGCTACCTAGGTAACCTAGGTACCCAGGCTCTTTTTCAACTTCGGTTAAACCACACTTTGTCAGATGCATGGGATATTGGATGCTATTGAAGAACCATCCATAAGGTAGTTTCAACCAGAGCCCGCTCTTACAATTTTGAACTTTCAACGACTTCAAGAGCCTCTATCCTAAACGATACAAATACTATTTCGATACCTTACCTTACCTTAGTAGGTACCTAATTTAATTAGCCTTAGTTTAGGGGACCCTTTACTTTATTTTAGTGTCCTCTTGCTCCCCGAGAAGATGCAGACCAAAGAACATATATACATCAAGCCAGAATGCGACCTTTGCGATCAAACTATTCACACCGGCGAGTATACTGTAGCCTGTGGGAAACCCATCTCATATGTTTCTTCCATCATGCCGATCTAACGTCGTCGTAACTAGTGCTTGGGAACGGGGATGGCCTCAGCCCGTCATATTTGACCAAGTTCCGATTTCCAGAGCCTCAGGATGTCGTTGAAATGGCAGACGAGCTATTACTATGCCAACGTCTCCAATGCAAGATGTGCGAAAAGGCTCATACTCATTCATCCGTGGCAATACATGCGAATTGTTACCGTGTTTTTCAGCAGTCTTATTGTCGGGAAGATGCCATGGACGCCATATGGGTCGCTTCAGCATGGAAGTCCCCGTGGCGACACCGACCTCCCCAGCGCAAGCCTCGACTTGATCTCACTGACATGACGTTGGTGCCAATAGGAGGGCCAGTTGCCGAGGCTATTGGTATCTCAGGCCTGGCGCTGTTGCCGCCAGAAGTGCTCCAAGTAGTCAGGTCTTATATCCCCGATAGTCTCCTTTGGCAATATTCTCTCATCCAAAACATTGCTGAGGAGATGTCACGGCCCTTCCCAAATCCCTTCGAGCCTCAACATGATGCTACTCGCTTTTCTCTGGCGGCAGTGAAAGCTTGGAAACGCGAATCGAAGGGGGTAGATACCACTTGTGACGAGAGTAAATCAGAATCGTTCATTGTCAGACTTACTGTTGACTGTCTTGGCTTGAAAAAGATCCAAAGACTACATAATTGGCCAGAGTATAACCACACGCGGTCCAACACTTGCACATACGTCTTTTTCACACAAGGGCAAGCGGATAGCTCTTTCATTTATTCAAAGGTTGGTCATCACTTGACTACATGGGACCGTTCATTAATACTAAGCAAGTTCGGTCGAACTTTCATCGATAATCGTAATGACTCTCGAGACTTCCCATTTTGGGACACGCCTTGCCCTCCCTTGAGGGGATTGACAATGTTTCCGCGGCCAGATCGTCCAGGTTCTATGCGATACCGCACTGTCGATCTCCTCGATACCACGGGACTTACTTTCTTCTTTCTGAAAGGTTTCATACTGGCAGTTCACTCCCACACAGCGAGCGCACCAGTTGCAGCAACAGCTATACAACATTTCTCTCGATATGAACAAGGCTGTATGATATGGACGCACATCCCACTATCCAGCGCTGACATCCTCCTTCGGATCGGTGTAGTGGACACTTGGCAAAGAAGTATAGAGGTAAGTTTGCGTACCATGTAATCGATCTTTCTCACATCAGTAGATATGTACCAAACTTACTGGAACCTACCTCTTTGGCCCTTACGGCTGTTATACGGACACTGGCGATGTATCGGGCAATAAGCCATCTGTGCTTGTTCATAATGTACCGATTGAGAGAGTCGGCGGTTCACTCGGTATAGTTACTGAGCATAACTTTGAGAGCGAACCCTTGCTGGCGTTTCCTCGCTACCATAACGACGACATTGATCCCCTGGGTCCGGTCTGTATTACCACTATAGCTCCTGCGAAAGATGTCACTCATGCTGAGGTCTATTATGATTGCAGCAATGGGTATTGTAGAGGATTGCTTCTGAAGTATGCAAACGGCGCTCGGCGGGCGATAGGGCAATGCCGGGTTGGTATCGACCCCTATAAATCTTATGAAGAGCCGACCTGGTTCTGTTACCGCGAGGTCTATCCAGAATCATCCGAAGCAACCGGAAGTTGTGTTATTGAGTGTACGACTGGCACGAATGACCACAAGCATGAACCTTGCGACATTGATGATTGGCTGTGTATGCGCGCACAAGCAGGATTGTATCTTGAGTTCCTGTGTGACAACAAGGCAGACACTTTTGGGATGTACATTCGACATGATGAGGAAGAGGACGATGACTGAAGCCTATTCGTTTCTTTCTTGTCCCTGTAGAAAACAAGCCGAATCCGCCATATATAGACTATTTCACGTCATCCTCATACCGATGTCCATGGGCGGGGACCGGAGGACGTGGCCAAGAATGATAACAGAAGCAAAAGCACCAGGTCTTTTCAGCTCTCGAGATAACGTTAGAGGTTTCTGCTAGCAGGATACCAGTAGACCCAATAAACCACAGGAGCCGAGAACCAGACCTGAGGTGCCAAAGGCTCCTGATCTAAAGCAGTCTCAAGTCTGTCAAACATATACTGAGTTATTAGAAACTTACTTCGACCTTTCTATTCTTGATATATGAGGTCCTAAGTTTACTTGCCTCCGCTAGGCCGCCAAGGCCAGCCTCAGTTGTTTGTAGCACAAGAGCCCCAGAGTCCATCTACACATTCTCGAGTACGATCACAGCTGTTCTCAAGCGCCTGGGTACACTCCGGTTGACCTTTGGGCACCTTGAGATAAACCAGAGTGCTTGGGCGCCAGGGGGAGTTTGGTCCCGATATGGAGAGGTATTGACAATAAACAATGATACAAAACTATTTTGGGTCTTGTAACTAGGATAATTACAGATTAATTACGGGCAAATGAAGAGTTGATGGGCAATGCGGATTTGATGAGTTGAAGGTGGAGATCAACCAAAATGTATGAGGATGATGGCGGTATGAAAGGAAGACGAAAATAAAATATGATGAGGGAGCTAACAGTAGAAATGCCGAAAGTACACATTCTGATAAGAAGTTCTTTCCTGCATTGCCTAACATTAGTACCTAGGTACTACCTACCTAGGTACTGACCCTAGATACCTTAGTTAAGGTATCGAGGAAGGTTTACTCCTAAATACATCACCAGGCAGTTATCAAACAGTTAGAAAAAGCAAAAGGCATAAGGAAGAAGAGCAAATTAGACTTGATACAGGCACGTATAACTAAGAGTTTTGATGGAGACTTTCAATCCCATATCCTGTTTTGTTCAACTGGCTATACTGCCGGACTACATCCATGTACTAAGCTAGGCATCGAGGTGGCATACACATCGAGATGGACTGATAAGGTAGCCTCAGCCTCAGCCCCCCCCCCCCCCCCCCCCCCCGAGCCCCCTCTCCTTGTTTTAAGTCGACAGTTGTATAGTTAATCCTTACCGTATACATAAGTTCTTTGCGATTATTCAAATCAATCGAGCGTGAGCATGTGCACAGTGATTGTGATTGTTTATTATTCGTCGCTATATCCGGACGCCCATTGAACCCTTCAAAGCAGCCCAGTCAAGCTCCAGAACTGGCATAGGCTTCCCTTTCTATCTAAAGCGATAATAGTAAACATGATATGGAGCTCTATATCCCCAAATTCTTCAACTCCTATTTACACGGTTCTCATATAAGTAGCCTTTCTAGCAGCCACACCACAGCACAGCCACAGTCGCTCCCCACGGCAACCCAAGTTCTCCTTTAAACTGTTCGTTTAATTAAAGCCAAAGACCAGGTAACAAACCTTCAATACCAATAAACTTGAGCAGTTATTTTCTTTCTCACATATTCACCTCCCATCGACACACCCAATGAACCTATTTCTTGCCGTCAACCATCATGTTCATGGACGAGGATTTTACTACAAGTGATATGGAGGAGGCCTTGGAGGAGGAAGATGAGGGCGAAGAACCATACAAGAGGTTGAAACACATTTATCTCAAATCAGATTGCAGCCTTTGCAATCAACCAATGGACGCAGATCAATGGTGTCTAGCATGTAAGATTGAATAGCTTGTCTCGACACTATCCTCTACTGCATGTACTGAACTAACAATTTCATGCAGTAATTGGTAACCCTGAAGGGACAAAACCAGTCAAGTGCACAAAAAAGTTCCAATATCCTAGAACCCGCGAAACTGTTCGCGTTAGGGGAATACTACCATTATGCCAACGTAATGAGTGTAGGAGGTGCTCAAAGTCTCCTCCTTCTGTGACAATACACGCTATTTGTTATCGTGTATTTATGAAGGAGTATCGACAAGAGAGTGCAATGGAGCGCATATGGGTTGCATCATGCTGGAAGTTCCCATGGATACACGACCCTGTTCAACTTACACCTCGACTCAGTCTCGATAACACCACCAAGCCGTCAGTGAGGGCTTCTACCGCAAGAGCTTTTGGGATACCAGAACTGGCAACTTTGCCGCCAGAGATTTTGCAAATGATCAAGTCATTTGTGCCGTATCACCCGCTGTGGAAGTTCAGCTCCATCCAAAATGTTGCCAAAAGTATGTCTTCGTCTGGAAATAATACTGAGAGTTACCCGTTGGCCGGCATCAAGTCATGGCAACGCGGACAACCAGTTGTCTGCGATAAAGGCGAATTGAAAGAATTCATTCTTAGACTAACTGTTGATCACGATGGCCTCAGTCAAATTGAGAAACTGGAGAGCTGGCCCGAGTACAGTCAGGGTCGGTCTAATGCTTGTGCGTATCTCTTCGTCGTGCCCTTCCGAGCAGCAGATTCACATATTGATCTCAAGGTATGTTCAAAAGCCTCCGCCGAGCATGAGCGTCACTAATGTTCAAGTTAGTTTGGGCGAGCCTTTCTCAGAAAGTCTATGATGTTCGGATTCGGGGAATTTTGGGACACACCGACACCTCCGGAAAACGGGCTGAGCATGTTTGCTACACCAATTTTGCGCAGGGGTGCTGTCCGTTACCGAACGGTAGATCTTTGTGATATCACCGGTCTGACATTCTTTTACTTCAGAGGTTATTTAATGGGGGTTCACGCTCACACAGCCGAATCCCCAACAGCAAAAGCCACCTCGGATGAGATTTCAACAATAGATCCGAAGTACTTGATGTGGGCGTATGTACCAATTTCGAGTAAAGACAGTCTTGTGAGGATTGGTGTACGCGACAGTTTAACTATATATGTGCCTCCATCGTTTTTAAAACCAACAGTGCTGGTAAGTCCCTAGGTAGAGCATCCTCTTTCGTCCCAAAGCTCACATCAACAGATATCAACCCAGCTCGCCGGTGATTTTGTGCTAGGTCCTGATTATGGATATGCCGAGGAAGAGTACTTATCAGGAAAGAAGCCGACCGTGTTTGTGTACAATGTTCCGCATAAAAGAGGCTATGACATATATGGAGCAGTAAGTGAAAAGAAAGGTGACGAACCTTCAGCACGATTCCCCCAGGCTCATGCCACGGGAGGGTGTCCCCCTTATCGCGGCCGCCTTTATTTCGAAGCCCCCGCAAAGGAAATTGTTCACGTCGATGTCTATTACGAGGAGGCCACCGGATATTGCAGAGGACTCCTCCTTGAGTACGCCAACGGCGCTCAGCGAGCATTGGGCCAATGCCGAGTCGGAGTTGATCCCTTCAAGTCTTATGATAAACCAAACTGGCTTTGCTATGCCCATAGCTTCGACGACAAGCCATTCGATCGGATTATGCAATGTAAAGTCGAATGCAGCACTGGTTCGGATAGTCATGACCATGATGAAAGGGGTATGTTCTCTCACTGGGCATGTGCTCCCTTGGAAGGGACTCTCGAGTTCGCGTATGATCATAGAATGGCTGGACTGCTGTCATATGTCGACATTGAAGAATGAACATGTCGATATTTTACAAACTGCATCGTCAGAAGCAATGTTAATACATGCGGATGGTTTCAATACTGCATAGGTACATGCCCATCTGGTCTCAGTCATATCAGCCACCCAATCTTATTGGATGTTGACATCGAGACCCTTGTAATGCAATACGCAGTGCTACCAACCACATCACGTCCACACACTTTGCTTCTGCTGTGTGATTGACCTTGTTCTTCCATCATCACGGCTACACACCGCTTTTCGTTATCTCCTCAACTGGTCTCAACAAGGAACGGAAAATGTCAGACGCAGATAGTTTCGGCGACTCGCAAGCAGAGACGGAATCAATGATCGATGAGTCTGATGAAGACACATCAGATTGGGACGCAGTACATGTTGCTGTCAGACCAACCTGTGGTCTTTGTTCTCAGTTCATCGGCCCATACGACTATGCTATAGCATGTAAGACTCTCATACCCCAAATCCCTTCTTGCCGAGGCCAGTCTTTTGTGTTGTTGACGTCTCTGCTATAGTGCTCAATGGCCAAGGTGACCGCCATGGCATTCGTCCTAGTTATTGCACAAGGAGATTCCGATTCCCTCGAGCAGGAAAAATCATAGTGAAGGGTGATTCATTCCCCTTGTACAATGATGAGCCTTGCCGGGACTGCAAGGGATCACCTGAGTCAGTCACAATGCATTTGGAATGTTATTGCTTATTCCTGGAGACATATCACGACAAGCCGGCCTTGGAACGTGTTTGGGTTGCAGCAGCCTGGAGAATCCCGTGGGTTGTACGCTCTTCTCCATCCATGCCACACCTTGGTTTTATTGAGCCCGGGCTGGTATCAATAAGCTCTTCCACTGCAGAAGCCTTAGATATACCGCAACTGGCAACTGTGCCATCTGAGGTTCTTCAGCTCATAGCAGCTTATTCACGCGAGAGTCTTGTCTGGAGATATCCGATTATCAAAGCCAGAGCAGAGGAATTATCTAGGTTCGATGAGAGCACATCTGAGGACGATGACATGCTGTATAATCTAGGTACTGTGATAAAATGGCATCGAGGAGAGAATGCAGAGTTCGACGAAAGTCCACCAGAGTCTTTCGTGTTCCGGCTCACCCTCGATTTCTATGGGCTACTCGACATAGAGAGACTACCTGACTACCCGGAGTACAGGAGCTGTCGATACCAAACTTACAAGTACTTCTTCATTGACTCTGATGAAGCGGAACGTACTTGGATATATTTCAGAGTAAGTCCTCAATCTTGCATAATCTCCTGTCTTTTGAGCTACTAACATTGGAGAACTAGCTTGGACAAGCGCGGATGAAACTGAGTCCCGCATTGTCAAGACCTGTTCAACTTTGGGACATACCAAGTCCACCAAGTCCGCGCACCAAAGGGCTTGAGGTTCTCTTATACCCACGTCGTGTAGAGGCTACTTGCATTCGCACCCTCGATCTACGCAATATTACTGGCATTACCTTCTTTTACTACAGGGGCACTTTGATGGGACTCCATGCTCACACCCTCGAAGACCCGACAGCGATGACTACTGTCAGGGAGATTCTCTCGGATTATGAGCCCTTCTTCGTCTGGATATACATGCCCATAGCACGCGGCGATCGTATCATGAGGTTTGGCCTTCGGACTTGGAGAAACGACCGCTCGGAACCGGCGGCCCATCACATGGCATTATTGGTTAGTTCTCGCTTATGAGGTGGCTTCTTGATACTAACCGGGTGTCTAGATGACCACGAAGCTTGCTGGCGACTTCTCTCTCGGTCCAAATTTCAATGAAGAAGACATGAATTACATCTTTCAAGGAACACCTACCGTTCTTTTTCACAACACACCAGCAAAGGGGGGGATTACACTGTTAGGCTTAGCAGGTCACGAAACTCAAGAGAGGCTACGCGCCCCTAGATTTCCCATCATCGCCTTCTCGATTGATCATTTGCTCAATGGAGGCAATGCTATTTCAGTGGACATTCCACTGAAAAAAGCTGTCAGAATTGACATTTTCACTGAATGGTCCACTGGATACTTGAGAGGCTTCATTCTCGAGTATGAGAACGGCGCACAGAGGTCCGCAGGGCAATGCCGAGTAGGGATTGACCCGGTCACGGTTTGTCACAGACCCGTGTCATTCTGCTACCGCACGCTTTATGGGGGAGATCTTGACAAGAACAAACACTATGAACTTGTATGTTGCTCCGAGACGGGTGATCACCACTATGGTCATGGATTTGATAACGGGCCGTGGACTTGTTCAGATTTCGGACTGTACGCTAAGGTTTGGTGCGACGACGTAACA
Source organism: Fusarium sacchari (assembly GCA_017165645.1). NCBI lineage: Eukaryota > Fungi > Ascomycota > Sordariomycetes > Hypocreales > Nectriaceae > Fusarium > Fusarium sacchari. The sequence continues at coordinate 3,790,726 of JADANP010000003.1, forward strand.
TCCGACCTGTATGCATTTACTCCTAGGTCTCGGGAGTTTATAGTGGTAGAGTAGGATTGGTTTCAACTGGTGGGTTAGTTTCTCTATCATCATGATCAATGCTCTTCTTATCTTTGACGAAATATCTCGGAGGCACTACTGATCTGGAATAAACATGTGAATGCCATCATATGGTAAAACCAACCACATAACATATAGCTCAAGAACAATTCCGCCCACTAGGCGTAGGAGGTGTCAACTATCTAGCCTCATTGCAGCGAGTATCAAATCCGCAGCTGGCCAAGATGACGTCCAGTTTCTGTTCTTGACAAAGTTGAGCCTTAGAAGAGACGGAACATTTTGGACTATGTGCTCATAGGTCTATTAATTATTTAGTGGTCGAAATATGAGGAGTGCCAAGGTCATGAGCTTGTATGAATTTACAAGCAGGACACATAGTATGTAGCCTGGGAGTATAGCCTTGTTGAACAAGATAGGATGGAGAACTGCATACAGCAGCCGTAAGTCCATAATACTACCACAAGACTGAGGCGCCTCTCATCTTTTAAATGAAAATCCAAAAAGCAATTCTTTATTGAATTAAATTGTGAGATGTGACATCCATGGATATAGTTCGGCCACACCTCAGGAGGTTGACAGAACCCCTGTCATTTAATAGCATTAATTACACGCCACGTTCTATTGTTATTGTTTACTATCCAAACCTTTTTTTTTTTTTTTCATCTTCAGCCCCTTTCTGTGAGCATACAAATTTCAGATTTGTCCCTACCTTTCTTCGTAATAGATTCTTGAATTTCATCAGTCGCGACATGTCTGACCACGGCTTACCAGATGCACCTCAGTCACCGCGTGATTTGAGCTATGACCCTGATAGATATGATTGGGAGGACATAGTCGACAACGCTTGGGACCCAGATAGGCACATCTGCCTACAGGACCAATGCGACCTTTGTCTTGTCGATATAGCACCGGATGATCTGGCCATTGCCGGTATGTGTCGTGGGAGATATGGGCTGCCATTGCTATGCTGACACAATCAACCACCTTATAGTAACATGCGAAACACATCTTCGCCCTTCATACTGCACCAAGTTGTTCAGATTTCCCGCCGGCAAGGGGGAGTTTCAACCTGATGGAGAGACGTGGATTCTATGCCGGGATGCTAAATGCAATCAGTCAGCTGAAGCTGTGACGATGCATGCTTCCTGTTACCAACTCTTCTTTCGGCATTACACCCATGATAACCCCCTCAACGGTGTGTGGATTGCCACAGCATGGAGACATTACTTCAGTCCACGACTTGGCTTCAAGTTGCCAGACAACAGCCTCGTATCAGTGAGCCCCTCGATTGCCGCATCGTTGGGAATACCGCAGCTGGCTCTTCTGCCCCCAAGCCTTGTCCAAGATATCAAGTCCATGTCCCCTGATAGTCAGGTTTGGGCTTACTTGGCTATCAAGGATCTTGCAGAGGGGACTTCATCTGCAGCTGGCCGAGATGACCTGTCTTGTATGCTTGACAAAGTCGAGTCTTGGACTAGGGGCCAGGGTGCACCTGTGCTGAGCGACAGCTTTGCTGGGGATTGGAGTTTCCGGGTCACGGTAGATCGCCGCGGTATACGCAACATTGAAAGAATCGTCGGTATCTCTTCCTACGCAGGTTGGCGGAGTGAAAGCCTCGCCTTCGCTCTGATACCCCCAGATCAAGCAATGAGAAGTTTAGTTGATTTCAGGGTTTGTAGCACAACCTCTTGTCATGATTATTCGAAATGCTAATCGTTTACTTAGCTTGGAGCAGCCCGCCTTGATATGTGGGGTGGCAGGCCAGTCCTGTGGGATACACCGAGTCCTCCTTCAGGGGGTAAAGTGGCATGGTTCACCGCATCTGGTCTATCGCAATTATGCAATACGCGTCTGCACACACTGGACTTGCGCAGCACCAGGGGCCTCACCTACTTCTACGTTGGGACTTCTCTGCGGGCTATTCATTCTCATACGTCTCGCTTCCCAACCGCGTTGACGACATATGCGCGTTTGCCCGAACACGATCGAAAGCATGTGGTTTGGGCTCATGTCCCTATCTCACCCAGCGATCGAGTTATCGGATTAGGCTTACGAACAAGCGGCACGAAAGGTGGATTTGACTCACCCTCTGTTCTGGTAAGTCTCATCTTTGCGAGGCGCAGATCATAATAGCTGATCAAACAAGATTCGTACTGAGCTTGCTGGTGATATTGTCATCGGCCCTCAGCCCAAGCCTGTTAGCCGCGACTTGCCTCTCGTGCTCATTAAGGATTACAGCGGCGATATTATACCAGAGTTTCTCACATACGGTTTGCCTGATATTGACGGTGAACATATGCTTCTCGCGGTGGATGGGGGGGAATCTGTACCTAACCCAGAGTCCACGGCTCGATTCCCTCCCAAAACATTATCAACAATAACCCACAGCTGCAGTTGCACTCTCCTCCAAACCCGGGTACCTCTCCAAGGGACCACCCGAATTGATATATTCACTTGCAAAGCCACGGGCTTCTGCAGAGGGATGCTCTTTGAGTACGAGGATGGTGCCCAGAGGGCTGTTGGTCAATGCCGTATCGGAATTGACAATGTAACCACCCACATCAATCCCACGAGGATTTGTTACAGCGATACGATGCGGGCTCATTGCTGTGACGGTGATGACGATTGTTCCAACGAAGAACATGAACCGCGGGAGGAGATGGGATGCACAGCGCATCAGGGTTCCAGGGTTGAATGCTACAGCAGCACAGATGATCATCATCACAACGATAGTGATGAGCATGTGGTCTGCGTGCCCATTGAAGGGTACCTCGACTGCCACTGGGATGACCGATGGACTCGACTGGATATACAAGAACATGCCCCTGCAGCCGTTGCGGCAATAATGCAAGTGGATATGAACGGCAGAAATCCCCGCGTATTCACGGTATAGTGCATCACAGCACATTCACAACCTCGGCAATACAGCTTCAGACATATCAGCTCAGCTGTGCTCTTCAGTTCATTTCTATAATATTGCATGTCCCATACACATAATTCCAGTCTACATCGTTTCGTTCAAATTCGCTAAATCTGTGTGACCCAAACAACAACATCCGTCTTTTACAGAACTAAACATCACATTTTATGAACCCAACGCCGAATGTTACGCGACCCAGATATGCATGCCTTCTCGTCAACTCGCCCTAAGTTCGCAGGAATGTCTTGAACACTTGCGAGTTGGTGCAGTCTTCATAGGGGTATCCAATCTTGCGCAAAAATGACTCCAGCTCAGGGACCTCATCGTCAGGACACAAGATGCCAGTAACAATCTTGCCCACATCACCGCCGTAGTTACGGTACTGGAACAGGCTGATGTTGAACTTGGGTCGAAGTGTCACGAGGAACTTCTCGAGAGCTCCAGGTCTCTCAGGGAAGGTGAACATGTATAGTCGCTCGTTGGGAACACCGGATCGACCGCCGACGAGGTATCGAATGTGACTCTTTGCGAGTTCGTCTTGTGATAGATCGGTTACGTTCATGTTGTTGGATTGGATACGGTCCATAAGAGAGCGGAGTTCCTCAGACCGCTGGTGGGCGGGAGCGGTCAGAGACACACCGATGAGGATGTTGGCGACTTCGTCTGTCGAGTATCGGTAGGTGAACTCAGTAACGGCATGAGGCATGATGTTGTTGATGAGCTCGGAGAATGCTCCAGGCTGTTCGGGAATCTGCACGGCAAGCAAAGCCTCCTTGCCCTCACCCATGGTAGCACGCTCAGCGACGAATCTCAGGCGGTCAAAGTTCATGTTGGCGCCTGACGTAACAGCAATGAGGTTGCGCTTCGAGTCGTTTGAGGGGTTCTGGGAGACGTATTTCTTGAGACCGGCGATGGAGAGGGCTCCAGCGGGCTCGAGACCGGATCGAGTGTCGTCGTACATGTCCTTGATGGCGGCGCAGATCTCGTCGGTCGTCACTTCAACAACGTCGTCGATAACCTCCTTGCAGATGCGGAATGTCTCTTCTCCAGGAATCTTGACGGCAGCACCATCGGCGAACAGACCGACCTCCTTGAGCAATACCCGCTCTCCTGCCTTCAGCGACTGCGCCATGGCATTGGCGTCGTGAGCCTCAACACCAATGATCTTGACGTGAGGAGCCATGCGCTTGACATACAGACCAATTCCGGCAATGAGACCACCACCGCCGACACCGCAGAAGATAGCCTCCACCTTGGCCATGTTGACCTGGCCAAACAATTCGTTTCCAATGGTTCCTTGACCGGCGATAACATACGGATCGTCGAAGGGAGGGATGTTGATAAGGCCATCTTGCACCTCTCTTCTCGCGCACTCCTCCTTGGCCGCATCGAAATCAGCGCCATGCAACACAACGTGGCCGCCCAAACGAGCAACATTCAAGTGCTTGATGCTAGGAGTCGCTTCGGGCATGACGATGGTCGCGGGGATCTTGAGCTTGCGTGCCGAAAAAGCGACACCCTGGGCGTGGTTACCGGCAGAACAGCACACAACACCCTTCCAGCTCTTCTTCGGGTCGAGATGGGCCATCTTGTTGTAAGCGCCGCGCAGCTTGAAGCTGAATACGGGCTGCTCGTCTTCACGCTTGAGGAGGACATTGCATTCGAGTCGGTTGCTGAGGTTGATAGCGTGTGTGAGGGGAGTGACCTTGCAGGCCTCGTAGACTCGGGATGTGGCGCTGGCGATAAGACGAAGGTACTGAGACAGTCAGCTTCGCAATTGGTATTAGTTGAGAGGGTGTTATACTCACATCAGGGTATCCTGTAGGAAGGAGATATTCGTCAGGCACAATCTCCTTAATGCGCGCCCGCTTCTCCTCCGACGGTGTAGACGGGTTGGCGCTGTACTCTGTCAACGCCATTCCGGTCATCGGCGTATGCGGCCGAGAGTGAGAGTCGCCGTTTGTGCCATTGGTAGTGCCATTCACGGCGCCGTTCACAGGCACCGCAACAATGGGATCGTGAGCTGAAGGCATCGTGAGGGAATGCGTGAAGAGATTATGTGAAGAAGAAAAAAAGGGAAACAAAGGCTGGTGTTTGGAAAAGGTAAATATTATTTAGTCCTTCTTGCTCTAGTCACCGCCGCCGAACGACCGGACCTGAATTTTTGCTGGACACCAGCTGTGAGTCAATTGGCACAGGGGTGACGTAGAATTATGGGGTGATCACAGCGAGATAAGAAGTACACAGCGGGTGCGGATGTTGCTTGGGCGGACTCACCGAGTTCATTCAAGGCCGATCTAACGCCGATTGTCGTGCCATGTTGTACAGTGAAGTTGCTCAGAATTGAGCAGATAGAAAGAATAATGGCCTGATTTATTGGGATGAGAGACACCAGATAGCAGGGTCACCTTAAAAGACCCTGAAATACTACGTACAATTTAGGGAATGTTTATCCCCAATGGAGGGGCTAGAATACATACATAGAGCCCGTGGCGGGGGGGTTCGACATCGGAGGTTGTACCTGATGCACCACCAACCACAGCTCTTGTATTTGTCTATTTCAGGGCGTGGCTTGGTCTTGTACTGTGAAAGTCATGTATTTCTTATTGGCTATCGTATTCTCAAATCCAGATATCGCTCTAATCAAAAATTAATATTCCAAGCCCAACTCCTAAGAGCATTCCGTCCCATAATTTTACTTCCTCACTGCATCGTCGTATGCAGGCGGTGCGTCCTTTTCAGCGTGTTGTTGGTTCATAGGACCCAACTCGTAGCCACCATTATTATAAGGCTCCTCGTGAAAGTCCCTTGTTTCATAAACATTCGGACTTGGCCTGCTACCAATCATGCCAACCCTTTGTGCTCCTGACTGGACCATGACAACACCCGCCTGTCGTCTCTCTGCTCGTTGTTCGGCTCGAAGTTGCATACGCTCAGCACGCTGCATCTTTTTCTGATATCGACGCTCCGCCTTGCGTTGGTGGCATGAAGATCGACCAGTGTTCATGGCCATGTAATCAGGGTTGGGACCCATGAGTTGAGGTTGAGGTTGTTGGACGAGATAGGCTTGTTGCTGTTGACCTCCGTAGCACCCATTTGAGCGAGGCTGTTTTGAGGATTCTGTAGCGCTCATAATAGCGCTGATTGTAAGACCGATGAGGCCCATGATGAGTGTAATTGGTTGTTGTTTCGTTTGTTTGTAGAGTATGTGATGTGATGGATGTAGGGTAGTTGTCTTAAATGTACTAGTTGTCTGTCTGTTTGATGATGAGAATATCCTTTCTCCTGCGACGAACCATGGCTTCTTATAGATTTCAAGATAAATGCTCCCTCTCAACTGAAGCCAGTCCCGAATTGTAGATTCATTCGATAATTCCACGGCGCAGCTTCTGATGCGAATGCGCAGCCACCGCTGACGTACTAACATGTCGAATGGATCTCCAAATAGGGCTTAGTGTCACTCTGGTGATGGTTGTCGCAACCAATCTAGCGTTGCCTATCTCCTATGTAATATTCGCACTCGCTTTTGGGAAGCCGATTTGCCGTTTTCCTCAATCGGAATGCGACCATGTCAGTTTCATGTTTCATCATTTGTTCGTGTATCACAATATAGGATGATCTTGATGGACGACATCTCGGATCAGAGAAGGGCACTACCAGTAATCACTCATCATCGAGACGCCCCTTGAAGATTAGTTACGAACGCAAATACGTTCAGATCGTCATGATTCTATTGCAGTCTATGCAGTCTACTCTATAAACGCATTTTATCAGTCATAAACATGAAATCATCATCGTTCAAATGATCGGGACAGCTCCCAATATGCTCTAAGCAGCGCAATTCCTCCAACTTGTGTCTCGACAGTCCGGCCACGGCCCCGTTCATTCGGGTCCTGCCCCTTCATCTTCACCTCTCGAGGTGAATGTCTTTCACTGCGAGGCACAAGGTCTCCCCCAACACTGTCCATAACATGCTGATCAGACTTCGGCCCTGATGGTGACCAGTGTCCTGTACCTGGAGTCCATCGGTGAAGTCCACCCCAAGTCTCGTCATCAGGCGTTCCTTGGTTGCGGTAGTCGGTTGCGTTCTCGGCGGCGTGGTCGATCCCGTCGGTATCCAGGGTTGGGAGAGCACCGTAGATGCCAGCTCCCCACCACATGCCAAAGAGGCCATCGTCGTTGCGAGTCTTTAGAGCTGCATGGGCGTTGTGTTTGACCCAGCCCAAGTATGACTGGCATGCATCTGCGTGAATGCCTTTCACACGTCGGTATCCACGGGGATCGATTGTTCTGCCCTGCTTGGCCACTAGAGGCTCAAGAGGGCTGCAGAATGCTGTGAAGTGATGGAAGAATATGCCCTTGAAAGTCTGGCCGTCCTGGGAGCAGGTGCTACTAGCATCGCACTGCTCTTCCAGGATGCCTCCTCGGCCAAGTCCATACCATGGAGGCAACTGGCCAGGACCCAAGTGTTTCAGGTCATCGACGGGCTTATTCTCTTTCAAATTCCATCCTGTAGCTCTGATGACGGACTGGATCAGACGATGCCCGTCTTCCAGATACGAAGCGCTTCCACTGATAGACCAGAGACCTCGCTGGCCTGTTAGCAAGACACCTTGGTTGTACGTGTACACCATCTCGTCTCGAAGATCGCACTTCGTGTTACCGGGCTTGGTGCTATCGATGTGATATCCATCCACAAATAGACCCAGGGAGTTGGTCATGTTGACATCGATGAGCCACTTGTACCCTCGCATGGCGGCCTCCAGGTGTGCAGGGTCGTTACCCGGAAATGCAGCACTGTTCAGCCATGGTGCAGTGAAGTTGTCACCTGGAAAGTGCTCGTACATGGAGATCGAGGCGGCCACCCATAGCTCATTTGTGATGGCGTTTTTGTATGGGTTCAGGCGAGGGTTCCAGACCATGCCTCCATTGCAGAACTTTGTCTCCCACCCGTGAGTTGCCAGGTTCCAGAAGATGCGAGAGCGGTGCGCAAAAGATGAGAACCAGTTGTAGCCCTGCCATGGCATAGATTCGATGACTTCCCTCAGATTACTTCTCTCAGAAGCCCCTTCGGATTTTATCTTGGGGTAGTGAAGATCAGCGTGAGTTCTCACGAATTTGATGGCCTCGATCCAACCAAGCGCGACCCATAATATGTCGTCGTAAGCCTGCGTCAAATGTCAATAAGACAGAAGTCTTCGTTCCTCATAGGAGTCGACTTACCTGGCCTCTGATTGACAGCACATCTTGCCCGAAGTACGAACCCACAAGCTGCGCGTAGAAAGTTGCGATGATGTTCTCTTTCACCTTCCAATCATCAATACCAGCAAGATCGACGGAATCGATGGCCTTGGACAAAGTGGTGAGCATTCCAGCCACGACTGTTCCTGCAACAGCAGCAGTCCAGTCTATAGCAGATGGCCATGTTGCGTAATCGGATTCAAAGAAGTGGTCTTGAAGCGCTGAAAGAGCACTGAGAGCATCCTCAAGAATATGAGTGTCTGCTGGAGGCGAATCAGAAGGCTTGGAGGAGAAGGTTAAGAATGTATCAGGAAGAGGACGGCAGTTTGTTGGTGGTTCGTTATAGAGAACGGGACAGTACTCTTTGTGAGCGCTCTCACGGCTAGGTGCAGCTGATATGGGCTGGATGATGGTGAGCAAGCTGGCGATACCAGCGATGATCTTGAGCCAGGCCATGGCAACTACAATAGGTGACTCAGGCACCTAGAAGCAAGATTTTTGAGTTTGGTTTCCGCGGTAGATGTGAAAAAATAATCCTCTGATGAAGCCTCGTAATGCTCATGGAATAGAGTTGCCCATCTCATAAATTGTGGCTATGCGATTTCGGAGGATATCAAGGAATGAGATAAGCTAAGTAAGTATGTTCAGAAAGGCCAATTTAATCTCTCAAGGAGAAGGAAGAACCGAATGAAATGTATGTAGAGAGAAAAGAAAGAAAGAAAAACGAAGGGGAGAAAAAGACGCAGGAACTGGAGACGATGTCAAGTCAAGATCAAAATTATCTCGACATATCAGACAGAGACTGACACTGACACTGACACTGACAGTGCAACAAAATGGACGATCTGCCCCACCACGAAAACAAATCGAGCAGGTCACAAGATTCTGGAACGATTTTGAATGACTAGAGGCTGAAGAGACGGTGAGAAAGGATGGATTGAGGCTAGTTGACAGGATATCACTCATATCTTGGATCTGAGTTTGCTTGGCTCTGATCATGATCAGTCAAGTCAAGTCCTTGTTGGATGAATGAGTGTGTACATATCACTTCTCATGATGCAAGATAAGAGTTTGATGCGCAATAACAAGCACTGCCACAAGATAAAGCCACTGCATTCATATGATATTCCCTACCTCAGGTGCAATATTTAGTCTTGAATACGTTGGCAGTCATGCCTCAATAAGATCCAGTCGATTTAAACCTTTGGATACAGTACTTCAAACTCTAGGTTAACCTCCCGCAAGAAAACGTCCTGTAACCTAAAACTTGACGCGCTGTGCACCTGCAGCATCGTTAACCCAAAACGGCCCCGCGATGGAAGACAGGGCTTTCGTTCGCAAGTTGGGTTCATCCAATCACATCACGCGTTGAAGACCTTAGCGGGCTCTAACAGCGTGAATCCCAACCTCGAGTGGCTGGTATCAGTTGCGGGAGTGGGTCTCGAGGCGCTTTGTTTACTTTCACCCAAAAACAGACAAGACCCCGGTCTCTTGTTTCCCGTCTCTAAACACAGACAGCTTCATAGGTAAGGTACTTCTGCTTCAGCAGGCCTCTCTTTCTCTCCACCAAAACATTGTCACTTTTCTATCCCTACATCTTCATATTGGGCATCTTCTCTTCTTCCACGTCGCGTTCTGCCCAACAGATGTATCCCCAGTACAAGTCGACATAGCATTGACTTCCTCCCAAACCCCTGACCAAAACGAACACGCCGTTTTTCCATAACTACCTATACATACGCGCCACGGGTGCTATAGCATCCTCGCCTAACATCGTCTAATTTCCAAGCTCTTCACCAAATACAAATACACGCCTGCAGCGCGTGAGAAGGAGCTATGGAGGTCGACGCCGCAAGCAGATATCGATCCCGCATTCTTAGAGAAATGAAAGCAAACCGCGACAACCCTTTCAACTCCCCACCTTCATCAACTGGCTCACACGGCACCGTCAGCCCCACGCTATCTTCAGTCTTCTCCGACCCCGACGGCGAGTCCACAAGAAGACTTAACGAGGACATTGCTCGCGTCACTGCGCCTCGCAACCTCCCCGTCAACTGGGAGGCTGCCCATCGCAAGTGGCCCGAGTTCTTTGGCATGCCCAAGACCCGCGAGGTGCCTGTCTACGACGATAACACTGACACTCGGCCTATGAGTGCCGAGTCCAAGGAGAACAAGCCCCCTGCCTCTGGAATCAAGTTCGCCATTGACGACATCACACAAGACACCTGGCAAGGTTCCGCTAGAACGCGTGCTGAGATGCAGCCTCGCGTCGATAACGAGTCCGACCTGTCTTCAATCCTCTCCAAGTCTCCTAACCGAGCCCTTTCTTACCACTCTTGGAACAAGAACGCACATAACCCTAGCCCATTGTCCAAGGTCCACAACCGAACCTCATCCGAATCAATGGCCACACAAAAACAACTGCGCCGAGAGACCATCTCCGAGGCATTTGACCGCCTACGCAGCAGTGCAAAGAGCCCCGAGCTTCGAGACCAAAATCTGCAAAGCAAGTCTTCACCGCAAATGTCTTCAGCCAAATCCAGCTTAACCGCTGTTCCTCCTTCGCCCGCCTCCATTGCCAGCCCTGCACACAACGAAAGCAGCGCTCGCTCTGTCTTCCTACCTGACATCTCACACCTCGGTGACTTCGTAGATGGCACTCTTCGATTCAGTGGCTCAATGCGGAATGGCGTTCCCATTTTTGTCAAGAACGGCAGAGTTAATGACCGTTATGAGAAGCCATCGCTTTCGGCTCATGCCGAAGTTGATGAAGTTGAGGTGCCAGAAGATGAAGAGAAGATCTTTGTTTCGATGGATATGATCCGCGAAGAAATTATCTCTCTCCAAGAGCACTATGACAAGGTTCAGGAGTATGCCGAGAACCTGCAGCAACAGGTTGAGCAATTGGAGGCTCAACTCAAGTCACGAAAGTCGTATGGCGATGACTACGATTCTACTCGAGCTAATGAGAAGCTCATGGCTCAAAAGAACCGTAAGTCCCCGATCATGGTATTCTAAGCGCGCTACTGACTCATTTTAGGTCTGGAAGTTGAGGTTTCCACTCTCCAATCTCGCTTGGAGCAAGCCTCGCGCAAGATCAGCTTGAATGAGATTGAAAACGACTCTTTGGCTCAAGAACGGGACCGCGCAGTGAGGAAGCTACAAGAGGCTTGTGAGGATATCAACAAGCTCACTCGCAAGCTCAGCACGAAACAGAAGGAACTGGAGACAACACACAAGCAGCTCGAGTCGACAGAGCAAATTCGTAATGAGAACGACACTCTCCGACGAGATCTGATGTCTCTGAAGCACGGCCGTGACTCGTTGGACCTTGAGAACAAGTCTCTCTCCGCTGCCAATGATACTCTACGAAAGGAGCACGAGACTATGAAGGAGGAGATTGAGTCTCTGCGATCCGACAACAATACCGTCAGACGTGAAAACCAGTCCTTGATTGGCGAGAACCGTTCACTGCGAACCACAAACAAGACTCTGACGGATGAGAACGAGGAGCTCCGCGAAAATCTTGACGGACTCCAGCATGAGCTTGATGCAGCGAGGGAAGAGGTTGAAGCTCTTCAACAAGAACTCCAGAACGTGTCCCAGGAGAAGTCCACGCTTGGTGAGGATAACGCGAGCCTGGTGCGACACAACGAAAAGTACTTTGAAGAGAACAAGGTTCTTCGACGCGAGAATTCGGGCTTTGAGCGAAGCATTCATGATCTTCACGACGAGAACGTGAAGCTCAAAGATGAGGTTGACTTCCTCAAGCAGCAGTTGGAGTCTTTCCGCCCAGTTCCCAAGGAGGACTTTTCTGCGCGTCTCGATGACGAGACAGAGGAGAACATGACCTCGGCCTTCTTCATTCCTGATATCACCATCAACAGCAATACTGGCGACGTTGATACTGCCGAGAACGCGCAAGCTACTGAGACCAAGGAGATTACCGAGCCAATCGAGGATAGCGGCAGATTGCCCACAATCCCTGATCTCACCGAAGAGGAGACACGTACACATACTAAGCGTGACATCACGTCTCAGAGCGAGACCAGGCATTCTCAGAGCAAGAGCAAGACCTCCAAGTCTGGCAGTCAACAGAAGGTTGCTTTCTCAATCCCTGGTAAGTCTTCTAAGAAGAGTGGCTCCAATGTCGCAAACCAGGGCAGCAAGCGCCGAACCACTACCGACTCGAAGAGACGCTCCTCTATGAAGGGCATTGCAACATATGACATGGACACCTTGGAGGACAACGATGAGACTACTGGTCTACAATCAGTTGAGAATGCTACACAGGACAACTCGACCCAGCTGAGCGTTGTGCCCAAGACGCGTAAGGAGGCCAAGGGTACCGAACAGAAGCAGTCGAACACTCAGAATACTACAGTGCAGAGTGAGACGTCACAACACAGTCGGTCTCAACACAGTCGGTCTCACTCTAGATCTTTACGCAAGCAGATCACGACCGACATCACCTCTGCTAGCATCAAGAGCGTTGACAAGGATACGTGCCCTGTCCTCTCCAGCGATGCCAAGAGAGTGCTTGATGACCTTTGCGAGCATGAATGCCGTAACTGCACTGTCTGCAGCCGAATCACATCCCACCGTAACATCTTCACTTCCGCCGATATTGCCGCCGGCAAGAAGCGTGTTACTGTGCCCCGGCCAGTTCCTGTCACCGATCGTGATTTGTCGGTAGAGGACCCTACCATGCGGCCTACTCAGCACCCAGGACATGCTCTTGCCGTGGTTATCAAGGGCTTGGAGGATGAATCTCATCACCTCCAGCTTGAGCTCACCCGCATTCAGGCGCAGTACAATGGCCGCGATAAAGCTTTGGGTCGCCGTGAGCGACTCAACCTCGCTGAGACCATTCGCACACTTCTCAAGCGACTTGAGGCAAAGAACGATCAGATCTACAGCCTCTACGATGTCCTTGAGGGTCAGAAGGCCGCCGGCCAGGCTATGTCAGAGGAAGAGATTGAGATGACTGTTCTAAATATCACAGGCATGACTGTCCGCGATGTCACTAGCAACAGTGAACTTACCTGGGAGGGTGTTCCTGAGTTATAAACAATTGTTGGCATGATATGAAGCGTTTTGAAGTTGCAGAATTTGAGATCAGTCATGGAAAAAAGGCGTTTTTGGCCACACAAAGGGCTTTGGGATCAGGGGTATCGACCATCGCGGGTTAGATGGCATTGCTCGAGGAGTTTGGAATTATCAGGGCCTTCCGATCAGAGTATTGTGGTTTTCTGTACAAATATGTATGACTCGCTAGTCTTTAGCGAGAATGACTATGAAAGCATTTTTTGAGTTGAATCACTTATATCCCATTGCACAGTCAAGTGTTTATGAATCTTTTCACAGCCGCAGTGAAGTTGAACAGAAAAGGTAGGTATCCTTGATTCAGGTCTTTAACAAGTAAGAAATTACATCCGTTTTTGCACACCAGCCCAGAAAAAAACAAGTACTTGAATCTACTCTTCATCATCCTCTTCGTCGTCGCTATCAGCAGCGCCGTTCTCACCGTCCATCTCCTCGTCTTCATCTTCTTCCTCGTCACCTTCACTGTCATCCTCCACTTGATCTTCTAGATCGGCCTTCTCGTCCTGTCGTCTCTTGCGGTCATCTTCTCTCCGGGCCTCTTCAAGCAACTTGACACGCTCAGCACGAGCCTTTCGCTGTCCAACGACGTAGGCACCCAGAGGTGTCTTGGCGAGGTCAAAGTCACGCAAGAAAGCCTCGACCTGAGTGCGGTCTCTAGGGGCAAAGTCGACCTTTGCACGCTTCTCCTCAATCAACTTGCCGTTGGCCTCAAGCTTCTGGACCAGGAGAATGATTTGGCTTGCGAGCTTGACGTTCTTGTTGCCTGTGTTCTTGTTGCGGGCTTGCTTGAGCCAGCGCTTCAGCTGGATGACGACAGGGAGAGCGAGCTCAGGGAAGGCGATGCTTGTGGCCCACAGGAAGAAGTACTCGCCAAGAAGCTCAACGAGTTGCTCACCGACGCCATCTTGGAAGACACGGGTTCGGAGGTATGACTTGGGAGCCTTGTAAGATGTGGCGAAATCGAAGGGCTTGAGGGAGGCGGCCTTGGGGGCCTTCTTCATCTCAGCGGAGGTAAGGACCTCGAGAAGGGGAGAGGCGAGAGGGATGTAAGTTCCAGTGGCGCGGGAGAGTCGGAGCAGGGAGCGGATTAGGTGGAAGCGGAATGGGAAGTAGATGGCGGTGGGGATGAGGCGCATGGCTCCGAGGGTGACTTGAACAAGGGGATAGATAAGGAGCTTGAGTTGGCTCTCCTTTCCAGCCTCTGCCTCCTTCAAGGGACTGCAGTGCTCGGCGAGAACGCAGGACCAGAAGTCGAGGGAGTGTGTGTACTGCCAGTTGTAGACGATTCGGAACGCGTCATTCTTGTTGTGTACGATGCTGTTTCGCAGGTGAATAGCGAGTTGTCGGATAAAGGAGAAAGCAGTTGTGTAGCCAACAGACTGGTCGATACCCCAGAGTTCAGCAGCAGAGTTCTTCATGAGGTTAATGCCCTGAAGAGTGTTGGCATTTGTGACACGGCAGCCCTGGATAAGACCTTGGTAAACAGCCTTGAGAACTGTCTCGCGAATACCCTTGTCACCGATAACAACCAGACGTCGCAGGACGAGGAATGCTGTGAGCTTTGTCGTCTCAGAACTGGCAGGCTGAGCCCAGAAGTTGACAACGGATTTGGCGAGGGCCTTGACGAGCTTCTTGAAGGAGAGGAGGTAAGGGAGAATAGGGGTGATGGATGAGAGGGTGAGCTTGAGGGTCTTGTCGTCGGAGAGAGTGCTCAAGAGGTGCATGATAGACGAGGTGTATGTCTTGAGCAGCAGAGACAATGTGTGGAACTTTCTTGACTCGGTCTGGACGTGGACCTTGCCAGAGGCTGACTCCTTGACGGGGAGATGGTGGTTCATAACCGTGGGGATCTCCTTGAGGGCGAGGAGAAGAATGTCGTTGAAGACCTCTGGGCTGTTGATAGCGTATCGCTGCTGAGTCTCCCCATCATCATCCTCGTTCAAGTGCGCAGCGCATCGGAAAGCGAGAACAACTTGTCGAGCCGCCCGTAGAGAGTTCTTCTCGGCCATGGCCTTACTCCACGAAGCGACAAGCTCACGGGTCAACTCGTTCCCTTGCGCGACGGCCTCAGCCTTGGCCTCCTTCTCCTTCTTCCGCTTCTTCTTGGGCTGCTCCTCTTCTTGTTCTGACTCGTCGTCGCCACTAAGCGCATCCACCTCTGCGAGGTCGGCGTTGTCGTCAAAGTCGAGGGCCTCGGGGTCGTTCTCCTTGAGGAACTTGTAGAATTCGGGATCATTCTCGGCGAGCTTCTCCATGGTCTCCTTACTCATGCCAACGTCGTCCTCGGCGTCGTCGCCATCATTGTCGTCGCTGTCGGCCGCGACGGGCTGCGCGCCAATTGAGTCGTCAGAGTCGCTGGCATCGTTATCCTCGGCGGCGGCACCGTTCCTCTTTCGCTTTCCAAGCTTGCCGGCCTTCTTATCCTTGCTGTCGATGATATCGTCGAAACCGCCCGAGAAGAACTCATCGACACTCATATCGTTGACCTTCTTGCCCTTGGCGCTGGGCTTCTTGACCTCTCCGTCTTCTCCGTCCTTGGGGCCCTTGAGAAACTCTGCATCTTTTGACTTTCTAGCCTTCTTCTTATCCTGCATCTGATAGCGTTGCTTGATTTTGGCGCCTGCTTTCCGCTTGTCGAGAACACCTGTGAGATGTCTCTTCTCAAACTTCTTGGTCGCCTTGAGGTTCTTCTTGCCTGGCGCCATCTTGAAAACCTGTGAAGCGCCTCGGCTGGTGAAGAATTCAAGTATTTGGGATTGGGTGGTTTTTGTTTGCAGATTTTAGATGGGTCTCGTAGAGGCTCTCGCAACCAAACCAAAAACCAAAAATTTTGCTGCATGGTTATCGATAAGAGATAGTGGACATAAACGACAGGCGGTGTGGGGGTTCTGCCGCTCACCTACGTAACATGCAGCCATGTCTAGCAGGTATCCCACTTGGAGCTCTCTCTTATTGCGCCGTAAGATACTATTTCATTATAGGCATTGATCAAGCCAATGCCTCTTTCACAATGATCCCAAGACAAGGCTATGCGCCAACTCCTCATAGCTATGTACCCAATACGAGTCTTTCCGCAAGCATAAACCTCGACGAGGTATACCTCCTCTTACATTACATCCATTGTGTATAACCGTAGCTAACCGCCAAGTGTAGGAAGTCAAGCTCACCAACACCCGTGCCGAGCGCGACCTCCAAGAATCCCTCGCCGAACTCTTCAGCATTATCATAACACTTGATGAGCTCGAAAAGGCCTTTTTGAAAGATGCTGTGCCTGAAGCAGAGTATACAGAGATCTGCGAGCGATCGCTGAGGCAGTATAAGGCGCTGCTGGCTGATGAGACGATTGCGAGGGAGTTTGGAGATCTTGAAGATTTCAAGGCCAAGTGGGATGTATGGCGCCCTAAAATACCGCAACAGCTCCTATTGACCCATGACTAACAATCGTATAGCTCGAAGCTCCTCGCGCAACCGAGCGCATTCGTGTAGGAATGCCCTCAACGACCATCGATCGAGCCCCCTCGGCACAAACTCCCGCCCCCGCCGCAGCCAACAACACAAGCGGCGTTCTCATTCTCGAAGCCACCCAAGAATTCATCACCTTTCTCGATGCTGTTAAGCTCGGTCTCCTTTCCAAGGATCAACTGCACCCTCTTCTTTCCGACGTGATCCAATCGGTGAACCGTGTCACAGACAAAGACTTTGAGAATCGCGGCAAGATCGTGCAATGGCTTATCACCCTTAACCAGATGAGAGCGACGGATGAGTTGAGTGAGAGCCAAGCGCGTGAGCTGGAGCTGGATATTCAGCAGGCGTACCAGGGATTCAGACGGACGTTGACATGATAAGTTGTGACATGATGATTTTGTATATATTCTTGTTTTGAGCGAAGATGCCTGCGCCAATGCCTGTCTGCATGGTTATTAGAAGTGGTGTGCTTTCTCTATATACCCACAGCGATCATCCTCATGATCCATGGTCCATATATTATACCAGGAACGTCCAGAAGCTGGGATAGACGAACTCCGACTCGAATATCCTTCTGACCTGTTCTAGCACGAACCTCTCGACTTTGCCTACGTTCTTCAAGCTCTGCTTTCCGCCAACCCGTTCTCCAATTTCGCTCTCCACGCGAATCTCTTGTAGAAGTCCTCCAAATCGTGGTTTGTGATGATCATTATTGGCATCTGTTGTAGAAGTGCTCGAACCCCCCTCTTCTTTAGTATCGTCGGGACCGACAGCTGCAAGCGCATCATCTGGGCCGAGGAAGCAAAAATGTACTCGCTTGCGAATATGCGCCAATACTCCCACGCCATCAAATGTCAAGCCTGTAATGTTGAGTTTTAGAGGTATACCCACAAAACTTGGCATGGGATAGTCGAGCAAGATCTCCGCAGTGAGGTTCAAGCGTATGTCGCCGTTGTAGCGTATCCTAAAGACGGCTTGCACGTCCTCAACACGAGGTTCTCTAGGCCGCCGTCCCGCTTCTTCTTCTTCTTCTTCTTCTCCCTCCTCTTCATCGTCGTCTACAATCGCTGAGCCGCCAAGATGTGTATCCCTCGTTGGCGGCCGCGACGCCTCCACTGACGTAGGCGCCAGTGTAGAGACGCTTCCTTTCTCACGCAGGCTCTGCAGCGGGTCAAGGCTGGACTTGAAGTTATCAACAGAAGTCAGGCTGCTCTGTGATGGATTCCGCGTGTGACTTGGGGCTCCCCATTCGCGTGCTGGTGTTCCCGGGACGCTCATCCAGTTAGTATGATGCGCACTCGCAACAGCGGCCAGAGGTGTATGTGTGCCTGTTCCAAGATGACTCTGGAAATAACCTAACCCCGATCCTCCTAGAATTCCTGGCGTTGAAGTTCCTAGGAACGGACTTCCGAGATCATGACCCATCATCTCATTCCTCAATACCTCGCTCCTCAATCCACCACCTCTCCTCGTTGAGCCTCCCCACGGTGTAGGTCCAGGCCTCATCCTTGTTGGCTCTGGGGGCGGAGGAGGTGATGGCTCTTCTTCGCTGTCCTCTTCATCATCGTCCAAGTCCTCCTCATAGAAATCAGGTAGAGGATCTGTAATGTCCTTGAGCTCAAGCTGTGGGGGGATGGTCCCAAAGTCGAAACCGTGGACGTTTACTGAGCGAATGAATTTCGGTAGCGGGACTGTCTGGAACTTCTCATGGACGAATTCCCGTATGCGCTCAGCGAGGGCGTCGCCATCAGGGCCGCTAGTGAGTGTCTCCCAATTCAGGTCAATCGACATGATCTTATGTCTTAGTTGTTGTTGACGCCAAAATTGAATGCACTTTGGAATAGGAAGTGGATGAGATGACGGATGGAGCTGAGATCCTAGGGCCTGGCATGACAGGTCTCAGTGGCTTACAGGTGCTATAGGCCTGAGATGACGCCCTAAATCTACACTGTGGGGCCTAAGCCGACATCATCACTTGAGCTGGTCTAGACACTCCATCCATCACGGTACAGCTATTAAACCCAACATTTCTCAAGGGGCATACAACAGTAGCCATACTCTATTGATTTATGCGTGTCTTGTATCCACATCATGCAAAGCCCCCTGAGTTGTAAGCAAGACGATCCCTTCCCTGTCCCCTTTAATGAATGCTCTGGTAAGTGATCCTAATAACGACGCTGATGCTTGCTTGTACATATAACAAAAATACACTTCTTTTACGTTTATACCGGCCGTTGCGAAACATGCGTCTTTTTCTTCGTTTATCTCATTCGCATCACACATAATAAATAACTCATACGCTCAGCGCAGCAACTCGGGCTCTTCGAACCTAGCGCGCCCATAGTAATGCGGATACTGAGGGTTGTTGAATAGATGCCAGCAATTGGGCGCTTGCAAGATGTACCTGATCACAAGTTAGTATACGAACACCTATCTCAGTCCTGCCTTATACATACCTGGCCATTGCCTCTCGGAAACGGGACTTGTATTCCTTGGGACTGGTTACGGTAGGTCGATTGCGGCCACCACCTGCGAATCCACGGTCCTTGATCCAACTCTCGAGCTTCTTGTCCCAAGTGTAGGTCCGGATACAGTCAATGATGCCAACTACCAGTTCCTTGCGAGCTTCGTCAACGGCAATCATGAGTGAATAGTCCATCACATTCTGTCTTGCCAAGAACAACGTATCGTTCCAGACTGAAGCGCGTAAGAGCTTCTTGGAATGCTCTCGTGCAAAGAGGGGTGACTCGTAAATGTACTCAACCATGTTCTCGTCAAGGAGAACCTCATTTTGCTCTCCTGTTGACTGGATCTTGCGGTTTCGCATTGAACCTTTGAGGTCAAAGATTCTTGTCGCTGACCGGTCGTAGAAGAGGTTCTCAGTAATAAGGAGATCCAACTTGATGTCAGTTCCTGTTGCTGGGTTCTTGATGAAAACTTGGAAGAAGCCTAGCATCTTTGCGATGACAGATGGGAGATCATGAAAGAGTGCCTCGGCCATGATGTTGAAGTATCCAGGCGCAAATCGCAGGAAGGCCGAAGTCTCGATAGGGGAGAGTGACTGGGGATTGTTAGTCAATCTCGACTCAAGGCGAGAATCTACACAAACTTACCTTGAGAACGAGGCGATCATCCAACGTCTTCAAGAAAACGGACTTAGTCTTGCCTCCCTTCGAATCCCACTTCAGGCATCGCGAAAGAGACTCGACAATACGTTCTGCGACACCGCACTTTCTCCTGAGTGCATCAAACTGCTCTGCATAGAAGATCTTGCAGGTCATGGTAGCAGAGCCTTCTCGGAATTGGTACTTAAGATGGGTCCCCGTGACGCGAAGAAGACTCTTTTCCATGTCCGTTTCCGACACCATCCAGTCGGTGCCATCTGAAGGCAGTGACTTGGGCTCAGCTTCTCCGCCGCCCTCAACTTCGCGCTGCATAACCTCCTGTGCTTCTCGTCGAATGTTTGCCAGCTTGCCCTTGTAATCGTCGCTGTTGAGAGCGAGCGCAATGACTGAGCTTGGCTCATCCTCTCGCACGATGATGTCTGAATCAACAAAGATATGGTCGCTGGGATTGACCGGATATTCGAGCTGGTGCCAGCCGCTTGCACCTCGTTCAGCCCAGAAGTTGGTGAGATACTTCATCAAACTGGTCTTTTGATGCTTGGGCAATTCCAGTGGAATATCGCTTGCATCAACTGAATCAGCAATCTCCTTGATGTCGTGCAAGTACTCATCTGGCACCGAGTGTTCGAGATCAGTGGTGCGTTCTTCGTCATCTGAGAATGTCTGGCTGGTATTCGCAATGGTGTGATCGTCATTCTCATCCTTTTCTTCCTTCTCCGTTATATCTTCTCCTTCTCCATGGTCTGTCTTGTCTCCACGCTCTTGACATGGCTCTGAGTCCCCGATTTGTTGGCTTGGGTTTCCGTGCTGTTGTTCCTCTATGCTCGCGGGTGGCTCAGCAGGAGTCAATGGCTCAGTAACCGATTCTGGCTTATGATGCGAATCCGACCTTCGTGAAGCAATGCTGCCAGCACGTTTGCTGGCTTCGCGTTCAGCAATACTCTCCGATGGAGGGCTTGGTTCGTCAAAGGCGTCGTTCACATCATCGTATACCTCAACAATTGCCTTCGTGGTTGTTCTCGGAAGCATAGCTCGAGGTTGGCGCATGCTCGCAGCACGCTTCTTGCGGTCTCGGATACGCTCTTTCTCAAATTCTCGACTGAGCTGCTCAAAGTGTCTCGCCAGTGTTGAAACCTTGGACTCTCTCTTCTTATGCACGAATCGCGGAATTCCTGATGCGGTCGCTTTGCCTCTATCCTTCAGGTTTCTCAACCCTAGGCGATCTGAGAGCTTCTTATCCACTCTGATCGACCCCTCGGTTGTTGACTCGGACCCCGTGCTGTCAGGAGGATTCGTCTTATTTTCCTTGATGCCAAGACCCTTGCCGATTCCTGACTGAGTCCTAGAAAGTGTACGAACGGGGTGGGAGGTTGCTCTAACCATGGGAGGCGAGACCGCTTGCCCAGACTTACGAGAAGGCCCGCGCTCGTTTGTGGGAGTAGGGATTGCAGAAGGACCTGCTTGATAGCCCTGCTCTCGCCTAACCTGGTCAATTTTCTCTGATAGTGATGGAGCGGGCGAAGGAAGCGCTTCAAGAGGAGTCGGCATTGGCTCGGTGGGCTCGGTAGACTCAGCACCAGGCTCAGCGGGCTCAGTTGGCTCATTTGCTTCAGTGGTCTTAGTAGGCTCAAAGGGGACCAAGTCGAAAGCCCCACCTGATGCTTTTGGTGTTTGCTCAGGGTCGGCAATAGGGGTCTCTTGATCGTCTTGATCATGGGCTTCTTGAGCTTCTGGGGCCTCGTCGCCTTGAGGCAGCTCAGGAGGAGGATGAGTTGGCGTTGAGGGCGTGCGCGCAAGATCTAATGGCTCGACCCTTTCAATGGCCCCTTCTGCAGGGATCTCAACTTTACCATCTTCATCGGGAACGTCCTTATCATCGACATGCTTTGATGAAGCGACACTAGCCTCCATACTGGTGTTGTCGGTGTAGTCCGTTGGTTGGGTGCTCTTCCCTTCTTCCTCCGTGAAAGTTTGAGACGGCCGCTCATCGCTATCAACCGTCGAAGGTGTGCCTTCGTTCGAAACAAGCGACTCCTTTGACTCATTGTCTGTAAACATCTTCTTCAACTGCATGATGGTTAACTGGCGCATATCCTTGTCGCTGAGGAAATCAGCTTCAAATTTCGTAAACGCCTGATCCCATTCCCCAGCTTTCTCGAGCATCTCTCGGACGATGCTGTTGAAGGGAACCACTTCGTAGTACTTGGAGTTGACGTAAATATCTTGCAATCTCTTGACGATGGTTGGGAGATCCTCTTTCGCCTTAGCATTCAGACGATCGACTTCAGATTTGCACAGGTCCGCCTTGTCGGGCAAGACACTGTCAATTCTGATACACATTAGCCTCGATCTGACCGAGGCCATGAACTTGGCCCATCTCTCTTCCATTCTGATGAAGATCTCATTCTTGAGCTTCAAATCATTGGTTACTTTCCAGGTGATTCTTGCTCGGGGTACAACGATCTCCAATAGATCGATAGGATCCCAATGAATGCGGATTCTTGCGTCTTGAAGGCTGAAGTATCGAACGTGGTCCCGGTGGTGGTCATGGGGACATTCATGTATGCCTTTCATCTTCAGTCCCCGGCCCCAAAAGAGGAGTTCCAGGTATTTTCCAAATGAGTATTTGTAGGTGGCTTCCGACATAGGCCTCTCTTCCGTATCTTTCTTACAAATCTTGCAGTAAGTCCACATTGTAATGCCATCATAGTCTGCCAAAGCGGAGTTATTTGGCAAATTCTCGACAAAAACTGTGATTCGAAATTGGTCATGCACATAGGTCCTATGGTGTTCCAGCATCCTGCGTTCGCAGCCGTTGGAAGTGCAGACTTGGTTCATGGTGTAGGCAAGATCTTCAACGTATTGACCTAAGGTGCAATCAGGATCCATACCTGTGTCAATATGCTGCTCATCGTAAAAGTTGATGGCAACCAAAGAGGGCTCAGTACATGGGATCTTCGTCTCTGTACAGACAACCGAGTAGAGGACGACAATGTTCTGATGAGAATACGGATCGAAGAGATCGAGGTTGCCCTGGATATAGGTTTCCCACTGACGAGTTTGGGTTTGATAATTGTATAAAGCCTTGTCGTACTCTGCATCGTGAACAGCTCGAAGGATCTCCATAATTTGTCGTGGTGCCTTCTGGCCAATCGCCTCGACCATTTCCGGTTTGATGAGTTGGAATTTTTGAGGTTCTGATTTCTCTGAGTCTGTTTCTTCATAGTAATCGTGATCGCGCAATCTGCGCAAGTAAAGCAATCTTCTCTCCTGCTCTCGCGTCTTCATTAAGAGGTAGGGCTGTGTGAACTTGACATAGGGCGAGGCCGAGAGGATCTTGGTTTCGTACTTGGCTACCATGTCACTGTAGTAAGTTGGCATAGGGACATCGTCTGGAACTTGACTGGTTTGGTCCTCGGCAACAGGATCGGGCTGCTCTTGGAGAGACATGAGACGTGTGCGTTCTTGGGTCAGCTGGCCTGACTGGTTCAATGAGCCTGTGTCATCGGTTTCAGTGATACTAGCGCTGTCCGCAGTTGTTTGAGAGGGCGGTTCACTATCTCCTGGCGGGTGGTTAACCACAACAGCTGGGCCGTCCCTCGAGTTGTCAACGCTATTGACGCTCATAGATCTCGCACTATCGCCCTGGAGCTGCATAGAGTTTGTCATTGAGTCTCCACCTTCTGGAAGTTCGATCGACTCATCCCTCAAAAGGCTCGATTCAAGCTTCAGATTGTAGACAACATAAACCATAAACTCCATAATGTGCTTTACCTTCGAGAGCACTGTGCTGTTGGCACCCCTCAGCGCAATCGTGCAGCCAAGCTCAGGTGTACAGCCGGACAAGAAGATGTATGACTTTTTGCGACCCGGATAGTCATTATTCACAAATGTCCTAACCTCGAAGCTCGCACATCGTCCAATCTGAATGGGCAACGCCAACATGTCCAGAGACGATATAATGTCGGTTTCAGCACATCTTGCAACTGCTTCAATAACCGTGTGCTTAACATTGTAGGCCACTGAAATGTTTGCGTCGGAAAGATACTGCAACGCCACACCGGAGATGCTCTTTTCAGCGAGAAGCACTTGAGGGCGGAGATTCGTGATTCTCTGAACCACGACCCGTAGAAATTCCTTTTCTTGCTCGATGACAGGTTGCAAGCTCATAAAGTGCTGTTGATGCCGTTGGTACTCAATGGGAAAAGTCACAAGCATTACTCGTGGATTGGTAATCCTGCGAGGCATGCTCTTGAGGGCCAGGTTCTTGGTGAAAACTACACCAGAAATGTAGGCTGTGTCACCAGGCTTGCCTCCTGGAATCCTCTTCAACTTGACATAATGCCGAATATCCATATCTTCTCCCTTAGCGACGTCTGGGTCAACGTCATCTGTTGCTCGCAACAGGATGGGAACAAGAGCCTTTTGCCACGCTGGGGGATTTGTAATCTCTGCATCGTCTAGTAGCTGGTGTAGCAACTTATCAACGTGCCTCAAACTAGATGAGTTGAGCTCGACTTTGGGGGCCTTCTTGTGTTGCAGCGAGTCACTCCTAGTGATCTGGTTTGCACTTTGATGAGGTGTATCCAATGAGAAGAGCAGTTCTGAGGACTGAGAAGGACCCTTGAACACGGCGGACTTTGGGCGCGGTGATGGCAAGTGATGCATACTGCCACTAACATTGCTAGTGTTTCGTCGCCTTGGTGGCCGACGATATCCGCCCAGACTTCCAGGCAGCTCATCAACACCACCTCTACTCACGAAGCTCATACCGCTAATGCTCTTTTCGCCTGCCCTATGGCGATATTTTCTATTAGCATTTACATATGGTGTAAGTTCTGACTTGTCGTCACCAAGGCTTCCGGGTTGCAAGTCGCCTGTCATTGTGGTAAATAGGCTCATTTGTTCATCTTCGCTTGACTCATCGGACATGTAGTCGGCCAGCTCCGGATCGATGATATTATCGTCGTGGAAGGCAGGAAACTTTGGCTTCTTAGCGCTCTCGTCATCAATGCCACGTCTAAAGGGTGCTCTCTCTTCCGGTGCAGGCTTGAAACGATTCAGGAAGCCAGCATGCTTGGAGTGATGTCGTTTATGTCCTGCAGAAGAATGTGGTCTTGCACTTAGTGATTTGAGAGATCGTGAAGAGCCTGGCCTGCTCAATTGTGGCGCATCGATCTCCAGAATGGCGGCAGTACGGGATTCTCCAAGGCGGCGAGTGGCAGGTATAGCCATCATTGGTGTCGTCACAGGTCTTGATACAGGTCTCGAGTCTTCTGATCCTTCGGAAGCAACCCCAGATTCGTTATCTCTCGGCTTGGACTGGCTCGCGTTGCTGGGACTTTTTGCATGGTTTGCGCCGAAGAATCTTGGCATGAACGATTGTTCGTCTCCAGAGTCCTCTGAACCACTTCCATCGAAACGTCTGGTGATGACTTCGAGACACCGCTTACAAACGCGCAGCGAACCTTGCACACCGAACTTCTCGCCTGAGATCACAGTGGTGCATTTTGAATCGAAAATGCAACCGCAAGTTCTACAATGATGTTTTCTCCTGAATGCGCTGAACGGTGTCTGGCAGAGGAAACACTCCTTGACAGTATCATCTTTCATCCAGAATTCCTTGCTCAAAACTTGCTTGCGCATGCGAGTGAGCTGTGCATTCACCTGCTCAGAGGCTTCTTCGCTACTCGTAACGGTGCCAGGTATTCTGAAATCGCCCGAAGCCATCTTTTGTGGTTTGGGGTTATTAGAGAAGGAATCGTGGCAAACAGAATCATGAGCAGATGTGCTGACGTGGCTAGGCTCAGCGGTTCCCCTGTCCAATGAGGAATCTCTCGAGTTTTGGCCTCCAGGGGATCTCGACCGGCTGATTCGATCGATAACGGCAGGCTTCCTTCTTACACTGTCGGGTGACAGCAAAGACGAGGTGACTGAAGGGCTACGGAGATTTCGGGTCTGTAGTGAAGGTGTACGATGGTGTGTACTTCTGGGACTCGTCGGACTTTTGATACTCTCGTCGATACTTGAGGTGTCCTCACGCTTAGACCTGGGCGGAAGCTTGCCATCTTTCATGTCGTACAGACTGGTCGATGATTCGGCCGGCGTTAGATGCGCTTGCAAATCTGCTCGGCTGCTGATACTCTTTCGGCTCGATCCGACGCCGCCACTGTCCTCAGTGCGGATGGTGGTATGACTAGGATCTCTGTGTACCGTAACAGGGGCGATCGTAGGGTCAGCAGCGATAGAGCTGGGTGCCTTTTTGGAAAAGCTTTGACGGTTCGTAGGGTTGGACTTCTGGTTAGACATCAGGCTGATACTCGATGGCTTAGATGGCTGAGCTTGCGGTCGAGGTTCGATAGTGCCGCCACTTTGACTTGTGGATGCACCATCATTAGGTATGACCTGAGACGAGGAAGTGGATAGTGAGGCGGCGGTGTCGACTCGACTAAGCGAGCCGATAGAGGCCTTTGAGCCATGATTGGCAGCAATCGAGGTTCTTTTGGAGGAAGGCTCTGACCTTTCTCCCTGTGTTTGTTCCTGGGGTGATTTGGAGGTGCCTCCGCCACCTACAGCTTCCCTTAAACGACTATAGAGTCCACTGAAGCCTTGTTGGACTAGATCGCCTGCTATTCCTTTGTTTTCTGATGTTGGTGCTGCTACGGGAGGCGGTGCGAAGTCGTTAAAGGTGGTTAGGGAGTCACACTGGCTAGCAGATGTGTGTATCTTGTCAAGGGCGTGGGCAAGTTGCCCTGTAGAAATCGAGTTGATAGAATCGCGGCGGTTACGGATGGGACTGCTTGTCGATGCCACGGAGCCGGATCTGGGCCGCGACATGTTGAGAGCGTGGTTATTCTGAGAACGAGCTGGCAGACCCAGCGTATAAAAACTCGACGGCGACCTGAGTAATGAATTTGGACGTGGGTATGCGGACGCAGTGCGATCGTCAACAGAGAGGGCCTTAGAAGTCTAAGACTCAATGCATGTGACGTTTGTCCGCTTTGAGTTGCTCAAGCAAACGCAACAGCCACAGTTCGAGTACAAGATATCAACAGCATGGTGATCTGACGAACTTTAAAAGATGGGTAAGCACTTCGTGGACGGATGGAGAATGCAGAATGGAAGCGGCGAGTAGTGCGGAGAAGTCGAGGTCGATCTTCAGGGTTTTGCTGATCGGTGAAGCTGTTGTGGATAGACGGGACTACAAGAACGGTCGGGGTCTCTCTGGTCTTGGAAAAGACGGAATGGAGCGGGCTAAGGTTAAGGCAGTTCAGACAGGCTCTGATACATAGCGGATAGGGCAAGAGACAGAAAGCAAAATGACGAAAGAGCATCAGCTGGATGCTGCAGCGCAGAGGGAATATGCTGTCCCGCACAGCTAATCACTGCTGTACGTGGTGAAGATCCAAGGTCGAGAACAACGTTTGGGCATCTAAGATGGGCGTTTGAATGCGTGATGGCGTCAGACCCTTGCAAGGCAGCCGAAGCCTGACTGAAGCCAGGTGCTGGGGAGTAAGAAAACATTGGACCTCGATATAGGGTGTCAAAATAAACTCAGCAAAGGGCTTCCTAAACTCGTACCAAAATACCCAGGTCTTTTTGTCATCTACGATCAAGGCCCTGAGTTTTCTTTCTTCCCCTAGCTTAGACTGTTAACGACATGGGGGTCACCGGAACATGCAGGTCTCGGTTGGGTTACCTTTTTGCTGTTGTGGAACAGTCACCGTTGGCATGAGTTGATTGTGTCTTGATGACCATTTCAATGTAATATACTACTCTCTCTCAGTATACAATGTTGCTTGAAGCTCGCTTAACATATCCTACAACATCAAAGTAATTTGGCCGTCTCCATCTTGAGTACCTTATCTCCAGTTGACGTCTATCGAGATGACCAACTTGAGCCTCTGAGCACAATGGGAGCGAACTAAAAATTTCAAGTACCGACGACTTGGCGCTGATCAAGCACGAGCCACCCACCTACCACACCTCACAAACTGGACCCCGCAGCAGCTGCACGGCCCAAAATTACCCGTCGCGTCGCGCTGAATTTCGTTTCGATTCGATCCATGGTTAGACCTCGAGCTTCTCAAGAAGTCATTTCACTCAAGCTTCACTCTAAGAGGTCCATTGTTATCTCACACAAAACTTTCTATCTGCAGAAGGGAACCCGCCACTCATCTATCGCATACGTCGCACGTTCCGAAAATCCTATCCTTGCCGCACACCTTCTTTCGATCTCTTCGCCCCGTCGCACAGATTCTTCATCGAAGCCTCTCATGTAACATCCAAACATCGCGACAGGTTGTTGGCAATCTCTCGCATCCCAATGTCTCCCAAATCTTCTCCTGATCGGGGCGTCACGGAGCTTTTCAACCGGCATCGCGTAACAAACATTCCCTCCGATCAGAGAGCACTCCTCGAAAGGCCGGACTCGTGGGCAGTCGAGCTAGAGAACACGCCCCACGGCCTTTCGCATCTTCCAGGACACGTTCTCGAGACAGTGAAAGCGACGTATATTGCTAAAAAGCACGCGATTCAAGAGCATACTCCGATCTCAAACAAGCGCAATGGCAGTCCCATAACATCAACACCCAATAAACGGCAGCGTAATGGTATAACGAGCACACCCAAATCCGACCATACCAAGCCACCACAATCATCCCCCGAGCGTGCTGTGTCGTGGTCTCCCACGCCGGAGCCCGTTCCCTCAAAAGACGCAGATTGTATAGCGGTGGCTATAGTTGAACATAACACTCAGTCATCTATTGTCCACGAAACACCAAAAACAGGGCCAGGCTTCGGACGCCCACAGCGGCCGATTGCAAAGCCAATCCTTGAGAACCCACCTTCTTCTGCGGAGACTGAAGACGACTTGGAAACACGGATTCCTGATGCTCAGCCTCTTCAGAATGGCTCCGTTAATAAAACGGCGGTGCGGTCTAATCCAACTGCACCATCTCCGCTTTCCACCAACAGGACCATGGCTACACCGCCATGCGCTCAACCGAGCAACACAGCTCCAACGGTGGTGCCAAATACAGAAAATATTCGCGGGAGTAAGACCCCAAAGACTCGTCGAATAATATTTAAGCCAATCAATCTTGACGCTTGGGAACGGAATAAGAAGAAAGGCTGCAACGAAAAAGATCGTCTGCCATCGACTATAATGCCTCCAAAGGTTATCGACGATTCAATGCCAACGTCGTCCGATTCTATTATTCCATATACGGGCATACCCATCACACAAGAGTCCGTCAGAGATATCAGAGAATCAATAGAGATGAAGGAAGATGAAACGATGGACAATGTAGAGGAAGTTGTTCCCTCAACGAACTTCCATGGATCAACTGCGGATCGCCCGATGGTTGACGGTACTGACGAGAAGCCAAATGCTGAGAGCAAGCCCATGCAACAGCCGACCACATCTTCGCAGATAGGTTCATCAAAGACGACCGCAACAACGAACTCTCAACCACAGAGAAATGACCAAATAAAGAAAGAAGAGTCACCTGCTCCCGCTCCACTTATAGCGCCAGGCGCTCCTCTGGAACCCTACGAAGCATTTGTGCAGCAATATCCAGACTACCCCGGTGAAAACGGGGGTGACAAGTTACCCGGGACCAAGTCTAACTTCATTTATGCATGTGTATACCTCAACTACCTACGTCCAAGGAAGCAGCTTCGAGACTGCCTCTATGACGAATTCATCCGAGCGTACCCGTGCTCTTATGGGGAGTACGTCAAACGCTCCCGTATGGAGCCTATGGTTGCCATCAAGTGGTTCAATCAGCAAACAGGCCCCTTGGTATATAATAAATATCTTGTGAACAGGGGCAACTTGAGCCATATTCTCAGATCATACCCGGAGGAGTTCGCACGCGCGAATGAGCTGGTATCCAAGAAAAGCGAAGATGATGCTGGCGGGGATGATTTAATGATATATACAAGTTCAGAAGACGAAGGTGACTTTGATGAGGACGACAGCCAGCGTTCGGTTTCCCCATCGTCCCAACGTCCTTCAGACAGGGAAAGCGTCGAGTCACCACAGCCAATTGCAACTATCGAGGATGATATGGAAATTGACCCCCCTGAGATCCCGTCTGCGCCTCCTTCAACTTCCAGCAAAAGAAGGCCATCATTGGCATCGACGAATGATTTGGAGATAGTCTCGAGGCCTGTGCGAACAGCAAAGCCCATCACTCCCGCACAGTCGAATATCAGACGACAGAACCCAGCTTCAGAGAAAAGGCCACCCCAGTCCTCACGAGTTCAAGAGATCTTGACTCAACCTCCTCCGCCTACTTCGCCCCAAATGCCACAAACCTCAATGTTACCACCATCTACTATAGGAGGCTCAGCAATCAAGTCGACGGCTCCTCGACATTCACAGTATTTCAAAAGAATATCCGAGGACCTCCGGAAGCCAACACCGAAGCAACGCTCGGCAAAGGAACTTGAAAAGCTTCGAGAGCATTTCAGAAGATCAAAAGGGACAGGGGCGCAAGATCGTCGAAGCAGCAGTGGCCGGTTTGGATAGAATCGCGGATCGGGAAAGGCGCTAGAATCAAGATTACGACTAAGTGATAGTCATGTTGACGATCGAGGCTTTCGGGGAGGCTAAAGCGTTTGTTTTTTTATTGTATCTGATACCCAAAATTGATGTTGAATCTGCAGAAATGCTGTCAGCAACATTCTCATGACTGTACAGTATTATATCATCCGGTATCACAGGCCATGAAAGGTCCATAGACTCAATTGCATGAAGAAGAGATTGATTCGGTGGCGGAAAGAACAGTCTATTGTGCGTGGGCAACATGTCTATGGTAAGCTAGGTAGCTGGTTCGACTGAGAACCTGGCTTGATTAATGAACTGACAGCATGGCGATGATGCAGAAGATGGGAGAAGGATTAGAAAGAAACAGAGTCCTTGGTGTCCAGTTGCCTTTCCCCCTTAAGATACTCAACTTCATTTCTCCCGTCATTCCGTGTAACAAGAACAAGATTTTATCTTCGCCCCCACTGCCAGTCGTCGTCTCATTTCCACGAAAGGGGGGTATCATACAATCTTGTTTCGATTTTTTGGGTCCCAATCAATTTTGTTTGTGTGTGTCTTCACTCCGTGGCACGAACTACTCTCGCTGCCCATCCCTTTTCGACGTTGGTCTTTTTCGCCTTTGTTCCTTTTTTTTTCTTGCTGATCCCAAATTGGTGATGTTTTTGGTTTTGCTGAGAGTAAGGGTAAAAAAAAGAAATCCCGGTGTTGTTAAGCCTTGAAGTCGTCATTCTGTCATTAGCGGTCATTATGGTTTTGATTTTCTTTTGGTGTTGTTTTTTAGCTGGTGAAGAGAGTGATGTTTTCATTTCACTCTTCCTCAGCTTCAGCTCGGGCGGCACGGGCAGCGGCTTCGTCTTCCTTCTTCTTCCTTTGGCGGGCTTCTTCCTCGGGAGTCATGGTGCGCAGCTGGAGAGCGTGGATGCCGTTCTCCTGGGCCATCTCATCGCGGAGGAGGGCGTAGACCATGCGGTGACGGGCAGGCTGCATTTTGGAGTTGAAGGCATCGGAGGTGATGACCACGCTGTCACGTGTTAGTATGCATTGCATCTTGGTTGTGAAGTTGGGTTGACCGGGGTATGTGCAGAAGAACGGTGTGGGTGAGTGAGGAAGGGTGTGAGTGAGTATGGGGTACAAGAGACTGCATTGCATGACAAGAGTGTCACGCGGGATGGGATGAGATGAGATGAGATGAGATGAGGCGACATGATATGATTCCAAATTGAGATGAGATGAGAAAAGGAGGTTGCACAGAAGTCGGTTGACGGTGACAAAGAGCGCAATTCTTACCGAAAGTGTGTCTCGCTGGAGGTAGTGTGTTCCATGGCCTTGTGGTGGGAGTGAAGATGAGAGTCATTGTAGATCTCGAGAGTTTGGGGGTTGAAGGCAGCGGTGATCTAAGGGGAATGAATAGTCAGTGGGTGCTTTGGTCGAATATGAACATTGATTGAGATCTCACCTTGGCTCGAATAAGATCCTCAACGGGAGTGTTGGAGTTGCTCATGGTTGAGAGCTGTCGCTGGACGCTCGAAAAGCCGAGCGCGTATCGTCGAAACATGAGGTATGGCGGTCTGAGAATAGAGGAACGTAGCGACGTCCAGGTACAATTTGCGCAGTGTCGACTGGAACTAGATAGATAGAGTCGACAGAGGCGATGCAGATGCGACTATTTAAAAACCGAATTGAGTCGATGCCAACTCGGAATTCGCGGGCGATATAAGAAGAATAGAATCTTTCTTTCTTGTCCGGATCCCAAGTGGAGCGGTAATGGATCGACAGGGCAAGACGAAAGGCTCTGGTTGGCCTTTGGCTGGTGGAAGGGAGGTGAAGTAGGTTTTTTAATGAGGTTCCCGAGTTGTCGGTTTGTCCGCCTCTTTAAGCTTTAGGTTATCGGTCTGGCTCTCTCTCTGGCTAGCTATTACTGCCCCCAAAAAATAAACCACACTGTGACTGTGACTGACGTGATGTGACGTGACAACTGAAAGCAGAAACAGGAAGTCAAAAGCGAGAAAACAGCAAACAAGAGGCTTTGCAGACGAGGCGAGGCGAGACGGAAAGTGAAAGGTTGGAAATGCAAGTTGGGAGAGGCGGGACAGGACAAACTGATATACGTTTCAAGATATGGACGGGATGGATAGGATCTAGAGGAAGCTTGGACTAATTATAAGGGTATGCATGTATGTACAGTACATTCATTCTGTGGATGGATTAGTACCCAAGGTACCTAGTATCTAAAAGTGGCGGAACACGTTCACTCTTTGGTGAAAAAACAAAAACGCATACGAAGACTGTGATTTGTGAAATTGACAACTCAGGGAGCCGTTATCCCGTTTCGGTGTGAAGTCGGTGTAGGAAACAACAAGCAAAAAAGGAACAAACAAGCAGAAGCAAAGACAAAAAAGCCACCATGTAGGTAAGTAAGTCAGTCAGTCAGTCCAGTCACATAGACATGGATGCATGTACAGCACAGTACAGTACAGTACAGTACAGTACCTACTGTAACCCAAGGTACAGACACAGACAGGCCCCTTCTAAACGTGTTCGTTATTCCTTCTATGTACTGTAGGTAGTTACTAGGTTAGTAGTTACCGTGAAAAGCGCGGGGCATCTGCGTACTGTAGGTACATACATTTATTTTTACCGTCTTTCCATGAGCCAAAGTGGCGGACAAGTTTTTCGATCCATCACATCGCATCACATCCCTACAGTGCAACACCCCTGGAAGCCTCTTTTTAGCAAATGATCAGCCGCCAATCTGCGTGTCCGTCCAGACGGTTGGGTCGGGCGTCGGCTGGCCCTGACCGCCTGGCTTCTAGAGCGGTGAAGCCAGGAACAAGGGTTACGAACTACCAACCCCTGTTCTCTTTCTTCTCTCTCTCTTTCTCTGTCTCTCTCTCTGTGACTCGCTCTCTTCTCTGACCAGTCTGATCGTTGCAAATAGTAGAATGCCACGACAAAGCAAGAGAGTCAAACTCTTACTCATGATAGACTACCGACTTATCTCCTAGACTAGCACCGCTACTATACAGTACATCCCAATGACATATACCACACACCCCGGCTGCAGACTTGACAGCATACACAGTGGATCTTGGGAGCTTTGCTGTAGGTACGGGCCCAAACAGGCGGGATCTGGTGCGATGCGATAGCGGTCTCGTGGATTGGGCCCATAGCTAAGGTAGGTAGCGTTAAAAGTCAAGGTCCGGGGTTTGTTTAGAGACAAGAAAAAGAAGGAAAAGATGTCAAATATGCAATCCACTCATTCACGTATTCGTCTTGGACCTGTGAGTTGTTGATGAGGCCAGCATTCAACCACAACCGCAACAGCCCAGCACCACAAACCAGTCACTATCTTCCCTGTCTCCCACTCGACTCAGGTCTCAGGACAGGAAGAAGGATCATGTATGTACGGATATGTCTGTTGTATGCAATGTACCTATAATACTGTGCTGTACTTTCATCTCAACTGTTGGGCTTGGGCGGATACCTACGTCCGTACGTACGTACATGTACAACGCTTGTGTTGCATTGCAGTCGAACGGTTCCTTAAGCCTCCCAGCTAAAACCACACGCGGACGCATGTCTAGCTGCCGATACTCGTCCGTCAACAAAAGAGGCGCTGCTTATTGGCTTCGCCTTTGAATCCTTTTCACTCTCTGCCTCACAAGATGTGCACCTTTACTTTCTGTTAGCTCCTCAAAACTCTTCGGCGCGGCTTCTAAAGGGTACGTACCTCCGGGGAAGACGGCCGTCCGTCCGGGACCGTCGGCCGAAGACTTGACCCCATTTACGTCAAAGAGCCAACCTTGAACCCACTTTAGCACGGGCAGGGAGCTTCACAACACAACACAACGCACGCAACTCCATTTCTAAATTCAGCTGTCACTTTCAATTAACTAACTTAGCTCATGCTCATGCTTCAGCGGGATCGTCAATCCCCTCCCCTCCCCTTCCCTCCCCAGTGCATGCCCTGCCTCGGCAAATGCGCCGTTGAACCACACCTCAACGTAGCATTCAGAGCCCAAGTCTGCACAGCAGAGACTCCGGATTGGCCTCTTCTAATTCTTGAATCCTTGTCGCCAAACCCCGGCGCTTCGGGGCCTTGAATTCTTGTTCGTCATGTCGCTCCTCCGACATCTCGTCACCTCCGCCGTCCAGCGCCCGTCTGCTGCTACCTCCGCTTCCTTCATTACCGTCCGTCCCGCTGCTAGAATGCTCTCGACCTTACCACGCTTACCGCTCTTCGAAGCTGTTGCACAGCATGATCCAGATTCGAAAGCTGTTATCCACTCTCTTTCCGGTCGGACCTTCAAGTATGGAGAGCTTCTAGGTGATGTTAGTCGCGCACGGGACAGGTTGGCCGAAGCTGCTGGTCGTGAGGACCTCAATGGCGAGCGCATTGCGTTCCTGGTTGAGAATAGTTATGACTACGTAGGTGAGCTCATGATGTGATCCTCGTGATATCGCATTGCGACAGCCATTGACATGCGCTTGTATAGTAACTCTCTTGGCCGCAATGGCTGCGCGATCTATCGCCGTGCCTCTATCGCCTGCATTCCCTGCGCCAGAACTGCAATACATTCTCAACCAGAGTGAAGCTTCATTGCTAGTCTCCTCGCCAAAGTTCGCGTCCAAGGCCAAGGAAGTTCTTGCGACTGAGCTCACAACCCAGCCGGCGCATGTAGAACTTCAGAAGCATCAAGGTGGGGGTAGTCACGACAAGGTGCAACTGAGTTATACCGATCCTGTTGAAGCTGGCATGATGCTGTATACTTCGGGAACGACAAATAAACCCGTAAGTCTTCTCACGATGCTTCAATGGCTCTATGTGCTAAACCCTCGGCCTAGAAAGGAGTACTACTTCCCCAGTCCGTCTTGACAGCGCAATCTCGCTCCCTCGTTGAAGCCTGGAACTACTCACCCTCAGATCATCTCCTCCACGTCCTCCCGCTTCATCATATCCACGGAACTGTAAATGCCATCCTTACACCGCTTCTCGCCGGCTCAACAATCGAGTTCATGTTCCCATTCAACGCTGATGCTGTATGGAAGCGTTTCTCGGCGCCCTTTCTCGACAATGCGTCTTCTGCCGCTAAAGAGAAAATCACATTCTTCACAGTCGTACCCACGGTGTATAGCAGGCTACTCACCTCACACAAGAGTCTCCCTCGAGAGACTCAGGAAGCCGCCCGCAAAGCCATCTCGCCAGAGAATATGCGCCTCTCCATTTCAGGTTCCGCCGCACTTCCAACGCCTATCAAGACCGCATGGAAAGATCTCAGCCATGGAAATGTCCTCCTTGAGCGGTACGGTATGACCGAGGTCGGTATGGCGCTGAGTTGCGGTCTGGACTTTTCAGATCGTGTAGATGCCAGTGTGGGCTGGCCATTGCCATCCGTTGAAGCTCGTCTAGTCGATGTGGACAACGGTGAAATTATCAAGGAAGGAGAAGAGATCGATGCTCAAGGCCGTGAACGCTCTGGTGAAATCCAGTTAAGGGGTCCAACCATCTTTCGCGAGTACTGGCGCAATCCAACCGCAACAGCAAGCGAATTCGTTCAAGATTCAGACGGCAAGGGAAAATGGTTCAAGACAGGCGACGTAGCTGTCCGCCGTCCAGTCCCCTCCGCCACTGCTTCCCAGTCATGGACACATGGCCCGCTTTACTTCATCCAAGGACGCAAGTCCGCTGATATCATCAAGACAGGGGGCGAAAAGGTAAGCGCTCTAGAAGTCGAGCGAGAGCTACTATCCCTCCCCGAGGTCGCCGAAGCAGCTGTCGTGGCTGTGCCTAGTGGGCAATGGGGTCACAAGGTCGGTGCGGTCCTGGTTCTAGATAATGACGTTGTCAAAAAGTGGTCGGCCCTCGATATGCGCAGAGCCCTCAAGGGACGCCTGGCAAGTTATAAGATTCCCCAGGTCATGCGGCTTGTTGACCAAATACCCCGAAACGCTATGGGCAAGATCAACAAGAAGCAGTTGGTCAAGAGCATCTTCCCCGATGATATCAGCGGGGATGAGACTTAATTTGATCGACTTCCATTGAAAAATTGAAAAGTGTAAGATATGAAACTTGTAAACACCCTCATCACTCTAATAACCCACACTTCACCAGATCTGCGAGCATTGTTTCAGCAAGTTGGTAGCAATTTAGTATGCCTAGCAAGTATTCATATGAAGCAACTGATTACAGTTGTCTGAAAGTACAAAAATCTATTTTCCTTTCCCCTCCTTGGGTGTCCCTTTTCATACTTCGTGGATGCCACTTGGGAAACAGCCCTCCAAGCAACGCCAATAGAACATTGAGCTAAATGAAATTAAGGATAAATGGTACCCAGGCTGACTGAGCGGTTTACATATCCGGGTTCAAGCCAGTCGCCGCTCAATCCTTGCGGTCCCGCTTCTGCTTCAACAGCTCATCGACCTCTCGTGAATCGCCAGATGAACGGCGTCAGGTTCAGAAACGTGAAATGGTCATTATCGGATATCGTGCTAAATCAACGTCGTGCCTCTGCGTAATGCTCGCACGTTTAAACAACGTGCTTAGCCTTGGCTCGTGTGCTGCCCGAGTGGGCACTGTCGGTGTGTCCAGAGAACTCGACCTGCTCTGATGCGGGCAGCTCGAGAACCTCCTTGAACCTGCGGCCGATAGACAGGAGAATCTCCTTACCCTTCTCACCACTGCGGCCCTTGCCACCAGCGACATCGCCTTCACCTCGGCCGGGGATGCTCTTTCCGATAGTACGAGTCCAGACACCAATTCGGAAAAAGGCCTTTCGAACGTTGACAACTACACCCATGACCTCGCCATCGTCCTCGTCCTCGAGGGTCTCGCCAATAGCGCCCATCATGACTTGGAGCCAAAGACGGTCTACATCGATGTTTCGCTTATCCTTGTACTGGTAAGACCACTTGCCGCCATGCTTGTTCTGGGGGTCCTCCCACTCGGGGCGAACGCCGGCCTTGAAAAGATGATAGTCGGACTTGAGGGAAAGCTCGGAAACGGGTGCGACATTATTCTATATAAAAAATTAGCACGAGAAATATTTGAGTTCAGGGCGGTGGCTCACGTAAACGCCCCAAAATTCCTCAACTGAGTCGAAGGTGATAACTTCCTTCAGGAGATCGTTCCAGTTGTCGCCCTATCACGAGTATTAGTATCCGAGTTCGGCGGTAAAAGTAAGCCGTTTCGCACCTTGCCACTCGGAGGCTTTGTGAACCAGAGAGTCCACTTGTTCTGAAGAGGGTGCTTCACGTTGAAGTTGTCCTTGTCGTGGAAAACGGTGACGGGCTTGTCGTCGTCCTTCACGTCGGAAGAGTCCTCCTTGCCAGCAGGGTCGACAGGGATAGTGGTAAGATCGACCTGCTCGTCCATCTTGGGGGTGTCAGCTACAGCGGCGGCCATCCTGTTGGTTTTCTGTTTGCAGGGTCGTGGTGGGATTTGAAGGGTTTCGCGGATGAAAGATCGCGGGGCAAGTCAAAGAGTAGAGGCAAAAGAAGTGGAAGCAAGAGATTCAGAAGTGGGGCCAGAAGCAATGAAAATGAATCTTCAAATTTCAAAGCAATTCCTTCCTTTCGTGGAGAGTATGTCTGCAACTTTGCACCAGGCAAGAGTCGCGAATAGCGGTAGAGTGAGAAGGAGTAATAGTCGAATTTGACGTTGTCGGAAGGTGCGAAATGCGCCTGTTGAAGTTTGGTTTGTGTCGCGAGGCGCAAGCAAAAATTCTTGGGTGCTGACCTAAAACTGCTTAACTTTGAGTTTGGCAAGCGCACTGGTCACAGGTGGTGCCTTAAGGTACCTGGCTTCTGCCTGAAATGTGAGGCCGCCAATCTTTGCCTCTGGCTTGCTTCATCCTCTAACGTTTCAAAAGTCAAACGAACCTCATATTTTTCATTCAACTCCTTAATAGCCAGGTATTCGCATTAATTTGCAAGGGACAATGCCAGGGCTACAATGAAGCTGCAGGTATCATCGACCCGTCTCTTGTTTCATCATGGGCCTCACGTGCCAAGCTAGCCCTCGTTGTCCCAACTTTGTGTCTATGTATATCCGATCCATGCTCCAGGAGCTAATGATTTGCTTCCAAGGTCCTAGTATTGAAGTTTGACGATGGGAAGCTAATAACTCTAGGATATCTTTATGCCAGGGCCAAGAAGGGGAGCTGAAATCGCACAGGGTATTTCTGAGGAGAAAATACTCTCTCCTGTTTAGTGTTTCAACAATACAGAGTACTTGCATTGACATTCAAGCAACATATCCACAAATCGAGCTGGTATGAACCTGACTGTCAACTAGCGTCTATCGGGCCTCGAGAGTTTAATGCAACTCAACTGCATATGACGCAGTGTTTTCAGTCACGCGCATATTCAATGTGGAAAATGGTGTACAAATTTGCTCTTGAAAGTGAGCCGCCTATATGGGCTTTTTAAAGGCTCATAAGTGCCATGCTGATATGCCATTGGCTTGTCGAATTACAATGTGCTGTCATACCAGTACTCGGTGTGATCTCCCGGCATGGATGAATTCGGGTTAACAGTTCAACTTCATGACCCCATTTATGCCTCCGCCTCAAACGGTCAACCATAAACCTCTGTACGATTTTGAGCCGTTCGGCCCTCACACCATTTCTCATGTAGGCTGGGATCTAGACATTTCTCTAATCCTGGTCAAAGTGTGCCAACAGTCGCATTCGAATAAGACACATGGGGCTAAAACATCAAGGACAAAGGAACAACACAGTCAGATATAAACGGCAAAGGCGGTTTTACACAATTGTATTCATCCAGTCAGAGGCTCTGCTCTGGCCAACTTGTACCAACTTTGACATTGCTGCGTCACTTCTCCCTTGAAGCGAGCCGTTCGAGGCGCCAACGATCATCCAGAGCTACAATTAAGCCTCAATAGCCACCCACCTTGAACCACGTTCACCATTCACAGACGATCTTGGGCTGATGGAGCGGGATTTCCCTTTGACGTTTCCCAATTTTATTGGCTTTATGAATATTCCTCGTCCCACAAAGGGATTGACAACTGGTGTGCACCCGCTTCATTACGTACTATACACCATGATCTTGTCCCAAATGATCACCAGAGACACGCTAGGTGGTCCTGCCGGAGTGCAGGTACTGGCTATGCCGCTCTGGAATGTGAACGCGCCTAACAACCTCGATTTCATCCCACCATCGCGACCCCACGGCTCCTTTGGTGTGTCTGCGAGCCCCTCATGCTCATGAGCCATCATCCGAGACCTGTGCGATCAACCGTGGGCTGACCAGGGTTGGCATGCCGGGCCTTTTCGTTCATAGTCGAACTGATGTCCATATATAGAAGCACCAACTTATAACAAGTCCGTCTTTCCCATCAAAGACAAAGGAGTTCCCCTCACCAACACACCCCCTCAACCCAACTCTTTGTGCCTCTTCTTTTGCTGTGTCCAGACCTCAATTACACGATCTACTACCAACTTAAATTACCATCATGGAGCCAGAGACAGTAGCCACTTCCTTTGAGAAAGATGCTTGCAAGACAAAGGACAATGCCCCCAAGGGCAAAACTCGAAGTAGTTCTCTTTTAACAATCAGCTCGGGCTTCACCTTTCTTGCTGCCCTTCCTGGAGGATCAAGCTCTTCGTCGTCTTTCAGATCATCATCTTTTCGATAAATACCCAACATCAACTCTTGCCTTGTTCGGTCTGTCCTTCATTTATACACTCTTTGGTTT
The DNA here is from genome assembly GCA_017165645.1 of Fusarium sacchari. NCBI lineage: Eukaryota > Fungi > Ascomycota > Sordariomycetes > Hypocreales > Nectriaceae > Fusarium > Fusarium sacchari. The sequence continues at coordinate 3,830,916 of JADANP010000003.1, forward strand.
AATCGTTTGATATTTCTTACACTCCGCTGTGTCGGCTGCTTCTTTCTACATTCCTTCTCAGCAACGTTTTAACCCAACCCGTTTCTGTACTTTGTTATACTATATACATGATGCGGGAGCTCAGGTCGTTTACTCCTATACGCCGGAGTCTTGACTTTGCGTCAATTTGTTCAGACCTGGAATTACCCAGCAACTTTTACGAATACCACTTCCATCGTCTTGGTGCTGAGATCTGTACTATTGTCTTATCAGCATTTTCCCCCAAAGAGGAACATCAGGCTCCTCGAACGTCCCCGTGGCTAAGAGACTATCCGGAAGAATTCATCAACCATGTTGAGCTTGTAGCTCATATGGACGCACGCGCAGGGAAATGGGAGAGACTCCTTCGTGATAGGGGCGAGAGAACGAGCCTCCTTCAAGCTATCATTTTCAAGGCTCTCGATAATCGAGTCTTTTCACGGCTGCTATTTGGAGCCAGCTCCAAGCATGATGAGACATTGCATAATTCCGATGTTGCACTCATCACTGCAGAAGGTATGTGATACAATGCAATATGAGAGCAGCACCACTAACGCTCTTGGAGGTTTTCAACGTAGTGAACTCCGAGCCCATACCAACAGAGTTTGGCTTAAAAGGAGCAGAGGGGAGCCCGACTTATTTTGGAGAGAGGTCGACAAGCTAACCACCGAGGTTTACCTTCTGCTGCTCCACGTCTACGAGTTCACAGCCAGTTTTGGTGGTTATGAACCCATTTCCAGAACAGAGTTGTATCAGCTACTGCACGACGTGATTTCATACGCAGGTTGGCTCAGCGTGGGACTTCGTATGTCATCAGCTATCGTCTCGATCAACTGGCTCATACCTGGTGAGCTGTACGCACTGAACCAAGTGAGCGCCTGTCAAGCGGCGTACCAGGCTTCAAAGGAGGCAGCTCATCAGCATGATACGCGGTTACAAGAGCAGAGACCTGAAAGAAAGCAAATGAGCTCCATGGCCAGAGTCAAAATATCCGTAATTCCAGAGATCATCCAATACCGGCCATATCCCAAGGACGCGAGCGTCGAGGGTATTGATTCCTACAGAATGATGGAGCCGCATGCGGTGCATTACGAAGGGTTTCTAGAAGAACACGATGAGAACAGGGCCTTCATTAGTTTGCCAGACTACATCAAGAAGCTACGGGATAGAAATTGCGCACCACGTAATGCTGCCCTGGTCATAATGGTCATTATGTTGGTCTGTTTGTGGGTTCTTTATACCACCTCGGGACAACAAACCTGGCAGAAAGCCAAGGGATGGGTGATTCCGGAACCTGAGCCTAAGCCTGAGAAACCATGGTATAGGCCATGGTAGCATATTTGCCTGATATTTATGGTCGCACCTAGGTGGGGGTCGTCATGTTTATTGTTACACTTGGATTTTGGAGTTTATAAAGGTTACATCGGAATATCACAACAAGACTATTTAAATTTCTACTGGTGATTCTCAGAAGAGTACCCCTCCTCGTAACTGGACTGGAAAAGTCTTCAAGACAATCATGGCAATCCCATGGACATTGTAGTGATTGACGTTTTACTTCAGGGTAGTTCTGGGTGGAGCGTAACAGTTCCTAGACGTCATTTTCACGTCGGCACCACAACAGCGGATCACATCCGCAACAGCTGATCGGCTTCCGTAGCTCAGTTGGTTAGAGCGTCGTACTAATACTTCATCTGGAGTGTCCAGTAATGCGAAGGTCTCAGGTTCAAGCCCTGGCGGGAGCATTGTCTCTCAGTGCCCATCAGTTGATTTTTTGAAGTTTTTGCAGATTTTCTGTGCCATATTCGTCCGGATATCACTAAGTCTTTTATGGTGTTGAGTGGGATCTGGTGTGGTGTGGTGCGGAAGTCGCAGTCAGGGTAGGAGCGAACTGCCGGGTGGATCTGATCTCGATGATCAGATAAGATTAGGAGAAACAGGATCAAATCATTACACCATTGAGATGCAATCGCTTGCCTGTGACCCCCAAATGGTGTGACGAACCCCTCACTGTTGGTGATGGAGCGTGCATTGGCTCCTCTCGGATACTGTCAGAGCAGTCCTAAGTTTAGCAAGCCTTAGGATAACTTACTCTAAAGACCCTAAAGCTTAGGATTGCCTCACCCTGAGCATATCCTAAGACGTCCCAGATGCCGTTCGGACTTTCTGCGTAGTAGGTAGTGATGTATCGCCACGATCCGAGCCCATGATGCTGCAGTTGTGGCTTTGATAATGTTTCTTTTCGAAATGGTACTTCGGAGATTGTGGTCCCTGATCACCAAGCTGCAATGCATTAGGTAGTGTTTCGGGCCTCATTCTGCACGCTTGTTCCCGAGCCCAAGGTATGGGACGTTACTTGCATCTCTGACTCGTGTCGAATTGGCACCCGGCTAAAACATGCAGAAGATCGAGGATGTCTTTTGATGGAACGCGGGCTTGCTGTAGAGAGGTTAAACCTGAAATACCTTAGTACCTACCAGTACTACCTTCCATGGCGTGAATGTACCTTCCTTCCATTTTGGCAAATTGGTATCGTTCTAAACTGACCTAGGTACACTACTCCGTAGGCCTTCGTCTCAAATACACGATACCTCGCACCTAAACAGGCTACACCAGCTTTTCTGTGTTACCAAATGGATGCCACCGCCGGCCATCTCACTCTTATGGAAGAACTTGGCCCCGGTCCCTTCGAGTTTTATCCGCGGTTCTATCATAGACGCTTCTCTGCCACCAAAACGAAGGCTTTTGATAAGTGGCAATGATATTGATTTTACGACAAAGTCAACTGGTGTCGAGTAAGTGAGAGCGATTGATCAGCTCTCATCACATCCATCAGCCACCAAACTAAAATTAAGATTGTCACCCATACTATTAAGGTTACACTTCAGCTTTGGAAAGCTCAAGTACTCTGTACAGTATGCTCGTTTCCTAGGTACTGATGTGGACTCCATTGCAAATTGATGTGATTACGGAAGTGAGTGTATTAGGCAGAGCAAAGTTTCCAACCATCAACTGGGCTAATGCTGAAGCTCACGATGAAACATGATAACCAAGAGATTGAAGAATACGAGAAGTCCACGAGGGACCCTGCAGGGACAATAGAGAATCCATCAATCACTCGTGACGGGTAACGACATGCAGTAACTGCCGTGAGACTGTGATCGAGGGAGGCTGGGCAACGTGTATTCGTAAGCCCAAGGCTTTGTGTAGCCTCCCAGTAGCCGATAGTTATTCAGTTTACGACATTAATTGCCAAGCAACAGATCGGTCATTGTCTGACACTTGTAGATTGCATCTAGATCGAAGGTTTCAAGCGTATTTCCTCAGTTTTGATTACTCCGTACCTGCTCCGTACTATGTTTGATTCTGAAAACTTTTCTTACCATTTTCTCCCGTTTAGTTGAAGATGAGACAAAGTTTATTCGGGCCATCCCGCCCTTAGGTTCCGCGCGCCAACGGCCTGAAGTATCAATCAACTTTCGGGAGCAGCCGTTTCAGCTGTACGACTTCATCAACTTGACAAGTGAAGTCAATGAAAGAAAGAGTGGTTTATTTTGACTTTAGCGACCACCACCAAACGTGCAACCGTCAACGATGTCAATTGGCTTGGGAAAACTCAATTATCCCGTCTGCCTGTTCACATTCTCAATGGCTATCTCGTCCGGGCCCGTCCCGTGTCTCCGATGCCAGCCACCCACTTTTTTGGGTCTTCGGAAGAGTTCCAAGGGTGAGACACGGTGACACCCCGCCCCCAGCCATCCCCAGCCTCGACTTGACGAGGAAGACGAGATATATCAAGTTTTGGATCCTTGCTAGTAGCTTCAGCTACCCATTTATGGGTTTGTTGATGTGACTATGCTCGGTGCAAAGTGTGTTCTGGGGAGATATCAACGCCCAAGCTTACCTCAACAAGACCAACGATCACATTCGAGGCTGGGAAACATGATGAGCATGGGGGAGCTTCCAGGGTATAGACAGCTCTTGGATGGATTTAGATAGCTCCAGGGACGTGTAATCCCTGCACCGCCGCGGCATCTTGGGCTCCATGGTAGAGAGCAGAACAGGGCAGTTCCCGGCTCTGCTATCGTCCGTATCGACCCAGGAAAGCCTCGAATTCTCATTTCTCTTTCCTCCTCAGCCATCTCAACTTTTTCTCTTGGTCCCTGCAGACTGCAGAAAAAACTCTTTTTTTGCTTTCCCTCAGCTAAAACAACACCAATTCTGCAAAGCATTGTCTAGTCCGGCAGCTCGCATGAGCCCTAGACTAGACTCAGCGCCCCGCTATAACTCCATCTACGCGGGCCTTCCACTGAATTGCTAGCGCCTGAACAGCCCAAAAATCAAAGCTCAAAGCTTCGCTACGTTCGCTTCAGCCTCTCATCTTTTACCCGCCTCCCGCTCCAACGTACAGTAACGCGATTCAACGCCTGACATCCATCTTTTCCGTCTCTTTTTTTCGCCTCTAACGCGCTTGTCCAATCACACCGCCCCGAGGATCAACTGTCAGCCTCAGATGTCGACGCCATACTGGGGCCAGTTACCTGGGCCCAAGGTCGCCCAGACTGGCCATGCGGGCCATACCCGCCGCAGGTCTGAGTCGGACGACTATGCCTATAATGCTGACCGTAGATCTTCGCTCGACGCTGCCCCAGTTCGCAGATCGAATCGTGGTTCCTTACAAACTCAGGTCACCGAGGCTCCTACTGAATCTACCTTTAGTCCCTATGATTCTCCAACCACTTCTAATTTCGCTCCCCAAGGTCTAGCTCCAAGACCATCTTCTTACAGACGAGACGTACCTGCTGCTGAGGCTTCTAGACCACCTCAACAGAACCGACAGCAAGAAGAGTACGACAACGACGAGCCATTGTCGCCTCCTCCGCCTGCTCCAGAAGTTCCTCGCGGTCCTCCTGTGAGCTATCGCCATCCATACGGTAACGGCGGTCTTCCTTACACCTACACCGCCTCAGACACAACCGCACCTCGCGATCCTAACACACGAGACGGCGTCATGGAAGACGATCAATACCAAAGGTCCTCTGAGAGGACCGGTGGTCAGAGACCTGACCAAGGCCAAGGAGATTTCTCAAGACGAGGCTCAGGCGCCAGCGCATTCGATCCATTGTCGAGGAGACAAACAACAGGCGGGTCCTCAGACCGTCGCAAAGCGTTCGCAAACGACCGATCACCCCTCCAAAGGCTTGAGCTGACGCTCGACAGCATGACCAAGGAGGAAAAACGCGCCCGAGTTGAAGCCGCTGAACGACGCGCAAGAGAACGACAGGCATTGAAAGCTGGAAAGCAGCCTGCAGGCCAGCAAGTGCGGTCTCATGAACGCAAACCCTCCATTACTCATGGTGAGAGACGTCCGTCGGGCAATACAGCTTTCTTTTCAGGTGCGCAACCTTCAGCGCAAAGAGAGGTGCCCCGAGACGTTCCCCGGGATGTGTCACGAGAATACCCCAGAGATACCCAGAGAGACGCACCTCGCGATGTCCCACAAGACACCTACCGAGATATCCCACAGAATGCGCAAAACGATGCGCCAACAGATGTTTACCAAGAATTGCCCCCACAAGTTACGGTGAAGAGAGGAGGCTCACATCGTCGCCGCGTGTCAGTAGCGCACCCCCAAGAAGCAGAGAAGTACTACGCCTCAGGCGCAATGATGGAACCAGACGATATGGAGCCTATGCCTCGGCGCATGGACCCTCAATCTGCTATTCCCAGACATGTTGAGCCGACTTCTGGCATCCCTCAGCGCAACTTGAGCTTCCGTGAGAGAGCAGCCCGAGATAACGTACAGCTTCCTGAACAGACCATGACGAGGGAACCTACTCAGCCAGCACCTCAGACTGGGGGATTCTCCTTGACGAGAAGTGGCAGCAACAAGCTCAAGAAGCCCCCGCCAGTCGACTACCAGTATGCCCCTCGTCGTGTGGTATCAGAGAGGCGCCCTGCACCCATGGCTTCGGCGATGAAACCCCAGCCACAACAGTTTGATGACGATGACTACTACTATGATGATCAAGATGACCTACTTCCTCCTCGACAGAATACCCAACAGAACACTCAACAAAACACTCGGCAGATTACCCAAGAACTTAATGATCGCTTTACCCGCGAGAAAGAGCTACCTCCGGACCCCCCACTAACAGACGATGTACGAAGACCATCAATCGACTTTGTTCCTGGGCGTCAACAAGTACCTATGCCTGGTGATAACCAGGGGATCAGGAGGCGTGTTACTGAGCCTGTCCCTCGGGTTCAGTATGCTGACGAGGATGAATTCATTCCTCCTCCTCCTACGCGTGGTAAATCCATTGGCACTAGACTCCTTGGCAGGAAGGAAGCCGATGATGGATCTCGTGCTCAGAACCAGGCCGCTGTTCGCAGAAAGGCTGAGAGAGCAGATAGCTTTTCTTCTGCTAGTTCTGACTCTCATCATATATCGAACATGGTCTTCAAGCGCCCAGAGGATATGGTTCCTGGTGATGGCTTGTATCAGCCACCTCAATGGCTTGACGAGTGGAAGAAGGGAACCGTCGGCAGCTTATCCGAAAACTTCTTGGATCTCCAGGATGGTCACTTTCCTGAACCAGACACACACCAGGCTTGGTGGGAGCAAGATAAGAGCAAGGGCTACGCGGCACGACCACGAAAGGCTGAGGCCTTTGATGGCGAATACAATGAGCAGTGTAAGTTTGGTGTTGTTTTATCGTCGATACGAATCAACTGACACAACCCTTTAGCCCCTACTCGCTTTAAGCCTGCACTCTTCATGAAGTGTGGCCCGCTGTTGAGATACTGCGGAATCAAGCGCGAGAAGGTCCCCAGCAGAACAGATAGAACTGGTGCTCTGGTGGAACGAGAGATGTGGCGTGGCAGCATCATGATTGTCACTCAAGATTCTGACTCTTCATATGATATTGCACCCACACTTCGCCTTTTCGTTCAGGGCCTTGAGCTGCTGCCTCCCCCTCCTCATCGTGTCAAGGGTGACTTGTCGCCCGAGTACGTTGATCCTATCGCGGGTCATCCCAAGGTGGGACGTAGAGGAGAAACCCTTTACGTGCGCCCTGTGGATCATATAGATGAGGCCAAGGATCTCTCGCGTGACGAGACTGATGCTGGACTGTTCGAGCAGACCCGTAGCGCTCCTCATCAATCAGGCCCTGACGGCCCAACTGATCTGCCTGGATCTTTTGCCAGCCGTCGAAAGCGTGTTGGCATTGATGGTGAGAAGGTCCAGAAGTACAAAGATGTGAGAGGCTCCAGGCTTCACACTGAGCGTGGATGCACTTTCTGGCGCTTCAACATCGAAGTGGAGCTCCGTGAGAAGCAACAGCGCATTGCGTATCGCATCAACCGTGGACCAGCCACAGGTTTCTGGGTTCCCGCTCAAGGTGATACTATGAACATGATGTTCCACAGCTGCAACGGCTTCAGCATGAGCGTCAAGCCAGATGAGCTTAGTGGTCCTGATCCCATGTGGCGCGATGTGTTGAACAATCACCAAACACGACCTTTCCATCTCATGATTGGTGGCGGTGACCAGATCTACAACGATTGCGTGTCGGAAGAATGCAGCCTTTTCAAGGAGTGGCTTCGGATGCGCAACCCTGTCCATAAGCACACTGCTGCTCTGACTCCTGAGATGCAAGATGAGCTGGAGACCTTTTACTTGGAGAGGTACTGCATGTGGTTCTCACAAGGCCTGTTTGGCCTTGCTAACTCCCAGATTCCCATGGTCAATATGTGGGATGATCACGACATCTTTGACGGATATGGATCATATCCTCATCATGACATGAAGTCGCCTGTTTTCAGTGGCCTGGGTGCAATTGCGTACAAGTACTATATGCTGTTCCAGCACCAGTCCATTGCCACTGAGACAGAGACTACCGAGTCAAGCTGGATTCTTGGCTCCGAGCCTGGTCCATACATCGGCGATGTCGGCCGCAGTCTGTTCATGTCTGTTGGTTCCAGAGTTGGACTTCTTGCAGTCGACTGCCGTACTGAGAGGACAGAACATGATGTTGTTTCTGATAAGACATGGGAGAAGATCATGAACCGATTGTACGCCGAGGTCCGCCGAGGACAAGTCGAACATCTTCTGGTGCTCCTGGGTATTCCTATTGCGTACCCCAGATTGGTCTGGTTGGAGAATATGTGAGTGACTTCCTGAGTGATTTCCAAAAACTCAATACTGACGATAATAGCTTGACATCTAGACTGATGGATCCTGTCAAGGCACTCGGCAGGACCGGTGTCTTTGGCAAGGCTCTTAACAATATTGATGGCGGTGTTGAGGTCTTGGATGATCTCAACGACCACTGGACTGCCAAGAATCACAAACAGGAGCGAGCCGTCGTGGTTGAAGACTTGCAGGATCTGGCTATTGACAAGTCCTTGCGAGTCACTATCCTCAGTGGTGATGTCCATCTTGCGGCTGTTGGACAATTCTACTCCAACCCCAAGTTGGGACTTGCCAAACACAAGGACCCGCGATACATGCCCAACATCATCTCATCAGCCATTGCCAACACGCCACCTCCTGATCTGATGGCTGATGTGCTGAACAAGAGAAACAAGGTGCATCACTTCGACAAGCAGACTGACGAGGACATGATTCCCCTCTTCCAGCAGGGAGTTGATGGCAAGCCACGAAACAACAAGCATCTTCTTCCGCACCGAAATTGGTGTGCGATTCGCGAATGGCAGCCTGGAACTACGCCTCCGCCAACACCTCCTGGATCCTCTGATGGAAGAAGCCCAAGCCCTCCCCCTAAGCCTCAAGGCGGTGGCCTTCTCCGAAGATTGTCCCTTTCTAGAAGCAAGTCGACATCTTCGGACAATCGCCCTGACCTAAGCAGAGACACCGTTCGTGGCCCTCGACCTCCTGTCACCAGAGGAGGAGGTGGCGGTCTGTTCCGCAGCCTGTCGCGACGAAATTCGGCAGATGGGGGTCGACCTCCCCCAGCCAAGCTTCAGCGATCCATGTCTGTCGACCAGGCTCCCGATGCCAAGAAGGCTGGATTCTTCAGCTTCATTCGACGACCTAGTCAGCGTCGTGCTGCTGATGATGGTGGCATCAACGGTACCTGGGGAGACGAAGATGACTATGATGATGAGGAGTACTGGGATGAGCCCCAGTCTCCTCGACGAGGAGGTGCTCGTCCTTCGGGTATTCGAGGTGGAGCTGCCTACGACGAATACACTGAGGGCGACGACTCCTACTTTATGTCCCAGCCTCGTAAATCTCAGACTGTTGGATCGCGAGCCATGTCACACTCACGTGAGGCTATGGGCTACATTCCTCCTGCACCTCGTCCTGGAAACTTTTACAGGACACCTACAGGTCTTTCAACCAAGCAGAAGAAGCAGGCAGACAAGTATGCCGTTGATCTAGAGGGTGGACTCGACATCACCTTGAACGTCGAGATCAACCCCAAGGATCCCACGGGCATCACCAAGCCTTACCGACTGCTGGTACCGAAGCTGTTCTATGACTACGACGCTGATAATGAGGCACAGAACGTGCCAGAACCGGAGTCGGGCGCAGCTCATGCTGCAGGTGCTGAGCCTGCGGAGCCGAGTGGGTTTAAGAGACTGCTCAGCTTCCGCAGCAAGAAGCCCAAGAACCGAGCTCCTCCGGAGGATGACGACTACAGTGAAGACGACGATGACGACATTGATGTTTACCGCGTGAGATAGGTCTGATACGGACTATCTGTGTGTTTAATATTGCAGCATATGGTTTTGTATCTTGACATAGCCTCTTTATATGCATTCGGCATTCGGACGGAGTTTTCTGGGATATGTGTTATTATGGGAAAATTAGCAGTGTAGACGCAGCCAACTGAAAGGCGTGTATATTTTGATTCAGGCTATGAATGAAAAACGAGCGTTGTTCCTATTTTTTAATGTTCTCTTGCTTTCGTTTCCTGATGATTTCATTAAAGTCCGGGCCGACTTGTGTCTTGCCCCTGAGACAGTTCAAGGGACACTTGCAGTTCATCAGCCGCTAAAACCCCTGAATAGCGGGGATCCGAGCGCTAAACAAGCCCCAACCAGGCCCCGGAATTTCCTCATGCAGCCCGGAAGAAAGAAAGTTGGCGAATCATGTCGATGCACGCATGAGGAAGGTCGAGCTACGTACACCTTATGAGGAGAACAACTTCAACACGCGATCTTTCTTTCCAGACTCTTGAACTATTCACTCCTTTCACAACTTGTACGACACTGGACACGAAAACACGGCGAATTGTTGCGACACGGCTCCGAAATTAGAAAGAGCACGAAAACGAGACGGCAAATTGTTTGACTGAAACATTGACATTCGCACCAAGGGGCCTCCTTGTTCCCTGAAGCGTCGATCAACAAAGGCTACTCCGTACTTTGACGACAAATACCACTTTGTGAACGAACCACGATACGACGGCAATTTCTGCGTAGGAAGCCTAACTGGAAGGCTTTGGATCATAGGAGCAAGGGCATGGCGCCATCATGTCGCGCCAATACCAGTATCACACCAACTCCAAGGTCCCAAGGAACATCCAGTCAATAGGCCATGTGCTATCGGTCAACGCACAGCAGACGGCGCATCAGCTGAGGCTCTGGGCTCTTGGACCGGGAAAGCGTCTAGCTGCGTCGATGGGTGAACGAATTGCGCGGAGATTACGGCGGAATCTTACTTCAAGACGGTTGTTGAGCTTTCCACATCTGGTGGTATTGTTCTGGATGGTAGTGTTGTTGTATGGCGAGCGATGGGTGTTTAACAGCAAGGTTGCGAGCTGCGATTGGGATCATTGGGAGAAATGGGTATGTTTGGCTTCTCTCAGTGCAGCATGCGGCTTGGAAGAAACATGACTGACGACGATGTGTAGCCGAAAGATGCGAAACCTCACCACCTCGTCTTCGTCGCCGATCCCCAAATAATCGATCCTCATTCCTATCCAGGTCGTCCCTGGCCTATCAACCCTGTCACAGTCCTCATTACCGACAACTACCTACGACGTGGCTACCGAGCCATGCAGCGACGACTACACCCCGACAGTCTGTTCTTTCTCGGCGATCTTTTTGACGGCGGCCGCGAGTGGAAGACCCGCGAGGGCAAGTTCGTCGATCCAAAATGGGGACGTGGGCGGTCAAAGGAGGAGAAGAAGTTGGTTCAGACGTGGCACGACAAGTACGGCGAGGATTTTTGGTTACACGAGTATGAGAGATTTGGAGATATCTTCTTTGAGCACTTCAACGACGGTGGAGAAGCGCCTGGAACTTGGCAGCGCGGGCGGAAGCTCGTCACGAGTTTACCGGGAAACCATGACTTGGGGTTTGGTGCGCAGGTCCAGGTTTCAGTACGGGATCGATTCAGCGCATTCTTTGGCGATGTGAATCGTGTTGATGTCGTTGGAAACCATACGATTGTGTCTGTAGACTCGGTCTCTTTAAGCGCGGATACTTCAGAGTGGAAGAATCAGCATGATTTGAAGCCTATCTACGGACCTGTGAACGAGTTTTTAGATGGCGTCAAGACACTGAAGAGAAAAGCGGCCGAGGAGGAGTTGCGCCATTACTACGATCTCCAAGGGGGTTTGCGATATCCTCACCACGTCGAGGAGCTGGAAAGGTCCAAGCCAACATGGGGGAACAACCCTGAAGCAGAAAATGTTGACGGACCCGACTTCCCTACGATTCTCCTGACTCACGTTCCACTATATCGAGCCCCTGGAACCCCTTGCGGACCTCAGCGAGAACATTGGCCACCTACCAAACCTCCCAAGGGGCAGAAAGAGCCAGTATTTCCTGATCATCGAAACGCTCTCACCGTCGTTGGTGGATATCAGTACCAGAACGTGCTCAACGAAGATGACTCAGTCAAGCTGGTTAAAAAGGTGGGCAACATCAAGCATGTATTCTCAGGTGATGATCACGACTACTGCGAGGTTGTGCATTCTGATGCGAAGGAGAACGTTCGGGAAATCACCGTCAAGAGTATGAGCATGGCCATGGGTGTTCCTACACCAGGTTTTCTCATGGCGAGCATGTACAACCCTGTCGATGCTCAAGGCAAGCCACTACCTGGAGCACCAGAGCAGACGATCCAAACTCATCTGTGTCTTTTGCCGAACCAGATCCATACATATATGGAGTATATCGTCTTCATCATCGCAACGCTTGTGCTTCTCGTCGTTCGCGCTGCACTTGTACCTGCGCTCTCACTCGCCCCTTTCGCTCTTGAGCCAGAGAAGTCATCGCCTTCAGCCGTCCTGCCTATGTATAAGGACAAGATGGACCCCCCTGAGGCATCGTCATACCGCAATACCACATCTTCGGGTACTTCCGCCCATCACTTACCCTCGCGTCTATCAGCCGCAGCACCCCGTAATGGACGGAGCACGTCCCCTGTTCAGACCTCAGGTCGATGGCAGGCTCGACGTGGAGGCCGTAGCGATAAGCGCTGGGGCTGGGGGTCTGCAGGCGGACCACGAATTCATCTCGACGATAACCTCTTCAGCACGAGCGTTCAGGATCAGCGTATCGGTGGTAAGAAGGCTCTTGGCGTTATCGGTCGAGAACTATGGACGACGACATGGCGTGTTGCTTGGATGACAGTCTCGTTTTTCGCATATCTTGCATGGAGAGGATAAACAAACACCCATTGGGAGGAGTATCGGTTTTGGCCAGAACAGCTTCAAGCGCTCTGCATATAATAATTCACATTGGGTTAGGAGAACATCTTGGTGTTCTTGGAAAACAGTCTTTGCTAAATAGCCGATACAGCGCTCTCGCAGAGCTGTTTTGTATGTATAAACAAGACGATAAAAGTAATAGGAATGAACAGATATATTTCATCATACAAAGTGGTCAACTAAGCGCCATGAGCCGCTTGATCGATCCCAAACTCATCGTTGGCATAAGTCGTAGCCACTCCCTCCACTCATCTCCTCCTCGAAACACCGATTCTCTCCTCCCTGACCCTCCTGACATCATCATCCCTCTCCCTCTCCTGCAGCGCCTGATGTACGCCCTCCATATCAGCCTGGCTCTGCTGAGCAGCCGCCACAGCAGCGGCTCTTCGTGCTTGCTGTGCTGCGACGAGGGCTTCACGTGCACGACGGTCCTCGTAAGAAGCAACGTCCTCTGAAGTGATGTGTAGAGTTGTTGCAGGTCGCCTGAGCATTGTGATGTGATTTCTCTGTGGTTGGCGGTGGAAGAGTTGTTTCTGGCTTTGAGAAGCTACTGGTGAAAACAAAGGGCGTTCTTGAGTTGTTGTGATGACTTTGTGAGGGTGACACGGAAATAAAGGGAGACGTCTTTGTGTAGATTATTGCTTGGGAGACGGAAGGATAAGGACGTGGAAGAAATAGAAAAAGAATAGGGAACGTCTTTTGTTGCCTTTGTCCTGACACTTGAGTTGATGAGATCCAATGCTTTTGTAGAGGTCGAGAGAAAGGTAAACACTGCGGGTTGGCTGTGAGTCTGGGGAATTGATTGGCTAGGTACCTACCACAGCCACAGGCACTCACTCGCTCGTCGCTGTAATCTTACCCACTGTAAACACCAACTTTGATGATACATATATCATTCTTCACGCTATATCATCAAATGTCAAATGTCAACAACCATCAAACGCCAACTCTTTTATGTCATCTATATAACGTGATACTTCGTATCGATATGTTGATCATCTATTATAAATGCTCTCAGCGCCTTCAATGCTTTGGTATATGGTAAACGTGTCAAAATGAAATCTCATGCATGGGATGGATACATCAGCACCCCAGCCAAATGAACCGCGGATAACAAAAGAACGAACAAAAATCACCCTCACGGTGATACACTGAACCCAGTTGCATACACATTTTCCGCCTCCCACTTCAGAAAATCAGGCAGGTCATGGCCTAGGTTGTAACCCATCGGTACCGTATCCGGAATATCGGCTTCGCCAGCGCCCATATGAACCACGAGAGGCATCATTGGGCTCGGTGGTAGGCTGTCTTCCGAGCTGTGTGACGAAGGGCGCTTCGGTCGTCCTTCGCCAACCCATCGTTTTAGCCCTGTGCTGTTATAGAACTTAGCTTTGTTGAGAGTCTGGCCGGGCCCCGGGGCGTTCCAGAACCCGGAAGGGAACTCTGCACCCACCGGGATCGGCAGGTCAACTTCAGTGTCGATGGTTGAAGGCGTCGACGAGAGAGTGCTGTGAGCCGAAGACCTCATTGAAGGCGTATGCTCTGACACAGAAACAGCCACGGGTTCTGGTTCTGGTTCTGGCTCAGGCACGTCTCCGGGTATCAGCACCCCGTATGTCTCAAAGCCAAACGTATCGAACCACGATGTGATTTCTTCCACCTGCTTTGTGTCCTCCTCGCTCGACATATCTTCGAGGAAATCCCCGGCTCCTCCCAAGATCGCCATCTGGAACGCTGTCCAGTCTAACGTGTCGTCCATGGTCTTGACTCCCTTGCCAACCTCGGCCTTGGCTAGGGTGATAGGTCCATGACGGAAAGATGGTTTTGTTAGAGTATAGGGTGTACTCTTGAGGTAGAAGAACTCATCGTTCTCTTCCATCTCCATATTGGTGATTTTAGTGGTCGGCGGGTTGGCCGGACGCTCAATGTTTGCCTCGTTTTTCGCTGTCGCCGCCCCCATGGCTTCGGGGATCGATGGTAGCTTTTGTGAAGTCTCTGCACCGAATCGTGCAGGATTCTTGACCGGTAATTGGGGTGAGATCCCTGGCGATGCGTTACTTTTATCTTTGTTACTCCCAACTGACTCATCATCCTCCTCCCCTGAGGCCCGTTTCGAAACGTCTTGGGAAACAAGATCCAGATCAGGAGTCCGGTCTGTGGCAGGAGGCGTTACTACGACCGAAACTGCCGAATTCTCCACAGCCTGTCTCGCTCTAATTCGAGATGCTAATTCGTCGAGATGGAATGGCTCAATGTCTGTCTCGGAGTTATCTGATGCTGCGCTGCGAACGGAGTCGATAGAATCTCGATCTCTAGTGGTAGCGCGCTCGTCGTCCAATTGTTGTGCAGCCTCTCGTTTCTTGCGCAGTGCTTCAATGCGATCCGGCGTTAGCATCTCATCAGCTTCGATGCGTCTGAAACGCTGGCCTGTGAGAATGTCTGTCACATTCTCCGACAAAGTCCATCTTGGCGTGCGGATCGCCGCTTTCGAAAATGGAGTCCCTACAAGACTCTGCTTCTTTCTCTGAGGTTTTTTTACCACCGAAGTCCTTCTATCTGGTGATGATCTTTGAGATGAAGTAGAGGACGAATCCTCCCTTCTCCATCTCGAATGTTTTTGAAAGCCCGTGGGCAGCGGCATGGATTTGGAGTGTTTGTGAAAGGTTGGAATCCCTGGTGGTGAGGGTGGTGAGGGTAAAACAGATAGCTGTGATGCACGTTGGGTTTCTCTCAGTGCAGATCCAAGAGCTTTGAATGCCTCATCAGTCTCACGAAATAGACGGTCAACGCTGTCTGATGACGAGCCAAGGCTTTGACCGTCGTACATGGGTTGGGCAGGCTGCCAGGTGGTTGGCCCGGCCTCGTAACCACCAGCGCCATGGTCCGACAAAGAAGAAATCGACGCCTCTGGTGAAGTTCTTTCTAGGTGTGTGCTATTGTCGTTTACATAGACAGGGCCGAGAGGACCATTCCTGGACTGAGGGGGGCGCAGGTACCGAGATGATTGGGAGGAATGGGAGTGATGGTAGGAATGTGGGTGGGCTTGTCCGTGCTCACTTGGACAAAGAACAGGTGCAGGCCATCTGTTGGTGGGATCATTGCCTGTGAGAGCCTCAAGAGCAGCATTTCGCCCCTCACAGCGTGAAGAGCTGACAGATGGCGCTCGTAAACGTGGAGTTGGTAGAGGAGGGACTGCGTTCGCAACACGGTGTACGTCAGGTAATCTTTGAATAGTAACAGGCGTTGCACCTTTCCTTGGAACTGGAAGACGTGACTTGGCCTTGCTGGTCTTCCTTTGTGAAGACTTGGCGCAACAAGAACTCAAGTCCTCGCATGAATCAGTAAGATCTTCATGGCGATCGCGACCACGATCCCGATCTCTGATATTGTGTTGTGACCGTTGAGGAGTTATAAGTCGCCGTATCAAGCCAGGCATCTTGGCTTGCCCGACAAAGGCAGAGGATGGAACGAAGAGAATTCAAAAAGAACAAACGGTTTCACATAGTCCTGAAGCAAAGAAAGAAGAAGAATGAAAGAAGTGCGTTGAAAAGAGAGTTTGTCGAGCAAATGCTGGTAAGTATATGCTCTAGATGAGTGGATGCGATCTCGTTCAGTGTCGCCGGATTTGAGGCTGCTTTAGATGGGTCTAAAGTTCAACGGACCCGAATGCGGAAACCAGATGCGATTTTGGCCTGCAAACAATTCAACTGCCCAAATGTCGCAGGATTCATTAGTAGATATATACCTCAGGACGCATACGGTGCGATGCACTCGACTCTTGGTGAACTCGTGTGATCCTTCCTCTATCTGTAAGCCTATCCTCAATCATGGTGTTGTGGAGCAACAATGGCCCCCAGATGCATGCAAGCAAAGTCCTGCCAATGCAGGCAATCTGTATACGGTGTACTTCCGTGCTAATTGGCTGTTGGTTGATCGTGGCTGATGCTATTCAGGGCTGTTCGTTCAGGCCCGCGAGAAGCAGGAAACAAGATGTCTTGCTTCGAATGTCGAGACCCGTTCATCGTATCCAGCTTGTGCAACAACTCCCAACCACCCACTAATCGTCAGTGGTTCGTTCCAGTTCCGGATATCGAATAACCGGACCCAAGGAAAGGGCCCGTACAACACATCAAAGTCGCTACCCATCTGGATAAAGCATCTTGACGTCGGAGGCAAGTTGATAGCCCACGACGTCCTGTAGCATCACAGCAGTGGGTATCAGGCGGAGCGGGATGATGCAGTAGTAGAAACGATCCTCCTGTCAGCCTGCGCATGCACTGTAACCCTTAGAATTCGGTAGCCTGCAGTGCTAACCTGAAGAGCGAGCCCTGATGTGGGCGGTAACTCGAAATGCCTTAGGAGCTTGTATCGAGTCGAATGATTGTCTTGGCAATGGACGGCTGATCTACCGGGCCCTGATGCTGATCTCAGGGTGGAGAACGGGAAAGGAAAGTTTCCCGCGTGCATTGACAGGCGAGCGATTAGCGATGGGTACCTATCGCTAGTAACTACCTAGACCCGATAGTTTATTGTGTCTTCATTCCAGTTCCGAGCGGTGAATCACCGACGGCTGCTTGCATTGGGAGAGTCATGGCATCGTATCAGGATGATTTGACTGCGTCAAGACAGCGGTGAAGATTAATTGACAAGAGCTTGAGGTCGCGATGGGAGAATAATTGATAGACAGTCAGTCAGTCAAAGCGTGGCGCAGTTGAAGTGATGTTGTATTTGGTGGGTTCTTCTTCCGCGGGAGGAATCGATCCTGCCCGTGAAGGATGGATAATAACCTTGCTCGTTCCTGGCGCACCTGCCTTTCTCGGACACGGCAGTTAAAAATCGCTTTCTGAGCCTCAATCATGCAGAACATTTCATGGGGGCCAATAGAAGAAGCTCATTGGAACGAGAAGTACTCTATATTTGGATCCTTGATGTTCCTGGTCTCTTGTTAACAATTTTCGGAGTTGCCCAGCTTCGGAAGCATTACAAGACCATAGCCCCCAACAACACCAAGGTCAATCCCTGGGACAGTATCCGTTTATATTCTTCAACGCGTCTCAGCTGAGTCCAATTTAAACATGATCCATGTTTCGGCGAATTCGTTTCCGTCCTCTCAACCTCATGGTCAAGGCATATCCCAGGATACTATTCCTCGCGGCTGGCACGAGCTCCCCGGGGAGTCGGCCACCAGCCGATAGATAAGAACACAGTCAATTAATTCTCTCATACTCGTGCTATTCCGAGTATATCAGACAATGATGCAAGTGAGCCTCGGCCACATGAAACAGAACCGGACCCATCTTCTTGCCAGGATTTCCATGCAACTGTCATCATCACAAGAAGCTACAGGCCAAGATCCAAAATTGCTGGACCCCAGTCTGCCTATTCTGATGAACCGGCCTACAGTTTGAGTAATAACATAAAGCAAAATCTAAAATGATATTCATGTATTCAAAATAAACTAAATATAGACCCAAGTCATGCAAATTGGTCGAACTCCTTTTTATGTATTCCATAACCATAATTCATTTACAGCATAAGATTCCAAATAACTGATAACAATAAACCGACCTGCAGTACCCCCATAAGATCTTGTAATTCATAAAAATGTCTCTCGTTTCTCATACATAATTTTTGTGTTTCCGTATCATACAATGTGCTTCTGGACGGGTAGGCCGAGCAATGGCTGAATGATGACCGGTTGTTTTCGTTCATGTGTTTATCCTCAAGGCAGTCGGTTGTATCGCTTAATCGTTCGTGGTGTAGCAATGCGCATGATCTTGGATACTTCATAGGTAGGCCTAGGTGCTCTCTTCTCATCAAGCAAAGGCTCAAAGTCGTCATGCAGCTCAGCATATGTAGGCTTCTTTCCAAATTTTGTCTTTGCCCATGACCTCAGAGGGCCAAAGAGGCAGTCATGACATGAAATCTTCCTGTTGTTCTTGGAGGAGGTGGTCGTGATGTTTGTGGTACAGGGCTTGGAGGACATGATGATTTGGATCTCTTTATACTGGGTCATGGTGAAGAAATAAAGTGTCGTTCTGCTCAGCAGGGTTGACAGGTGATGGATTGAAGATAATGATGGAGTGGAAATATGAAATGTGCTGAAGAAGCTGAACAGATGGAAACAGGTGGGATGAGGCCCCTTTTTCAGCACAGCATCGCAGACACATATTCTGTGATAGATGTAATGATGCCAGAGGAGGCTGGATCCATCATTCCGGCCACGATAGCTTCGACGCAGGGCATGTTCCAGATTGCTTCATGCTGCATTCCATTGGTGGATCAAGGGAGACGAGGGATCTCCAAAAAGGTATCATCACCAACCAGTAACAACACAGAACAGTTAGCAGTAAAAAAAAGGGATGTGAGACATGAGTGGTTGGGTGAGACAATTTCTTCACATTAACGTCCTTCTGTGAAGAACTTTTCCAGTCAATATATCTAGTCTGCTTCGCCAGCCTCCTCTACCTCCTCGTCCTCATCATCATCATCCTCATCATGCGAGATGAATGGAACGAACCGAAAGTCCAAAAAGCTTCGCTTACCACCTTCAATATCCACCATGAATTGCAGACTCAGTACCCCCTGACCATCCCCTCGTAAACTAACCTTGGTGGCAATCCGCATTGCTTCTGTTGAATTCTTGATAAAGTCGAACTTGTACGCCTGAGACCATCGTTCCTGAATGTTGAAGGTCTCGAGAAGGTCTCTTCCACGGGCGAAGTCCACTCCTGAGCTTCCAAGATCCCCGACACCAGCGAGAGATAGAAACGGAGAGGTTTTAGTGGTTGCGATAGTGAGCTTTGTCGGTGCTGTTGGGGAAATCTCTGCCATAGAATCGAGTAGCGTTCGAGATTGCATAATGATTTTGAAGGACAGATCATTGCGGTCGAATGGAATATCATCAGGTATTTCTGGTAGATAGGTTGTCAATGACGCTGTTGTCTTCACGCCAGACTCCTCGATGGTGATCTTGAATGGATCCCCCTCTTGGCTATACTGCAGAGTACAAGTGCCAGAAATCCCAAGAGTTTGGTTACTGAAAGCATCAGGCCGATAGTTCCTAAGATTGCTGCGATAAGGATCCTGGTCTGCTTTTTGAGCCCGTGTGGCCACGTCTACGGCTCCAAAAATCTGGAGTACTTCGAGAACAGAAGATAATGAAAGTTGAAAATTAGGAAGCTCAGGCGGATTATCGCCATCCTGAGCAGGGAGATTGGCTGTGTATGATGAGAAGAGAGCTTTATCAAGAAATGCAACTCCTGATGCTTGTCAGTTGTGATGTATCCCAAGGATAGCTGTCAGACCGACCTTGCATCACCCGTGCATGGTCAGCAGCGAAACGAACGCCATCCTCTGTAATTTGAACATGAACTCTGGGTGCAAAGTTGATGCATCTGAGAAGTTGATACAGTGGTCTGATCGAAGTCGCAACTGCGCGAAAGATTGGCTGAGCGTCTGGTGCCATTTCGAGAATGTGACTGTGGGAGATTGAGGATAATGTGTGGATAAAAAGTACGATAACTGGCAGAAAAGCAATAGGCGCCTGTAGTAGCGTCTTCTCTTGATTGCTCCAACTATTTTACACGAAACCGATCGAAATGAGGACTTTTGGGTATCTTAGACGTAGACTCCGACCGCACAGAACATATAGACCACTCCGAAACTGTGGAAAGTAAGTAATTAAGAAGATAATGGACAGTCGATGGAGAACGTACGCAATGGCGATGGAGGCTGGAATGCCTAGGACGGGGACGTTGACGAGTGTGCGGTCTGAAACCAGTCAGTAGGCAGAACAGCAGAGAATAGGTAGTCATGACACTTACTCAGAGCGAAGACGCCGGTGAGAGAGAATCCGAGGAGGAGCAAGAAAAAGGCGACCCAGAACTGGCTTCCTTTGCTCACAGTAGGGAAGAAGGGACTGCCAGCAGCAGCTTGCCAGACCTCATGCAGCGAAGAATCCATAGGCTAAATTGGAAAGAAGAATGGACTTTGGTTTGAGAGGGTGAGCGGTAGGGTTTCGCGAGAAATTGACGTGTCGCGGTAGAAAAGTTGAGGTGAATGCGTTTTGACTTGACAAACTGCGTTTGTTAGGAGATGCTCTGGGGAAGCTTCATGAGCTTACGATGGCGCATCGTGTCCATAGACAAATAGGGTTTAGTGCGTATCTGCCCCTGTCAGCTCCTGCCCCGAGTTGGAGGGTCCACATTGAATGACATAAGCAGTGCACGGACATTCTCGACGCGCCTGACTCCGCTGTCATGATACTCCATTCTATCATAACTCACTTGCTCCCTAATAACTAACTCTCACAGTTGAAGAACCCTACAGGATTTCTGTTGCGATTATGTCAGAAGAAAGTAAGTCTCATAAAATATGCGACCAAGGCAGCGATGGAATTACTTACAATATCTCGCTCAGACGGCAAGCGCAAAGCGGAGGAGCCATCGTCTCCTACCCCATCGAAGCGCATCAAGCAAGATGACTCGGCTGAACCACCGGAGAAGAAGTCGGAGATCAAGAGAATTCCTTTCCCTGAAAAGGTCGGTTCGCTAACAAGCCTCATACATATATCCTGTACTCACATGGTTATTACAGCCCGCTGTCATCGAAGAGCGCAATGGCGAAATCGAATTCCGAGTAGTCAACAACGACAACGAGCGCGAATCACTCATCATCCTAACCGGACTCAAGTGTATCTTCCAAAAACAACTTCCCAAAATGCCTAAGGATTATATTGCGCGATTAGTTTACGACCGAACACATTTATCGATTGCCATCGTCAAGAAGCCCCTCGAAGTTGTTGGAGGGATCACATATCGCCCATTCAAGGGTCGCCGTTTCGCCGAGATTGTCTTCTGTGCCATTAGTTCTGACCAGCAAGTCAAGGGATACGGCGCCCATCTCATGTCGCACTTGAAAGATTATGTCAAAGCGACAAGCGACGTCATGCATTTCCTCACTTATGCCGACAACTACGCTATTGGTTACTTCAAAAAGCAAGGCTTCACCAAGGAAATCACCCTCGACAAGAAGGTCTGGATGGGATACATCAAGGATTATGAGGGCGGTACGATTATGCAGTGCTCGATGCTGCCGCGGATTCGATATCTCGAGATGGGTCGCATGCTCCTTAAGCAGAAAGAATGCGTCCAAGCCAAGATCCGCGCTTACTCCAAATCACACAATATCCATGCTCCACCGAAGGAGTGGAAGAACGGAATCACCGAGATCAACCCTCTCGATATTCCTGCCATTCGAGCATCAGGATGGTCTCCTGACATGGACGAGCTAGCCCGCCAACCTCGCCATGGGCCCAACTACAACCAACTTCTCCACTTACTCAACGATCTACAGAACCACAACTCAGCCTGGCCATTCCTTGTGCCTGTTAACCGCGACGATGTGGCCGACTACTACGAAGTTATCAAGGAGCCTATGGATCTTAGTACGATGGAGAGCAAACTTGAGGCCGACCAGTACCTGACGCCTGAAGATTTCATCAAGGACGCCAAGCTTGTTTTCGACAACTGCAGGAAGTACAATAATGAGAGCACCCCCTACGCGAAGTCGGCGAACAAGCTCGAAAAGTACATGTGGCAGCAGATCAAGGCGATTCCTGAGTGGTCACATCTGGAGCCTGAGAGATAGAGCTCTCGTCCGGTTAGTAAACCAAAACAAAGGAATCGCATCCGCATCAAACTCCGGAGATCTTCGGGGCACACGACGGAGGAGTAGCTATTGGGATGTATTTTGTAATTTACCTGGGTGGGTAAAGGGTTAGTGTTAGCGAGGAGTTTCTGGATTCTGGTAGCAGTGTAATGAATATCATGTTCTATGTTAGGTAGCCATCTTTGAAGGTTGTAGTGCTATGTATGTCAAGTCTCCGGTGTCATCCATCAATGAGATGAGCTGGTGACATTTGATACTCTGTAAGCCGTAATTAACAGACGCACTGGACGAGCCCACGGGCCTCCTTGCGGTCGTGATTTAAAAACGTACGGTAGACTAACAACTCTTCGATAACATATACAATAAATCTTCAGAACTTCGAGGCACTGCATGACAGCTGTAAGCCAGGGTTGCTACATGTCATGATTCTGGTAGCCCACGTTAGTGCTACACCGCAATTACGGGGAGGGATTGTAGGCTACGTAATGCCAAGTCAGACTCCTATCACTCAATGAATCTTAACTCACAATGTAATTATTTCATCGACTTTCAACCAAGATCTGATGTGCAATTCAACGAATCTCATGTCCTGCATCAGTCAGCCAATCATTCATATTCCAGAATCTGGGACACCAGCACTAACAAATGACTAGGATCTAGTGTCCGGCCTGATGGTCTAGCGGTATGATTCTTGCTTCGGGAGTGACATCTCAGTTCTCACAAGAGGACTAAAGTTTGCGAGAGGTCCCGGGTTCAATCCCCGGTCAGGCCCTTTCTTTTGCATGTCTCACTAGTTATTAGTGAATTTCTTTTTCTTTTTCCAATTCAGAACATCGAGTTCAATCAAAGGTCGTGTTATCCCTTGAAGCTACGGGTACCTCAATGACATGTCTATGCACCAGAGGCGATGGTGGAGTGAAATATTGATAACACGTTTAGTGAGTATTCTGTTAACACAATAGCAGTTGCCAAGCACTTCTGTAACACATCTGCTTTAACGTCAGTATCCTCGCGTGAGTAAGAAGACCTTGAGTATAGAATAATGTCGTCGTTTGACAATGCATTTCCTCTGTAGGTTAAGCAGTCCTTCCAGACACATCAAAGCTTTCAACTATACCTTTACGGATCAAACTGATAATAACCACAGTGAGGACTCGGTTAACATAGAAACCCCTTTATAAACAGGTATAAGTCGCTGGCTATCTATCAACAAGCCCGTATGATTCAAATGTGACCAGCACAAGCACAAAGGCGAAAAGAACCAGATCGCGAAAGCCGCCTTCATCCTTGCCAATCGAATCGAATGTCAAGTAACAAACATTCTATCAACCAGATCCATAATGTTCAATTCCCATAAAAAGAATCATACAGATATTTCTCCCGTTTACTGTTTCCCAATCGCCAGACACCATTATCCATAATGTGGATAGGCAAACAAAGAAAAATGCAAAAAAAAAAGTGATGAGTGTCTTATGTGTGTGCGTGCGTGTGTGTCTCGTATGGTCGGTTGCTCGCTGTCCGCCCTTGGATGCCTGAGCAGAGACAGGGATGAAACATTGGTCATACTTGCATTTGAGGCTGCAGGCTCCGTGCCCTGATGCTGAGGCCGGGCGTGTGTGTGTGTGTGTGTGTCTGATCGCTGTGTTGGATAAAGAAAAAGGCTTCACCGAAAAAGTGACGAAGCCAAGAGGGTATAATTCGTTAGGAACATGGCTTTTCTTTGCTTGGTTTTTTGTCTTTTAGCTTCATTTCATTTTCTTCTTCTTAGCTTCATATTTAAGCATTGGAATTATCTGCTCGTCCTGGACTTGCATCGCCAACCGGCAGACGAAGATCTGAATAGGCGCTACGTCTCCATGAGGCACGCCACTGCGGGCCTTCAATGAGGCGGCGCCGTAGGGAGGATGTAGATCGCAGGCTCGATGTCTGTGGTTGCAGATGTGGTGGTGGTAGTGTCTGCGTCGGGGTCTGCATCTGTTGGGGACGATTGGGGTCCTCTGACTGTAGTGTGCGGCGGAGGATGCGGTGAAGAGATTCGGGAATCTCATGCCATTGGCCAGCTCGGGCAGTGCTGAGCAAGCCAGGAGGGAAGAGAGCTGCAGGGACAGTGTCGCTGTCGTGAAAGATGTGGTCGTTCAAGTAGTTGATTTCACCAGATTCAATGGCGTTCTTCAGCCACTGCTCCCATTCCTCGTCGAGGACAGCTGAAGTGTCCCCGGCGTCACGTCTCGCAACACCGTCCCTGAGGCGCTCGTTCAGTTCGACACCCACACTATCCAGCTCGTCCTCGCTCTCGACCTCCATCATTTCGTTGTACAAATCGTCAATAGCAACGCCTTCAACCTCAACGGACTGATCGCGGTTGGCGCGGGGCAAGTGTTGGATATCGGCCCAGTCAGGGAAACCGTCGGCGGTGGTATCATGAATAACATATCCCTGCTCCTTTTCGTACTTCTCCTTGGCCCATTTTGTTCCCTCCCACTTGGTCAAGCCTGCGATCTCGGCTCCGGTAAGTTTGAGGCTGTCGAAGGCGCGGAAGAGTCGTCGGTGCCATGCCCAGCGAGAGAGACGAATGCGATGGGTGTGGTGAGTGTAGTCGAGGCCGGGGTACTTGGCTTCCTGGGTGTCGAGGTGGCCGTAGAAAGAGTGTGTCTCCTGCCGAACCTCTGGGATCAAGAGGCGTTGGAGTACACCCTGGAAGTTCTGAGGGTCATTGCTCTTGGGGCGAGGGAACATGCACTCGTAAACGAGCTCGTCAACGGGTCGGCCTTTCATGGTGGTGGTGGTGAGGTAAGGCCGATGTCGGACAGGTTAAAATGGTAGGTAGAGGCTTGTTGAAGAGGCTTTAATTTGTTGTATGGCAGTCGTCGCTTGAAAAGGTTGGTTGTAGGTAGAAATATAGCCGTTCACGTAATCTCGGTTGTGTTGTGTTGTGTTGTCGATAGTCCTTTGTACTGTACGAGGCAGCAGTGCGACACGTATTCCTCAGGAGCATATAATGCAAGGCAGGCAACCAGGAAGAATGAAAAGTTCGAGTGCGGATTTCAAAACCAGGCTGAGCAGTGAGATTTGTATGTTCGGGCGTTCTCGGCGGTGGGTGGAATCAGTCAGGCAAGGAACGGTAAGGCCGAAGAGGCTTTTGCGACAGAGAGATACGATAGGTGAGTCGCTGGAGTTTAGCAGACGGCGGGGGCTCTCTCGTTGAAACCTGAAAGTGAATTTGTGTGTAGATTCGACCGTAAGGAACAAAAGAGGAGAGAGTTTAGTTGAGACCAGCCAGGGAGGGGGAGGGAAGTGACAAGTTGATATGGATGTAATGTAAAGGATGGCATGGCCTTGTGTGGTATGGTGTGGTATGGTATGCTTACACATGTATTGGCATGCATTTACCAGTATTAATGCGTCGGGAACAGATGGACCCTCCATCGTTTTTTTTTTATTCCAGGCGGCGCGTTCTTTTTTCTCTTCCATGTCTGTCTGTCTGGCGCCCCTCCTTCCATCTTGGCTTGGTGCCAGCCTAAAGGGCCTAGTAGGTGTAGGCCAGGGCAGCCCCCCCAGCCACAGGGACCAGAAGCGGGCTCGAGTGGTGCCAATAGCATCCCCCATCGGGAGCCTACAGGGCATAGAAGGGTCACTTGATAGGCTGAGGATGATTCTGAGGCCGGGACCTAATGCGCCTGGATTAAAGCTCAACTCTCAGGGTGTAACTTACAGTAGGCGGGCGGGGGTGTGTAGAGGATGGGATGCAGTGTAAGCGGTCTACAGGCCAGCAATTCTGTCTCTGTCTGTCTGTAGGTGGTTACAAAGAGCCTGAACCTATTGGATTCGTGTAGCATAGCAGTCTGCTTGTTGTTTGTTTGTCTGTTTGTTATTGTTATTGCTGAGTGAGCCTCTCAATACTACATAGGTAGCCTGTGTATGCATCCATACTTGCAGTATTCTAGTCTGCCACTTGGTCAGTTGTTGGCCATTGATTCCCTTGTCCATGAATTGCGTGTAACCTGTTCGTTTCAACGCTTGGACGAATGATATTGCAGGCATTAAACAGAAGCGTCATCAGAAAATCTAGCATTTATCCATCATGTTTACCATTTGAGGGATATACATTCTTTGTATCTATCTATCTACCTGATACCGAGAGGGTTTGTCACACAATGGAAGTGCTGCAGCTCTCACTCGATGGCTCTTTTTAAGTTACACACCCTACTCGCTGACCATATACAATTGCACATTTTGCAGACCAAAATGAAAATGACTTTCCACCAAATACTTGAAACTCAAAAGCTCCTGTAAATCTGATCATCACCACTGACCAAGGTAACTAAAGAAATTCACTGTTCTCGTGGTTGGTCGTCACGAGATTGGCCCAACAAACCCAGAAATCCGCGAGTCACGCGCAGAGAGAATGGTCCCTTTTAGCTCCACTACATCTCTTGATTATCCTCGTTATCTCCATCTCATGCGCCTCTGCTAACGTGATGTGATACCTATCACATTTTATCCGCTCCCTCGGTTATCACTAATAAACCTTGCCTGTTCTTTTTTGTCATTCTCACGAGTCACGACCGGAACGAAGCCGGTGCGGGCCGGTCATGATAAACTTCGATAACTATCTACTAACATAGCATGGAGTTTCGCATTACATGGATATGAGGGATGGATGGATGGTGTGCTAGTTATGCTGAAACTTGCATCTCAGTTTAGGCAATTCTGACTGTTACAGAACTCGAACTTCAGGTGCAGGTTGAGGCGACTTGTCAAAGCTCTTCATGGGCTCAAGACCCCATCGCCCAAACATGGCGGCGTCCTCGTCCCAGCCATTGCACTCCGTCGTGAGCATCTTCTCGCCTGTAAAGATTGCATTCGCACCCGCCATGAAGCACAGCGCCTGCTTCTCCTCCGACATGGTCTTGCGACCCGCCGCGATGCGGATGATGGTCGAGGGCATGATGATACGCGCCGTGGCGATGGTTCGCAACATGCTCGTGAACTCAACCATCGGTCGATCGCCCAGCGGCGTGCCCTTGATGGGGACCAGTGCGTTGACGGGGAAGCTCTCCGGGTGACTTGGCAGTGTCGACACGGTGTGAAGGAGACCAACGCGATCTTCGCTGGTCTCGCCGAGGCCGAGAATTCCACCTGAGCACACCTTGATACCAGCGTCGCGCACGTGGCTCAGCGTCTGTAGCCGCTCGTCGTAGCTGCGTGTCGTGATGACAGACGGGTAGAACTCACGACTAGTGTCGACGTTGTGGTTGTACGCCGTGAGGCCCGCGGCCTTGAGCTCCTTTGCCTGCTCTGCATCGATCATACCCAGCGTCACGCAGACCTCCATACCCATGCCCTTGACGCCCTCAACCATAGCCTTGATGTTCTTCAAGCTGTTCTTGCGACCACGCATATCTCTCCATGCGGCGCCCATGCAGAATCGAGTGCTTCCCTTCTCTTTGGCCGTTCGCGCAGCTGCTAGTACGCTCTCGACACTCTCTACTCTCTTGGCGGGAACCTTTGTGCCTTCTTGATAACGGGTTGATTGGGCGCAGTAGGAGCAGTCCTCGGTACAGCCGCCTGTCTTGATGTTCATCAGAGTGCAGAGTTGTACTTCGGCGGGGTTGTGCCATCGACGGTGTACGGTGCTCTAAGAGTTTGTGTTAGCCATGGTGTTGCTCTGTGAGATATTTCCATCAATTGAGCTAATCATCGAACGGCAACAGCAGCCACAATCACGATCGAACGAGGAGAGGTGCCCTTACAGCTTGGTATGCCAGCTCAAGGGCAGGCTGGTAGTAAATGGCCGCAATCTCCTCCTTGGTCCAGTCATGTCGAACCTGAGTCGCCGTGACAGCTTCCCTCAAAATCTGCTTCCTATTCTCAGCCCTCTGCTTCTCAATCGCTTCATTGGCCCCAGCCGGAGGAGGAGGCGGCTGCGATGGTCGAGGATGGAAGTCAACAACTGTCGACATTACACGGGAATATTGCCATCTCGCTGAAGCGGGGAGAGACAAACGGCTACTGGGTGTAACCTGTCGAAGGGCCTTAAGACGAAGAGTTGTACCGGGCTTCATTGTGAGAAATATAATGATAAAAAGGAATGAAAATAGAGAATGTGAGATGAAAGAAGTGAGTGAATTGGTCAAAGTCAATCAAGAGAGGGACAGCAGATTAGCTGTGAGTGAGCTGCAGCAGCATGAGGCACTAAACCAAGACAAGATATGTGCAGAGCTATGTACAGTACAACACCACGGACTAAATCCAAAGAGCTCAACTCTAACATTGTGAATGGACCAGCTCTTGTTGGTGAACTCTAGACTATAGCTACGCCTCACTCATGCCCCCCACGGCCGACCTCGGTCAGTCTCCGGTCCCAAACGCAGGCAATTACATATACAAAACATCCATGCTACAGCTCTCAACTCTTGGGGATATATGCCCCGGTAGTCTCGGCTTTCGGGAGCTTTTCGAGACTGTTGAATTACCATGGAATACCGTCCTAAACCGCGTCTACCGAGATCCACTAGAACCTGGCGATGATCATCTACGACGGGGGAAGGGATGCAGATGGAAATGGAACCATGTGATGTAGCTCAACAGTCCTGACTGTTGAACGTAGATCATAATGCCAGCTTACACCTTACGACTTTTATGTCTCTCAAGCACTGTTATAAAGCTGTAAAGTTGAGGCTCCATCCCTCGGCCCGCTACCCGTGAACAACGGTATTCGTTTTGTTGGAAAAAAAGGATCTTGGCCTGCTACGAGACCCCTGATGGCAATTCGACATTTCTCGTTGGCTCGCCTAGAGAGGGGTTTTGGGATTTTGGTTGAGCTTGATGAGGGGCCAGACTCTGAGGAACCCTTGTAGTTAGCTTATAACCCCGGGAGAAGCCCGCTCTGGACCGGCTTAGCTACCGTGATCGCGGTACTTTAAATGGAGCCATGGCGTAACCGTGGGGTTGTTCAGTGGAGGCTTTTTTGTTGATGTTGAAGAGAAACAATGCTATATTCGAAGTGTAAAGACTGTTGTTGTAGTATAAAACCCATGGACTAGATGTTAAGGAAGTGGGAGTAAAGTAGCTTGATAGGAAAGAATGCTTGTTGCTCCATGGAGTATATGTATTCATAGTCATCATCTCCCTCAGTCTATCCGGACGCCATATTCTGCAAACCCTATATCTCGTTATATCCAAGATAGATCCATGTGAAATCCCAAAATGCTCAATATCGCTCTCAGTGCTCAACACCTGACATCCATGCATACCAATCTCGGTATTAAAATCCATACCCCAGATTAAGGGTACGCCGGCTCAGCATACCGTCTCCCAGAAACCCCAAGGGGACTGATTCCCCGCTCATCAGGCGGCATGCGCTTCTCCCATCTCTTCCTCTCAGATCGCGGATCCCATCCGGGATAGTCGCGTCTTCGCTCGGCATCCGCATGGCTGCTAGTCCGTCTCTCCATGTCCGGTCGGCGCAGGTAGCGATCACGTCTTTCTTCTTCTCTTTCCCGGTCAAGTTCCCGCTGTCGACCCCTTCGTTCTCGTTCGCGGTCTCGTTCCCTTTCTCTATCTCGCTCTTCACGCATCCGCCTTGATCGCTTGAGATCTTCGTCACTGGACTCTGCTTCTGAGGAAGCCCCTGATATGTCAGAGTAGCTTCTGCTGAGGCGAGATGGAGGAAGTCGGTCTCGGCTTCGGCGCCCGCGGGATGAGTCGGTATTGTACGATGGGGCTCTAGGTGGGTTTCTGGTGCGATCTGGGTTGCTGCTGAGTCCGTTGGGGAGAATGTTTGAGACTTTCTCAGTCAGCTTTTCTCGCAGGCTGGGGCTGTGTGTTGATCTTCTGCGGGTGAAATCGTCTGAAGCTCTTCCATCTGCGCGGTGAGGTCGGAATGTTGGGGGCGGGTTGCTAGCAACAGGAGGCGGGCGATCATTCGTAGGTGAATATCGACGAGTCGTTGGCGAAGGCGGACTTGCTTCAGGTCTTCTCTTTGCACGAGGAGGAACCTGCTCATCATCACTAGAGTCTGAAGAGTAGTGCCTGGGCTGACTGTGTCGGCGAGGCGGTGCGGGCCGCTTCGTATGAGGGTCCAAATAAGATCCCGGAGGTGCATGCGGTGCATGTGGTGGTACATCTGGCGTAGGTTGCTGGTTGTAATCGGAGAAGCTTCGTCTTCGGGCATGTTCATCAGAGCGGCTGTTGTACCTCTCAGGTGAAGGTCTGGTTGGTCGCCCTCCTGCATGTCTGCCCGGCACATGATTGTACAACGGTCGCTCAGGCCTGGCTCGGGTTCCAGCAAAAGCACTTCCTCTCACATGTGAGTAGGCGACCTTGGGCTCTGGCGCTTCAGGAGGTTCACCAGGCCCAGTCGGATCTCGTGCGTCTCTGTATGTCTCCCTCTCTCGAGCGTTTGCTTCTTTTCGTAACTTCTCGGCGCATGACTTGTGCCATCGATCCACCTCGGCGTCGGCTTGTGCTGGAAATACGGTTGGAGGTAGGTCGGCTGGAAAGTCTGCGCCAGTCTCGGGATGTTTCAGCTGCCAGTTCTTGACGGCGAACTGTAGGAAAGGAACGTGTTCCTCGGGGCCGAGGAGAATCTCGAGAGATTCCCATCGTGAGAAGCCTCGAGCGGTAAGGGCAGGTATTGAAGGGGGTGCGAAATCGTCGTCGGTTGGTTGTAGTGTGTGTTGACATCCAGTAACTTGCCAGATGTATGAGATGGACTCGTGGGGCATTTCAAATAGAGCTTTAAACGTTAGAGATATGTCGCACCAAGTCACTATGGAACTTACAGTCATAATCGCCCCCAACAGCCTTGTAGAAGGCGGCCAGCTTTTCCGGGGTAAGGTGACAAACGGTTTTATCGCCTATCTCGAGTATCTGTTATGACGTAAGTTGGTTAGTATGCGATCCTTCGAATATTGACAAATTTTGGGGCCAAGCGGGGAAAGAAAGGGTGCGCGCATACAATATGACGACTAATAGCTCTTAATAGAGCATCTAATAACTTTGATGGGCTCTTATCCTTCTCATACATATACGAATACTCAATAGCCGGAGGTGGCGGGGTTGACGATGTTGCGCCCGGCGGGGCTTCTGTCTTTGGAGGGGCCGCCATAGTTGAAGAGTACCTAGGAGACGAATATTGAGGTCAAAGATGAGGGTGAGAATAGAGGTTGTCGAAAAAAAGATCACGATGAAGGCGGGATCACATCCAGGGCAGATGGCGGGGAAACGAAACGTGGATGGCGGTCAGCGGATCGATATCGATATCCAAGATGGACAATGCAAGTTGTGATGATGCCGTAGACGAGGACGATGGTGCATTCGACAAGACTCTTCAGAAACAACGGAGGGAAATCAAACAGTAAATACGACGATAAAAAGTCGCAAAAGTGCAGAGTAGCACAGACCCGATCAAGTCCCGTCAGGTTCGGGTTGGGATCCAATACCTTATATGAAATGGAGCCCAGCTGATGAATGAAATGACAATGACAACCTAGGTAAACTACCTGAGTCAAAAGGTAAGGCAAGACAAGGCAAGGCAGGGCAATGCCAGGCAGAGTTGACCGGGGTAGACTTGGCGAAGAAGTGGGCAGAAAGACGAGGATCCTTTTATTTAGGTAGGTAGGTAGGTATTCAAGGGGAAGAGAGGGAGAGAAAAGCACGAGCACAGGAACAAGGCAACGGTAAACAAGGCACAAAGAGACAAGAACAGAAGACAGACAGAAAAAAAAGGACGCTTGCTGGTACTGGTGCTTGTTGTGAGAGTGAGAGGAAAAGACTTGGTTCCATCCATGATTTGACTGGTCTCTTGCATGGATGTGCCTGGGAGACTGCGGGTGGCTGACAAAAGGTTGCTCCTAGCAGATACGCATACTCTGTACTGTACAGTATAGCACAATAAGCAGCTGACTCTTGTATCATCCGGAGCTACTACCCAGTACTCTACTCTACCCTACCTATTTAGTAAGTTATGTGCCTTGTTGATCTTTTGTTTCTTCAATCTCTTTGTTACACTGCCCTTTGTCTTGTGAATCCTCTCTGCGGTGTCTATAACTATCCCGTCCGTCCCCCATCGGAATCTACAATAACAGCGTACTTCCGAGAAACAAACACAACGCATCATGAACTGACATATCATAACGCAAACAGACATCATATCACATCGCAGCAGCCCTTCACTGCCGGCCCCTTGTGGCCTGACACGTGCATCACTGTAGTAGGCGCCCCGGGTGATCCCTCCCACGAGGACCAGGCAGTAAGGTACTTACAAAAGACCTAGTCGAAATAGAAGTGGATTTCGTCTTCTTCATTTTCGCAACGGTCGGTCTACGGCTGTGTAAGGTAATCTAAGCCCATAACACGAAAATAGCTGTTTGCAAACCTGGTTGGTTCCCTCTTGAGGCTGAGCTTACTGTACTCTTTGCTGTGTGGCAGAAACGGCGTGTGCTGAATTGAACCCCCACCAAGATCTGTGAGATGATTTGACCTGGATGGGCTGAATAATCTCGAAGATTCTTACATGTTCCCTCAGCGTCATTTGAGGCTGATAGATCAGTTTATTCGGATATTTTCGTGAACGGGACGGACGGTATGTACAACGTGAGAACGAACAAGCATCTTGTGAAACAACATGGCACTGATGTCATTGTTTACTCGAGGACAGGGGACCATTTTTTAATTGACGACCTAACCAAGCAAATCTGTTCCGAAAGCACGGAGCAGAGGCCGTAGAATTCGCTGATGTAGGGTAAGCCACTTTGTCGTAGGGCAGAACCAGGGTTGTCTCCACTAACTCCAATGAGGCAACGGTCATCTCCAATTTCATCACGTACTGTTGGCCTCTTCTTCTGAAAGTTGAGACAAGCAATTCCGAGCTTTGTGACGTCTTTGTCTACTTCTTTCACACTCCTTCTGAAATACTTCTTTGTATAATCACTGAGCTTTGGTCAGCTTCTCTTCCACGCCTCTTCACCGTATTCTTGGTATCTGACCACCATGGACGCCCTCAAATCAGCCATCACCCCCATCACGCATAACCTCCCTGCGCCGATTCGCGACCTGGGCGTTTCCATCATCGGCGAGACGTGCTACAAATCTCTCCTTCTCGACGTCAACATCGAGGATGCCGATTGCATCAAGTTTGCCGTCTCCAAGGCTCTCGGCATCGGTATCATCGCCGCTTCGTCCATCGTCAAGGTTCCCCAGATCCTGAAGCTCATCAACTCCAAGTCCGCCGAGGGAGTGTCCTTCCTCTCATACCTCCTCGAGACGGCATCATACATCATCTCGCTCACCTACAACTTCCGAAATGGCTTTCCTTTCAGCACCTATGGCGAGACTGCTTTGATCGTGGGACAGAATGTTATCATTTCCGTGCTTGTTCTGAACTATAGCGGCCGTGCTAGTCTGGCTGCTGTGTTTGTTGCTGCACTTGCTGGAACCGTTGCTACACTGTTTGCCGAAAATGTTGTGGATGCGCAAACCTTGAGCTACCTCCAGGCTGGTGCTGGTGTTCTGAGCGTTGCCAGCAAGCTGCCTCAGATCCTCACCATCTTCCAGCAGGGTGGTACCGGCCAGCTCAGCGCTTTCGCCGTAAGTCAATCCTTGCTATACTCTAGTTTGTGCAATGACTAACCATAATCCAGGTCTTCAACTACCTCGCTGGTTCCTTGTCCCGAATCTTTA
Organism: Fusarium sacchari; assembly: GCA_017165645.1. Taxonomy (NCBI): domain Eukaryota; kingdom Fungi; phylum Ascomycota; class Sordariomycetes; order Hypocreales; family Nectriaceae; genus Fusarium; species Fusarium sacchari. The sequence goes on from JADANP010000003.1 coordinate 3,864,986, forward strand.
CAACCCTCCAGGAGGTCGACGACAAGCTTATCCTCTATGGATTCGTCTCTGGCTTTGTGCTCAATGCCATTCTTGCTCTCCAGATGATCTTCTACTGGAACGCCCCCTCTGAGAAGGCCAAGGGTAAGCAACCGGCTGCTCCCATTGCGGCCAAGCCTGCTACTCTGACACCCTCTTCCTCCACCACTGCTACTCCCAAGAAGAGCCCTACCACTCGCCGACGTGGTTAGATGGTTAGATTCTTTTTGTGTGATTGCGTTTGCTTTATAGACTTGATATGTTACAGTCACTTTTAATAAGATTTTACTGTTACGGGCTATGCTTCATGATGCTTTGCTATGTGATTTTGACATGTATTCGTCGTCAAATGTTACACGAAAACGTGCGATGCTAATTACCTACATGAACGTGTTGCACAGAACCTACCGATGATGCTATCCGAAGCAACAATGCAAATGGTATCCCCCCTCGTATGCTGCCCTAGCTGAACGCCGTTGTAATAACCCAAAGTGTCGCTAATCCTTTTCCATTACCCAATTCCATATAATATCCAATCAAAACATTGATGCAGTAACTCTATTCCCTGTCGCACGCGTAGGTCGATCGTTTCGACCGGCGCACTGCAGACAACGTCGCTGTTCGCCAAGGTTGCTCACAGAGCAGCTGAAGCAAACGTGCTTGCCACAAGCACCGCATGAGTGATCCTCGTTATTCATACCGTCGATATCCATGCCATCATTGCCACTGTTGAGACTGGCACCGCAGTCGTCGCAGTTCGAGGGGGAGAGTTGTGTTTGACCCAGGTTGGTTGTAGGAGCTGAAGGCGCCGAAGAGATGTTCCAGAAGCGGTGGAGAGATTGTTGGTTTGACTCAGGTCGGGCAGGTTCGAGTGGTGCTTGTATATTCTCAGATGGAAGTTCACTGTGTTGATGCTGGCTCTGTGCAGAGTAAAGCATGTTGAGAGTACGTTCTAAACTCAATTAGCATTATGTACAGTGCACGGTTGCTTGTATAACAACCCACCATGAATCATCTCTTCTGAAGGTCGATTATCGCGGAATCGCTTCATGGTTCGACTGTGAAGATGAATAGGCGTCGATGCCATGATCGCGAAAGGATTGGTGATGGAGTTGCCGAGTCGAGGAGGAGAGTCGAAGGATGAGACTGATGAGGGAGAGGCACAGAGCTCAGAGACGGATCGCTTGCGCTTGTGGGCCATTTTGATTAGTAGGAGGACAGAAGTTTTTATTGTATAGACGGGAATCGAAACAATTATTAATGTTACAATGGATGTAAATAGAGAGGATGAGGTGAGATGGATCAACCTCTTAACGGGAACTGAGACGAGACTGAGACTGTGGGGCTCGAGTTGGCTGCGCGACATGACGCGCTTAAGTGGTGACGTTGGACGCGTTAATGGCCCACGCCAATCAATCGCGCTACATTTACCTACCTTATCCTGGCAATCCTTCTATTACACGTTTAAGCATATGCTGATATGCTGCCAATTAATATGGCACATATGCCGGCTTCAAGGAGGCAGAACAGTAAGGCTAGAGGTTCTGAAATATAGGCTACAGCATCAGAGATACCCATATCAAGATGTAGTCTCTATATAAGAGGAATCATCCTTGATGCTGGGCCATGTAACCCGTAACGACATGAAGACCGCCACCATGGATCGAATTTATTATCACACACATCCGTGCAACTCCGTCGAAGTATGAGGACTATGGCCAACTTGCTAAGTTTTCTATGCCTAATCCATCTGTAGCCGCAACATGCAGTCTCTGTACCAAGCTTCTACTGACATTGAATCTTATTTCCGGGTGAAAATCCGCCCAAGCTGCCACCTGCTAGACAAGGGCACAGAGAGTTTGAGATTCTGTCACCAACAAGACTCGACAGGCAACGTAACTTGTTGCACTTCCTCTCACTCGTCAATAGGTAGCCAACCCTGAAGTATGTATCAGTGGAGATGAGGCGTCCCCACGTTCATGACGGGAACTAAAGTAGCGGAGCCCACCTCAATCTTGTTATTCCCGTCGATGCTAACCTACCTATGGATGGATCCCAAGGCAATCCTCGTTGCATCCATGTTTACGCTGCATGATAAGCAGCCTATCCGAAGATGGCTTCGAGTTGTTTCCTCTAGTGATCAATGGATACAGCGAAAGAGGCAATGATTACCTACCTCTCCACTGTCCATCCGACTGTGCGGGATGCAACATATTTTCGACTCAGCCGCAGCCTTTGCTCCACCAATTAATTACCTCCCCCATAAGCATCATCATCCGTCGAGGCAAGTACTGTAGTTGATGGGGGGCACTACGCGTGGCATTATGAACTCAGAGGGTAAAGCATGGGCCGTACTAAACCCGGAGATCGATACATTACCTTCTGTCTTCTGCCTCCTACTTGGCACGGTCTGCTGGGAACAAATCGCAGCCCAAGAGTTGCCTCATCGGGTGGAAGTCCTACCAAAGACCAACAGTGCCGGACGAAGTGCCTGGTTTTTAGCTTCTGTCGTTTGTCTCCGGGCCCCTTATGGAAAGGATCGACGTCGACTGGAAACGCCTGGGCATATTGTTTCAGATGGAAAGCTATTGGTTGGATCCATCCAGTAAGGGTCACTAGCGCACAGCCCGTCATTAAATCACAGGGCGAAGTTTAGCTCCGGGCCACACTAACCATCCCCCATCCAGGGGCCTCACTTAACATTAACTGAAAAGGTCCATGAGGTACTGGATATAAAAGGTTGTTGAAGCCAACTTAGTGATGGCACGACAGCAGCCATCCACAAACACCAAGCTTTCTCTCAAAGCAGCTTTTGATATTCGTCCGGTCCACAGTTGCGTCCTTTCAATATGGTTCAATTATCAACTGACGCTGTCATTACCCTCGTCAGCACAATTCCTGGACTCATTGTCTCTTGTCTAAGTGCCTGGTTCGCCTACCTAGCACTACACCGAAGGCCCATCCCCCAGAGTGATGTCGAAACAGCCGCGATGCTCTTCATGATCCCAAGGACATTTTCTATTCCTCCTAGGTTCGCATCTACCTGTCTTGACCTTATAATGAGTTGAGCCTTACTTGTTTATCCTCCAGTGCCTTGTCCCACACCGATTCAGAGAGGACATTGACGAATGGTGATGCCCTTCAACTACCACCCGCAACAAGTCAACAATGTATTGGGTCGAGCCATTCTCGAGTGCTTGAACATGCTGAACGTGTATCATAATATCGCCATGAAAAATATGGTACAAATTGAGAATGCGCTGCTTTTCAATGCCTCAACATGGGCCGCGGTGCATACGACACAACCGGTGTCCCCAAGCCACTGTCCCTCACCAAACGAGGCTTTCTCACTCGGCTCACATACACTACTCAACCAACCCGACACAACTGTCAACTACGAGTTAGCTCTCAAAGTAATTAATTCTACTCAGATGGACCATGACCAACCTGCAACGACACATGAGGAACCTCAGGAGAACGGGTTCATCCACCTAAAAGCCTTCCTCACACGAGGCCACTTCTTGGACTGATACAACTTGTACGCAAAGAACAGTCCAACGCACGACACAACCAAGCCAAGAGTAGAGTAGACGATGGTGACGATTACTTCGGTCGACATTGAAAGGGATCTGGCGGACAAGCGTTGTAAGAGACAAAAACGATGGACGAAATTGTGGTGTAACGGATGTAATAAATATCTAGGCCTCGGGACCGAATAGATTATATACTAAGTACGTATGAATACAGTAGGGCTACCCTACTCCATACCATCGACGGAGTTACTGGAGGTATTTCTCTTTCTGTATCCTCCAGGCTTTCATCAGCGCCGTATTCTTTCCCGTGGGGGCCTTTGCCTCGAGGCTGTGCTGCAGTAGTAAGTGACACGAGTTGCACATTTGCCCTCCTTTATGGCTGCACAGAGTGAAACACGGGATAGAAGTAGACTTTTAACTCATATCCTAAAGAGCGAGGGGGCTTGAGTAAATCAGGTATTATGGAAGTTATGTAGGGACTTTAACATGATACCTAGTAATTTAGTACATGTTTATATTACCTACCTAATCATGGAAGATACCAAGTCCTTAGGCAATAACAGGAGGACTCCTTCCACTCTTCATTAAACATTGACTGGGTACCTCCCGCACCAAAGTTGTCCCCTCTTCTGCTTCGGCTTCGGCTTTCTTCATCTCCCTCTTCTTTTACATGAATTTGGATAATGATACATCATGGCTCGTACAAAGTCGAAGCCTCCAAAGGCTCAACATAACCTCTATTATCACGCAAAAGACATCACAGACAACATGCGTCAAATCAAATATACCACCACTATACCCCAGATATACGATACAACCATCATTATTGGAGCTTGTAGAGTGGTTCCTCGCGATGAAGGCTATGGCTTTGACATGGGCCAACGTTAGTGGAATGATGCCCTCATGGATCAGAAACGTCTCGCCCAACTCGGTCGCCGTCAAACATGGCTCAGTGCTCAGGTTGCTGAGGGTTTTACCTATACGCCCCCCAGCCAGATGATAGGCAGAATACTTCTGCACATACGAGAGGCTTGTGATGGAGCAAAGGAGACATATTTGCCCACCGAGATCCTCGTTATCCTCTACGGCTTCGGAAACCCTGCAATCGGCTGTCACATGGATTGCACCAAAGACCTCGTTGAGCCTGATGCAATGATCACTCCTACCAAGATTCTCAATGAATTGCCCCCAGGCCGAGATGTAACTTTGGCCATGCGTGTATTTACTACGGGACCCTGGGTACATGCCTACAGGCTGCACAGAATGCAGCTTGACAAAGTTAAGACGGCTCATCTAGATGTCTACAAACAAGCCGGCAAGGATGGAACATTGATCAAGCAAAGTTTTACCGAAGAAGGCGCCTCTGTTTACCCGTATTCAAATGAAGCGCAGATACTAGGGGGAAAACATCACTACGAGCTAGCGCTCTGGTTTCGAGAAGGCCTCGAAAAGGACACAGATGATAACCCGAAATTCAAGAGAATATTAGAACACATGGACCCGTATCCTAGGGAGAAAGGGTTAAATGCCTTGGCCAGGTTAGCCTCGTTGGCAATGGTAGTGAACTTTCGGCTGTCAATGGCATTCTTGACGGATAACATAGTTGCTCACTTCAACCTCAAACGCCCTACGCAGCAGACTTGCCTCGAGTGGGAGATGTTTCGGTGGCTCGAACGCCGAGAGAATCTCACACGCTCAGATGAATATTACGACTTGTTCAAAGAACGGATGGATATCGAGACCAGGGCCGAACCACCGTGGAGTGGATACACCCGATTCTGCCTTTATTTACATGCAGCTCACCTTGAAACATACTTGGCTGAAGAAGAAGAGGGGATACATACACCAGAACACATCGAACGTGTCTTGAATGATATGGAACGTGTCTTTGATGACGTACTGAACAAGGTCCAGGAGGAAATACTCGCCCCCTGCCGCGAGGCCATTGAATATGCGAAAAAGCAGTCACAGTGGGATATAACTACTCTGCATCCAAGCCTTTACCCGGAGGATTTGAATAATACGATTTTCGCATTACTCGGCATGTTCTGTGATCAATTTCCAGTAGGCCACACCCGGGAGTAATAATGAGAGCAGAGATAATGTAGGTAGGTAGGTTAGGTTAGTAGCTATAACAAGCAATGCGATTGTCCATGACTCCCTCTTACACAGTAGAGAACTAATCTCAGTTACCTATGGATACTATGGGAGCAAACACTGAACCTAAGTAATATTGAAATAAAACCAGCAAAAGATCTTCTAAAGCTTTAGGCTAACTTACTCGGTCAAAATAACACATTAACTTTTTCCCTCTTTCAGGCAGAATAGACTCTGTTTGCTGTGGCTGGTTTCATTTGGTCGGCTATTTCAACATCCCGTAGGATAGATCTAAGCCACTCGGTCAAAATAACACATTAACTTTTTCCCTCTTTCAGGCAGAATAAACTCTGTTTGCTGTGGCTGGCTTATAAGGTAGTTCTTAGCAGGTTAGAGTTGATGTTAAAGTTGTCTCCTTTGACCAGCTGATTCTATCTGTCTTGTCGTCATGGCCAAGCCAAAACGGACACTAGGTACCTCCCGAACTTGCTTCCCTATTCTGGAAGAAGCGAGGCTTCTCATTGGTTCTTTAAACTTAGCCCAGTCTTGTAGATCATCCCATTCGCTCTTTGTAACGATGCCATCTCTTATGAACTATAAGCTTTGGTATTTGGGGTCAGCAGATACTGCCAAGTTTACTCTGAAAGCATATACGTGGTTCCGCCACTCGATGATTGGATTCACGATGAGGTACTGAATGAATTTTACCTCTCGTGCTCAGGTTGAAGCTTTACCACTCTGCACTAAGATGAAAAGCTTGTTTCAAACCATGAGGACTTTTCAGTATAAGTAGGGGCCTTATTTCCTTCAGTTCTGTTTTGTCCCATCACTCACCACCACCACCTTTAGTCATCTCGGGCCCTTCTTTGCACACAACTCAACTCAACCCAAACATCATATCGCCATGTCTTCATCTTCAAGTCAAACGACTCCTCCTGGTTCATCAGAGGCCCCCAGCGGAAGGAACTCTCCGCCAGCCTACGAGTCTCCGCCAACCTACGAGCCATCAGAGGCCCCCAGCCGAAAGAACTCTTCGCCAACCTACGAGTTAGCTGAGCTGTCTCACGAGCCTATGCCAGAGCTAGTGAAAGTCGTCATCGAGCCCGCAATGCCTGCACCTACAATGCCTGCACCTACAATGCCTGCACCTACAATGCCTGCACCTACAATGCCTGCACCTACAATGCCTGCACAACCACAAACCCAGGAACATTGTAAAGCCCACCGGTCGTGGAAGGAAAATTTGCTGTGTTCATGCATGGCTGCTGGGTTGGTGCTCGATTTCCTGGTCTACGGAGGCGGCCTTCTCTGTATCATAGCCATAGCCTGTTGTTGTTAATCCCCATTAACGGCTCCATACGAGGATGTGAGTGTTGATTTTGTAAGTCTACCTTACTGAGAGACTTCTGGGATTGATCTGACATTTTGTGCAAGCATGCTCAAGTCAGGGATGTTTAAGTGGCGGGAGTCCGACCCAATCTTCCATCTGCTTACCCAGCGGTCATGGACGCTTACTTCACCTCAGAAGACAGGGTTGGTCGCTGGAACTAGGTAGTCGGCTTGTGATGCGGAATTTTAGGCCGTCTCTGGATAGGAGCCTGTGGAGGGATGGAGTTGTGTGAGCTTACATGCTCGGCTGAGATCGTGTCAATGGGGGTCTTTTTTTTTTCTTGAACACACTTTTATAGTCAACGATTCAAGATTCTACTTCATACTCTAGGAGGGTCTTTCATCCCTTTCGGCTTCCTGCACTACTACGTATAGATCTGATCGGAAACATGTCCCACGATCCCCAAGTAACAGATTTCGCCTTGACCAGTTGCATAAAAGACTCAGCAAGCAACCTTTTGAGAACAGTGTTTGTCACGATATTGAATTACAAGTACACTAGAGACGAAATGCCACGCATAACTAATCAATGGTTCAGTCTTCCCGCACTGCTCCCCACACCATAAAATCTGATATCCTCCCCCCTAAGGACGAACCACAAACTTTCCTATCCCCCCCTTACTCCTAAGAGTCTTCTCACATCCACTCCTCACTTCTTCCAAATCATCCATATCCACAGCGGTATTGACAGCCTTGACCATCCCCTTAGCAACCATATCCGCCACAACCTCCATGTCCTCTCGAAGCCCTGGATGTCCCGATATGAACTCATACTGAATCTTTGTACCGCGCAGCTTCCACGAGTACCAGATCTGCAAGAAGTCAAGGACCCAACCAAGCCATGTAGGGAACTTGGGGCCGAGCATTTCTGCCATGACTTCACTTTTGGGGATGCTGGCGATGCTCATGAGGATGCCGTCTGTTTTTAGAACGAATATGCTTTCGTTGAGGGTGGAGAATTGGGTACTTATTGCAAAGTCGACGGTGCCGCGGCCGATGAGCTTGACAATGTCTTGGGTCTTGTAGTCGTAGAGCTGAGTGACCATTCCGGGAAGATACTCTTCAACTAAACCCATTTTTGGCGTCGAGACGGTCGAAATGATCTTCTCAGCGCCAAAATAATTCCGCGCGATCTGGATGGCCGTGTTGCCAGATGCACTGAGGGCAGCGGGTATGTAAACAGTCTGTCCTGCTAGACTATCTCTTCCTTGGAGCTGGAGTCCACGCTTGATGCTCTGGTACGCAGTAACTACTAGAGCTGGGACGGCAGCGGCTTCTTCAAAAGACACATGGTCCGGTTTCTTGTGAAGAAACTGTGGCTCTGTCAGGGCATATGTCGAGGCCCAAGCTGCTGGGGGTCTAACGAGATGGGGTTTCTCAAACTCCATGCCGTAGACTGCATCTCCGACTTTGAACTCTGTAATTGCAGAACCAATCTCTGCAACGACGCCAGAGCCTTCGATTCCAAATGGGATTGGGAAGTTCCTGTATTATGTGAGCTTGTAGCATGGGTGAAGAGTGGTTGTCGACTTACGAGGCCTTGTAGAGCAAGTCGAACTGTCCAGATGCAAACGCTGTTTCACCAGTATTGATGGCCACAGCCTTCATACGCAGAAGAAGCTGATTTGGCTTGGTGATTTTGGGTATAGGCTGCTCTATGACCGTGTACTCTGCTGGGAGACACTTCTTTGGTGCAACGAGAGTTCGAGTGGTGGATGGTAGTTTTGACATTGTGATGTTCAGTTACTTGAGTGAAATAGAAGTGAAATAATGAGTGCGTTTTGTTTCATCATATCAACAGCGGATGTCAGGTCTTTAATCAGTCCATTATCATGCCACGGCGGCGGCGTAGGTCGGTGCCTCGGCGGTTTGTGGGGACATTTCGGGGAGGGTCCACCGAAACCGCCGAACTCCACCACCGGTGACCTTTCGGTGCCTCGACTACCAATATGAGGAGCTCATATTGCGGACTTTGGTTTTTGTAAGATTACACGGCGGAGATTTAGATTTACATGACTTGATACAGGAAAGGCATCTCCCGGAATAACATATCCTTAAACACTTTCACCAGGGCATTATCCGCATTCATTTTGTCCTCGAACATGTCATTCTGAGACCAGATCCCTCGATCTACGGGTGCTCATCCAGAGCAGGACTACATGTGACCTCCATCTTCAATGTAAATACATATATGATGAAGAGGCTCCGCCACCACATAATTCCTCTATCGCCAGATTGCCATCAACTGCAGTGACTGCAATAAATCTGGGTGACCCATGCCAACGCTAACGCCTTACAAATAAAGAGCAAAACTCCTACCATCATGCCTATCAACGAAGAAAAAATGAACACAGCGTTGATCCTGTCGCATGCGAGAGCGAATGAACTGCTCGTTTCGCGTCTGTGCCGCACGACGACGGTCTTCACCACCCTCCATGCCAAGAACTGTTACCCTCCCAGTTCGGGTCTCGACGTCTGTTGTGAATTCCATACCATCGCGAATAGCTCGACTCATCTAAACCACAGTTAGTATCAGAACGGTACTCAGACACGGAAGTTAATGTACCTCTCTCACGACTGATGCCAAGTTGGTCCGCAACATTGACATAACCCTCCTGCACGGCGCCTTTATCCTTCTGAACCTTTGCGACAAGCTTCTCGTCACCCTTCCAGACACTGCGACACATGGGGCAAGTCACTTTCCCACCAGCCTTTGTCTGCGCCCACATCCTGAAACACTCCTCGTGAATGTTCTGGCCACAGGCAGCAGCGCACCAAACGATAGACTCTTGGTTCTTCTCGTCAAGCTCACAGTAGCAGATGGGACAATCGCCATCGATGGGCTTCCGCTTGTCGGACTCTGCTTGTCCCGGTGCCGAAATGGGGGGCGCGGAGGCAAAGATTGATTGAAGTTCAGTGCTCAGAAGCGCGAGCTGGTAGACGAGATTGAAAGGCGCGTTGAGAACTTGCTTCATGACCTAAATTTTGTCAATAACGCGATCGAAGAGTCAGGGGCGATACTTACGTAGAGGATGTGCTTGCACTGATGGCCCTTCTCATGGTGAGGGCACGTGCATCGCGGCTGTTTTCCAACATGAACAGTGTAGATGTTTCCAGTCGATCCTGTCATCTCAACATCTTCCTCAGGGCAATCCTGGGTTCCTCCCCTGACGCGATTAAGCACGTAAAAGCGCTGAGAAAGAGCCCGGTCGTAGATCTCATGGAACGACTGAGGCGGCTTAGGTCTGAACCTGCGAAGTCGCTTTTCCTCATTTGTGACTTTCGGTTTCTTCACTTTCTTCTCCTTCTCAACTTGATACGAGACATCTTCTTCTGTGATTTCATGGGCTTTGCGCTTCATTGGTGCTGGTGGCAAAAGTGCATCTTGCTGAGTGCTCGTAGCTTTCAGGGATGGTTGACCCGCTTTAACCGGGTTAATCAGATCTGGTGAAGCCGGCTCTTGCGGCGTCTTGAGATTGTCACGCGCAGCAGAACGCAAAACTCTGGTTGATTTCACGCTGGCGGACCCCATTTTGAAGAGCCTTTTGTTTGTCCTGTGATAATTTGAGAGAGATTTGTGGAAGACGGAAAATGTGATTTCGTCGCGACTGCCTCTAGGGTATGGCGAGTTGCCTCAGCATTTTGGGCAGTGGCGTGCAGTTACATGGTCACGTGCCACTCCTTCCTCAAGAACGGGACGTTTGGGACTTTCCACGTCAACGTCAACGGCAACGTCATCTCAAAAACCCCTGTGAATCATCCAGTGTTTCAAAAAAGACAATTGAGTTCATTCAAGGATGTCGATTGGATTGTGAGAGAGATAATTGGTGATTTCTTTAATGAGGTTATTGCATGCGACTTCAGTCACTGTGTATTGGAATGCGATTCACAAACTTCACAATTCAACAAAGACATCAACTTGGAAAGGAACTGCTCTTTAGCATTGATTTATCCTATCTTCTTCATCCACTGATCCATCTCTTTTGAGTGGCTTCATACCGCTCATGATAGCCCAAAAAGAAATATAGCCAAACGCCCCGAAACAAGGGACTAAACCTGCCCCTGCTCTCCTGAGGGAACATAGATGCCCCGCCGTAATGCGCCCCCTATACATAGAAAAACAACAAAAGAAATTGAAAGGCAGGTTGATGTAGTAGGTAAAGGCTATGCCGCAAAGACGGCAGCCTCTTTGAAATGGTTCAACGCCGAGTCTATGCTATGGCTGTCAAAGGTGTATAGTATTAGACATGAAGGGAATATGTGTGTGTGGCCGTAAGGTCATCGAAGTGATAGTATCATGGAGGTCGTATGGTTTGAGGGCCGTGGTACTGTCATCGAGGTATCGGTTGTTCATCGTGCTAAACCACGGGCGCGGGTATTATTGTGTTTGGCCCGGGTGGTGATTTAATATGGCTATGGTTGTCATCAAGAAGTGTCAGCGTTCACGCAGCTCTGACGCGATGCCTAGGAAAGTGTCGCAATTTGTATGCGCGCGGCTTTCAAGGCAATGGGCGTCGGTGGCTGGGATCGCGTGGCTGTTGATATCGACCAGATTGTTGCTGCTGGGCAGTCAACCATTCTGTAGAGCCAGTTTGTCGACCAGGTTGCTCAGCAGGCAACTTGGTATCGCTTCCGCTTGCGCCAGTGTGGTTTGATCCGCCAGGGGATCCGGGAACCAAGTCAGTTACGGCCTGTGCAATTGAGGCCACGACGTAGCCTCGGAGTTCGTTGTCTTCCCGGCTGTCTTCCTTCTCCAATCGGAATCGCTCGTCCTTGTTCATGTTGGATCGGCGCATGTTCTTAATCTCTTGCATAACATAGAGAAGAACCTCTTCAGGGCATCGGTTACGCTCAGCAGCATGCTGGTTCTTGCGCACGTATCGTCGAGTGACATCGGTAGCGCCATCAATGGAGAATGCAATGCAGTAGGACATCTTCTTGCCCCAGCCCTCAGCATAAAGGCGAGGGTTATCCCATGCTTCCTCACAAGCATCCACATGAACCCATCGCTTTTGATGATCTGAATACACCTCAGTCCAAACATGGTCCTCGGCGTTCCAGACCCAGCGAACACGGCCTCCAACAGCTCTGCAAAGCATGCTAAAGCAGTTGGCCCATTCGCCAACACGTCCTCGTCGGGTTTGCAATAACCGCCAGACATCACCGTAACGAGGGAAACGCTCGAAAGCACCGCAATGTTGAGCAGAGCATTGATACAACTCGACACGGAGGGCGCCACAAGCACTCTCTTCAGGTGAAGGAGCAGTCATGCCTCGGGCGATTGTGGGAGATAAGCAGACGGGGCAGGGTGGGTTATTGACCCAGCTAAAGAACGATCGCTTAAACCATCTATCAGCTGTGTTAGTCAATCCATCCAAACGAGATCGGATGAAAAATGACATACCTTAATAATGCCCGGATGACACAGTCTTGGTAACCCCATTCGGGTCGTCGTCCATCACCCATACTCTCAGCCTGAGCTTGCAAGACCTGAGTCTCTTCCTCGGCCTCGCCATAGATACGATCTAATGGGATGGTTTGCAATGCCTCATCCAATAGACCGGGATTCTCGTACTTGGTCGGTGTTAACGATAAGCTGATGAGGAGGTTTCTGAATTTTTGAGAATCGCGATCACCAGCGGCGGGAGGTGTAGGGATCTTGGGGAGATGTCGCAGGGCGGAGTAAGAGGGAAGACCAGGTCCTTGGGATGTCGAGGGTCGGCTATCGCTGGGGAACGGAGAGCTTCGCATACGGGGAGACTGCTCTCCCAAGCTCGGGGAGCCTTGTCGCGATGAGGCACGGAGATCATTCATGCGCTTGTCACGCAACAAGCCTTCGAATTGGACCCGAAGGTCTCGGGCCCATTCCTCGCCATACTCGCCCGCAGGCGTACGTTGGCCCGCCATAATTGCTAATATGTTGTTTTGTGAGTGTATAGTTCGTGAATAAAGATGTTGAGGATAGATGTTTCAGTATATGTCGTTGCCCAGTTACGTGGCCGGGCTAGGTAGTTGATGGCTCAATTGTTGCTATTTACGAGGCCCAAGAAACCTCGGAATGGGATATGTCGTCGTAATATTGATCGTAAATTGTCGTCGTCAGCAACGAGAGGTGCGTGATGGTAGACCTGATTGCCACGGTACACGCGTTGTCCAGACGAATCCTTTTGGTCCTCAGAATGACCAACTGACTGACTGTTGCCGCGGGAAGTGTCGCTTGCTCTGACCAGCTGATGACTAAGGTAGCCAGAGTCGTTTGTTTTCTTATTTCTCAACCGTCGTGAGTATCGTTGAATACTCTTTCGTCGTAGAAACAAGATGAATCGCTTCTTGTGTTCGTCGTCGCCGAGAGTGAAGGGTTAAAGGAGAGGAGTTGACGGCTCGCGAATGGCTGACCACTGCAGGCAGGTAAGAGAGACAAGACAGCACAAAAGAGGAGAGGCAGGAGCAGGCGGCGATGAGAATCGAGGGTGGACCAGGGGAATAAAGGGAAAGGGACGGGGTGTCTCGGCAGGGTGTGCGTCTCGTTCAATCTTGCCCACTCTGGGCCAGAGCCTACGATGGCAGTTTACGCGTCAGCAGTGAGCGCCAGGCCAATGAGGGAGCCGACTGTTGCTCCAGGTGGGGGCCGCTGGGCGCAGGGGCATGTACCGGTACAGCTGCCTCGTACTCTTGTTCAAGTGCTCAGGGAACTGAGAGAGCGCCCACTGAGCCTTATAATGGCTGAAATGATTGGTCTGTGGTGAGCTGGACGGATATTCAGTGCTTGCAGGCTCCGGTTGTTATTTAATATTAGGGCCTCTGAAGCCTACGAATATTGATGCGTGTTCGCTATCGTGAACGATTAAATGAGCCTCCCGAATATGTAATACATTTTGACTCAAATTGAGTGAGAACGGGTCAACTATTCTCAAGTCTACGCAACAGCTTCATCATCAAGAGGCGAACCTAGAGGGCCAATCTCAGCAGGCCAGGGCAAGTGTACGTAGTCTTTTTTCCAGTGAGTGATACACTTTGAAATGCGTGCGTACGTACGTCGACCTAGGGAACACCGAAAAAGCGAAGTGGCGCCTGGCCTAGATCCTCGTCATCAGCGAATTAGGAAGCGTCAGCATTTGCTTGTACTGTACTACATACATGTATCTTTTGACAAGGTCAGATGGAGAAAAGAACTACAAGAGGCGATACGATGTTTTAATAAATTATGGGAATCCGTATGAGAATAATGGGAAAGGAACGACAATCTGTATCCGTGCTGGCTGTGGCAATGTGAAGCCTCTAACTGAACCCAGCAGATGATAAGCGTGGGGAAACCGTCGACTCGCGTCAAAAACGATCGGCCGCTGTAAAGATGGAGTCAGTTCAATTGAGTCTTTGGAGCGAGCAGTCACTAATTCGACATGGGTTGTAATGTCCGCGTAGACTACGGAGTACTCTAAACTTTGAATAAAAATATCTTGACTTAGGTTGTGATCCGCTCTAGCAGATGCCTCATTGTGCAGTCACAGACTTGTCAAATGGAATATCAAGTATTGAGTACTGTTTCATTATGTGTTCCTCTATGGCAATATGGCGCAAATTCTAGCACAGAAGCCTCTCGAGGCTGCCAAAGACCGCTGCAGCAGTTTTCTGCGAGTCACTCGACACTGGGGGCCCTGGACTAGCAAGTATCGGTACTTCACTGGGAACGTGCCCCTCGTCTTGGTGGGCGATGACGAGGCAGTGGTGAGGTCCTCTAAAAAGCCGCCCGAAGAAATAGTATCGTGGCACAGCCCATACTGAGCCACGCTGCCCGCAATCCTTTTTCGCAATACGTAGGACAAGGCATGCGCAGCAACGTCTATCCAAGATAGTCGACGAGACATAGTAACTATACCATACTATCCGCGCTTATGGTTTCAATTGTAGGCCTCTAAGGCATTCTGTATTGGCCTTCATCTACCCAGATCCTGGATCTCACTAGCCACAGAGACATCTGTCCAGTGGCGGTGCTCGCTATTTCCAGTTCCACTACGGAGTAGATCCACTTTGACTCGCGGCCTCTTGTCCCTTGTAATTCCACTGCCTCCGTCGACTTGCATCACAACCCACCAGAAAGTTTGGTTCTGTTTCAATGATTTCCCTATTAGGACATGGATATCTACATACATATCAGATAAACACGAAGACGTTATTTTCCGAGATTCGATACCCAATATTCGCAAATTTTATGTGGTTCACAAGTGAAGCTATTCCACATGGCCGATGGGGATGACAATCTGTGCAGTACATATCGAAAGAAAAAACAACACAGAACAAGATGCTCAGTACGGCTCTCAGTGCTCCACAACGATCTGCAACATGCTTCTTTATCTCTCTATGTATACCTGATACCCGTCGATCTTGAGTCAAATTATCTGCCTTACGCCTTGCTTGTATGGCACAGCTCTAGGCATCTCAATCTCAAACCACAGCCAACAAACATCCATTACAGACAAACCATCTTGGCCATCTCAATACCGCTCAGTGGGCGGGCTTGGAAAGAAGCTTAACTGGCTTTGGCGTCTGCGTCGCGTGCGCCTGCCCCTGGAAAAGCGGCCTCGTCCAATCCCATCATCCCATTTGACAGGCGCTCACAGAGAGTGCACACACTCGAGGGACGACTATTTGCTTACCTGGCAACGTTACCACTGAACGGAATTAACCCTGCGTCTCTAGAGCTTCTTGGCAGCGGGAACGTTCTCTCAGCGTCGCGTCAAAACTCAGTCACAGGGGTCGAATCGGAGCCGAATTCGACTCTGTCCGTTTTCCCAATTACCTAACGTCGAGTTATGATCTACTCACCGTTTCCCACATCGAATTTTAGCAGTGTCACACTGTCGCCCGAAAAAGACACCCAATCGTCAATCGAGTTGCATCTTCAGGCTCAGTCGTGTACAGCCAATCATTCTCAGTTGTGGTCTGCCGATCTTGTTGCGCTTACGACCGGGGGGTGTGGTCTAAGACACCGCCAAAGGCCGCGTCATCTTGACTTTGGCTTGCTTGCGTACATGCAAACACCAATATCTCAACTCTATCAGAGAGTCTACGCAACGCGATCTTCTTCGATTGCCACCTCCTGATTCAACAATTTCCAGAGGCACTTTTGGTGTTTTGTGAATGTTTGACTTTTTTCTCATTTTGCGGGTTGATTTACACGGTTTGTTTGATTAGCATTGCCAAGAGGACAAGAGACATGTCAAGAGATGTGGCCAAAGTCAACGGCCGGATCAAATTACGAAGCTAAGAATTTCGCTACCGGAAGTCTGTGCTACGTACGCTCTCATAGAGACTTGGGATAGACGTCCGGATGACCTCAACTGGGGGTCCAAGTTGGTCGCCAACCCGCTTCAACATCTAGATGCCGTTCTTGATGTCAATCACTCACCGTTGGTTCGACAATCTCATTGGCAACTCACTTGGATCTTCCCTGGGATCAACTTAGATTTGACGTGGTTTCCAAGTTCCTTCTCTTCTCGGTAACTCAACTCAACACTTAAGCATGACGAAGTAACGACTAGGGATCACTGGTTGCCGATACGTATCCCTTGAGAACTACCCATAATTACAATCAAGCAACCAGTGATTCACCAGAAGTATGAGTGGTGTGGGTTTCTCATGAGTTGAGCCTGTTGAGGATTCGGGAATCTTGGCTAAACTTCAGCATTGAAGCCTCCCGAACCATGTCACGAACGATCCTGCCATCTCATCTGTCTGCCACTTCACGGATGGATCCCTCCACTCACTTTGACACTCTTACACATGCCTTGAAAGGCTTGCTTGGCATTGTCTCTCTTACATGAGGCTATTCCGGCAACAGGCTCGAATTGGTCAGGCTAACGGTCTCGGTCCTCCTGATGCCCGGGCCGCGCGTTCTATGGGCGAGCAATGGGGCCTCGTTAATAATATTTGGACGATTTCGGTAAGTTGTGCAACAGTCTAGTGTATAAACCCGCGGGATCTTATTTCTTGATTCAGACCCTTGCTTCTGGCCGTGTAAGTCTAGAATTCTAGTTCGTAAGTCGAGAGGTCACTCTCATCTTGCAAGTGTTCTCGTGACATGATCCAGGTATGAGTTCGTCTGATCCATGACACTCCTCCTATATGCGAGACATGTTCAGCCTTTTGAAACAGAGACTGGACGACGGGAGCAGGGACCTCAAACCCTATACACTACCCTTCAATAATACGGCAGCTCCCGAAGAGTGATGTCGTTGAGTGACAAAATCTTTTCATGGTCACAACCCAGACATGGGTACACGTATGCAGCAGAAACCCAATATGCCAAAAATTTGATTCGATAGCCCGTATGCTAGTCTACATAGCCAGTTTAAACATCCAAATCTACAAACTAGGACCATACTTTTTGAGTCCAGACCCTTTTGACAACCATCATCCTTGCAACTATGCTCAACATGGTTCTACGATCCATGAGCTTATCAGCCACGCCGTATATCTACATTTTTCGTACTCCATTACTTCCTCCACTGCTCAACGCTGAAGTAGCTCTCGGGCATGTCCACATCCCATGTTGGTCTCTCCACCAAGGCAATCTCGAGAGGCTGGCTTGCGGTGCTGAGAGGGACGACGCCGAAGATGGGTCTGTACTTGAAAGTCATCCACCAGCTCTTGCGTTCACCGCCTGTCTCGGCAACTTCGAGATCTTTGCCCACTTCACGACGGTTCCGTAGCTTGGCGAGTTCGCCTTCAGGATGATCCGCTTCATCGTCGCTATTGGCGTCCTCGGGTCGGGGGGCATCCTCCATGTCGATGTCATCCCACTGACCAGCTGTATGCTTGCGAATTTGCGAGGGTGCGATGGCGCCTACCTCCATTCTGCCTCCTGCTCCGGTCGAGGGTCCTGTTCTCTTGCGCTTGAGGCTCTGCTTACCTGGGGCAGTGGATTCACTAATCTCGCCATCGAGAGGCTTAGGAAGGTCTTGAGCCAAGTCGAGCATAAGGAGAAAAGAGACGCCGTAGATCCAAGCACGAGAGCCTTGCCAGAAGACACCCTTGGCTAGGTCGAGGAGATCCTGGACGGGAGCGGGCAGGTCCTTTCGGGCATGACGTCGAGACCAGGGGGTGAGAGAACCTTGGAGAGGGTGGAAGGTAAGCAGGTGCCACGTTGACGTGATGGTGAGAAGGGTGTAGTCGTCCACATGATCGGATGAGCCATTTATTCCGTCAGGCGAAGCTCTAGGAGAGATCTTGGTCCGGGGAACATCGGCTGAGAAGGACAGAACCGTAGCTGCAGAATGAAGTTTGGGTAGTAATTTAGCACTGGGGTTACGAACCCACTTCTCAACGCCCTGCGATGACTGCTCCTCTTCTTCGTCCGAAGAGTCACTCTCACTTGAAGAGGACGCGTCATCCTCTGGCTTGGTCTTCTCACCATCACTCAGAATCCAGGTATCAATGTAGCCCGCGAGGTCAGACGCAGCGAGCATCTTGGAGTCTGGAGAGAAAGCGACCTGCGTAATGGTCCTGTCGTAACTGCCAAGACCTCCATTGAGAATATAGTGTGGGATTTTACGTCGTAAGCGTGTGAGTCTTTGTACACGCGGTGAGAAGATGAGAGATGTTCTGGGGCTGACAGGGTCGAGTGCGGCCATGACAACGCGAGAGCCTTCCTGAATCGCGCAGAGCCATTGTGCGTTAGGTGAGAGCTGCACCTTAATGGCGCCCACACCTGCAAGCTTCGAAGGGAGCTCAGAAGAAGAGACCTTGACGTCTGAAGGCTTGATAGGATCTTGGTGCTCTAATCTGAAGGCCTTGACGTCGATAGCAGTAGCAACAATCAGAAGTGAACCCTCATCATCGATAGTTGCTGAAGTAATATTCGAATCACCCTTGACAACGATCGTCTTGATAAGTTTGCGGTTCTGGTTGATGTCGAAATCATCGCCTGCGCTGTTGAACATGTCGTTGGCTGATTTTCGGAGAAGCCAGATGTGAATCTCCCTGTCCCACCAACTCACAACAAATCGAGCCTTGGGCGCACTCAATAGAGGAGCCTGTTGAGGCAAGCTGGGCATCGTGCGGTGATTTTCACGTCCCATCTCCTTGAGGGGAACCACCACGGGGTTAGCATCAGGTCCTATACCGAGTTAGCAAGAGTTTAACGGCAGGGAGAGCTTGTCTAACCTCCTGAGACAATGACACTGATTTTACCACTTTCAAAAGATGCCATAGACTTGACATCGTGGTCGTGGTACCTTCGGCCCCAAGCTTTGGCCCACCGAGATCCAGCACCATTGTTCTGCTTGTACAGGATTGTTCGTCGGTCCATGCCTCCGCTAAGGATGGATGTGCCGTCAGCACTTATCGCAAGACTCAAGACATCTTGCTTGTGGCTCTGAATGCGCTGTGACTGTGTGTATGTCTTGCCATCCCAGATGCAAACCTGCCCAGTTGAATCGCCTGAGACAATATTGCCGTTTGGCAGACATTTGACAGACCAGACAATGATGTCTTTGGAGCCACCAACGAGATCGGAGCCCAGTGTCATCCTACGCAGCATGTGGCCCTTTGTGATATCGTAGGCTCGAATTGTGCTATCGGAGCAGCCGACGATGGCGACCCTGCGCGACTGGAAGGTGATGCTGACCATCTGAGCCTTCTTGGTAGGCGATCGCACGAGAACTCGCTGGAATCGCAGATCATCGTCCTCGATGGAGTACATGACAAGCTCGCCATCGATTGTACCAGCGATAAGCTTGGTGGGATCTTGAGAATCGGCGCTGAGTGTCCCTTTGTCGGATCCAGTAGGTTGAGCAGCCATGCACCAGATATCACCATGTTGACCGCTAGCGTGTCTCTTTGGCCTTCCAGTCTCAAGGTCCCATTCGGTGACTGTGGAAGTATAACCTATGCTGAAGAGACGGGACTTCCCAGCGACAATGCGCCCATCGCCAAGGTCCTGGTCAGGCTCGTTGACCCAGACAAGTCCATCAACGCTACGATCTTTCCCGCCTGGAATGATGAGCTCCTGGTTCCAAGAGCCATCATTGGGGTTCCAGATTTCGATGTCGCCGTTAGCTCGCCCAATAGCGAGTCGCGCAAGACTCTTCTGTACTGCCGAGCGCGTCTTGGGGTGTGAGAAGGCAATGGCGTTAATGGCTGAAGGTTTGTATGGAACGAATCGACATCGATGGACATCCATTGCAACAGCGGTTTTTGGGCTCTGAAAAGAGACCTCGGTCGCGTGATAATTCGTAATTAGGTATTAACTCGCTGAGATACGTGATTCGGCTCACAATTGTTGCGCGAATAGGAATAGAGACGTTAACCTGACGCCGCGTAGCCAGGCGTAGAGAGAGATCGGGTTCAGGAAGAAAAGTGAATGCTAGCCTCGCGAACTCGACCAAATTTTTTTCTTTGGAAGGAAAAGAAAAATAAGGTGTGATCATAGCGCTCTTAGTGCCCCTCCATAATCCACTATGGCAGCCGCGACCAACCAAGCCAACCCCTCACCTTCCCTCAGAGCGTGCCCCTCTGCTTCCCTTCTTCTGTGGGTTCATTCGTGCTTTCGTGCTATTCTATTCTAGATCTCTTCTGAATGCGTCACATTTCCGTTCCGCTGTTTATACCTCTTCTCATGACTCAACGGAACTTCACAACCTCGCAAACGTCATAACCTATAGCGAACCGACAACACAAAAGTCGTATTTGGTCCTGTCTTTTCAGTATCGTTCTCGTCCTCAAACCACGTTCTTCTGAGCCGCGTTATCCACGAACTCCTCGATTTGCTTCCGCATCTCCGAACTCTGGTCTCCAAGCCCTATAAGTCACCAGCTATAAATAGGGAAGAATATCTCCGCCGAGTTCGACCTCCATAACAATACCCACAAGGCCTGTCATGGATTTCAACAGCTCCTCGCCCTTCCCGGAGGGCGTCATCTCTTTCCTCGATACTGATCTATACAAGTTGACGATGCAATGTGCCGTCTTCAAGTTCTTCAAAGATGTGCCTGTGACATACGCCTATACCAACCGAACTCCCGACAAGAAGCTGTCGCGTACCGCCTTCAAGTGGCTCCAAGAGCAAATTCGAAGTATGAAACGCGGTCTTGGTGGCCTTACCTCCAAATCTCGAACTAACCTTGATGGACAGAGCTCGGAAACATTTCTCTCTCTACCGACGAATACCTTTTCCTCAAGAAGCACTGCGACTACCTCTCTGAAGACTACCTCAACTTCCTCAAGGAGTTCCGCCTTAGCCCCCGAGAACAAGTTGTTGCTACCTTCACTCCCGTCGGCGAGGATAATGGAGACGACTCCATTGAGGGCGACGTTGATATACAGATTAAGGGCACTTGGGTCGACACCATTCTTTACGAAATTCCCATGCTTGCTCTGACATCCGAGGCTTACTTCAAGTTCATGGACACAGACTGGAACTATGAGGGCCAAGAAAAGCAGGCATTTGAGAAGGGACTCAAGCTGTTAGAAGCAGGATGCATCACATCCGAATTCGGCACACGAAGACGTCGCGACTACCACACCCAGGCCCTTGTATTCCGAGGATTGGTGCAGGCTTCTAAGGAAGCTGAGAAGAAGGGATTCCCTGGCAAGCTCTCCGGAACCAGTAACGTCCATCTAGCTATGCGCTTCAACATCCCTCCCGTAGGAACTGTCGCTCACGAGTGGTTCATGGGTGTTGCCGCTATTATCGGTGACTACAGGTCTGCCACCGAGGTTGCGCTGCGACACTGGGTAGCCTGTTTCGGCAACAAGCTCGGTATTGCCTTGACCGACACCTTTGGAACTCAAGAGTTTCTGCGAGCTTTCACCCAGCCTGTGCAAACTGTCGACGGTGGCTTCCCAGCAGAGACCTTCAAGAAGGCTGACGGAACCATGAAGACATATGCGGAGACCTTCGCTGGTATTCGTCAAGATTCTGGCGACCCTGCAGAGTACGCCAAGTGGATGAAAGAGTTCTACGATAAGCAGGGTATTACCGACAAGAAGCTGATCGTCTTCTCTGACTCACTGAACATTGAGAGGTGTCTCGAGTATAAGAAGATTGCTGAGGACCTTGGCTTCCAGCCAACATTTGGTGTGGGAACATACCTTACCAACGACTTTGTGCACCTCACGACTGGCAAAAAGTCTGTGCCTCTGAACATTGTCATCAAGATCAGCTCGGCGGCAGGCCGCCCAGCCGTCAAGATCAGGTGAGTGCTCCGTATCTAGACTCGTAATACAATCGAGTAACCCGGAATAGTGACAACATCGGAAAGAACACGGGCGACAAGGAGACTGTCGAGAAGGTCAAGAAGGAGCTTGGATACGTCGAGCGCGAGTGGAAGGAGGGCGACGAAACCTCACGATGGGGTAAGGAATAAGGAGAAAATAGACCAAGATACCAGGCAAACATTGCCGATTTGATTAAGGGAGGGCTACATAAGCATCAGAAAAGAGACGGGAAGCAGCGCAAGCTTGGATTATCCGAGACCAATCGGTTATGCTGTAATGCTGGTTTAGATCTGAACGCCGCTCAATCACAGAGAACGAAGTTAAACTGAGTTGGGTATCTGCATGGCCTACAAGCAAGCTGAATAAGTGGTGAGTCCAAAACTAAACCTCACGCCGCATAGTTCTACACAAGCAAAATGCAGCCATGAATCATTGCTCCTCTGTAGTCTCAACGATGGGTGTCAGACCAACCTCCGTCCTCGCCCAAGTGATACATTCTCGCCACTCAGGCATATCCATAACCCCAAACTCAGGGTCAGGCTCCCACAGCATCTCCGAGACTTCGTCTACCATCTTCTTTCCAAACGTACCAACCCACCAAGCGATCTTGCCCAGTGTGTCAAGCTGCACTCCCCAGAACACCATTAGAAGCAAAGCAACCGGATCTGAACTCTTGAGCGCCAGCCCAAAATCTCGTCCTGCAAGAGCTGGAAATGCTATGGCCATTCCTTTGAAGACGTCTTTGGAATCTTGAACGAAACACGTTTGTACGGCAGAGAAGCTGGTGCGGTAGGAGCTGATCCGGACGCTGGCTTCGGACTGGTCGTTGGCAGCTGAACCAGACGGTGTTTCGCAGGCTTTGTTGATGATGGTGCTTAGAATTTCCAGAGATTCCTCGGTTCCCTTGCTCAACGATGTTGGCGTCTCAGTCTGAAGTTGTGTTCTCAGCATCAAAGCCTCTGTAGATCGCGATAAAGCTCCTGATATCAAAGCGTCGAAGTGCTGATTGGCGATCGAGGCATTTCCCATGAGGAGCTCCCACAACGTGACCATGCGTTCGAGAATACCCTCGTGAAGTTCTTCGAAAGCGCTACATTGGCCGAGAGCCATGTTTACAGCAACAGCAAGGAATGAGAACATGAAGATCTTCTGGGCATTCTCAGAGTTGACGTTCTCAAGCTGTGCTCTGAACGAACGGCTTGCTTTATCGTAATACTCCACCGCCAACTTGGCATAATAAGTGTCATAGTCTTCTTCAACAACTACAGCCCCCCCACAGAGCGCGACTTCGAGAGCTGAGAAGGCAAACATGCCCTGTAGGAGATACTCGTGCTTGAGAGCCCAGCGAGCCATGTCTTCTTGTAACCATTGGTTGTCCTCGGGGATACTGGCTAGGCTTTTGTAGCTTGATGATGTCCAGCGGTGCATGAGTTCAAGTTCTATTCTGCGTCTGGTTTCTGTTGCTGGGAGTTGGGTTGGTGGCTCGGTTAGATACGAGCAGCCTTCGAGATTGCGGGCAAGACAGTTGGTGCAGGGAGGACCTCCTTCGTCACACTGAGGTAATCAATGATTGATTCTGAAATTTGGTAAGGGTAGGTACTTTAACATGGC
Source organism: Fusarium sacchari (assembly GCA_017165645.1). Lineage (NCBI taxonomy): Eukaryota > Fungi > Ascomycota > Sordariomycetes > Hypocreales > Nectriaceae > Fusarium > Fusarium sacchari. The sequence goes on from JADANP010000003.1 coordinate 3,888,850, forward strand.
GCTTTTTGCAGTTCCGACAGCCGTGTCGAGACTTGTTGTGAGTCCTTCGTTTCATCATGATGACGAGGAACACCAGTTGACGAGTGTAACAGCAGCTTTGTTGAAGAACAATGGCAGCGAAAGATTGTCATGAGATGAGTGAAATTGATTTCGTGTGAAGCGAAGAGGGTTGATGAGCTGGTATAAGAGTTGATGTTAAAGCTGAAGCCTGGGATATAGTGAGGTGGCTGTGCTAATGGCTAGTCCCCTCATGGGTATAGGTGAAGCTGACGAATGAGGTTCAAGGATGCTCTACATGAACGAAACGAACAGCATATGCCAAGAAATGCTATCTAGGTAGTAAACATCGTTTGTGAGATTATATAATATGCATAAGTTAGTAAATGGATATGATTCTAGCCTATTAAGCCCTAGGCAGGTCGTGATGGCTGTAAGTCGAGTGCAATCTTCTTGGTGGAATTCAATTGTTTATTTAATCATAAATCTTACTATCCAAACCGTGGTTATCATCTATAACTCTACTCATCAATGACTTGTATGGCACCATCTTTTTGTGGTTGTAAACGTGCCTCCACACATCAGAGTCTCGAGCATCACACCCAACAACCCACCGACAATAACACCAGCAGTCTCGCCAACACCCACTATCTGAAGACCAAACTCCAAGTTGATTCCTGACTCGAAGGATTTGTCTTGCAGCACTCGGTCGAAAATAGTCATATACACTGCTCCTCCGCCAAGACCGGCACCGAAAGCCAGTAATCCGACAAGGACTTCTGTTGAGAAGATCAGAAAGATCGAGTTGGCGAGCAAGATGAACGTGGAAGTTCCGATGATTGTGAAAGTGACTTTGGTACTAGTCGATCGGAAGAGAAGTGTGTGCGTCCGGGAGATAAAGTTTCCGAGCTGGAAAGCCAGGCTGTAGGTGGTGAAGTAAGAGAAGAACGATGTGTACGATGTAGGAAGTGGTAAGGCTCGAGCTATGCCTGGGTATGCCAAAGCCTGAATGGCAAATGCTCCAAACAAAGGCATCATGGATGGTCGAATCATGGCTTTAGTAAGGTTGAGTCGGTTTCTCGTGCTGAGCATGCGTGAGAGCTGCTCAACGGGATCCTGGGCTAACAGAGAAGCATCCTCGACATCAACCTTTGACGCTTCCTGTGGCGCATGAGGATAGTTGACAGGTGCCCCCGGGAGGATGACAAAGAATGCCACGAGCATGGCACCTGTAAGTACATAAATGCAGTCAATAAAGTCCCGTAAGAAGGACTCCAACCAAACAGTCAAGACAAATGGCAGGATTGCGCAGAACACAGCACCAGCTCCAACACCAGCGCCCCATCCCGCGAGTCCAACACGGCCGTAGTACCGTAACATTCCCAGGAACGAAACTTCCATTGCAGCAGCAGATATCGATGCCAAAACAGATGTCAGAATTCGAAGTGGCGGTGCAATATTAGGCGGCGTGACGTTTGTGACAATAGCCACCGTGATCCAGCCTGCTCCAACAGTGAGAGGACGCACCCAGTAGGGAACACGATGAAGAGCATGTGGCATTAACAGCTTCGTCGCCAAAGCTGGAAGAGTCTCGATGAGAAGAACGATCCATCGCGGATACGGGATGATGAGATAATTTGCCGAGTGCACGATGAAGGGCACAATCGCATTCACGAGGCCTGAGAGTGAGTGGTCAGTAGTTGAGGCTTCATGTGAAGACATCCATCCAATCCGATGAGGTAGTCAAAATTACCGAGAATCGCAAAACCGAGGTACGTTAGCATCGTAGCACTCAATTTCGAGCTCTTCTGAGCATCCATATTGAACTCCATCGCCTCAAATCCTCCATGAAAGAGTCAGAATGAAAAAAATAAAGTGAAGCAAGAAAAGAGGCTTTTCAACAAAGAACAAGTCAACCAATACTTGACGCAGCCTGAAGTCAATAAATGCAATGTAAGCTTATTTATTTAACCCTCTGCTTTGGCCGAATACGGTTTACGGAGGCCCAAACACCGCGCGGATAAATACGAGAGGACATGACTCTCTCTCTCTCTCTCTAATGCTCCCTTGACTTAAGCTGGATATGGAATATAGAGCATCTCGTTACGAATCGATTCATCACCAGCGTAAAATGACGTACAGAGATTGGATGGAAGAGGAAGCTCATGTAGAACCTCTTGTTGGGCCACGTGGGGCTGTTTTCAAGGGCACGATGTCGAGTGATTGGCTGTAGCGTATTGATCGAACGCTAAAGATCTGCGGTGAATAGTGGGTTCATGATGGATTACAGAGGCTAGAGTCATGATAGATAATCTATGTGACAGTATCATGAGGAGATGAAGGAGACGATGATGATCATGGATCACGGGGGTCTCTTAGTATTTCATATCTACTCAAGATGATTGTAGCATTCCCATCAACATGATCAGGGTGATCTGTAATGGCCTCGTCTTCAATGTCACATCGCTCGTCCTCCAGGATGAGAAGAGCTCCAAATGCTGACCCTGAAGATGCATCGTTTCCATCTGCCCAGTCAGCTCGTCCTGTTCTGGCCCAGTTGAAGCCATCATGGTTCATACCGCGATACCTAAAAAGCTCCAGGTGGATTGCCATCGCCCTCACGTTCATCCTTGTCTCTTGGGTAACTTACACGAGACTTGCAAGTCAACCAAATTTCATGTTTACCAGCTCAACTAACGACATTAGCTTTCCCAACCACTAAATCACATTCTCCCCGGTCATCTTGGCTCATCAACTCTCACCCTCAAAGATCTCAAAGCTCTCGCAGTTCCTCAACGATCCTCCAAACCAAGCGCATCCCGTCGCATGCGTCTCTTCATGCCCGCAGACTCACCGCACATCAACCTCTGCAAAACCATCATGTCCGCCGTCGCGATGGGGTATCCTATGCCCATTCTCCTGAACTGGAAGCGCGAATACAATCGACCTGCATGGCACTTTGCAGGCAGTCACATCGCCAAGCTCGAAAGTCTCCTCGCAGCTATCGAAACACTCATTGAATCGGAAAGTGACGATGTAGGAGAGGACGATGTAGCGGTCTTGGTCGATGCGTATGACTTGTGGTTTCAACTTCCACCTTCTGTTTTGCTAGAACGATATCATCGTCTTAATAGTGAAGCAGATGCAAGGATACGCAAACAGTGGAAAGATCTTGGTATTGGCACTGACTTTCCTATATCACCACCTCGACAAGACATAATCGTCACTACAGCAAAAGATTGTTTTCCAGACTCTTACTCTGGGTCTGATCCTCACTATGAGCATTGGCCTGAATCGCCCATGCCGAAGGACATGTATGGACAAGACACAGACAAAGTCCCATGGTCTTTTGATCCAGCGCGCAAGTACAAAAAGGTCCGACCCCGATGCGTGAACAGCGGTCTTATCATGGGTTCTATGGGAGGGTTGAGAGATGCTCTGAAACGATCAAAAGAGAAAATTGATACAGTGGCCATGAAAGGCCGTCAGCTTTGGAGTGACCAGGCGCTTATTGGTGAGGTTATCGGAGACCAGGAAATTTGGCGCGAGTGGATGAGGCGTGTTGGATCTTCGTGGAATGGCTCTACTGCCTTCAGTGACAGAGGTTCACTCGATCGTACAGTCCGTGACATCGCAGATGCTGCCCTCCTTGGAAAACGATTCGAGTTCGGTATCGGTCTAGACTACAACTTCACCACGGCACCGCCAACATGTTCCTCCGAAGAAGACGGCTACTTCGTCAATCTCTCAAACGAAACCAACATCCGCGAAGAATCTAAAAAAGCCGGTGTTCCAGGGGATATCCGCATTCACGGCATACCATCCGAACTACGCAACATCAAAGACAAACTCCTCTCTTCTACAAACTGGGGTACAATCCCGCTCTACACAGACTTCTTCTTCGGCACAACACCAATAGCAATCCATCACAACGCCTACATAAACGGGCTTAAGGGCTTCAGACTCAAGACCTGGTGGCACAAGATGTGGTATTATCCTCACCTCCGCCATCTCATCACCCAACGTCTCCAACAAACGCCTTCATCTCAAACTCTCGCAGAGATCGATCTTGGCGGAGATAAGATCGCGTATAAATCGCCGCAAGAAGATAAGCTACGCAAACCCCGTGTGTTTTCTCCCAAGGAGCCAAACTTTACGCCTATAGACTGGGACGCCGTGTGTCAGAAGCCAGGTCACGCTGCGAAGTGGCACGATGAGCTGTTTGGCGACGACAAAGGGCCCTTGGCTGTATATTCGGTGAATTGGTCATAGTCCGTGATTTAGAGGAGAAAAGAACAAAAGTCTCCGACAATAAACACAAATACCTACCTCCTCTACTCCTCGAGGCATGTGTCGCACACACAAATCCCTAGATCTCTTGGCGTCGTCTCATGACACATTACAAATCACGGCAAGCCTCGGACCCGAGACGATGAGATACCACCATGCCCTTTTTCTTCGATCCGAGCTAAGATAGTAGTCAGTTATAGCTCCCCCTAGTAAGACCATTAGCTCCGGGAACCATCTGGCTCTACGATCTAAAACGCCATAGCTCAGCCTGAATAAACTCCCCCTTCAGATAATCAGGGACCGGCGCCCGTACGGGGAACCTTAAAAATGTTAGAGTGGTTTGTTGGTAGCTCGAAAGCCTCATCATCCCCCAAGTTTGTTGTCCTCGATAGCTTCAAGCCTCGTATCCCTTGGTCTGGGATGACGGTCTTGGCGAGCAGTATCCATGGACTCGGTGCAACGTTAGACGGGGGAATGGGTTTCTGCGAAAGTGTTGGTGGAAGGGCTGAAACAGTCAGACGTCACTTGGCTGACAATAGCAGACGAGTACTAAGTAAGATTTGTAGTGTAATGTTTCAATTCAGAGTCGACGTGACTGCATTATCTCGAGTTCGTTGGTCCACCGGCTAAGTAAAAAGTCCCAACCTGTTAATTAGGGTATACAACCATTAACACCATTCCCATATATCAACATAAAAAAATGGCTGCTGAAAAGAGCGCTTTGGGTCAATGCCCCGAAGGTTTGTGCTGCTTCAATGGCCAGGCTTCATGAAGTCTCCTCCGATAGTCTGACGATCTCACATATACTCCTCACAAAAATCATATCAATCTCCTGTGGCGGCTCCGTGTCCATTAATCTCTCCTCCCCAGCACCGCCTTCCGAGATCATCCTGGCTGTAGCCACTAGCCTAGAGATACAGCGAAGAAGGCCTGATTCAATGTTTCGTGTCGCATTGTCTTGGACAGTTGCTGTAGATGTTTCCTCCTTGCCGAATCCCATGACTGTCAGGGGAGCGCTGAGCTTCTTGGCAAACCGACCAACACTAGGTGAGGGGTTGACCTGAGGTGTGCCTAGGCCTAGAAGCGATGCAGCCTTCTTGGGGATGTTCTCACCCTGCTGTTTCGAGTCGGAGGTCGACACTCGCTGTCCTGATGGCTGGTTGCGGGGAACCCGTGAAACGTAGTTGTAGGCGACGATGTGCGCATACAAGGCATCACAGATGTAATCTGAGCAGCCAGAAAACACATGTCGCAGCGAGGCCCAGGGCACTGGAGATGCGGCGGCGCCCGAATGTGTGTTGCTATCATACGAGTGTAACCACTGACGTCTGGTGCTAGTTGAGTCGCGACCATGTGAGACAACCTTCTTCCAGATTGACTTTCGCGGGTGCAGTGTCGACGAGTCGTTGGCTGGCTCAGACCAAGCGTCGACTGAAGGTTGCCGAACTTTCTTTGAGTAGGCGCGGATTGTTTCTGTTGTCAGGCTAGATGACAAGAGCATTGTTTCCGGGAAGCAAGCAATTGAGACTCGTAGTGTTTCGATAATATCAGGCGGCAGAGGCACGGCCTTTGCCAAGTCGTCAACGGGAATTTGAGGAAGACATGGAGGATTGGAGTCGTCTAGCCAAGATTCGACAGTAGGCAGTGGTGATGGAGGTGGAGTTTGTTCGATATAAACTGTGTCAGGTCGTGACAGTGGTGGGGGAGGTGGATAGTGATCCATGAATGTGTCTTGGTCCTCGATTTCTAGCTCAATTGATCCAAAGTCTGATTTGAGAAGGATTGTGTTGTTGTCGGTCTCATCGCGAAAGCGCTGGGTGTAAGAGGGTAACTGCTTGGTGTAACCTTGACTGTCCGTGCCTATCCGCGAATCAAAGCTGGGTATTACGATCCGAGGAGTTGTGTCCAATGGATCTGTCGCACTTGTGAGGGATGTTTTTCTGGGGGGGATTGTTGGCGCGTCCATAGATTTTACTGAGAATTGTCTTTTGTGTTTGCTTTGCTTGGTTTGCTTGGGAGACTCGTCAATGCATGAGCAGGCTCTGTGAAGCCGAGGTCTAGGTGCTTCCATCATGACAGTGATATCAAAGGTGGGCTCGGTGTTTGGGGGTGTAGGAGGTCGTGGTGATAAAGCAGCTGTCACTTTTGGCGTAGCCAGCTGCTCCCGACATTGAGGCTCAGGCTCATCGTCGTCGTCAGAATCAATATCAATCCAACTGTATTCTTGTCCTCGCGTGGGTGACAAGAGATCCTTGGGCGATGGCGGGTTTCCACTGGCTGATGTGAGAGATGTCGCTGTTGTGACAATGGATTGCTCGCGTAACTTGATAGAAGGCACCTCAATGGCTTCAGAGGACTCTGATGATGCTTCGGACTCCTCGTCAGATTCGATTCCTTCCGTACCATGCCCACGGTGTTCAAGGAAAGACACCATGGACTGCCGCTCTTCTATAGACCCTAAATTCTGTACTCGCACGGATCCGGATTGGTATGGGGACGTAATAATTCGACTTGGTCCCATTATACCACGAGTGACTTGGTCCTCTGCAAACCACACAGGAGCGGATGGCATACCGGCAGTCATGTTCTTTGCCATAAACACTGAGCTCGATCTCTCCAGATCTCTGGCTAGCATCTCGGGAAAACAATCCATCATGTCGTCAATGACTTCCTCGTCGAGAATACTTGGTGTCTCTGAGCGGGGAGCTGGTAATGCAAGCGGTAGCAAGCCTGTCATACTCGAGACTGAACGTCTTTTCGAAGGAGTAGATGATGCTGAGGGCGAAGGTGAAGCTTCGCGTGAATTAGGATCTTGTCTGTATAAGTATATAGCCACTGGAATCCTAGGAGCGAGCACAGACATGGAGGCTGATTCAGGGACGAAGACCCAACAACGATAACAGACCACGAATCAACGTGATTCACTGCCTTGGCATCTAGAGGAGGGCGATCTCAAAGGGCACGACGAGACTTATATGATTTGACTTGGACTGGAACTTAATCGCAAGTTATCAGGGAATAGTGGATATAAGAGTGGCCAGAAGTGGACATGCAGGGCGAGACACCGTCGATCGAGGGAGGCAGGGGCTTATTAGTCCGTTAGATCGACGAGACCATGTACATACAAGTACGTACTGTATGTAAACGTCGACAACCACGGGATGGAAGCAAGAAATTGGGCTGCAGTGGGCAAGTCAAAGAATGGACGGGCGGGGTCTGTTGCAGTTGCACATAGCACAGGCCAGGTAACCAAGGACGTGATACTGGCATCGGGACTGGTGTTGGCACTGGCACTGGTAGCGGAAGAGATGAATGTATGTAACTAACGGCCACGCCCTGACGACAGGAATGAGGTGGGAATCTGAGTGGCGTCGTCGGGGAGGCAATGGTCGCGCCGCGAAAAAGCAAAACAAATCAAGACAGACTAGACAGACCAATACAGGTTCGTATAGACCATCACCAAGCGCCGCGGGCACTAATGGGCCTTGACTCTTTTCGACCTCAAGGTTTTGGAAGCTGCTGATCCTTGGGGGAAGATATCAAGGCGGAAGCGCAAGGGAGGACAGGAAGGGGGTTGTCTGTCTGTCTGTGTTGCCCATGAGCATTGTTACCTCCATCTCGGGATGCAGGCTGCTGGAATCTGCTGTGACATGTCTACATATCACATCACATCTCCACTTGGAGAACACGAACATGCCTACGGCTCTCACAAAAAGCTCAAGCGGGAAAATGCCGCGAGCTACTGTCCGCGAACGGCAACTATGCAGGGCCGGGGAAGCTGAATCGCCGCCAAGGCAGAACTTTGACTTGAAGCTGCCATCAGTAAGGAAAGACAACTGAATTCCACTTAGCGTTGAGAGCTGGACGGACTGGACATGGTGTTCTAGTGTGCCAAGACATTACCAACAAGGGCGTAAATAGCGGCTGGGCACTCAACTTGTCTACGCCATGGGACAGACAGTTTTGCGTCAGTGAGATGATTAGATCCTCGAGGCGGGTGAGTTAGTGCTGGTGCATGATCCGGGAATAATCAAAGATCTATTTCCCCCGATCACAAAGCATCACCGGACACGATCATAGTCTGTCAGTAAGCACCTTGGCCAGTTTAGCAGCATTGTTGTGATGGCACCGTGGCTGAAACCGAAGACTGGTATGCAAGCTAAACTCTGATCCCCATTGTCAGGTCTCGGCCCCAAAATGGTCAAGATAGAGCAGAGCAGAGCTCCTCCTCTGAGCTGCCGTTCATAAGCGATTCTGCCGGGGGAGACTCGGATCTGTAAGCAAGGAGACGATAATGAGAAATAGCCAGGGGAAGGATGGAGATGCGGAGAACCCAAGCAGGTCAGGATCAGATTATGACAGACTTGACAGGCACAGGACAGGACAGGGTAGTGTGAGAGGGTCAGTCCCTGGTCCGCAGATGTAAGGGAGATCATTAGAACAGGGTCAGGCATGCGTGTGTGTACATATGCGTTACGCTTATCGGTCACCACATGGTTATCGTCTGCACGTGCTGGAAGCGAAAGGTGACGAGATGAGATGAGATGAGATGAGATGAGTTGGGCGACAAGTGATATCACTTTCAAGCCTAGGCCATGCGTTCTCATGCAGGAGATCGAATGAGGCAAATGTGGCCCTATCGACCTGTTGCTGATGTCAATTCGATGATCAAACCTGAAATCATCACCCGGTTGACAATGGGGTTAGGCTGGTATGTGATAGTGCCCGAAGGCTAACTCTCAATGAGAGGAAGAGAAGTAAGAACAAGCAAAGAGGACCATTCTCTGCGGTAACTACTCCGTAACGGTCGGCAAGACATCCATGTAATTAGAGTGGACCACCTGTAAGCAAGGGAGTGATGTCAATCGTTGAGGGAGAGACTGGACGGGATGGTCGATGATGATGCGAGAAGCAAAAAGCAATTAAGTTCCATTGAAGCAGGCAGGGACTGTTTTAGAGAGCTTCAGTGCAGCAGGATTTAGAGGAAACAGCTGCAAGTTACTGTGTGGCAGCTGAGACAGTGGAGCTCAGCCAAGTCAATACTTCAGAGAACTCGCGAACTGGCTTTGATATAGCCTCAGCAGCAACAATTCAATACATGTTTAATCGAAATCAACTTAAGCTACAGCCAATATTGGCAATAATCAAGCTGGAGCCGGAGAATTGGATCTGTCAATCGCTGATGGTACCTGAATTATGGATACATGGTGACATTTCTAGGGGACTCGTGCACTGTCCACCGCGCTAATCTCTTAAAAATCAGGCGCTCACCGCCCGCGGCTGCATCTGGCGCAAAGTGAACCTACGGACGGGCTCCACCAAAAAAGCAATCAAAACTTTGCGGCTACAGACGAAAAGAAAGGGTCAGAGCTTGTGCTTCGATTGAGCAAACAAAGACAAAGAAAAGTTCTTTCTTTCTGCAACGATCCCAGCAATTTTGTTTCGGCCTGTTCAGAAACAGTAGATCTCCTTCATCGCCTCATCTCGTCTCGTCTCGTCTCGTCTTAGTCTCATCTTGAACACTTCCTAGACCTAGAACTTGACCTGGACCAACCTGGACCCCTTCACAATACGAAGAGAAAAAAAGCCATTGGAAAAAAAGTGAAGGACGAGCTCTGATTGGTCAGCTACTCAACACCACCTAGATTTTTAGGTGCAGTTGTAAGTGCCTGTTGGTTTTGCTCGCCATTTCGCTTCAGTCTACACCACCACAAGCACCATCTTTGTTTGCTTGTTCTACAACACTTCCAAGTCTCCCAAACGCATGGTCCATTTCGGGATTTAGGACCAACTGTCTTTGTGAATTGGCTGTTCCCGACTTCTCGGGCGCTTTCCAGCAACCATTACCACGACTTTGGGCCAACAAACATTCCTTAGTTGAAAGCCCAGAAGAGCTCTTGGTGAAAACTATCTCATTAAATCCGAAAAAAGACATTCGTCAACGGCAGCCAAAGACAATGCTGACCCAAGAGTTCGTTTCGACCATCTGCGGTCCTCCCCTCGCTGCCAACACAGCCATTTCCAAGGACGTCGGCATCTACTCTCACTCCCTTACACCATCCCACACCATCAAGGCATCTTTCAAGAAGAGTTCCACCCCTGTCAACGGCCTAGCCGTCAGTGAGTCTCATATTTTTGCGGCACAAGACCAGAAGGCACATGTCCACGTCTACTCGCGTATACGCGGCAACCAGGAGGCTCTCGTGCCGTTCCCTGAGAGGATCCGCAGCTTGGCCCTGGCTGGCCAAGTGTTAGTCGTGGGCTCTACCGAGGGCAGACTATTTCTCTGGGAGGTTAGTTCAGTCTCACTCATGCCGTTGCGACTCTTGCGAGTGCTACATTATACGCGTGATGCTATCGTCGAATGTGAATACTGACAAGTGATATAGACGTGTACAGGCCGGCTAGTGTCGACACCACCTTGCCATGTCCAAGCCGTTTCTTGCTTGGCCGTGACGCCTTACCACATCCTGTCCGGTTCTGATGACTCGAACATAAACGTTTGGTTAATATCACGACTTCTGGAGCTCAATGCTCAGTCGGAACAAGAGCCTGATCTAACCCTCTCCAATCATCGTGGTGCTATCACAAGTCTAACTGTCGGTCCTGGTACCAACCCGGAAACCAGCATATGCGTGTCTGCCAGTAAGGACAAGACATGCATCATCTGGAACTACCAGACCGGCCAGCTTCTCCGTACACTGCTCTTCCCAGCCTTCCCTCTCTGCGCCCGTCTGGACCCAAGTGCCAGGGCACTCTTCGTGTCTTCTGAGGCCGGTGCTGTCTACCTTGTCGAGCTGTTCGGCGGAGACAAGCCGTTGCTTGGTTCCCGCAGCACAGAGCTACCGTCTATTGTCGTGCAAATCAACACCCCGCTTGCTGTTTCGGATCCAGAAGTTGGACAGCCATCATGCCTTGCTCTGACATATGACGGCACTTCGATATTGTCCGGACACACCAAGGGCAAGATTCTACGGTGGAGTCTGGCCGAAAACGGCCATTCTACAGACGTTGCGAATCTAAATGCTTCTGTCACCAACCTGTGTTTCATACCTCCGCTATCAACTGAGCAACCAACAAAGACGGTATCCATTGTGAAACCAAACCAGAGCCTAAAGCGGTACAACTTTACGGCCCAGCTTACCACGGATCTGGGGGAGCATACGAAGCTCGATCAGCTGCTTGAGACCAATGGGATCCCATCGGAAACTCTTGAGACAGCAATCTCATCCGTAACAAATCCACCAGAGACTCAACAAGATGACGAACTTGCTAGACAGGACGCACAGTTCCGGGCCATCATAAACAGCTGCAACCTGCTCCAAGACCCGATTAGTTAGACATATGCCGCAAGCGCACACCCTTACAACATTTAGCTTCCCAAATACTCTAATGTGTAATCTCCTGAGAGCACGCATAAAGCGTCCACAGTCGAACCTCGTTTTGGATTAGTTCATGTTGCTTCCCGTCTCTTTTCTCAGCCTCAACGCTCTAGCATGTCCCATGTTACAAGTTGTACAACTCACGTTGCTGGCCTCGTTCACTCTTCTCCTTCCAACTTGGTCCTCCCGAGAAATAAGTCAAAGCGTACAGCATGTTGCACATGTTGCACATGTGTCACAACTCACATTCTCTGGGAGAAGCATTCTCAACTTTTCTTCCTTGTTTGGAGACTGAATTCGTGGTGGCTGCCATAACCCGCACCTGGAGTTGCATCTCACCGGTTCGGAGTAACGTGCATCTCAGTGAAAAAGTTCTTGCAGCAAAGTGTGGCTGCATTTCAGTTTCGTTTCTTGCTTGACGCAAGGGATTCTCTCATGCAGATGATAAATGCTGTGGGCGCTAGTCTTGATTTCTTATGCAAGGGGTTCCGATGCTCTCTGCGAGTGTAACATCTGCCACTTCACTAGGTAGAATCGTTCACCCAGATCCGATAAACGGGCTCGTCTTTTAAAGAAACTTGACTATATCGGGAGGGACTTGCAGTCGTATTTGCTGGGGAAATGACACTACCCGATACTGACCCAGCTGAGGTTTTCTGATTGATCATAACATTATCGTCATCCAAATTGAAACTTTTTCGTTATATGCAACTGTTGATGCTTTTGACATTAGTTCATTCTTATTCCCTTGCATATGTCTTGTTATCGTACCTCCCGACCGCCACGACGCGGAATAGTCCATCCGACAGGAACGGCTCCTAAGCCCGAGACAACACGCGCGAGAGAAGAGATCATCACTGCGGTTTTGTTTCCATGCTTGTATTCTATGTTCTAGCCCATTGCTTGCAGTTGTTCTCGGACATGATCAAGAACCCGCTGCAAGGAGAGGTAGTCTCAGCTTCAGGGTTTAAGACAGGTGGCGGATATGCCCGTAGGGATTGGATGCGAGGGATAGGAGTAGTTGCGGTGAGGTGTCAGTGAAATATGAGTTGGAATGATATGATTTTGCACGAATAACTTGGCTTTTATGAGTTGTGTGAGGTTCTGGGCGGCTTCAGGTGGCTTGTCGAGCCGGTAATGGATAGACTGAAGTCATATCCCAAGTTTCCTACATCCACAAGGAATTCATTGAGTGATAGTTCAGCCTCAGTTGATATTGCTTACTGGACACATAGGAGCCAAATCACTTGTTTCTCTCGTGTGTAAGAAACAGTGACCCGTGCCGCATGTTTTCAAGAGTCGAGTTACATAAATACCACTAGTCTAGGGTAGCATATTGATCACATTTTCCTCTATGTGCACTCACTACATGCTGCTCAATATACGGGATTGTTGATATACGTAACCATGATACAGTGTTCACCGGTAAGTATATCACTAGTAATGATGAAATCTACCAAGGCTGTTTACTTGTAGATTTGCCAATCACTGTATCATAAATGTACGTCGTAATGATTGATAACACCGATATCTACGGAGCATGATGCCGGATAGCGATGACTTTTAAGCACTGTGCTCGACTCCGATAAATGCTAGCTCAATACAGTACGAATTAGGGCGAAGGAAAGACCGGCCGGAGCGGCAAATTTCTCCGCGCCGACTAACACCGAGCTCGCAGCGTCAAATGCTTGCATCATCGGATACTTTCTAGGCCGTCGCGAATCTTCAATCTAGTCGATTTCCCCAACCTACAACATACACCAAATGTCTGTCGTCGGTACACTCAAAGGCGACATGCCGCAACAAGTCCGATCGCTCGTGAGTCCTGCCCCTCATTGCGGCCACCGAAATTTGCAGAGATCGGCGGGTGCAGTCTTGATATCGACAATTGCTGATGGGAGTTTTAACCAGTACCGCCAATTATTACGGCAAGGCTCGCAGTTCGCTGCGTACAACTTCCGAGAGTATGCGAAGCGACGGACGAGAGATGCTTTCCGGGAGCATCAGGGCGAGCAGGATAGCCGGAAGGTGCAGGAGTTGGTGCAACATGGGATCAAGGAGCTTCAGAGCTTGAAGGTGCGTGGTAACGATGCTACCGGGAGGGGGAATTGCTGACAGAAAATAGCGCCAAACAGTCATCAGCCAGTTCTACCAACTCGACCGGTTGGTCGTTGAGGGTGGAATCTCGGTAAGTCAGGTCCATTGAGATCACATATCTACCATACTAACTTCTGCAACAGGGCAAGCAGACGGGCAACAATCAAGAGATCTTGAGGCAGAAGGAGCAGGGGTATGTAAAAAGCTGCTGTCGCCACCATTCATCACTGACAATTGACGCAGTTACGACTAAACGATTTGACCATAACGATCTCGAAACGACTGGATAAAGGATAAAAGAGACAACTCGTATGTACAGTAGCATGGTTACGGGGATAAATGTATATGTATCGGATACCACAAAGGTTCAAAGGCGTCAGCGAGCCCCGGGGGTGTCTCGAGGTACTGGAGAATGGGCAATGCGGCTCGAATACTAGATGGCGAATCTCAATTCTGATTATATTTGGCTCTTAATGTTTGGTTTCTGTCACAAATGCTTATGGTCTCCAGACCGGTTTACAACCAGAGCTTTGGTAGCACCATCTGTTGAAATATCTCGCCTTCGAAACTAACGATAGCAACGGAGTGTGTGTCAATTAACACCCTTTCGTCTCCCCAGCTTAATACATCTGCCGTTATTTTTATTTCATTTATACTTTTCCCCTCTATCGTCGGCCTCGTGTAAGGCCGTCGAGCTTTTGACTTTTCTCTAAAGACCTAAAACAATGAGCCCCTATAGCATGCCATTATTTCAGAAGTAAAATCATATAAATTATTTCTGCCTCAATTGTATAATTGCTGCCTCGACCAAAAAGTGCTATACATTGGGTCTCATCCTTGTTTGAGGTTATACCTCAGTAGCCATCATCTTCAATTCTTTTCGATGTTAGATTACGTCAGCGGGTCTCACCAATTTCAATTGGCCAACTAACAACCTTCGACAGCCCATCGCGACTCGCGACTCAGCCTCGTAAACCAAGCTGCAACGGCAATATTATTACGAGACCACAGCGCAATCCAATCAACGTTAAAATAAAGTTTCATATCATCGCTATAGTATCATAAGAGTCGCCGCAATAAGTCAGCCACGATGGCGCCAGGAGTGAGTGAATCACTGCTTCCCTTGTGCAACCATTGACTAATTAGTATAGACGCGACGCGCCAACAGATCAGGATATGCCGAGCACGATGACTTCGAAGGTACGAAATGACCGATCGCGCGCTATGACGCCTACTAATTAACCCAAGGTCTTCCCGTGCGACAATGGCGACAAGAATGGATAAAAGTTGCGCCGCCACAACAGCAGGAACAGACTCAGCAGAATGATATCTGGTCGATCGATTTACCTCATGGCATGCCGAAAGACTCGCATCTACTGCCAGCCCACAGCCAGGAGCTTCTGGCGGCTGCGCGATCCGGAAGACTATATAAAAGACCTGCGCCAACTGAGGAGGAGGAGGTCGATGCCGATGCAGCTCCTGAGAAGCCAGAGAAGAAGGAAGAGGATACAAGCGCTCGAGGTTTCAGCGTGAAAGTATGGAAGCAGTTGCCTCGTAATATCGATACACCTGGTACATCACATCTCGCGAAACGACAGAAGAACACTGTGACGATCGCCAGTCGGACCGTGGAAGAGAAAGTTCAAGGGCCGACGGTTACAAGGGCAACTGTCAGGAGAATTGACGCCGCCGGAAATCCTTATACCGAAGAGGTTACGCTATCTGACGGTCAACAAGTTCAGGGCGAAATTGTTTCAACGCGGATTGAACAGGCGCCTGCTGCTGGCTCTGAACCACTTGCGACAACACCTGTTCCCAATCGACGAAGGCCACCACCGCCGAAGAGAAAGGCCAAGGCTGGTCCTGGCCGAGGAAAGAAGAAGATCAAAAACCCTCTTCCTGATGCTAGTGCTCCTGCGCCGGCGCCTGTCGCTGGAGCAGATGGTGTTGCACCCGCTGTTCCAATTAAGCCCGAGAACCCTGCAGAAGCTGTACGTTGGAGCCTGTGGATTTGCTGTTCTCCATCGCTAATATTCAATAGGCCATCAAACAGGAACGTGAAGACTCTGCCAATCAGGATAGCCCGATGCCGGATGCAGATGACGACGATGACGACGAAGATGGGGATGATGACGAAGGCGAAGAGGGCGAAGACGGAGAGGCAACACCAGCTGCTGAGAGTCAAGTAAATGGTGAAAACAGCAAGTCACAAGATCACGAGATGACAGATGCTGCTCCCACAACAGCTACCGAAGCAGCGCCCGTTCCACCCCCTGCGCCAGAACCAGCACCCGCATCTCTCCCAGCTCCTGTTGAAAACAACAAGCCTGATGCTTTCATGCAAACCGACCTATCTGCGCCCGTGCCTGTACCACCGAACCCCATGGGTCTGGTACCTCCAACTACTCTCACACCTGGTGGATCCAGACTCGAAGGCAGCCCCCTTAAGAATGTGGTTATGCCTTCACCTACCAAGGAGGTGGATCAGGAGCAATTGTTGAAGGCAGCGATAGATGCACCTCTTGGGGGAGATGAAAAGCCCGTGGAGCCTGAACTGACTGAGGAGAACCTCGCACGGGCATCGCTTGAGCCACCAACCAAGGATGATGAACCCCATGGTTCAGCGGAGGAACAGCTCTTGAAGGCGGCCATAGATGCTCCGTTCGGGCCAGGGCCACAACTGGCGGTCGCATCTGCAGCTGAACCTGCGGATTCGACCATAGCCGAGCCTCCTTCTACCATTGTCGGAGAGGCCCCTGAGGTTGCGGCTGATCGCGATGTTCCCATGCTGGAGCCGACCGACAGCGAAGCATTATTACCTCCTCCACCTGAGGAGGTTGGCAATATTGCAACCACGCCCCCTGGAAGCTCTGGCGAGCCTGGTGCTTCTGGCCCCGGCAGTGAAGTCAAGCCTTCAACAGATATCCAGGCTGGCGAGGAAGCAGCCTCACAGCGGCCACCTTTGATAACAACCGAGACTGGGTTGACAGAGGATAGCATCAAACCTGACGATTCAGCCTCTATCACTGCTCCTATCTCTGATATCACAGATGTCCCAGCAGTAGCTCCATCAGTTGTTAATCCCCCGCCTGAGCCGCCTGCTGAAACCACTGTGCAAGATACCACCATGGAAGAGGCTGTTCAAGAGCCTGCCCCAGAAGAAACCAAGGAGCCTACCCCAACTCAACCTGAAATCAAGGAAGAGTCTGCTCCTCCTGTAGTTGAGGAAGTTCTTCGTGAGGAATCGCCTAACCTGCTTTCCAGTCTGATGGACAAACTTGATGAGCAGCATGCAGAGATCGAGAGTATGAAGCAAAAGGCATCGGCTGAACCTGCACCTGCGCCTGAATCTGTGCCAGAGCCTGTTGCTGAGGTGCCCGCAGAGGTACCTGCAGAGGCTGTCATCGAGCCAACTGCTGAACCCGTCTCTGAGCACATGTCCGAGCTGATCGCCGAGCCCACTGCTGAATCTGCCCCTGAAACTGCTGCGGACCCTATCACTGAGGCTGCTCCTGAATCTACTACTGAGCATCCTGCGGAAACACTGGCAGACCCCGTTGCGGAACCAGCCACAGAGCCGGCGGCTGATGTTCCTCCTGAATCAGCATTGATACCTGAGGCACCAGCCGAACCAGCTGATGAGCCTATGGTTACCGAGGAAGTTAAGACTGAAGAGGTGAAGACTGAGGAGCCTGCTGTTGAGCCTCCTATTGTTGAGACTCCTGCTATCGATGCCCCAGCAATTCCTGAACCTTCACTGGCGGAAGGACAGCAAACACAACAAGAACCAACGCAAGGCTAGAATGGTTTGCATGGCTCCAATGATACGAAGGTTGAAAGGGATCAGAGAGGTTTTAGAAGAGCTAAAGACAGTATAACTGTCCAAAGAGAAAGAGTCGGAGATTGTATTATATGTAGGGGAGATAGCTCTAATGAATTCACGGACAACAGGCAAATAAAGTTTATGGTTCACCGATACATATCAGTAAAGGATTTTTCTTGTGGCTCGATCTCTCGATGTTTCAACTCGAGTCCCTAAACCAAATCGGTTTGCGCCTCTCCCGCTGAAGTACTACCGTTACGGCGAACCTCTACAGCCTTCATCTTCGTTTGCTGAGGCATCGCATAGCGACCATGCATGCGGAAGCCTCGTGCATGAGCATTACTCAGCCCCAATAGCGCGGCGCTGGTAAGTAGTAGTCCGATGAGCACAATTGCTCCGGCTTGTGTCATGTTTCCTCCCAGTGCAGCAGACATGTATACCATCAACTTAGCCGCTGCCTCAAGATAGCCTTCCAAACTCGACTGCGTGCGTAGCCAAGCATGAGTAACAAGAGCTTGCAAGTCTGCATCTGGGCCGCGTAGACGCACGCTGTGTCCTCCACCAAGATCGACGGTGTATTCTGTCATGGTAAGACTTTCGGGGGATGGTTCTGAGTGCGTCATGCGTTGCTTTATGGCCCAGATGTTGAGGATGCGAGAACTGACGAGAGTGAGGAGAATGGCGAGACCCCACCAGTCTTCAAAGATTACCATGAAGGCTATGGAAGTAGATGTTATGAGAGGGCTGATGAGGTATAGGAGGTGGCTCAGCCAGTCGACATCAGAGAGCGAAGCCCAGTCTTCGTGATCCTCATCGTCGTCTTCTTCATCCGAGACCCTCGATTTTCTCATCACTTTGCCCACGATTTTGACTACATCCCAAGGGGTGTCTAGTCCAACATCCAGAGTGATGATGTTCTCAGCGCCATCTTTGACAAGACTCTTGAGATAACTCGCAGTCATTGTATTCTTCACTGCATATTGTATCTGGCCGAGCGTCTGAGTGGACAATGCTATTAAGCCAATGGGGGCTTCTCGTTCAAGGTCGTCGCATGCTTGTTGGTAATGTAAACCTGGGGCCAGGACTAGGGAGTCGATCCATGAGGCGCCGCCGGTGAGAGCAGTACGACGGGAGATAGTACGCAGGTCGGCGAGGACGAGGAGACCGCTGGCTGATAGGGTTATGTTGGGAAGAGGAGTAGTGGACCATGAAGGAATTAGGGATCGAGGCTGTTCATGTAAGTGGGAGTTACGGGCACTAGATGTAAGACAAACCTCCATGTTATATACCATCTCTTGATTCTCAATCACCAGGAGCACTAAATTGAGACCAGTATTGATAGTTTTCCCCGTACATCTCCTTCGTCTTCGGGGTTTAGTGTCTATATACTATGCAAGGCCTGTCCTAGGCACGCGGATATATCGATGATAACATCTCAGCGCGTATATCCGCATGACAACTACATGAGAACGCATCGGAAGACATGTCTATGGTTTGAAACGAAGGAACTGCCGAGACAGTCTTTATGGGCTCGTTTTTGGCTAGAGAGTTGGAGATAGTAGGATTGATAGAGTGTGGGTTTGAGACATGAGGTTGTGTGAGTGGCACGGGATCTACACACGCGCGGGGCGGTCTCATGATAGAGGTTCGCGTGCAAACTTACCAAGACTGATTGATTCAATAACCATAAGGTTGAACATTTTAATGTTCGAAATTATTTCTTCTTGAGCCATGAAATGATCATGAGATATTTAGATGTGTACAGATTGAGCCGGTTGCTTGCAGAACTCCCTCTCAGAAGGTATCTGAACCCAGCATTCAAGATACAGCTTGGCCTTTGCACAACAACGAAGACCACTAAAACGCCACACTTCGCTATTTAAGACTTTAAAAGTAAGAGTAAATATTAAATCCAGAAATAAAAAAAGATATCGGTTTTCTAACTTTATATGGTCAGGTTTGAATGTCATCGGGAAATTACCTACCCTAGGCTTTCTCGATGACTAATCATTGCGCAAGGAACAGATAAGCTAGCCGTCATGATGCAAGCAGCTCCCGTCTGAAGCTCCCAAGCGTGAAGCCGCACAACATCCTCAACGACAATCATGCGGCTCTCACTCCAACCATTGCTCCTCCTGGGGCTCTCGGCCCTCGGCGCCGCAGTCTTCCAGGACGAGGTCGGCGAGATCGATTTCCACCACGCGCTGCTCGGCGTCCCCCAAGTCGAAACCACCTTCTTCCATCGCCCACGAAAGCAAGATAAGGCGAGCCTCCTTTACACACTCAGCGACGTCGGTCTCATCGGCGCAGTCAACCCCAGCAACGGCCAGGTTGTCTGGCGTCAGCAGATCGCGGATGATATCACCAATGGAGGTGGTTTCTTGCGCGCTGCTGAGGGTGAGCATTGGGTTGCTGCGGCGTATGGATCGCGAGTTCAGGCGTGGGATGCGCTGACGGGGCGAAATGTGTGGCATAATGAGTTTAAGGGCGAGGTTAAGGATCTTGAGATTCTGGAGCTTACTGAGAGCTCGAGAAAGGATGTTCTGGTTCTGTATGACGAGGACGGCACTACCGTTCTACGACGTATACACGGTACTGTAGGAAATGTCATCTGGGAGTTCCGCGAGGTCGCCAAAAACATCCCCCTTCAGGTCTCAACCGACATCTCCAAGATCTACGTTATCAGTCTTCACGGATCTCCTGCTTCGTACAGCCTCAAGGTTACTGCGCTCGACACTCTTACAGGAGGACGACTGGATGACTTTGCCATTGGCACTAAGGGTGACGTCCATGGACCCAAGGACGTCATGTTTGTTGGAGGCAACTCAGCCGCCCCTATTCTTGCATGGGCCGACAGCACCCTCACCAAGCTCAAGGTCAATGTCTTGGGAAGCAAGACGACTCAGGAGCTCAAGCTGCCTTCCGATGCTGTTGCTGTCACTATTCACGCGCCTCACCTCCTTCAATCGCAGCCTCATTTCCTCGTTCATACCCGAACCAAGACCGGAAACAAGGCCGAGGTCTATCATACTGACTTGAAGAGCAGCCAGGTTACTAAGGCCTACGAACTTCCTCACCTTTCTGGCCCCGGTGCCTTTTCTACTAGCTCTGACGGAGCCAACGTTTACTTCGCCCGCGTCACTGAGGACGAGACTCTCGTTGTCTCGTCTGAATCTCACGCTGTTCTGGCTCGATGGCCCTTCAAGCCCGCTGGCGATATCGAGGCTGTTCACGCTGTTGCTGAGGTTCTCAAGAAGCCTGGCACTGAAGGTTTTGCTATCCGAGCTGCTGCTGTTACCAAGTCAGATGACTGGGTTCTTGTCCGTAACGGCGAGATTGACTGGAAGCGACCCGAGGGTCTCTCTGGTGCTGTTGCTGCTGTTTGGGCTGACATTCCCGGTACTGAGAACCTTGCCAAGGTTCTCGAGGAGGAGGCTCACACCAACCCTCTCTCGGCCTACATTCACCGTGTTACACGACATATCGACGACCTTCAATACCTTCCTGACTACCTTGCGTCTCTTCCTCAACGAATCATCACCAGCATCTTTGGTGGCGAGCCCGCTGCTAAGAAGGAGGGCCTGCACCGCGACACTTTTGGCTTCAATAAGCTGATCGTGCTTGCGACTCGCCGTGGTCGTGTGTATGGTCTCAGCACTGAGCACAAGGGCCAAGTCATCTGGTCCAAGTCTGTGCTTCCCCAACTTCCTGGCGAGTCTCTCGAGATCAAGGGTATCTATGCCAAGGATGAGGGTGTCGTCACTCTGCGAGGCGCCAAGGGCGAGTACGTCGCTATCAAGAGCGACACTGGCGATGTCGTTGAGGTGATGCCTGCCGGTTCGCTTCCCCGTGTTTCCAGCACTGTCGTTGTCGACAGCCCCGCTGGCAAGTGGTTGCTTCCTGTTGGCGTCAACGGAGAGATTGGACCTGTTCCCGCCGGTTTCACCCCCAGCGAGACCGTTGTTGTCCGTGGTGAGGGAGAGATTCTCAAGGGTGTCAAGTTTGTTGAGGAGAACAACAAGGTTACCGAGCAAGAAGTCTGGCAGCTTCAGCTCTTCCGAGGTCAGAAGATCGTGGAGATTGCCAAGCATGCTGCTCACGACCCTGTCGCCTCTATTGGCCGTGTCCTGGCTGATCGTCGTGTCAGCTACAAGTACCTCAACCCTAACACAATCGTTGTGGCTGCTATCGACGAGGCCAAGTCCTCTCTTTCCGTTCAGCTGCTCGACACTGTCTCAGGTCAAGTTCTGGCTGCCCAGTCCTATGCTGGTGTCGACGCTACCAAGCCCATCTCTTGTGCTATGGCTGAGAATTGGTACACCTGCACTTTCTTTGGCCGATACACCCTTGAGGATGGCACCAAGCGATCTATCCAAGGCTATCAGATTGTCATCGTTGACCTCTACGAGTCTTCTTCTCCTAACGACCGCGGCCCTCTTGGTGACGCTGTCAACTTTTCGTCTCTCAAGCCTGTTGACACACCAACTGGACCTGCTCTGCCTTGGGTTGAGGAGCAAGCTTATGTTTTGTCTCAGCCACTCGACAAGCTGTCGGTTACACAAACACGACAAGGCATTTCAAACCGACAGGTTCTTGGCTACCTGCCTGAAACCCACTCCATCGCTGGCCTGGCTCGCCAGGTCCTCGACGCCCGACGCCCGGTTGGCCGTGACTCAACTCCAGCTGAGAAGGAAGCTGAGGGTCTTATCCAATACACTCCCAGCATCGAGATTGACCCTCGGTCAGTCATCTCTCATCAGCGAAATGTGGTGGGTGTCAAGGACATTCTTACAGCACCAGTCATTGTGGAGAGCACAAGTCTGGTTGTTGCTTACGGCGTGGATGTCTTTGGAACACGCGTCGCACCCAGCGGTGTATTCGATATTCTTGGAAACGGCTTCAACAAGGTGACGCTTGTTTTGACCGTTGTATCGCTGCTGGGCGGCGTACTCTTCCTCTCACCGATGGTAAGCATATCCACATTCGCACTCGCACTTATGATGACATGTTGGCTAACAAAAGTTCTAGGTGAGGAGGAAACAGATCAACAGGACTTGGGAGGGCTGAAGGGGATGAAAAAAAAAGAGAGGGCATGTCATTATCTGGAGCTAATTACTAGACCCGGCCGACGGTCAGGCCAATGGGAGGAGAACATTTGGTTATGAGTTGTAAATGGAAACAAAGCATCTACCAATCCACGTCATGCCGGTGATTTTCAACGCTTTGTTTCCGTTGAGAGATGGAGGTGGCTAGCTCAAAGGTGTCAGTCAGCCTCACAATGTAACGATCCAAATGAGATGCCACAATTGGAAAAGCCACGTGCTATATCTGTCAGCTTAAATGGCCGAGATCGGGATCTCCGCGAATCCCGGGAGGCGGAGCATCGCCGGGCTTGGCGCCACGGCGTTGTCGGGACTGCAAGTCAGAGACACGGGAGCCGACAGGCCGTGCTTTCGTTGTATCGTGATAGTTGGTGGTAAGAGGCTAAGAGCAAGTGATTGGTGAACAGTAAGCACATGGATTCCCCTGCTCTGTTCCTCGTATCACTGCCTGCATCTAGACATATACTTGCTCTGCATATGCTTCGTATAACATGATTATTCTCACTCAAGTCTAGGACTTTGAGCTGACGGTGGGGAGATTGATTGGGGAGAGTGATTTGCGTACATACACGGGTTACTCAATGCACTTTTGACAGTCTCATACCCAGCAAATCATGCATTTCTCAGAAGATCACGAGGCTGAACGTGCGACCACATCAACGAGCATCTATTCTTGTCTTCCAATCACATTTTGCGAACGAACGTAATTAATTCCTCCGGACCCTCGGGAAACACGAGAAGAGGCTTTTGGGGGACGAATAAGCTGTGGGCGGTTGGGCTTTTGCTTTTTGCGGGGTAATGAGATGGAGGTTGCTTCGGGATTTATTTTTAGGAGGAGTGATTCTGGTTGGATGGGCGCTGGATGTTGACTGTTTTGGTGTTGTATGATGATATGAGTTCATGATATTGTATTGTAAGGTTATTGTAGTATCATATCATGACCCCGACACTACACGATATCATATCATGCTCTTGGTGATATACAGACGTAGAATCAGTGCTGGCTTTAACACTGTATCATCGTGAAAAATACCTGTAACACCACATCTGTAGGGCTGGTAGTTCAGATCGTGTGACTATCTAGTGATGTTGTGTAAGTGGCTTGCCCAGAAGCGAGTCCGATATGCCACTCCCGGCCTAGCTCCCTTGACAAGTCAACGTTGCCATTTGACGGAAACCAGTACGAACGAGCTAGAATAATAGAAGTCAAGAGACTCACTGACTGCCTTGTGCATTGTCACATTCTAGAGTAAGCCTCGTATAGCAAGACGATCTCCCGTCTCTCCACGGGGAAAAGGACACCGAAATAGCATGAGTCTAGGACTGAGGCCGGGCATGGCCTCCACCGCCAGCTCGTGTAAGTCAAGTCGACCTCTGAGGTAAGAATAGAAACGTGATACTCAAGAAGACAGCAACATACATGGAAAAATCGAGTATATAAACTCCCCTTCGGAACCTCCAGATCCCAAACTTTCCTCTCCATCCTCATCAACTCAAACACTGTCTTCTCTCGCTGCAAAGAACACTCTCGCTCTACTACATCTTTCTTCTTTACAAGAACCGCCAACTGCAAACATGAAGTTCACCATCGCTCTCGCTGCTCTCGCCTCCCTGGCCGCTGCCACTCCCCTCGATGCTTCCAGCACCGGCTGCAAGCCCGGAACCTACTCTTGCACCCCTGACAAGACTGGCTGGCAGGTCTGCGATGTCAACGGCAAGTATGTTGTAAGTCATCACCACTTCCCTCTCTTCAGCATCTAGGACAAGAGTTACTGACCTTTTAAAAAGGCTGCCGGTGTCTGCCCCCCCAAGACCTCTTGCGTCTTCTACAAGCCCAGCGGTAGCCCCTACTGTGTTCCCCCTGGATTCAAGTTCCCCAAGGCTTAAGCGGTCTTTTGATCTTGTGACCTGATAGCCATGGGAGTCACTGGGTGCTTGATGAGACTCTCGACAACATCTTCTATGTTGGTCTCATACTGGCTTTTGAGGTTGGGTTTGGTTTGGGATTGAACTTTGGTCTTTTCTTGTTTTCATGCCTTGCATGAGGTCCTTTCCTTAGAACAAATATTAGATATGGAACATAGCTGGTTGGGTATACATACATATATAGGCACTTAGCTTGCATCTTCAATCTATTGCACTGCCTTTGACCTTTGTTCGGACCATGACTGTGATTGAATGTGACCTGAGTAAGTTACCTTTACTAACTGGTGCTTCAGGGAACGGGAAGTCATCTGACTCTAGACATAGGTGCCAATACGTTCCCCAAGGTCTAATAAGCATTCGACACAATTGATGCTGGAACGAGAGGGCGGCGTATATGACTACTTGTATTCAATCTACTTTCAATGATGACCAAAAAGGAATGCTCTAACTGCCTATGCTATCCCGAACGTCAAAACTCCATGGGGCATCCCAATCCATCTATGTGCACAATAATCTAGCAGTCACCCTGCCAGTTCTTGCTAATCCACTGCGCCATATGGTAGGTAAAAGTACCATCAATGTATCGCTGAACATCAGCATCACTGTAATCACCTGCGCCAGCCAGCTTCAGGGCAGGGATGATCCAAGGCTGGATAAAGTCAAGGAAGATAAAGTCAACCGTCTCGGGATCGCCCTTCGAAGGCATGTTGATCTCAGCTTGAATACAGTTGGGTTGTTCGTAAAACTTGACAGGCTCGTGGATAGTGTCATCGCCATCAGTACCAATGTCATCTTTGGTAGTGTATCCGGAGGTCAGGTCAGGCTTGTCAAGGAAACTCCTTAGTTCAAGACGCTTCTCGTCCTCATCCTCCTTATTGGCCTCAAACATAGCCTTCATGGCTGGAGCCGGGAATGCCTGCTCAGGCATAGCCAAGAACTTAACATCTGCACCGTTGTCTGACAAGATCCTTCCGGCGCTGTTCAAGAGATGGATAACTTTGGAAGCAGCTTTGTACGGGACGTCGGGGATGTAGCCGAAGCCGCTGGTAAAGGGGCTAACAGCGTACGTGCTATCCCGCGTGAAACCGCCCTTGAAAATGTCGAAACGAATACCGCCGGTGTTGAAGATGGCCAGTCTAGCCTTGTCCTTGCGATCCTTGCGAGTGATAATATCAGGCAAAAGCTGATTGGAGATCCAATAGTAAATGCTGTCCTCATCCGTATGCTTGGTTCTTGTCATCCAGAGGGTCTTTGGCGCACAACCAAACTTGTAGTCAAGCTGAAGGGCCTTGCGAGCACGAGTGATCATCTGAGTGACTCTCTTACCATCTGCAGTGGGGAAAGTAGACTCATTCAGGCCGGTGTGGTAGTGTAGGCCGTAGAGGTTGTTGTCGATGTATCGTCGCGTAAAGGTGGGTGAAGCAGCGGCCTCGACTTCCTTGGCGCTGCCCTTGCTGATCCCATCGATTGACATCCATCCAATGGTCTCAAAATATCGACCACTGGCTATCGCAAAAGCCTTGGAATCGTACTGAACAGCATCACGAACGTGTGCGTGGCCGCCGAAGAAGGCAATGGGGATATGCCAGTTCTGTTTCCGAATGGCGGTAAAGATGACCTTGAACTCCTCCATGCGAAGACCAACATGACCAATGACGACAAAGAGATCTGGCTTCTCCCGAATAGCCTCTTGGAACCAAGCCTCCTTGATGGTGTCTTCCACAGGCTGAACAACGGTGTTGTTGGCATTTCCTGTAAAGTCGAAAAGGAAGCCAAAAGCTACAATTTCGAGACCCTGGTTCTTTGTCTTGAACTTCTTGTAGCGCTGAGCTTGAGGAACACGATCGCCAGTCTTGAAGTCGATGTAGTCGAGGTTGGAAGCAAGGTATTTGCCCTTGTAGTTTGGAACCGTGGTGTTGTGCTCCTTATCAGCCGAGTAGGCCTTGTAAAGTTCGTGATTGCCAGTGCAGAGAATGTCCACGTCGGCTTCGGCGTAGATATCGTACTGGAAAAGACCCTTGGGGGAGGATGCATCGTACAAGCCATTGCCTTCGATGCGATCGCCGGTGTCGATGACTAGAAGGTCGCTTCCTTGCTCATCGGCTTGCTTGCGCATATGCTTGGTGAAAGAGATGTAATCTCCCCAGTCGGCAGAGTATTGGGGCCTGTGATGTTAGTTGTGATTCATCAAGGTAAACAGGTAAGACATACTCCTGAAAGTGACCTCCAATCCAGCCATGAGTATCAGTTATGTGGATAAAGTTGAGCTGACCCCAAGTAAGGTCTCTCATGGGACCGGGGATAGGCTCGATGGCTCCAGGTTGCGACGCACAAGCTACAGCGACCAGCGCTGAACCAGCAGCGAGTGTTTTACTCCTGAGAATCATGGTGGCGTTATGTGACAATATAGAGACTGACTGTGGTTGAACAAGAGGGTGAGACCGTCTTGTTTTGATGGATGAAGAAGAAAGAAGGCGGCCGAGTTCGGCTCGAATGGACGAGGCATGATAAGGTCGGCGCACGGTAGAATGACGTTGGAGGGGACCCTGAGGGACAACATGGCTTCGAATGCCGTGATTGGTTGGTACCGTTGGCATGGAAGCTTATCAGCGAATGGGAAGCGTTGGATGGCTCCCCGGAAGGGGTCACGACCAGTCGATAGCGCACATCAGCGGGTCCGCTGCCTGGGCCACGAGGACGCGCATTCCGAGGCTTCAACCCGTGACAAGAGTTTCAGCTGGTGCCATGAGGAAATGCCTGAGGACTCGGCCCAAGGGCTTCTTGATTTCGCCTGGAAGGCTTGAGTTAGTAAAAGAAAAACATGGGTGTAAAGGGGAGGTTTAGGTGACGGCCTATATCCACCCTAACAAGTTCCATAGACTCATGAGGATACTCGAGTTCCCATTACTGAACCTGTCTTAATCGTCTCCTGTAGGCCCAGGCGATGCAAGAAACCCCAACTAAACAAGAACCCACGTCGACAAGCGGAAGCAATATAGACATTACCCTCATGTAAGCCTCATCATCAGCTTGTTTGTTTGTTCACTTACACCGGAAGATCTGGCCGTCCCTTGCACATTCTTATCGACGGCTCAAGCTAAATAGTCTCCGAATCTGGTATGATAGCGCGAGGCCAAGCTTCCATCTAACATTGCAGCATACGATAGGTCGGATGTTTCCCACAGTGGATCTTTGGTCGCCGGTACGAAATACGAGATGCGCCGGAGGCCCCACCACCGGCCGCTGTGCCTCCACGTTGCCGGTATAAGTTAACGGTTCAAGGCCGGGTTTCAGTGTGATCTGTATTCAACATATATCTAAAGCATATATCTCTTTATCTTTGATCTCTGCTTCGACTCCTGTTCAGGCTTATTTGATGAGTATCCCTTCGACCATCTGAAGTCTAGTCGTGTTCGTGTCAGCATATCGGACATCGGAGCATCTGCATGTCCCGGCCAGACCAAGACAAATGCATCACCCAAAACTTTGACTTCTTCATAGCCTCTGGGCACGAGAAAAGAAGTATCTATAGAGAGAAATGTCGAATTCTGATCCTTCGGGGTCGTCGTCGACAAATTCTGGTAACATTGCCCACAAGATACGCATCAACAACCAAGTGCGTCTCACTAACACGCTATAGGGAAGCTGAGCGCGGACAACATAACACGAAAGCTCAACATAAACTCAGAAAAGGATTGTTTTGATCTTCTGTTTCAAGAGATTACAGCTTTGCCAGAGCGTGAAACGCTGGCACCGAGCTCAGCACCTTCGATGGCTTCTCAACTGTCACTCATATCGCGTATGCCATTATTATGCCAAGGTTCAAGAATCATGATAACTAACAAGAATCAGAGAGAACTTCAGCAACGGATAGTACAACGAGAACCAATGTGTGGATAGCAAAAACAGTACGAGCAGCCATGTCTGGCGCCCTCTCTAAGCCATAAACATCCGCAGCGACATGGAGGAATTGCTTCCATCCACAGCTTGCTGATCACTCAATGAGGCCTCCACTGGTTTCATATCATCATGAATCTTCGGCAGGTCTTGACAGAATTGACAGAACAACTCGGAAGCAGCAATTGCATGACTGGTCGGGGAATTTCAGCTTGGCCGCCGCTTTAACAGCGCGCACGGATGGCAGACTGCGGCTCGTTCCGCACAACTTAAAGAACTGCATATTAGGTGAATGGTCAACACTGATTTCACTATCAAATGTCAATGGAAGGGAACGTTGTTATAATTATTACTTATAATGATAATATGACCAAGACAAAAGAAATGATTCGAGCTCAAGTCAATGAAATAGCTTCGGCCAATTTGTCTTGCCTACCCCCACGTGGTTACCCACCAACCTCACCTCACCTCGTTCCCGTTTCCCTACCAAAGAACAAGCCTAGCACTTTTGGTGACCCTCCTTCAGGTCAGCTCTCCAACGCCACAACAACATGGATCGTTGGTGAAGATCGACAATCGACTTCTACGTATCACCCTCGAACTCTCAATATATTTCCTTACTTGCACGTCTAAGTTAGAACTTGTTTACAGGTGCATAAGATAGATGTATGATGTGCCTTTATCCACATGTTCCTCCAGCTGCTGTAGCATGCACCCTTCTGTAAGCACTGTAACATCCCCTGCAAAAAGGACGGGAGCTTTGACCCCCCGGCAGCCGCCGTCCTCCCCCACCGAACAAGACGCCACTGAGAGCTCAATCGAGCCAGGACGTTTGACCCGACCAAGTCTAGCTCGTGCTCTTGGCTCCCGATAAATCGTGGATCCCAGTTCCAAGCTGATCCAATAACGAGAGCTAGAACTCGCTTTAGTGAAAAAAAGAAAGGGAAAAAATTGCAGATGATCGAAGAATAAAAAAGGACCTGGACCTCTCGAGTCTTTCTAGTTCTCTCTTCTGTTTCGCTGCTCCAAAAGATCATCGCTGTTCCTAACGGTGTCTCCGTGTCGATCGACAACCTCGCCTCCAGAGCAAGACATTTCTTGCGCAACTCATATACTCTCTCCCCCGCGATATCCTTTGCGACTTCATATGTTGACCTCTGTTAACTCGGCTTCCTTCAACAACTTCACACCGGCACATTGGTACATGTGCCGTGCCAGTTCTTAAGAACATCAGCGAGCGACTTTGAGTCTTTGCGCTTGCTGCACCCGGAGACGATAGAAAGACTTCACCTGAAGAGAGATTATATTCTTACTCAGTGATACATTACTTTTGCGATTGGTTTACGAGGTATGTTGCGACACCAGCGCAATTGAATGCGCTACAGCAATTTAGAATGCGATCGCTAATTGATAGATAGATATTTGACGATACCCCTCGAATAAACCTCTCACCATGTCGGCTACTCAACCCATCGCCGTCAACACCCCCGAGAACCCCTCTTCCGAGGGCGACTCCAAGGGCCCAACCGCCAACGCTACCCAGGCCTCCATCGCCACAAACGAAGATGCCGCTGTCAGCCAGGGCATCCACACCCTCGAGGTCAAGTCCGTTCATTGGTACAGCTACCTGACCACCCTCGACTTCTGGATCGTCCTCGCCCTGGGCCAAGTTCTTGCGCTGTGCATCACGGCCACCAACACCTTCACCAGCTTCCTCGCCAACGCGGGCACCAACATTCCTGCCTTCCAGACCGTCTTCAACTACATCCTCATGTTCCTCATCTACACGCCCATCTTTCTGTGGAAGGATGGTATCAAGGGCTGGTGGCGCGTGGGAGTGAAGGATGGATGGAAGTACCTCATCATGGCGTTCTTGGACGTCGAGGGAAACTACTTTACTGTTCTGGCGTACCGATACACGAACGTCTTGTCGGCGCAGCTCATTAACTTTTGGGCTATTGTCTGCGTTGTTGTCATTTCGTTCTTCCTGCTCAAGGTTCGGTACAGAATCTTCCAGATCATTGGTATTGTGGTCTGCTGTGGTGGTATGGGTATTCTCATTGCTAGTGATCACATCAGCGGTACCAATGGCGGCAGCGGCCTTGATATGGTCAAGGGTGATTTGTTTGCTCTGCTCGGTGCCACTCTTTACGGTACTACCAATGTATTTGAGGAGTGGCTCGTGTCCAGGGCTCACTTGTACCACGTCCTGTCTTTCCTGGGCCTGTTTGGTATGTGTATCAACGGTGTCCAGGCTGCCATCTTTGACCGAAACTCTTTCGATAACGCAACCTGGAACGGTAAGGTTATCGGCTGGATCATCGGTTACACTCTGTGCCTGAACATCTTCTACATCCTCGTGCCCGTCATGCTCCGCATGGGAAGTGCGGCTTTCCTCAACATTTCTCTGTTGACTGCCAACTTCTGGGGTGTCATCATCGGTATTCGGGTCTTTGGCTACAAGATCCACTTCCTGTACCCTATTGCCTTTGTTCTTATCATCATTGGCCAGCTCGTGTACTTTGTTACTGGTAGTATGCTCAGTGATTCTAAGAAGCCTTGGTTGGGTGATAACCAGGAGGATGGTGTTTTGGGTTTCGGAACTGCCAAGCTCAAGGCTCTCAACGCTGCGCGTAAAGCTCAGATTGAGGCTGAAGCTGGACAGCGAGATACCTACCGCTAAGTTGAAGTGTGCTTTGGGCAGAAGGTGTTGAAGCTTGGATACGGTGTTCCATCTGGGAATGCATTCTTGGAGGGATATCCGCATGCTGAAGCTGAATAAGAGATTTAGGGTTGCAGTTGAAAGACGAACAGTCTACAAATAATGGATAATTTCATCTCAACTACCTGTCTCTGGGACCAAAACTTAGGACCTTTATCGTACGTAAGGCATAAATGCTTAGGCAAGTTTAGTATGTTGTAGTGAGACTTTGACTAGTTGATTTTGGCATCCTGGATGAACAAGGACGCAAACAATGCTCTTGTCTTCGGGGGCTGAAGAAAAGAAACTTGTCAAAAGTTATAGTTATTTCACGTACAACTACCTTGAGCTGTCTTAGGTCACCCAAAGATCATCCTAAGATATCCTAATACTGTCTAAGTCTTTATATCACGTAGGACAATAACAGAGACAAGAGTTTAAATAGATAACATTGTGTACTATTCACATTCACGCAACTGTTTCGTCTTTCAACTGCAACCACGGTCTCCGAACTTGATGGTCTTTATCCAAAACTAAAAGTTCTCGCGTCTCGT
This sequence comes from Fusarium sacchari, assembly GCA_017165645.1. Lineage (NCBI taxonomy): Eukaryota > Fungi > Ascomycota > Sordariomycetes > Hypocreales > Nectriaceae > Fusarium > Fusarium sacchari. The sequence goes on from JADANP010000003.1 coordinate 3,920,619, forward strand.
GTATTTAGGTTGGAAGCTGGCCAGACCGATGCTCCCAAGCGCAATGTCTATCTCGTCCCGAGTTGGCTTAAATCTTCCCTGAATGGTACAGGGGTGGAAACCGTCGTCGTCGCTTGTGTCGTCATCGCTTTTGAGATGGGGATCAGCCGAGTGCGGGGTCTCTATATATCTGAAGAACTGAATGATCCGTAGGATCTCGTGTAGACTGTGCCCATCAAAGGGAGCAACCAGAGGGGGATTCAACCGTGCGAGTTGACGCTTCTCTTGGATCAATATACCGAGGTTAATGAGAGTGCAATCAAGGTCGTTACGGTCTTCGCAACCTTTTTCTTCGGCCATTTCTTCCTGAAGAAGGTCAAGAGCTTCCAGGACTTTCTTTATCATGGATTGCCTGATTACTTCGAGCCTGGCTGCCAAGGGATATTAGATCAGCCAATAATACGTGGACTCGAGTTGTGGAAAGACCTACTGAGAATACCGCTGACAGGAAGATCATGAGTATTGATTCTGGAGATTCCTTCGCCACGACGTAGAACTGATTCTGCCGCTTCACTGAACCGTTTCTCATCATGGAATACCCACGAGACATACAAGCGCAAAACGTGTGCACTGTATTGCCATGGAATTTCTGTTTCATGACGGGCCCACTCCTTGTAATTAAAATGCATGGCCTCCCGGCATTGATAATAGTCGACAATGGTTGCAATTCTAGCCAGAAGTCCAAGCTGGATCTTTGTTGGCACACCGTGGTGACGACCATGGATAGTGTCCAAGACTATGGCGAGAGCAAAGGCGTCCCAGTCCTCGGCTGATATTTGTCGAATAGGTCCAGACAACGAGTTTCCCTCCTTCCAGGGCCCTTCAAGCATAGCTCGGAATACGCGAGACGCAAGAATCAGATGCCGGGAAGAAACTCGCATGCGAACCTCGACTTCGATGTCGGCGGCCTCGTTCTCGCTATCAGGATAGAGTTGGCTGAATACTTGATACCGACCGGAACATGGCGGGTTAGGAAACTCCGGAGGATTGAGCATTCCAAGGACATCTGGCACTATGTTCTGCTCGTTCGGATTTTTGAGTACCAGCTCGACGTCGCCCTCTGTGTCTATATCGTAGGAGATCGACTTCATGCTGGTTGATCTGTTGGGATGCCGTGGAAAAGTCGCTCTTCTCTTCTGATCGTTGATGTTGAAAGGAAGAAAGGGATGACTTCAAATGTGGCTCATATGCATGAGAACACATCTTAGCACGTTGAGTCACTGTCAAGCAAAATGAAGCTGCCTGGCAGAGCGAGCTATAGCCAGCAGCTACGATGGGAGCATTGTTTGCTTCTTCATCTAGAGTGCCAAAATCAGCTGGTCTAAATTCTTCCTAAAATACACTCAACTTTACTAAATATTTTCATCCCTTAGGATAAAGATCCTAAAGTTTGCTCCTAGAGTTTAGTAATTTAGATCAGACCCTGATGGTGACAGGTTATCATTCTGGGCGAGGCAAACACCTCTGCCTGGCTTGACACCACAATCTTCTTACTGTGCCTTGTCTTGAAACCATATTAGTGCTCAAAGAGGAAGGTCTCTTTTTGTTTTAAATCTTCATAGAAGGGGTATTCCATGACTACCGCCCAGGGGGGCCTACAGCCGGCTTGCCTTGGGGGAGGGATCCTGCCGAACCCCCCTTAAGCAGAGGCGGAGCACTACCATTCAGTCAACCATACAATCAAGGATTGAACAAGATAAACAAGAAAACTGATTTCGGTAGAGACGGTGGGCAAGATGTATGTTGAGTCGCTAGGAACCTTCCTGAATCTAAGTCTATGTGCTGCTACAAAAAGGCAGCAAAGTGATGGAAGTAAAGATCCAAGCCATCGAGAGCACAAGAGATCGTTCTAGTTCAGTTTCTAAGCCATGAAAACGACCATTCCCATGAATCCCTGGCATCAAACACCTCCAACATTCATATCCAGATCAATAGTCCAGGAATTCATCTCAGCCCTGACTTCTCCAAGAAGATGCCTCATTCTGCCCCTGATACTGCACACCGACACATCGTGGTAGTGGTCATACCCCTCGGTCGTGGCAGCAATCGACTCAGGTATGTCGTTGACCAATTGAATCATGCTCGTGACACTGTAGCCGTTGAAAGGGGGCACAAGGGGGCGGTCGCTCGATGCGAGATGGTGCAGTTCTCGCTTCAAAATGCTCAGCGCGATAGAGTTGCAAGCCGGGGAATTGTACTTGTGCCAGTCACAAAGAAAGTCTGAGTTTGGAAGAGTGTTATGAAGTCTGTGAAGTTCTGCCACGATTCTTTCGATAAGTTCTTGTCGTTTTTCGTCGATCATGGCTGTTTCTCTGTTAGTGGTTTGGTCCAGAGTTGGAGGGGGAAATGGGTACTAACTCAGAACCCTGTGGATTGGAAGATTATCGGTACTCGGCTGAGGGCCTTCCAGGTGTTTGAGGATAGCCCGAGTCGCTCTGTCAAAAGGTTCTTTGTTGGGGAAGACCCAAGTAACAGAGAGCCACACGAGAGCCTCACGAGAGTACTCGTCGTTCAGCTCGATACAGATGTTCTTGTACCAAACTTCGGAAAAGATCTTGACGGCCTCATGGAATCCATAGAAATCGACTATGGTTGCAATACGAGCCATGAGCTTGAGATCGACGATGCGAGGCACAGCCCCATGTCGGCCGTGTACGATATCGAGAACGATAGCAAAGGCCACCACATCCCACTCCCAGGCCTTGACTTGACGGAGAGGCTTTCCGAAGAAAGAAGAAGTTGTTGATACCTCGCTCCAGGCCCCATCGAGCGACGAGCGGAAACAACGAGAGGCTAGAATGAGATGGCGTGAAGAAACCCTCATGCGGACTTCATCCTCGGGAGGAGCTGTGACCTTGGGAGTGCTTGGAGCTTCAACAAGGCCCAGGAAGTCAGTGAATCTCCAGCGAGGCGATGATGTACTGGGGTCTTCAGCTTCGGAAGGAGAGAGAAGATCATCAAATACGTGATATCTTGCATCTAGGGCACCACGAGCGACTGTGGGTTCATTCATAGGATCCTCAGGATCCTCGTCATGTTCGTCGGAGGGAATATGGGGGATGAGTTGCTGAGTGTTTGGCTTTTTGAGGAGAAGCTCGACATCACCGTCCGGGTCGATGATGTAGGAGATGCACGTCATCGTGAGTGAGGAGTCTGGTTTTGGTGTTGAGACGAAGAAGGAAGAGGAGGAGTCGAAGGGGAAGAAGTAGTGTGGGCCTTGACGATATGCATCTGCCAGCCCACTAAGAGCAAGTAGAAGCAAACCGCACTGGCGCATCATTTGGACAAATACAGACAAAGGTCCAGACTACAAACGGATTGACAAGCAAAAGATATGGCTGTTGGTATGCAGCTTGTGATTTTAGACAAATGTCCCAAGGTCAGACTAACTTATGCAATTAGGGGTAAGGTCTTAAGATGTCCTACATTGATTCTCAAATTGGGAACAAGAGGTCTGAAGGCAAACAAGATCACAAATGCTAAAGCAATCACTTGGCACGGGAAAATGTAAGTGAAGGAGTTACATGAAAAATACATAAAAGAAAGCTAGCAAATTACGACCCCAATCCCTTGGTCCAGGCACCATTCAACTCAGCTTCTTTCAGTCCTGGATATTCGCAAACGATTTATTCTCCCCTTCTTCAGTCTTTTGCACAAAAGAAGTCACAAACTACTGGTATGACTCCTTACGACGCAATCCCCAGCCCTGGATCTGCGAAGGGTAAAACCTCATGCTGTCCTTATTAACTTGTTCCACCAGTGCCTGCATCCGACCCTGAATGGTGCACGAACATTGTCGATGATAAGTATTAACTTCGCCGGAGTGGCCTCTTCCAGAGTTATTGTAGCGTGGATGAGATGGCTTGGGTCGGGGAATCTCTTCGATCAAACCCATCATCGTAACAACGCTGTGCCCGCAGTAAGGAGTTGTGAGAGGTTGGTAGTCTTTCTGCCATCTGACCCCCTCTCGCATCAACATACCAAGCAATGTAGATGAACAGTCGGATAAACCCAAACCGGGGCACTCATCCTCCGTGTGGAGTGATTCTCGTAGGTCGTCGAGACCTTTCAACAGCCTCCCGATCAGCTCCGTTCTCTTGTTGTCCAGGACATCTGAAATAGAGCGTTAGCATTGGATGTTTAACTAGAGACCGCCTAGTGTAAGCTTACCGAGAACCCCTCCAACTGGAAGGTCATTCAACTGGAATTCTGAGAGTCCTTTGCTGTGCCTCAAAGCTCTGTGTGCCTCCCTCGAGAAAACAGTCTCATCCTCGAAGACCCATCCGACATAAAGACGTAGTAGTGAATTGACGGTGCACGAATCGAAGCCTTCCTCTGCAACAGCCTTGTCGCTCGGCCAAATATCGTTGAGCCACAAACCGCTGAGCCAAACATTGCTGATCAGCTCTAAGCTCTCATAGCATTGGTAGTAGTCGGCGATGGTAGCGATCCGAGCCAGGAGAACGAGGTTGATACGCTTAGGGATCTTTCGTGCGCGCCCATGAATTGCATCAAGGACAATAGCAAAAGCTTTGGCATCCCAGGCAGAAGTTGAAACTTGGCGGGGGTTCCGCTGGGAAGAAAATGAGGTGGTGGCCTCGGCCCATGGGCCCTGAAGCATAGTGCGGAAAATCTTGGATGCAAATGTGAGGTGCTTTGAAGAGACTCTCATCCGCACAACGTCTGGAGTCTCTTCTGCGAACTCCGAATCGCCGTAATGGTCCATAAGTGTTGGAGTATCGAAGTTATCAAAAACTGTATATCGTCCCCCGAGTTCCGAGTTGGTGAACTCAGTGGTGGGCGAGTCGCTGGTGGCATCTTCATCTCCAATCAAGACATTTTGGGGAATGATGTTTTGGGTATTCGGCTCGTTCAGCACGAGTTCGATGTCGCCGTCAGGATCTATTACGTATGAAACGGACTTCATGATTATGCCTACAGTGAGGGGTGAAGAAAAGACGTGGAGGAAGTTGAAGGGTGAGGGAAGAGGTGAGGGGGAAGAGGCTAGATGGAGATGCGAGAGAGGAGACTTGTTGGGGGACAAAAAAAAAGAGAGAGAGAGAGCACTGGCCTCGGGCGTGCGTGAAAGAGTTTCTTGATGGAAGAAAGATTTCGCTGCTTTATGCACATCAACTTCTGTAGTGCTGGTATTCAGATGACAGCCAAGTCATCCAGTCGTAATTCAGACCGATTATTGATACAAAAGAGGTTCTCAGCCAAGCACATTTTATGTACTGAGATAAACAGGAGATCATAAAATCAGGATGCTTGATAGAAATCAGGGGTAAACCCTTACAAAACTCTTGTGAATTACAGCCTCAATTCTGGAAGAAGAGGTCCCAAGGCAAATCAATTCTATGGAGTGCGAAGTGATACAATTGGGATTGAAAGAGTTTACATGATTAATACATAAGTTTGCCCAAGTCCCTATCCCATTCTGGCCTCGCGTTCTAGAAGATATGCTATGCATGTCATATCCATTTCCATCTTCCAGGACCCTTCGAATAAAGCAGCTCAAAATACTGTCAGAAAGATTGCGAAAATCGTGCTCTTATCATAAAAATCTCTAGTCTTTGAAGTCTGCCGGGCGCATGCGATAGAGCTCCCCTTCGACTTTCTGAACCACTGGCGTCATTCTTCCTCTGATGCTGCAAGGGTAGGTTCTGCCATCGTAGGGGTCGATATACCTGGAAGCATCTGTTCCGGACTTGTCATGTAGCGGAATCGGCTCAATGCACTCCTTCACCAGCTTCAAAGCTGTGGCGACACAGTACCCATCGAACGGGGCGATGAAAGGGGGGTCGGCTTGTTCATGTTGGTGTACCATGTGAACCAACTCACCAAGCGTGAGTGACGAGCAAAGACGGTCGCCTCGGAAACACCCTGATTCTTTGACGAGTGAGTTGTATACGTTTTGAAGACCATCCTTGATCTGTTCGATGAGATCGAGTCTCTTTTCGTTGAGCTTTCCTTCTCGTTTGTTAGCTATGCTACACAGTCATGTGTAATTGATCGACTTACCAAGAGTTGATGTGATTGGAAGCATTCGAGCAGTTATTTGAGAAGAGCCTTTGAAGTCCGTCACAACCATACGAGCCATTGATGCGAAGACGCCCTCCTGCCCCGGAAAGACCATGCAGATGTACAACCACAGGAGAGTTCTCTTACAGAGAATTGTAGGAAAGCCACCTTGGCGGATGATATCTCTCTGCCAATAGCCAAAGAAGATGTGAATGACCTCCTGGCATTTGTAGTAGTCAACTACGGTTGCGATGCGGGCAAGAAGTCCGAGGTTGATGACTCGAGGAATCTCTGCGTGACGTCCATGGATGGCATCAAGCACGATGGCAAGGGCCATAGCATCCCAGCCGATCGTATGGACCCTGGTAAAACCTCGAGCAGGAGGAGAAGAGCAAACAGAACATTGAGAAGCAGCATCTTTGTTGTTCGAAGCGAGTAGTAGATCGCGGAATGTGCTGGACACGAAAGACAGGTGCTTCGACGAGAGGCGCATACGGACTTCCCGCGGCCCATGATCCTCTTCAATCTTCCGAGAACCAGTAGGGGTCGTCTGATTGGTGTAAAGCTCATCGAAAATGGTGTAACGACCAGTTGCAGGCGGGTTATCGAAGTCGGAGTCGGGCAGATCCGTGTGAGTTGAGTAATCATCGGAGTGGATTTTAGGGATGATCTGGTGAGAATTTGGCTCTCTCAGTACGAGCTCGACATCGCCGTCTGGGTCGATCACGTATGAGATGGTCTTCATGATGACTTGGTTTTTGAGGGAGGGTGGTGAGATTGTGGAGGGTGAGGGTTGGAGGAAGAAGAAACGAGCCGGGCAGGAGAAGAAACTTATTGTGGAAAAAGAGAGAACCCACCGGGGGCGGAGATGTCTAGAATTCCAGGTATGCACGGGTTCTGGCTTTGATGCTTCGTGAGCTGCCCACTGCTTGTCACTGACAACAGAATCCAGGCCTTGCAGTTTGGCAAAAGCAAGCATCCTTATCACGGGGCCAGATCAAAAGACCAAGAAAACTCAATGGAAGACAATGAGCGGCTGTCTAGTTCTTCTATCAAACTACTCATACAGAAATGAAGCTCTCATAGGGCTGGTATTCAGATGATAGCCAAAGCATCTTGTCTCGTTCTGAGGCCATATACTTTTCCCACAAAACCATCAGTCTAACCAGTCTCCGAGACGTTAAAGTTTTTGATGTCATCGTCAATCGTCTTCAGGAGCGGCTCCATCAATCTCAAGATCGTACACTTATGGGCTGTATGAGACTCTGCCCAACCCCTGTATTCCCAATCCGTCTCACGAAGACAAGTGATCTTCTTTGCGTACTCATAGACGGAATACCCAGTGTAAGGGCTCTGCAGGTCCGGGTCAAGGAGGGGAAGCGCCTTTCTTTCCCGGATCAACGATCCCAGGAGCATGGAAGAACACCTGTGGTCACAACCAGCACGGCTGTCCGAAAGCTTCTCATACAGCTCATCCAATCGTGCCAAGATCTTGGAGATACACTCCTGTCTCTTGGTGTCAAGCTTTTCTAGGCAACGATTAGCATTGTGATATGTCGGAGATGATGATCCAGTACTGACCGAGAATCGCGGTGATCGGGAACGCATTTGACTTGATAAGGCCTAGACCCTCACCATGCTCGATGACGAAGGATGCCAGCTTCGAAAAATCATCTTTCCAGCCGAAAGCCCAAGCAATAAACAGCCACAGGACACAGCGCTTCCCGTAAGTTTGCGGAAGGCGGTACACTGTTTGGTACCAGACTTCCCCAGCAAGCTTTACGGCTCGCTGGCATTGGTAGTAATCTACAATAGCGGCCACTTCGGCAAGGAACTCGACACCAGCTACCAAGGGAAACTCATCGTTCATACCATGGATGACATCAAGAACCAGGAGCAGCGCCTCCGGTTTCCAGCCGTGCGCATTAACTTGGCGGGTTGGACGAGGCGAGGAGGACAAGGTGGAGGTGTCCAAGCTTGGAGAGGAGTCCTCAATAGTAGGCCATGTACGGGAACCCTTGGAGATCTCGGCGGGAGGTTTGGGAGGTACTGATCCGGCCGGAGGCGCTGGCGTAGACGGCGACTCTGAAAAGGTTGACTCGCTCCATGGGCCATTCAGCATTCTTCTAAACACGGGGGAGGCCAGCTCCATATGCTGAGATGAAACTTTGAAGTGCACTTCAACAACCTCTTCTCCTGATGCTTCTTGTGAGTCCACAAAGTTTCTCGTGCTGAAGAGCCGCTTACCTGATCCATCATCAGCTGGAAGCATAGATCTGACCTTCGGAAGGTTCAAAATATCCGTATCCTCTTGGTAGACCAGTTTTCCAAGGACACCTGCGGGTTGTAGGATTGATACCTCGGGTATCAGGTTGGTAGAGTTAGGTTCTCTCAGAATGACAAGAAGATCCCCTTGAGGATCGACGTCGTGTTTGAGGACGATCATGGTTGGGGTTAAGTTTGATGATGAGCAAAGAAACTTGAAATAAAGAAGAAAATTATAGATGAAGGAGAAGAGAGAAAAGAAAGGGAAAAGTGAGTGGGCCTTAATCCAGACTATGAGACTCAGTGAAAAAGTGTACCAACAGAGTGAAGCCTGCAAGTGCGAGACACTGTTAAAAAGAAAACACCTGAACCCTGAATTATCAGCAGGAACCTATACTCCCGAGCAGAGAATTACACAGTTAAGGAATGAGGCTGATGTCTAGGTTTTTCAATGTTCAGGGTAAGAATTAGTATAAGACAGTTGCTATCCTTTTCTTAAACCTTTATTCTACCCTCATACATACAAAACTCATGCTTGGGCTCTCGTTTCACCCACACCGCCCATCACCATTCATTCTTTCGTGTACTTTTCCTCCAGTCTCCCATTGATGCCCTTGCATCTAAAAGAGAAAACCTGCCCAGGATAGCAATCTTTAGAATTCTAGGTATGCACTAGTATTGGCTTCAATATTTTATAAGCTGCCTACTGCCTATTACTAATAATAGGACCTAGCCTCTCAGTTTGGCATAAGAAAGCATCCGTATTAAGAAGCCAGACTAAAAGATTAAGTATAATGGCAAATTGAAGTTTAAGTCCGGTAAGACTTTAAGCTAGGTAGTAATATACAGACCGAGTATAATCATTAATGCAACTGCTAGAACTCTATATACCTGTAATGAACGATTTCAGCCATTCACTGCGCAACGCGGATGGCAGTGATTTTAACCTCAATGCCCTTAATAAAATTCTTAATATCTAAAAAGATATCCTTAATAGAAGTAGCATAGGTTAACCTACTCCTACCTAGGCTTATTTAATTAAGCACTTATCCTCTAAATAATAAGCTAATAATATATCCCTTCTATAATAGTTAGGGGTTTCTAAATAAGTAAACTAGTCTATACTAGGTTTATATTTATAGAATATATAAAGTATTATACTAAGTATATTAGGTTATTATATCTCTTAATAGTTAATAGTATAAGTTAGGCTTATTAAGGTAAAGAAATCTTATTAATAGCTAATAAGCTTAGTTTTATTTAATATTAAATAAATATATATATATATTAAATATTTATTTAGGTTAGGTTAATAAGGTTTAAAGTTATTATTAGTCTTAAAATAAAGTATTTTTAAATTATTATTAGTCTTATATTTAATTAGTCTTTTATTAATTAATTTATTATATAGTAAATTATAGTTTAATTATTTAAAGTATTATATCTTTACTAGGTAAAATTAGTAAAGGTCTAGGTCTATATATAATATAGCTATTAAAGTTATAATATAATCTCTTTTTTTTAGTAATTTTATCTTTAAGGCCTTATTATTTTAACTAATAGTATTTCTTTTTAAATAAGATTTAACTTAATCCTTTTATTATTATATTTTATAATATTTAACTATATCTTTAAATAGACTTTTTATAAGAATTATAAAATTTAAATACTTACTTTTTTTATTAAGTTTACTAATAAAAAAGCTAATATACCTTATACTTATTATTTTTATATTAATAAAAGTAATAAATATTTTATATTTACTAATTTTACTTATTATAATAAATATATTTAGGCTAAAAAGTCTTATAATAATACTTATATAGTATTATTATATAAGTTATTTTATAAACTATAGGTAGTTTTTTAATTAACTTTTATATAGTAATATTTTTAATAAAATAAAAAAAGAAATTAAAAGGTAATAAAGATTAAATAAATAAAGATCTTTTAAAATTTTATAAGAAAATAATTACTTTATAGATATATTTTTTTAAGGCTATTAGTTATTTATTATATATTTATAAGATTTATAATAAAATAAGGGAAAAATACTTTAAGGCTACTTACTAAGGCCTATAAAAGGTAAAGTAATAAAATAACTTATTATTAATATTAAATACTTATAAAAATATATTAGTTAAAGATTTATAAGTTAATTATATTTTTAATAATATTAATTAGTTTACTTTTAGTTTAGAAAATAATTTTTTTAATGCCTTACCTTTATTTAATTTTAATAAAACTTTTTTAAGAGTTACTAGGTATTAATAAGGTATTTTAGTAGTTTTTATATATTTTTACTTTCTAGGTAATTCTTTTATTTAATTAGATATTTTATTTTCTTATTAATTATTTTTATTTTTTAAATTACTTTTATTTTATAGGTTTCTAGCCCTTTTATTTCTATAGGTTTATTATATATTTTAATATAAATTATATTTTCTATTAACTTAAGTAATAAAATATAAAAGATAAAATAAATTTTAATTCTTAATAATAAGTCTAGCTTATAGTTATTTTTTAAGACTTTCTTAATAATTTTATATAATTTAATATACTTAAAATTAAGTTTATAACTTAATTATTTAATAATAATATTTTTTATAAATAGATAAACTATATCTTTTTCTAAAAAAATAGGTCTCTTTACCTTTTTAAAATTATAGTATTATTATATCTATTTCCTAATAAATTTAAGTTTTATTTATAGTTTATTATATAAATTCTTTAAATTATTACTTTTAATTATTACTACTAGATTAATTATTCTAGGTTTTTATAAATCTCTATAAACTTTTAATATAAATCTAAAATTAGTATATATTAATATAAGTTTTATATTTTTATTATAAATAGTATTATATATTAATTAGATGTATAATAGCTTTTTAACTTAATTATCTTATTTATAGTTTATATAATACTATAAGTATTATTTTAATATTTAATTTATTTATTTTATTTATCTATTTACTTAGGCTTTAAATGCTATTATAAGTTTATAATTTAGGCCTAATAATATTAAAAGTATATTTTAAAATTATAATATAAGTATTAGTTTTCTATTTAAAATAATCTTAAATAGCAATTTATATATATTAATAATATATCTATAGATAATATATATAAGTTTTTTTATATTTATATTTTCTTTATAAGGTAAATAGTATAAAAACTTAGTAAGTTAATTTATAATAACTATAATACTATTATAAAAGATTTCTATTAAGGGTTTTTTAAATAGTAATAGCTTTATAATAAAGTCTATTATAATTAAGTCTTATAGTTATTATATTATAAGTAGTAATTAAAGTTCTTTATAAGGTTTATATTATTATACTTTTATTTTAATATAAAGATTATATTATTTAATAACTTTTTTTATTATTACTTATTATACTTTATATTTATATTATAGGAGTTATTTAAGAGTTTTTATTATTTCTTAATATTTATATATAAGATATTTATAAAATTTCTATATAAACTTTTTTAATTTCCCTAGTATTTCTTTAGTTACTATTATTTATATTTATCTTAGAGTTTATATTTATTAGGTAAATTTATATTTCTTTTTATTATTTATTTCTAATATTTATTTTATTATTTTTATAGTATTAATATTATAATCTAGTTATTAATTTATTATATTTACTTTTTTATTTTTTAATTTTTTTCTATAAATAATTATAAAGTTAAATTTATATAGATATTTAATATAATATAGTTATTATTAATTAAGTTTATATATTATAGTAAAGTAAAAAATATTTTAATAGTTTATATATATTTTAATCTAATACTTACTTTTTATTAAATAATATTTAAACTCCTTAAAATAGTTAATAATTACTAAAAATTCCTTATTATAAATTAAATAATTAAGTTCTATTTTATATAGTTTATAAAAATAAAATATAATAAGGTATAATTTCTTTATATTATTTTATTAACTAATTTATCTTTTTAATATAAAGTTTAATATATTTATTTTTAGTTTAATTTCTTTTTTTAAGTTAAATATTATTAAAATAGATTTACTAGAAATAGCTTCTTTAAGTTATATAAAGGCTTTTTATATTTTATTATTTTATTTAAATATTTTTCCTTTTTTTATAAGTTTTATTATTAAATTAATAATCTTATTAAAATCCTTAATAAACTATTAGTAATAGTTAGTAAGTCCTAAAAAGGCCTATATTTCCTTTATATTACTAGGTTTTTTCTAATTTATTATTACTATAACTTTTTTTAGTTTTATTTTAATTTTATTAGGTATAATAATATATCTTAAAAAGTCTATCTTTATAATATAAAAAAAACTTTTCTCTGGTTTTATTAATAATTTAGTATCTTATAATATTTTTAAAACCTTATAAATATATTCTATATATTTTTTTTATTACCTAAAAAGATTAGGATATTATTTAGATAATATATTATAAAGATATTAAAGTATTTTTAAAGTATATTATTAATTATTTATTAAAATATTATAAGTATATTTATAAAACTAAAAGGCATTATTATATATTTAAATAATTTAAATCTAGTCTTAAATACTATTTTTTATTTATTTCTTTCTTTAATATAAATAAAGTTATATATTTTTTTTAGGTCTAAAGCTATAAAGATCTTTTTACTTTATAATTAATCTTTAAGTTTTATAATAAATAAAAGTAAAGTTTAGTCCTTAATAATATATATATTAACTAGTTAGTAATTAATAATTAATCTATTTTTTTTATTTTTTTTTAATATAAAGAATATTAATAATATTAATATTAAGCTAAATTCTCTAATATAACTTTTCTTAAGTATTTTATTAATATATTCTTTTTAAATTTATAGCTTTTTTTAGTTAAATAAGTAAAGCTTTTAAAATAGTAAGTTATTATCTATAAGGTTAATTTTATAGTCTTATTTACTATATTTAGGTATTTTTATTTTTAGTTTTTCTTTAAATAATTTATTATATATTTAATACTATTTTAGAATATTTTTAAGTTAATCCTGGCCTTATTTTATAAATATCTTATTTTTATATAGGTCTTATATCTTAAAAATACCTAGGATTTCTATTTTACTTTTTATATCTTTTTTATATTTATATTATATTTTTTTTAAAAGTAATAAATACTTTATTTTATATTTACTTATATTATCCTCTTTAATTAAGGTTTAAGATCTTTTATTATTTATTATAATTATTTTTTTATTACTATTAGGGTTACTAGGAAATATAACCTGGCTATTTTTTTAATTAATAAGTAGGTTTTATTATTTAAGCTATTATATATTTAATAAAATATTTATATCCTTTCCTAAAGATATAATATTAAAATTTACTTTTTAATTTCTTTTTTTAATAAAGACTTTAAAGTAATTAATCTTTTAATTTATAATATTATTATTATAATTAAAAAGCTATCTTTTTATATTAATTAATAAATAAAGTAATAATTTTTATTTTTATAATAATTATAGCTTTATAATTATTTTTAAGTTAATAAAGTTTTTTTTTATTTTATAATTAATTTAAGTATTTAGCTATTTCCTTTTAATTTAAATTTATAGTATTAGGTAATCTATTAAGTTTATTATATATAATATTTTTAATATATTTATTAATTTAAGTTATTTTTATTTATAATTTTAGTATATTTATAGCTTAGTTATAAATAATATATAACTTTTTTTAATATATTTTAATATATTAGTTTATAGTTATTATTATTATATCTTTTTTTATTAAGGCAGTTATTATTAAATTTATTATTAAATATTATCTATTAAAAGTATTTTTTTAATTTTATATTTATTTTTATAGTTTCTTATTTAAAATATTTTTTATTAAGTAAATATAATTTATTTACTTTTTATTATCTTTATAGTTTTTCTAAACTAATATTATTAATAAATAATTTATTTTTTTTTATAAATATTTTCTTTAAGTTATTACTTTAAATTCTTTTTTTACTTTTTTAATAATTTATATATTTTCTTTAATTTCTTAAGTTAATTTATTAATTTAATATATTTTTCTATATAGTATTATATTAAATTATAGTTCTGCTACTTTAAGGTAATTATATTAGAGATATATTAAGTACTTTTCTATTTCTTTTATTAAATAAGGTTTATTATTAAGTATTTTAAATATAGTTATAGGAAAATAGTTATTATCTAGTTTATTTAATTTATATTAATTATATTAATAGTTTCTATATAATATCTAAGATATTTTATTATATTTTAGGTATATTAGTATTATTTATATATTATCTTAATTATTAAATATAGGTTCTAGATATAAGGGGTTTAATATATTATTAATATAATATACTTTAATATAAAGTTTACTTTCTATTTTAGTATTTTTATATTCCTTAGTGCCTTATATATAAATTTCTTTTTATATCCTATAAATCTTTATATAATTTTTATTATATTTAACTTTATAAGGTTATTTTTATTTTTATATAATTTACTTATTTTAATATTAAAGATACTATATTATAGCTTTAATAACCTTACCTTTATATCTTATATTATATAAGTATTATTATTTTTCTTATTAAAATTAGCTTTTAGCTTTAACCTTTTATTTTTAATATTCTTTTTTATTTTAAAGTGCTATTTTAATAGGGATATTATTAATAATTTATAAGGTTTATTTTTATTTATTTATATTAAAAATACTTAGGCTACTTTATCTTATTATTCTTAATATTTAGGTCTTTTCTTATTTTAATTATCTTTTAAATTCTTTAATTTTTTATTATTATTTTTATTTTTTTTTATTTTTTTTTAAAGTATTTTTATTTCTTAAAATCCTTTATATATTTATAGTAATTCTTATTTTATAGTTTATTTTATTAGTTTTTTTTTTATTTAAGTTCTTCTAAGATATATAATTTACTTTTTTCTTTTAGTTTTTTATTATCTTTAGGTTTAATTTAGGTAATTCCTAGGTTTCTATTAAAGTATATATTATAGCTATTATATATTATTTTTAGTATTTAGATATATATAGCTATTTATAGATCTTACTATTAAGTAAATCTTAAGGCTTACTTACCTTAATTTAGGTTTTATAGCTTTTATAATTCTAGGTATTATTATATTATATATCTTATTTAATTATAATTATAGTATTTATATTTAAATATATTTTATAGCTTATAGTTATTATCTTTTCCTGGCTATATAATGCCTAAAGATATAAGTCTTAATTATATTTTATATAAGGTATTATTTTATTAATATTCTTATTACTATTTTTAGTTTTAAAAGTTACTTTAGTTATTATTTTATTATTAGTTAAGATAATATAGGTTAAAATTATTTAATTATTTTATTTTAATTACTTTCTTTTTTTTATATTTATATTATTTTTTATTAATTTTAATTACTATTATAATATACTTAGTAATATTATTTAGTTTATTAGCCTTATAAAGTTTATTTTTAATTTTTTTATAAGTTTTTTATAATAAATCTTTATAAAAGCTTTATTATTTTACTATATCTTAAATATAAGTTATTTAAACTTTATAAAGTAAATAATATATAAATAGGTTTACTTAAATATTATAATTTCTATAGTTACTTATTTTTTTTTATTAATTACTTTAAAGTTATTTTTAAGTATAATTTTAAAGTTATTTTGATTAATAAAGATATTAATAGTATTTTAATTTTATATAATTTCTTTATTTTTTAAGTAATTTTTAAGGATAAATTTAAATTAATTCTTAGTATTTCTTTAAATTAATAATATAATAAAGAGCACTTTCTTAATAGTAATATTTAGCTTAATTAAGAATATATAAAAGTATTCTTTTATTTAGATAAGAAATAAAACTATATTTATAGCTTATTTCTTAAATAGTTCTAGTTTAAATAACTTAAAGGCTTTTTTAATATTTTTTCTTTTTTAAAAATAGGTATTATTATTTACTATAAAAACTATTTTTTAGTTATTAACTTAATTTTATAGGTTATAGATTATATTATATAGCTAATAGATTTTAGTTATTATTTTTATAGTACTAGGCAGTTCTTTAATATAAAAAGGTATTAGGCTAGTATTACTAGATATTTTAATAGTATAATATTACTTAGTTATTTATATAATATATTTTAAATAAAAGCTATTAATATATAATAATTAGAGGTTTTTAAATAAATAAACTAGTCTATATTAAGTTTATATTTATAAAATATATAAGGTATTATACTAAGTATATTAAGTTATTATATCTTTTAATAGTTAATAATATAGGTTAGGCTTATTAAGGTAAAGAAGTCTTATTAATAGCTAGTAAGCTTAGTTTTATTTAATATTAAATAAATATATATATATATTAAATATTTATTTAGGTTAAGTTAATAAGGTTTAAAGTTATTATTAATCTTAAAGTAAAGTATTTTTAAATTGCTATTAGTTTTATATTTAATTAGTTCTTTATTAATTAGTTTATTATATAGTAAATTATAATCTAATTATCTAGGGTATTATATCTTTACTAGGTAAAATCAATAGAGGTCTAGGTCTATATATAATATAGCCGCTAGGGTTATAATACCTTCTTATTAAAGATAGCTATATTTAAGTTACTATGCCTAGAGAATAAAGGTTTATTAGAAATATTATTATATATAAAATAATACTTATTTAATATTATCTATAGTATATAACTCTCTTTAGTAAGTTTAATATTATTTTTAAACTTATTAAACTTACTAGCAGTAAGTCTAGTTATAGTATTAACTTTCTAGATATTACTATTAAAATAAGGTATATAACTTATATAATTCTTATAAGGCAGTATAGACTATATTTAGTTCTTTAAGGGTTAGCTATATATCTTAATATAAAGGCAATATAAATAATAGTAATAGTAGTTTATTTATTTTTACTTAAATAATAAATAGTTAGACTTTTATTAATATTTTAGTATTTTTATTAATATCTAATTAAGTCTATAGTTAATAGTAGTCCTTTGCCTATAGCTAGAAGTAGTAATTAAAGGTTTTAATACTTATTTATTTTAGTTAAAGAAGTTAAGTTTTTATTATAATTCTTTTTTTAAATTAGTAAGGTCTTTTTTATTTTCCTTAGAGAGATTTTCTTATATTATATCTTTAGTAGCCTAGATCTTTTACTTAAGATCTTATATAATAAAGCTATACTTAACTTAAAAGAGACTTTTAAAGGAAATTAGGCTATTAGCTATGCCAGGCAGCTAGCTATTTTAATTAACCTTAAGGAGTTAACTGTTAGGTAATAGAGGGCCTAGGGCGGGATTATTATTAATATCTTTTACTATAAAGCCTTAGAAGCCAGGTTGGATAATATAGTAGTTAGTAAGGCTAACCTTAGTCTATTATAGGTTTATCTTAGTCTTAATTTTAAAGAAGTAACCTAGGATACTATATAAAGATTTATAAGTTTTCTTATTATTATAATTAATATCCTAAGAAATAAAAATATTATTATTAAGATTAACCTTATTATAATAGTCTTTATTAATTACTAGGTTATTATAGTAAATCTTAGTAAAGATTTTATTAGAGAAGCTCTTTAAATCTTATAATTTAAATAGGAAAAGATATAGTAAGCTATGCTTAAGATAGATATAAATATTAGACTATTTAAGGGCATTAAATAAGTTCTTAATATTAAAGAGAATTAAATCCTATTTTATCTTATTAAATTTATTATTAATTGATATATAAACTGTAATAGGATTGGCATTAAAGCTAGGTAAAAGGCTATATTGTAATAAAACTATAGAGATAAGAAAGTTATAAGTTATATTATTTGCATTAAGATATTTATAGATAACTCTTTTTATATAATCCTAATTTTGAAGAAAATTAGGCCAGTTCTTTGTTACCCCTAGGTAGGTAGGCTTTATAATCTTAAATGCTATAAATTTAATCTATAGAGATATATTCTTAAACTTAGTATCTTATAGTAGTTTTTTATTATAAGCAGTAATAGCTTAAACTGCTAAAGTCTACCTTACCTTGGAATCAGGTAACCAGGGAAGAACTACTATAACTATAGGCTTTTTAGTACCTAACTATCCTTTTATTCTTTGTATCGAGGTCTCTATAAAGCAACTAGGTTACTCTACTATACCAAAATCAGTCAGAATACCACTGGTGTTTACACCCTTAAAAAGACCGTGCTTAGTAAGGATAGTATTAGCAGCTACTTGGATATCCTATCTATAATAGATAAAGATTTTAGGATTAGGGCCTGGTATATACTTAAGCTTAAGGGGGGAGAGGCAAAGATTAGGGTATACTATGCGGTATCTTATAGAAACTACAGGAATATAAGCTTTAGATTCTTTAGATAA
Source organism: Fusarium sacchari (assembly GCA_017165645.1). NCBI lineage: Eukaryota > Fungi > Ascomycota > Sordariomycetes > Hypocreales > Nectriaceae > Fusarium > Fusarium sacchari. The sequence goes on from JADANP010000003.1 coordinate 3,939,323, forward strand.
GCTATATTTGCCTCTTTAAGACCGTGAAGATCTATAGCCACTGTCTTATGGCGAGAACGGTGCGTCTATGATGGCGATCTTTGTCAGGTCCTTTAGTATATGAAAGGAGAAGGTGATAAAACTTGGATATTAAGGTGAAGAAGGAAAAGAAAAGAAAAGTGGAAAGAGGAGCTGAGAAAAGTTTTATGTGCTACCTTAGGCATCCGGGGGTGTGTGTGTCAGGGTGGAGGCCTGCATCTGCCAGTCACTGTCAAAACAGATGATGCATCACTGAAGCACAAGCAAAGTCCCGCACCTTGAAGTGGCCTCGCCAGTAAACCCCGGGCTTTGATTGATGGCTTCAAATGGCGAAGTGCTGCCTCCAAGCCTCGGGGAGTAAGTAAGAAAACAGCAAACCTTGTTATAACTTAAGGTATTAGAATAGACTTGGCAAAAGTGATTCTAAACTTAGGCAATATTACCTAAGTCTTTTTATCTTTAGGATTGACTCCTCCCCTAGCCAAGAAAAGGGAGACTGTCAGACCATGGAAGCCAAAAGCTCAAGGAACCCCATCCCATGGCAAGATCTTCCCATAGTATATAACTGACCACTACCTTCTCTCTGTGTGATATGGTTGAGGGGTCAAAAAGAGGCTTCAGCCTAAGGCCACAAAGGTAAGGAACACCAAAAAACACATACAGGGCGAAATACTCCTCGCCCTCACTGTTGCCTAGGATCTTGCTTTTGGCTGAAAAGCTAGATGTCCTGACGACTGACTCTAGAGGTATTAGAGATTCGGTCATAATCGGGACTAAGTTTTCAGTTAAATAAAGCTTCGTTGAATGAGTCACAAAAGTTTTGAACATGAAGCTACGTCACTACAAACCTTCAACACAACGTACCTACACAACCACCAGACTCAAGCATCATGCTCATCCTATGAGGACTGAAAGTAGCTCAACTCAATATCCTCAATCTCCCCCTCGACTCTCTCGATGACCGGCCTCAACCTTGCATATACAGTGCAGTTCTGACCATGATTCACATCAGGACACGCAGCTGCCATCCGTGGAAAGTCACCCAGGACTTCCATTACTTGCCGTATACTGAGCCCGTTATACGGCTCCTCAACATTTCGGAACGTTCGCTTTCCCCGTATCAACGCACCAAGTGCCATGGCAGTGCATTGTACATACCCAGCCTCTGGACAACCATATTCGGTGGAGAGTGTCTGCTCCAGGTTTTCGAGGGCTGTAAAAACCTTCTTTATCAAGACGATTCTCATCCCGTCGATTTTATCTAGCAACAGTTAGTTGAGAATAGTAGTATTGCTGGGTGGTGACTAACCAAGGACTTCAGTCAAAGGAAGATCGCGCAAGATGACCGTATCAGGGCCTCGGTAATGTGAGAGGACTAATTGTGCGCAGTGCGAAAACTCCTTTCCCCAGGAAAACACCCACGAGTTGAACAGCCACATCATACAATTGCTGTTAAAGCAAGTCACAGTATCTTGCTCCAAAGTTGAGAGCCAGAACGCGGATAAGAGTTGCACTGCTTCGGCGCATTTAAGATGGTGGACAATCGAGGCAACTTGGGTAAGGAAATCGAAATTGACATTTCGGGGGACTTGGGCGTTTCGGCCGTGAATGACGTTCAAGACGGTGGCCAAAGCCTTTGCGTCCCATCCCGTGAGGTATATCTCGTTGGCTTCGGCAGACTGCTGCAGCAAAGAGGACAAGACTGGAGATGCGAGCGACAGATGGTGGCCAGAAACGCGCATTCGAATCTGGACTTCCTTGTCATCCCGCTGGGGCGTGCTTGTCCCGTAGAACAAGGTGTTCAAGTCCCTCATCTTTACTGAAAAGTCATCCTGATCCTGCTCCAGCTCCTCTTCGCCCTTCTTCACTTTCACAGACTTTACATTGCGTTGTTGTGGTGTTGGTAGAGTTTGTACGGGCGTTGTTAGCGTGGGGCTTATGCGTTGGGTATCTGGGTCTTGGAGAATGACCTCAATCGCGCCCTGAGGGTCGATCTCATAAGTGACGCATCTCATGGCGCACGGTAGAGAACAGAGATTGGCTGGGAGAAGGCTGAGGAAGAGAATGAGGGGAAAGATGCACATGCATTCATCGACTTATTCCCGAGGTTTGGCCCCTCTCTGAATTCGGCCAATGGGCTTGCTTTCTTTGCTTCATGCTTGGACCGCAGATGATGCTATCACCATCTATGAAGCTTCATATATTCCAGCTTGAGCAAACTGTATTAGTACATATACTTTATATCCATATTATTTTTATGATAGGGTGTAATCGTATCACGATTTGACTGTATTCGACTTCATGGACAGTGCCCCCTCTGGCCTTCCGCAGCCTTGCTGAAAGTAAGTAGAAAAGAAGAAACCTTGCGTGGGTAGGTCAAGGTATTTATTAAGGCATTCACCCCCAATTTCGATCTGCTTTCTCTTACTCTCATTCAATTTTCCATCAATCATCAAGGCCATCATCACACACAAGCAAGATCACCACCGGCCCCTTTGTCACATCTCTTGGTTTACCTTCAGTCTATCAACCCACCCTCACTCTCCAACATGAGTTCACAATCCACCACAGATGACCATTTTGATAAGCCGCTCCAGATCCCTGACGAGGAGCTCAAATGGATAGAGGAAATGGAAATGGAAGTAAAAAAGTCAACTCCATAATTGAGGAAATGGAAAAGAATGTGGAGAGACACCACCAAAACGAGGAGTGGAGGGAGGCCCTAGTGGAACAGATACTTGGGAAAGTCGACAAGCAGAAGATCAATAAGGATCCTCTCACCGGGGAAATATTTGGTCTCCGTGAGGCTGTGGACTACTACTACACATTTGGTAAATCCTCGCCCTCAGGCGAAAGTCCAGACACCAAACAGGCTTCAGGTTTGTCACGATATCTTATCGATACCATATGTGTTGTTAGCTTGCCCAAGCAGGTATCGCAACCCGATACTACGAGCAGTCACCAGCAGGCGTCAAAAGCACCAAGGGCTTCTACGTCTATGTTACCCGTTGCTGGTTGCTCGCCCTCGGCCCCCGAATTCCAGTCTGGTGTCACCGATCTTGAGTCCTTTGCTTGCAAGTAGTTGAGAGCCGTGGCTTACAGCTTATAACCCTGAACAGAACTTAATAACTTCTTATAAATTCCCAAACGGTTTTTTTCTGCTGGGCAAGGCAGATATACTTATGTCTAATCAGTTACGCCAGTTTCTTCAGGCAAAGCTGAGGCTTACGCTTTGTCCCCGGCAGGTCAGGGGATTCCGGTTATGTGCCTACCGTCATTCCCAACCGACTAAGTCTGTCAAGGTCTTGGCTATCTATATGTCAGGAGATAACAGAAGGGACAATAGGAGCGCTTTATAAGAGAGTTTTAAGTTAAAAGAGGAAATGGAAGAATATCCACTCTATTATCTCTTTACACTGATAATGACCTATATTCCCAACTGGTATTGTAATCTAACAGGAGCCTGCGCACAGAAGAGAATGGTGTTAGTCAGTAATGTAAAGCACCCTCTCTTTCCCCTAGGTAGTCATCAATATACAGCGAGGTAGGTAGGCTACAGGGAAGGCAATGTGCGTGAGGTTTGTCAGCAAGGATCCAATGCCTTGGGGAATAACAAACCCCCCCCAATAGCTTTCCTTCTCTCCCTTAGGGTATAAAGTCCTTATATATATTGACAGACCCTCTTTTGTGATACTAGCGCTTGGCCGAATCATTGGTGCCTCGGAGGATATACAGCCATAGCATTGATGAGTGCTACGCTACGACCTTAGAGATTAGCGACTCAATGCCACTGAATCTTCAACATCCCACCTTGTATGCAGTCCCCTGCTGAGCCTCGGCACCCCCCGCCAGTAGATCAGCCGCTACGGATTCAGATTGAGGGACCGCTCAGCTCTATCAATAAACTGCTGCCTGGGGTAGAATGGCAGCTTGAGGGCGTTTTCCGTCCGAGCCTGCAACCAGCTGGGCAAGAGCTTGCTAGAGTGGCATTCCGGACAATATACGGACATGACATTCGTCCTGAGATCGATGGAGATATGGTTGTGCGAGATGAGTACCTAGGATGGGTGCAGGAGGATCCAAGGCCGTGGAGGTACGTGAGCTATGGAATAGGGATTCTCAAGTATACACGTAGATGCTAACTGGTAACCTCTGGTTGGCAGTCGGATTGACTACTACGGGGTCACGTTTGACCACCTTGTGCCTCCTGGCGACCTGGATCCTGAGGTATTACAAATCAACATCATTGAGATGGAGGAAGATGACGGGGCGCACGCAAAGGAATATTTGCCATTTACTGTGAACCCAGCAGAATACAGGGGGGAAAGGTTTTGGCGGTGCCTAGGTGCTGCCAGAAGAGGAAGGGCACACAGGATCGTCGACGAATAAATGAGTCGGTACTTAAGAGAGAGGAACTGGCAGGGGAGATAAAAGCAGTAGCTAGCGTGTAGGGTAGTGCCAGGGAACAAAGGATTGAGATGGAAAGCTAGTAGTAAATATGAGGAACAAAGGACGTATTTGGCGACAAAGACGGAAGAGAGAGTATGATAGAACTTTGTGTTAAAATTGATCAAACGAAATCTATAATAATGAACCAACATCTACGAACCAGTGACCTTGATCGTAGAAGCCACACTCGGCACTCCATTCTTATCCATGACAAACAACATCCAATATCCCGGCAGCGCAACACCAGGATCACTAGGCACCTGGAAAGAATAAGAATTCTTCCCCGCGTTAGCCAACGTCAACGGAATTCGGCGCTGGTCGGTGTTAACAGTGTGCGTAGCCGTTCCGTACCGCACCAGAGAAGCCTGCACGATAGCTCCCCCCGTTTGAACCGTGACTGTCCCTCCGACCTTGATGGAAGACACAGACACGGAGGTGATCTTGGGGCGTGTGGCTAACTTGCCCTTTGCGTCGTAGAGATAGGGGGGAGCGTAGAGCTGAGCATCGAAGTGGTTGGTGTCACATCCGCCGCAGAGACCACCACCGCCGTTGAAGACTCTCCCGTCGGGGAGGAGGAGGGCGATGCTGTGATATGTCCTTACGATGTTGTTGGGCTTCATGAGCTCGAAGCCATCCTTGTCGGGATAGTACATCTCGGGTTGTAATTGGGGCGTTGAGTCTTCAAACGGGATGGCGTATTCCTGACCGCCCGTGATGAAGACATTGCCGTTGGGTAGAACAACAGAACTGTGGAAGACACGAGGGAAGAAGAGACCCTCACTCGCGTAAGCAACAGAAGCGTTTGTACCAGGGCTTCCGACAGTGATGATGTGGGCATCAGTAGTAGCGTCCGAGTCTTGATAATTCGGACTTCCACCGTGCGTCAGAATCTTGCCCTTGACGGCGTCGAACATGATGGCGTTGCCACACATAGCATCAGGCGCAACAGCACGATCAGAAGCCCTCTGCCCCGCAGTCTTGACGTCCCCATTCTTCTTCTCAGTGTAGTACCAGTTCATATTCTTACTCGGCCCAGCCTGAAACACCGTGCCGCTCTTCCAACCAAACAGCCAAGCGTGGTTATCAGAGCGGAACAAGCCCTGCGCATCATCCGTGAGCATCTTCTGAACATCAGCCTTGTTGAGCAGTGTCCATGTCTTCTTCTTCGGGTCGTACACTTCTCCGTTCTTGAAGGACGAACCGCCGCTCCAGGATCCTCCGATGGTGAAGACTTTGCCCGTGGAGGTCGTGGCGGAGGATTGATACCCGCGTGCGACTTGCATGTTGGGCCCGGATACCCACGCTTGCTGCACGGGATCGAAGAGACTCGTGCGCTCGGCATTGTTGCCGCCTGTAACGACGAGTTGGCCGTTCCCGTCGAGGGAAATGCCCGGGCAGAACATGTCGTGGTTTGTCTCTGTGACTTGACGCTCTGCGACTTGGCCTGTTGCCGGGTCCCATGTTGAAGTGAGGGTTAGACCACCGGGACCACCGGACATAGTATCCCTAGCCCATGATGACCAGACGAGGACTTTACCCGTGTTGGGATCAACGGTTCCGGCGACGGGGATGATGGGGAAGTTGATAGTAGGGCCCCAAGCGCCTTGGGATGCTTGAGGGGGGATGTAGTCGTTGGCTTGGAAGACATTGAGTTCTGCAATGCTTGTCCAAGGATTGCCGTTGGCTTCAGTGAGAGCAACGAGCTTGACAAATCGCGCAGGTTGCGTGTCGAAATTGGCATACTTGACAGTCCAGTCACTATACCAATTGCCATACGCCACAGGCGAACCCCAAGTCTTTCCATCCTTGCTCAGGAACACCTGATGCTGCGCGATGTACCCATTCTGGGAGCCATCCTGTCTCGGCAGCATAGAAATACCATTGACGTTGTAGCTCTTCTTCATATCAACAGTGATAGTATGTGGCGGCGCAGGCTCACTGCCCTCCCACTGGGTATGCCACATGGTATCGCCGCTCCCATCGATAGCATTCTTGCAGTCATCCCCCTCGTGCACGCTATCACACGTCACTGACCACTTTTTGCGGTCGATCGCGGCGCTGTTGAAGGGCGCGGCTGCGCGGAGACTCAGTATGTTTTCTTTTGCATCTCTCTTGAGTAGGGAGGAGGAGGAGGAGGAGGAGGAAAGGGGACGGACCTTTTCTGCGTTTAGTTGGGGACGAGGCTTCACGCGTGAGCTGACCTTGTTGTTGAGGGTGCTGGCTTTGGGGGGGATGGCTTGGACGTAGCCCTTGTTGAGCTTGGGGACGTCGAAGGAGGGACTGTAGCCGGGGCCGTTTTTGCCGCCGCCTTTGGTGCTGTCGGCATCAAAGGTTTTGCCGGATTGGTGGGTGATGAAGGATTTCTTGGAGGGCTTGGACTCCTTCTTGGAGCCCTTCTTGGAAGTGGTCTTGGAGTGCTCGGCTTTGGCTCGTGACTTGCCAGCATCATCATTGCTAGTGTGCTTTCCAGAGCTTCCCTTCTTGGAGGACGCAGTAGCAGTTGGTGATGCTGATGAGCGAGTCTTGGAGTCATCAACTCTGGTGCGAGACTTGGTAGCATCATCATCTCCGTTATGTCTACCACCATCATGTTTGCCTTTTCCTCTTCCTCTTCCCTTGCCTTTGCCCTTGTCATCATCCTTAGGCGAGCTTGTAGGGGCTGCTGTGCTTGTAGCAGTAACAGACGCTGAATCTGTTACAATGCTGGAAGATGTCTTTGGTGAATCCTCAGTCTTCTTGCGAGACTGTGTAGCGTCGTCATCGCCGCTGTGTCGTCCCTTGTCACCTTTTCCCTTGTTCTTATCCTTGCCGTTTTGCTTGTGTCCGCCAGAGCTGGAGTCGTCGTCTCCTCCATGCTTGGCCTTGGGAGCAACCTCTGGCTTGTCGACAGGAGCTGGGCCGAAGCGGACATAAGTGGGTTGCATGAATGGCTCGGCATACACCACCTCTTGAACACCATCTGAAGAGCCTGAAGGTGTGTCATTAGATGGACTTGACGGAGTAGCATCAGAAGGCTCCGTGGGCGTATAATCAGAGTCATCTGTAGACTCATCATCAGAGCCATAAGTCTGCTCAATTCGCTCAACTCTTCGCGACAGAGCTGAAGCTGGGAATCCGCTCTTGGGCTTTGCATTCCCAAATACGGGGAGAACAGAATTCAGATTTGTCTTTGATGATCCTGCTAGAGTCTTTGAATTATCCGTTGTGTCATCTGAATCAGGTCGAGGAAGTGCATAGCCGCCCTTGGGAGCTGAGAAGACGGGTAGCACCACAGCATCAGCGACGCCCAGGCATAACGACAAGGCATAAACAACCTTCATTTTGTGTGATGGTTAAGAAAAGGAGTGAATGAGTGAATGAGTTGGTGACAATGCTTTGTCTGGGTGTAATTCTGTCAAGGGGGGGGGAACAAAGAGCAGAACAAGAGACTTACACGACATTGCCAAAACATTTTATAAAGGAAGCCTCACGTACGAGGGTAAAGTGTATTAGTGAAGCTATACCAAATGCAGGAACATATAGAACCGTCGGGACCTTGCAGGAGGCTAAACCTTGCCAAGAACGTGGTGGTTCCAGGAACCGGGAGGAATGCAGATGTCTCCATTCTCACGGCCTCGACCATTGCATATCATTCCTATCACAGAGCGACTTAAACCATGATCGGCAAGTGTCTCGGGTGAGGAAAGCTTAACTCTATGCTTGGGACCCCATATTGTTAGATCGTTCAATTGTCTTAGCTTTATCCATGCTCTCGGTCTCAGTTTTCCTGGTTCTACCCGAATACTCTAACGCTTTTTGTATAGTTCCATGTCTAGAGCTTCTAGACGCCAGGTCAGCGGCCAAACTTGATTCCTCAAGCTTGAAGTGGTAATAGTTGCATTCTTGAGTATTGGGCTTTGACAAATGGAATGAGGTGGACTGCTCTGTCGTGAAGGGCCCAAACTGCCGGTTGACGATCTACGAAATATTCCGCCTCTACTATGCTGTTTATCCAACGATGATCCCAGTTTATACCAATAATGGTTTCTTTCCATCTCAGTATGCAGGGTTCAACGGTGATACCGAACAACTGGTATGGTACCCTGGCTTCGTCCCGTGCATGTTCCTGATGTTGGGGGAACAGGTGGAAAGCTTCAATGCCGGCTGCCGAATGCGCATAACTCTGTCTACAGATCCCGTTTTCGTATAATGTCTATATCTTCCAGTCTACAACTCGCTCAACTATTGGGTGCTCAAGATCCATCTTGTGCTGTTGGATCACATGGACATGCAACCATCACTCTTCTCTTGCTATCCAGAACTAGAGATCCATGTTCTGTCTTAGAGCTTGAGCTCTAATCGAGGAACAGACTCAACTAAGATCGTCTATTAACTTGGTAGCTTCGCTAATGATTGCCTCTGAGTGGACGACACAATCGAATCATGGCATTAGACAGCTACTAAATCCCACAAACAGATGAAAGGTTCCCCCTTAGCCCCGGGACTAGCCATCAGCTAACTAGAGCGCTTTCATCAGCTTGAAATCTCCTATTCCCAATCCGATGGTTCAAGCGTCCGAGCGTTGGTAAGGCCAACTCTGGGCTTGATACCGGGCTGCTGGACGGGACAGCTACGGGAATATAACACCGCGCGCGCTCCGGGTAACTCAGTCCAGATGAAGGGGACATGCATAGGCTCTTAACGTAATGTGAGCCACTATAAACTCTGGAGCTAGATCAGAAGCGAAGGAAGATGTTACTGAGAGTCATGTTTGAGTGTTGAGCTTTTCTTCAACGAATCGTGAAAGCCACTGGGTGATTCTTGGCAGCGCTCGTCGAATGAACTCACTTACACGAAGCCATAACGAAAGGCAATACATTATTATAGCATTCCAGACTTTTTTGCGTTACTCTAGGTGGTTGTATCGAGGGTTTATTCGTCACAACTCTCGACGAATTTCCTCCATCAGCCAAGTACGATCATAGGCCGGCCAGATATACCCTTGAACATCTGACTGAAAGTTGCCCTTCAGATCAATCAAAGAATCTTGAGTGACTGGGACGCCTCCATTACCTGCTCTATCTCCTCTGTACTGACTGAAATAAGCGTGAGGTCTCCAGATCAGCCTCCTTTCCTGCTGACTCGCCATCAACTTTGGCATAAGGCTGTAAGCCGCAAACTTCCACGCCATTATCGTCCTTCTAGCCAATGATCTTAAAAAGTACACATCACCTCGAGTAACTAGGTTCGTACAGAGGAAGCAGTCAAAAGTTTTGTCTCGACCCCCTGTTAAACCAGAGAGTGCTAGCAGGGGTGACCCCTGCCAGTACCTCTAAGGTACTGTGATAGGGTTAAGGGGTCAAAAAGAGGCTTCAGCCTCAAGGCCATAAAGGTAAAGAACACTAAAAAAACATATATAGGGCAAAATACTCCTTGCCTTTATTATTACCTAGGATCTTACTTTTAGCTAAAAGCTAGATATCTTAATAATTAACTCTAGAGATATATAAATAAATAGCTACCTATTATTTATTTATAAGGATAATTAGGATTAAGATATATAAAATACCTAGAAGTAAGCTACCTAATATAAGTAAGTCTATTAACTTAAAATAATACTCTTAAGATAACTTTTATTATAACTAAGCTAATATAATAGCTAATTAATTAGTAATTTATAATGCCTTTTTATTTTTTAATATATTTTATATTATATAATATTATTATAACCTTTATATTACTATAGCTTTATAAAAAAATTAAAGGCTTTAAAAGCTATATATAGCTTTATAAAGAAATCCTAAAAGGCTATATTAAAAATATAATCCTTATAAGCCTTATATACTTTATATATAATACTTATATTTATATCTATAAGTAATTAAGATACTAAAAAGATATTTTCTAGGATTAAAGAATATTATTATTAGATAATAAAGGAGATATAATAAAGAAAGTAAAGGCAAATCTGGCCTAGGTATATAATATAGTAGACTTATAAGAGCTAATTAACTAATAATATCCCTAATAATAACTATAAGGAAAAGTTAGATAGGCTAGTAGCATTAGGCAGAAAAGCTTATTTATTAGAGATTTAGTTATAATTAGGACTAAGTTTTTAGTTAAATAAAGCTTTATTAAATAAGTTATAAAGGTTTTGAACACAAAGCCTCTGAGGTACAAGAGGTCTCTTATCGATAGTAGAGTAGGCGCTATAATTATAATTACAGTGGATTCCAGGGCTTAAGCTATAGAGCTTCTAGGGCTGATAAGATAAGACTAAAGTACCGAGGTATGTGAGTAGCCAAAACAGGCTTAGCCTCTATTTCTACCGACAGGGGGTCGAGACAAAACTTTTGACCACGTCCTCCGTATGCATCTTGATATGTGGGAACACACGCGGAGCTTTCATTAAACCCCGAAGCTAACATCGATCTCCCGTAGTGTATCTCACCAAAAGCCTTCAAACTCCACCCACAGTCCTATAGGCATGCCATACTCTAGCAAGACCAGATACCGCATATCCTTCTGCAGCTCCCCCATGACTTAATCAATTCCATCAATGCACTCGCACTTATTATGCTCACATTCACACATGTCCCCATCCGTATCCTCCCGCCCACTTCCATCCTCATCCATATCATCACCACTAGAGACCTTAAGCCCCTCCTCCCTCATCAAATCCTCAACCTGCATCGCCGCCATCAAACAGTCATGTCCACAGCCACTCTTGTACCCAAACATATTCATAAAATGCATGGTTTTCCCCCACGTCTGACTCACGAATTCTATCTGAGCAGCCGAAAATGCCCACCCGTAGTCGTCTGACTCACGGTATCCCCGGTGATGGTCAAAGTGCCGCTGGAAAGGGTTCTTTAGCCACAGCGTGCGCAATTTGCCTCTAAAAACGACCATCATCAAATCACTGTCAGCTTTCTTTGCATACTGGGGTCCTTTTTCAGCGTAGTGTTTCTTAAAAGTCTGAAAGTATTCGTCGGGGTCATGTCCATCGTCTTTGAGCCATTGTAGCTCTTCTTCCGACAAAGGCTCTTCGCCGATGTCAACCGAAGGGTCGCGAGTTGATCTGTACCTCTCGAAGCGAAGTCTCTCACTAGCCGGCCACTTGGCTCGTATGTCGTGTCTGACCTCTGGGTGGAATGGCGACCTTTGCTTTGTCTCTCGGCCAAAGGGGGGGCCACATAATCTGACTTCGATGTGCTGCATTGGGCTTGGGAGTTCTCGAAAGTGTGCGACCCGGTATCCCGTATCATCCCGTATCTCCCCAGCGCAACGGTTGGTATAGTTACGGTCGACTTCAACCACGTAACCATCCTGTGTGATATTTCCGCCAATGATGTTGCAAATGTAGTCTGGCGCGAAGATGACGTTCTTTAATATGATCTCGCCGTGATTGCGCCCACCGCTTTTGTTGGGGAAGCGCTTAGTTTTGAGTTTGACAGTACCGACACCGTGAGCCCAGGAGAAGTCCTCAGGATCCGACTCCTCTCCACGTTTTGTTAGATCCTCTGCATTATCCCAAGGCTTATGACGTGAATGGTAAATGATGCTGCTGAAAGCCATATAATCGTCCTCAAACCATTCGCGGTCTCTAGTGATGCTTGGATGAAAAGTTAGCAGCCACCTACCCTGTTCCTTGCGGTATAATACTTACTGAATATTCGACTTGGGTGAATATACCCATGAGCCACAGGGTTTCTCATATACACATGTTGGCCCTGGATGGCATGATAGATAAGAACCAGGACGACGTTCAAACTCCATACTGATTGATGTGATGAGTAAATTTGTGAGATGAATGAGTAGAAAACCGGAAAGCTCAGGGCATGGAGAATGACAGAAATCAGCCACAGACGCAAGAGAGCCTCTTGCGAAATTCGAGACTTGTAAAGGGTATGGTACTTGCCGATCATGGCGCCAAAGTACAGCATCACTGAGACAAGTGAGTTTATGTCATAGGATAAGCAAAAGCAAAAGGTACCACGCGTAGTTATCATGAAAAGGTTTATTCAACGCCAAATAAGCCATGGTCGATCAATATATGTAATAATGCCAAATATACAACAGTTCAACTCCGCAAGCGCCAAGGGGTATCAGCGTGCCATGCCATGCTAAGTCACTTGGGCGCCAAACCACAATATATATCATGTCCATCCAAGTATCGCTCGCTATTATATGTAGATGTTCCAAAATTGCGTATGCAAACGTATAAGTGTCATATAGATCTTTGCATCATTTACGTGAAGCATCACCGCCTTTCAGTAGTCCAACCTGTCTGTCATGTTCACTTCGTAACTGCTTTTCGCCAGTCGGCACAAGAGTCTTCTCTTCAAGCCCCGCGTCAAAAGCGGGATCGCTGGCGCGGAACTTTTCGCGGATGCCTTCTATGCCTGTCGGGGATATTGGTAATGGTGACTCGGAAGCTCGTATGGCGTCTTCTGGCCAAAGAATTCGGTTCGCTTCCTCGACTGTGAGGGGAGGCTCATCGATTGTGGTTATGGGTGGTGCCGTGGTTGGAGGCGGTGGTGGGTCAAATAGGGCCTGCCGAGGGGTCGTCGGAGATCCGATGCCAGTGGATCTTGATGTGGGTGTCCCGGTCCGGGCCCGTGGTGTCCGTGCGGGGCTATCCGTGATCCGCGCAGGGTCTGACGATCCCTGGTAATCACGGCCCCTGGTGGTTGTGCTTGTAGTAGCAGCTGATCTTGGAAGGGATGGCGTCACGGAAGTTGAGTAAAGACTATCACTGTCCGAGTCGGAGTCTGTGTAGTCTCCTTCTGTTTCAACGACGCTGTGAAGAGTGATGCCGTCTGCAGTGTCCGCTGGTGTGCGCTTCAACACTTCCGATTCAATCTTAAGAACCTTCTCTTCGTTGGTGGTAGGACCGATTGGTATGTGACTGCGAGTTGCTATTCGTTTCCGATCCATGCGGAGAATATTCCTCATCAAATACAGTTCATGCTTCTTGTAGGTCTCGTAGTATGCGCGGTTGATCATGGCTGCTGTGTGAAGATCGTCGATTTCATCCAGCTGGCATAAGATACGAAGACGAACAATCTCGGGGAACTCGGTAGCAACGCTGTAGTTCGGATCAGGTGCAGCCATTCGATCAAGACCTTTGTTGAGCTGAGTTTGAGGTTCTCGTTCTCTGTGCTTTGAGAGTCCCCAACCATGGCTCTTCCCACTAATATCGAAGAGGGTCAAGCCCAGCACACTATTATAGATATCGCTGATAGCAGAGCGGAACATTGGCCCAGGATCACAAACGCCTCGATGGACGGGTGTTGGCGGTGCAGGAATCCTTCTCAAGGCATCCACAATCTGCGCCAAACTCTTCGACTGCGGCTGTGCCCTGGGCAAGTGAGACAAAACATCCGGTGCCATGATATGAGGCAGCAGGTTCATCTCGTTGTACAGGAGCATCAGCCATCCGAGATTTGTGGCATCACACCAATGGCTGCCCTTGGGACATCTTGGTGTACTCGTCAGCATCATCGGTGGCAGACTGTCCGAGGCAAAGCTGGCTCGTGTGTCCAATGAAAGCTCTTCCGAGCCTTCCAACGTATTGTGTGTTGGCTCACGCATGTATTCTCGGACAGTACTGACGCAACACTCGTGAATTTGTGCCATCTTTGCGCAACGAACAGCCCAGATTTTATCCTTAATTTTCTGTGGCCAGGGTTTTGACAGCAACTCTTTCTCATCTACGAGGTTCAGAATCGTAGTTTTCGACATGCGCGAGAACAGTCGACGGAGTCCAAATGCGTAGCTGATCACCAAGAGCCCATCAGGCATGTCATCAGCACCCTTGTGCATCCATTGTGGAAGCCATCGATGTTCAACGATGAGTTCCAGGGGCGAAGTACTCTTGTATCGCATGCAACACTCGGCGATAGCAACAAACTGCTCGAACTCGATTTCTCGCGGAACCATTTCATTATGCATGTGTGCTGCGTGTAATAGAATCTCCAGAGAACCCAGGTGGTTCAACTCAACCTGCGGCATGCGATAAATTTTGGCTTCGGAGCCATCCTTACAAAAGTATTTTGTTGGGGGTAGTGGGAGCAGTGTCGATATATCATCGTCGTCGTAGAGATGGAGACTGCTAGAGTGCCCTGCAAACATGCGCGCAAAGATAGGTGACGTCTCAGCGAGCATGTAAGACGAGACTCGAAAACGTAGTGCCGGATCGCTGTGGTTACATCCAGGCGCATTGTTGGCGAACTCCAGTATAGCGTCGCCGCGCTGTGAGATGGCAAACTCTTTGATGGTCCGGTCAGGCGAGATCCCAGACTCTCCTGTCTGTAAAAGCTGTCTGATCTCGTTCAACTCCTGCTTGATTCTCTCGTAATCGTAAAAGCGCATTTCATATTTGGGAAACTACAATTTGTCAGCTGTTGTTTCGTGCATATCTCACTAGGACCACACACGAATTGGGGATCTGCCGACATGACCCGGGTCACACTGGCATTGCGCATTCGCTGCACAGCCTCTTTTCTGAAGCGCTTATTCGTGAACAAGGCTTCCACCTGTTCCGGCGTTGCATCGCGCTCGTTGTTCTTGTAGGTCTCGATTAGACTCGTTCGACAAGCATCGGCAAGAGACTCGAGGTAGTTCTTCCAGTCGCGCACAGAGGACAGCCAGGCATCGGTCTGGTGTATGCTCTTTCCAACGCTCCCGGACACAACCTCTGCAAGACTTCTTCCACTGAAGGAACTCCTTGTGTCGTAGATCTGGCCAGGACTTTGCGGAGACTCGACGGTTGAGTCACAGCGGGGGAGGTCGCCACCGCTACGAGAGCCGCGACCGAGTTCTTCTGTAAGAATATGTCGACATAGCGTAGCACATTGCTCCTTGTATTTTGCAAAATCTTTGTAGGCTGAGTCGACGTGGTTGGGCGTAGTTGGAAAGTTGCGGGGCATCCGCTGAAGAATGGTCTGTAGTTGTCGGATATGAGTTTCTTGGCTTTCTAAAGGGTTCGTGGAGTGGCTATCTGGAGATCGGAGGTGAAGGTCGAGGTCGGAGGTGCTGGTTTCTGGAGCATGTTGACTGATTATTTTGATCTATACCACTTCGTCAGTATGAGCCCTCCGATCATGAACTTGACTAGCATACCCCTCGTCTCGGGATCTTGTTGATCAATGACTTCCATTGTCGGCCTCCTCCGGGCGGAGGGCCATCGCTGGAGGTTCTTGAGACCATATCGACCCTCATGGATAGATTGGATTGTTTGTCACCGGTTGGGACGGAGCTTCGGAGGGAGCGCATCAGGCCGCGATGAGGAGCGCAGCGTCAATGCCAGCGCCTGACCACAGCATTGTAGTCAACAGCGTGGCAAAGAGGTGCCTCGCTGGAGGGTAGCGTATGTGATAATTGCAACGTAGGTATTCGAGATGCGGATTAGGTTTTGAGCTGTTTCGTGTGTGTAGAGTCGAAGATGTTGTTGGACCGTCCGTACAGCCGGGGTTGTCGGATCTTTGGTGCGACGTTGGTGGAGGGTTCCAGACTGCTGGAACTGGGATTGCCACGTTCAGACCAAACTCCTCTGGGGAGGTTAGGCGCGCGACGGCGTACTGACGAGTCAAGTGATGGCTGTAGCTTTCGACCGTAGGAGCGAGTTCTCGTGAGTCGGTGATTTGCGTCTTCAGTTATTGTCGTCGTCTTGAGATCAGAGTCAATGCAAGGACGAGATCGGGATCCGGGAAGTCATTGACAGAAAGTGGAGGACGCTTGGGTCTTAAAGGTGGGTTTAGGACTGTCCCTCGGCCTCTGGCTCTGGCTCTGGCTCTTGTCGGACGGAGTCTGGGGATTCTGACTGACGAAACTGGGGTTGAAAACTGGGGCAACCACAACTTGGCGTCTGGGCCTTTATTAGCGGGCGCCCATAAAACTCTTAGTTTCTCTTGTGCATGTGCAACAGTGAAGAAGAAGAGAGGGGTCGCAAAACGAATGCGAGAGACGCTGAGAAGAGGTAAAGGAAACGGAAGTTGGAGAAGAACTGCTTCATAGGATTGGCACAGTACAGACCGTTCCGATAGGTAGAGGCAGATGAATTGAGTTGAGCAACGGTAAGAGGCGCCTGGTAGAAGAAAGTACCTATCCGTGATACGGTACTTACCGCCAAAAATTACACTGGGTGTTGGAACTGATGCAATTAGCATGACATTTATGGGAATGCAATGCCTGCTTGTTCAGTGGATCTCCCTCTATCCCCAGCAAGTTTGTTGGCTGCATCTGGCGCAAAGAGGTAAGATGCATTGCGGGGGAGGAGTCTCAACTCACCTCACTCAATCTTATCGCGGTATAGGACTCGTCAAGGACTCATCGGTGGACTTTGAGTTGAGTCCTCTCAATTACCTACCTTATATGTCAGTGACTGAGCTATCTTCAAATACTCCTTCAAGTCCACCAGCTTGTCTCTTCCTATTTACAAGCTCGTTTTGGCCAACTTCCAAGACTTCCTTTTGTAACAGCATGTGATGTAGATGTCCACAGCCCAGGCAAGGGACTTGTCAATCATGGATATCTGCTCAAAGCCTCCATCATAAGAGCAATCACAAGCCAGTCTAATAGATGAATACGATATTCCTTTTTTGGATTCTATTTCGGCAAGTTATTCTCCGTGTCAGCTTTTCAGCAGAGCAGGCATCCAAAAGCTGCATGCATGAAACATGTACACACGGTACATGCATCGTATTCCAGGCAACGTTTAACGGTCAGAACCATCGATAGGCGTTGAAAGCATAACAAGCCATTTGACAACTGCCTCATTTCATGCGATGATATCATTTCTGTAGCAGAATATGCCCGACTTCTGTTGTCAGGGCCAGGCTACCGACCCTCGGGGCGCATGAGACTCAGAAGAGGATGCCAAAATAAACCCAGTAAAGAGTCTCATAAACTTAGGCTATTTCTACCTAAAGCTTTTTATCACTTAGAATACAAGTCCTAGGCTTTCTCTCCTGCCCCTGGCTACGGCAAGTTCATCTTGCTGCCCTTCACATAGCGATGAGACAAGCCGCAGCTGACGCATTAATTCAGTAGACATGTTTTATTTCTCGGAACCCGATAATGAAAATCTGTCAGCGATTATCTGCACCCATAAGCTGTTGCGCGTCCTGCGTGAATTCAGAAGTGAGCCAGAGTCAGAGGCTGATGAACTATTTACTGATGCTGGTCAATGTCGGATTGGGCTTTTAACCTCACTTTCTACACCACTACGTATCATGCCAGAATTCATGATTTCGATGGTATTTTCAAAGTAGCAAGTCTTATAATAAATTGCAATTTGCCAATAGTAAAGCAGTCAATTGATGTCGTTGTGGTTCGTAGCATGTCATTATCTTCCTCCTCACCCTATACACACTCACTCCCGCCTCAAGCCTTTTCACCAAACACAAAAACAACTCTGTCCCTCCCCTTGTCTCCCCAACCCGCCTCAACATCCTCAATCCTATACTTCTTCAACCCCTCATCTCCCAATCCCACAAGAACCTTCAACATTCCTACCGTCTCAACTCCAAGCTCCCTCGGATCCCAAGCGCCCGGCCCCGAGCCCCGCACCGTGACATCTCTCCTCCTCAGCCCCATCGCCGAAATATCGCCCATATCACCAGCCATAGACCCAATGTTGATCCACGTAATGGGATTCTTAGCATTAGCTGTACTAGGACTCAACAGGAACGCATTGGGCCACGGTCCGTAGAGGAAGTCGAGAACAATGTCTGCGTCTGCTGCGGCGGAGAAGTCTGTGGCGTTGGGTTCTTGAAGAACAACGCTGGCGTCGAGATCGAGCTTTGATAACGCGTCCTTGTTGCGAGCGGCGCCTACGACGGTTGTAGCTCCGAGGTGACGAGCTACCTTGATAGCGATCTTTCCACTGGCGCTGGTGACGCCGTTGATGAAGACCTTGTAAGGCTTGCCCTCCTTTCCAGTCCAATCAACACGCTTCCTCAACGCCATCCAGCTCGCCATGACGGGATTGACCATAGCAGCTGCGACAACAGGGTCTACGCCCTCGGGAAGCTCAACGATGTTGTGAGTTGGCGCATTGACGACCTCGGCGTAACTGCCCTGCTTTGTGCCAAGGAGTGAGAAGTACACTTTCTTGCCGGTTGAGACATCAATGCCTACGCCGTCGACACCGGGAATGTGCGGGAGTTCAGTAGCAGTGTAGTGCTTTCCAGCTGCGCGCGTGCGGACGAGCTGATGAAGACCTGCAGCGAGGACCTTGATCTCTGTCTCGCTGTCGTGAACTGGAGCTGCAGGAGGGGGAACTTTGATGGACTTGGGAGGTTGACCCCATTCCGTGACTTCAGCGGAAAGCATGCTCATCGTGATAGTGTATCCGTGAATGTGTTAGACTCTTTTATCGTGAGAGTAGAGTGAGATGTGAGAACAAGCGTGAGGAACACAATGACCTTGAAGTGGAATCATACCGAAGTCTTTATACTTCAACTTACACACCGGATCTACCAAACGGCAACTAACGGAACAGTGTGTCAGCACTACTTCAGCCTCTCAAAGACAACCATAACCCTTAGTAATGAAACCCCTCTATTGATAAGCTCTCGGGAGCCATGAAAATTACCGAGCGACAAGATGCAGAATATTGGATAATACATCATGTAATCGTGCTTTGCGTCTCAGATTGACGGAACTTCGGCATCGTCCCCACCGATTTTGGCGGCTATACGGAATGAAAAGGGCGATAAATCGTTAGAGTAGTCCGAGTTATTATCTGATCCGGAGATCATCACCGCGGACCTCCGAGTGGAGACCGCGGGGATGGCGAATGCTTCATCATCGGTAACTTGTAAGTAACATACTGATCTGATCTGATCTGAAGAGTATGGGCCAGTCATCGCAATTCAAGAAAGAAACCAATATGCATTAAAACTTTCATTTATCTCTTTTCTGTGCTTCGTTACATCTGCCCATGCTTTTTACTGACAACCATCTAAAAAAAAAACCGCTTGACCTCTTTGCCCATGCAGCCTGTAAGGATATGAACCGCTGTCCTGCCCCCCCTAAGATGGACTTGTCTTAAATGCAATTGCAGCTGTGTATATAAAACGCCTCCTCCCAACCGTCCATGTGTAGAAAGACGCCAACGCCTCTTCGTTTCCATGTGTGCTTGCAACTCAACCGACCGACCGACCAGCCAACCATCCATCCTTCCATCCATCCATCCATCCATCTTCGCTCTCATCTAGCCAGCGGATCCGGCCTTCTTGTCCTTCTGTTCTTCCATGCCGCTCCCCGACGTTGCCAATCTGTATGTCAAGTCCGCAGACCGCTGCGTTATAAATGCTATGAGTAACACCGTTGGACATCAATCGTACACTCTTGCTACATATGTCAATATCTGGAAACCATCCAGAATAATCTCCAATGTGCCAGCTCTCCCCTCATGCTTTTAGGCTTTTCAAGTCATCGTGAATCGTTGATTGCGTGTCAACATTGCAAGTTGCCTTATCCAAAATGACAAACTGCCGGTTAAGATCAAGGTCTTCCTTACAGGCTTCTCCCAAAGCCACTCTTCGAGGGGACCATCGACATGTCCCGTCACTTCTCAGATCGAGACTGTCGATTAACCGCCCTTTCGTTCTGACTCGTGCTTGGGGGGCTGCTCACCATTCCCTTGTTGCCCGTTGTTGTTGGCGCCCTTCTTCTTTCCCTTGCCTGCTTTTTGCCAGCCGCCGTCGGTTTCACTTCTAGCTCCACGAACGTGGCCGTTTTCTCGGGCTCCGTTGACCTTTTGAGAACCCGACTTCTGGTTCTTCTGAGACTTTGTGCCTTCTTGAGGCTCTTGAGTTCGCTCTTCGGATTTCTGGCTGGACTTTGGTCCATCGCCTCGTCCTGTTTTAGGACTGTTCTGCTTCTCTGACTTCCAAGGCCCATCCTTTCGAACGACTGTGGGAGAAGGAGTGCGGTTCTCGTAAACTGGTGAAAGATGAGCAAAATCTTGACCAACTGGTGGTCTGTTGATACGGTTCTCAGCAATGGCAAGATCGAGGGGAGCAATCATGCCATTCTGCTGACGCGACATCAAGCGCTGGCGTGTCGAAGGGGACAATCGAGAGTTTGCTGCAACCATCGGGTCCTGAACGATATGAGGACTTGCCATGTAATAAGCGCTCATCATCGCGATGCGATCGCGAAATGATGGATCGTCTGCCGTGGATGGAGCTGAGGCCATCATTGGGGCAGCGGAGCCATTGGCCACTACAGGAACCGGGTTGTAAGCACCTTGTTGGTTCACAACTGCTTCAGGTACAGCCTGCGGCAGGATAGGTCCGTCAACAGGAAAGCTGGGAACACCATTTGAGCCGTGAATCTGCAAGGGGTTCTCAAGGTTGGTTGACTCATCCGATGTAGTGCTACCTGTTCCCGAAGGTGCTTGGCGTGGGCTTTGGGTCACGCTTGTCTTGAGACTAGATCCATTAACAACCAATGGGCGCGAAAGGTTCTTATTTTGACCTCCAGGGAAAGGACCCTGTGCTAAAGGTGCCGATGATGCATTGGAGGAGAAGTTTCGTGCATGGCCTAAAGGTGAAGGCGACCGGGATGTCCTCTTCATTCGGCGGTCGAGAATTGTCTGGGGAAGTTGATCTGTCGAGAGTCGTCGTCGCCCTGGACTCTGACCGGAGACGTCCCCAAAAGCAAGACCATTTGTCACAGCTTGTGGCTGAGGCTGCTTGCTAGGACTTGGGCTTTCCGATAAATAAACAGAGTATTTGCCCTCTTCCGACTGTGGCGAGTCCGTATGTGCCTTGGGAGTCTCGTCGAAATCTGTATCGTCAGGCATAAAGCTTGGAATTGGGTTGCCGTTAACACCTCGAGAATGGCTTGGACCATTGTAAGATTGGGCACCAAAATAACCTGGGGCTGCTTGTGCTGTAGATGGAGATCGAGATGCGGGCTGCGAGTGTGAACGAAGAGCACTATTAGATCCCTGGACACCTGTTTCGTTATTTACACCATTTCGCTGAAGCGGGCGACGAAAGTCTTGAGCAGCACCCGAGGTACTAGCAGGAGACGAGGGATACGTTCCATAACTTGCGCCCGCTTGGGGAAAAAAGGGCGTGCCCAAAGTCATTCCGTATAGAGCATACAAATCTGGTCGAAGAGGAGCGCTGAGCGGCGGATTATCGAATGAATTTGTCCTGGAACGATCTGATGTCTGTTGAGGCTGCTGCTGGCCAGATCCTGTACTCGTAGACATCCTCTGTTGCTGCTGCTGTTGACCCATCGCTTGAGCCTGAGCCTGAGCCTGGGCTTGATGCTGCATAAATGCTGGTGATTGACTGGCATACAATATTCGCATGTTCTCCTGGTGCAACGCCATTTGAGTCATGAGATCCTGCTGTGCGTACTGAAACTGGAACTGTTGGTTTTGGTACCACTGTAAATCCTGCGCCATGTTGACTGGCTGCATAAACATATTGTTGTTGGCGTCGAACTGTGGAACACCTGCAGATGCACGTCGATTCGAATTTCCGCCTCGGTAATTATTGTTATGTCTTCCGCCACCACGGTGGTTTCCACGACCCCCTCGGCCTGAATGTGTCTGCGAGGAGCTCCTAAGCAGAGCAGGTCGCGGTTGCGGTGCCGGCCGAGACCATACTCTTTCCTCCTCTTTAGGGAACACGTATTGCTCGCATGCCTCCTCGAAGTTTGCCACCGAAATCAGGTCAAATGCTCGACGTAACTCCATATGTAAACCGCGGAAAGAATAGTCATCAGCGGTGTTTCCGAGGTTACGGGAAGTATTGAACGGCTCCTCCACACAGAGCTGATTGTTGATCGCGTAATGCCACTTCTTTTCGTGCTTTGTGATCAGTTTGCCCTGCCGCACCGAGAGAACGTGCTTATCGTAATCAAACTCGTGAGCGTAGAAGCGAAAGAACTGAAACAAAAGCTCCGCAGTAGACGACTTGTTCTTCTTTCCATAACCAGCCAGTTTATCAATATCGTCCGCGAAGTCGGGGGTGGCACCGTCGGGTTTGGGTAACTTATGTGGCGACTGATGCAATGCGGGAAGAACGGGAGGGCTGCGCAGTTGCAGGAACGCGATAATCAGGCAGATCCATGTGTAGGAACTCAATGTGCCACCAAACGCTATTAAACCGTTAGACAAGTTGAAAGGGGTGGCAAAACAACATACCGGCATCATTGACTATTCTTCTCCGTGTCCAATACTTTATAATCATTGCAAGCTCTCGAACTCTCGGGTCGATATCGATATATGTTCGAACCATGCGTGTATTTTCGAGCGCAAGGGTATTGTTGACATTCATATCGCAGGCGAGGCCCAATTCAGGATCCCAGATCTTGACGATGGGCACCTTGGCAGCCGAAATGCAAACGACCTTCTCCATTCCCCCTGTTGATGTTAGCCAGTTGTTAGCGAATTGGGGAACGATACATACGTTTTGCTAGGAGGTTGGCGATCATGCAGACATCCTCCAATTCGCGCCATGCGGTTGTGATGCAAATGTCCACTAGATAGGGTTAGTCTGTAAATCATGCAGATTGAGGGTGTGGACGTACCATCAGAATCATCCGAACAAAGAAGATTCCCGGAAGACCCAAAAAGATTTACGCGGATGTCGTGGCCTGGCCATTCGTCGTTGAAGGTCTTTTCGAGCTTTGAGACTAATTTCTTGCGATTCTCCTCAACAGCAGCGGTGGGGAGCAATCGGTCGTAGACCTCTCTCATATCTGTCGCTAATTTTCGCTCTTCATCCTCAGTCAACTTGCTCTTGACCGTCCTCAAGTCCAGCTTTTCCAGACGATCATTGCCGACCGAATACGGTATTCTCCTCCGAGAATTTATTTGGGCAGTCTCGTATTTGCAACTCGATATTCGTGGCGGTAAAGGCTGAAGCGAGGATAACGTGCTATGTGTCTCAGAATAAGCTGATCGCGGGGAATGGTTATTTGTCCCCGTGGGAGACGGCTCGCGGTCTTCAAGAGAAAATTGGCGAGCGTGCTGGTGAGGCGTCGAGGGCACTGAACTAGAGTGGGACTGAGCCGAAGGTGCGGACCGTCGGGGTAAATGCCTCGATGAGTCGGCGGCCTGCTTTGAAGACATTTTGGACGGAACCTCCTTGGAGGTGGCAACCGATCGACTCTTGTCTAAATTCTGATGTGACCTACTCCCATGGCCTCCAGCTGTGCTCCCCTTACCGGAGGCGTCTCTTAGCGACACCTTGCTAGAAGATCGCGACCGAGGCGCTGCCTGGATATGAGGAGCAGAGATGACGGGAGGGAGTGGCGGTGTCTGCAGGCCGCCGCCGCGGGTTGGGGAGATGAGCTTATTGTAGTGGAGGAGTTGAGCGTGGTAGATGTTGGACTGTTGTGGGAGGAGAAAGGGGAGGAGATCGAGGTGAGAATGGAATTGTGTGGCGGACGGATCGGGGAAGAAGGAGCCCTCGACTGCGGAAGCGCTGTGAGTGCTCGTCGCCGATGGTGTCGTCGGATTCGGTGTGCTCGATGATATTGTCGAGGCAGATGTCCAAGGACTGGAAGGATAAGGATGTTGAGGTTCGGCCGTTGTGGTCTGGGCGTCCATATGGAGCAGCGAGTGAGCCCCGGGACGGTTCAAGTGATTGCGGGGACCGACGGCAGTATGCGTGACGACGTTTGGGTGCGTCTGGGCTCGTGGGGATCTCTCTTTGCTATGTGGCGGCGAAAGTTGTGGAATATGGAGAATGGAGCAGCAGGAAAACGTCGTTGCAGTTGCGAGCGCTAGAGAGGATTTCAAGATCTCAGCATGCGATCCAATGCCGAACCAAAGTCTATCGTGAAAGCCAGGGGGCGAATCTCAATCTGGCCGCTGAGAGGCGCTGTTCCTGGGTGGGAATAGCGAACGAAGCCGTGGAAATGGGAAGTTGTACGGAGCAAGAAAGTACTGTAAAACGAAGCGAAACGATAGTGTATACGACCGAAAGGCAATGGCGAACAAACAAGGGGCGCCGAGTGCGAGTGCGAGTCGAGAAAGGTGAGGAATTGCAGTTGCAGTCGGTATAACAACAATTTCCCGGGGGCGCGGGATAATGATGGAAATGTAGGATTCGAGAGATGGTGAACAGTACAGTGGACAGTGAGTGAACTATGGAGGTGTCGGAGACGCTTGTGCTTGTGCCTGTGGGGGGGGGCTCTTTGCCAAAAGGGGGCCGCTCGGTGCGAGGGACGCCGGTTCACCTCGACTCGTCTCGTCGGGGGGGAGGGCGAAACGACGGTGCTCGCTGTGTCGGATCAGGTCGATGAAGGGATCGGGTATAGCAGAACAGAACAGCACAGCACCAGAGCAGCTCAGAGGACAAGAAACGTAGTAGAGTTGATAGTAGAGAAAATTATGAAGAAAGAAAACAGAGACAAAGCAAGATTGGAAAATGCGGATGTGTATGGGAATGACAAGAGATGGCGTCTAGCGGGATAGACATGGGACATGGACATGGACATGGAGAGCCCGTTTGGTTTAGTTTAAGTTTTAGTCTGAGGGAGAGAGATCAAATCAATCAATCAAGACAAAAAAGGCGAGAGAGAGACCTAGACACTGAGAAACTGAGGTGGTCCTTCTGATCTGAGGGGACATCACCTAACGATACCTCGTCACGGTCGTCGTTGTTATTGGGGACGGAGACACAGCACAGGCCTACTACAGGGCACACGGGGAGTTTTAGTTAGTGCACCAGGTACCTAGGGGATCTAAGGCGAGAGTGTGAGGTGCTGGTCGCACTGTACCTGAGACTCGGGCATTATTATGTGCAGCTGTACTGTAAATAGTCCACACCTCCGAGAGCATAAGCTCACCTGCAGGTAAATGGACTTATTCAAGAATGAGCTGACCTAAGCCCTATTTACACTCTCGCCTTCGCCATTTTGGACAGTCCATCGAGGTGTATTTACACACTAACCTTTGCGGCTGCTGCTTGAGATTCACTGCACTCATTGGGTAATCACAGTGCTGAGTACAGTGTTTTCTCCAGCTGGCCGCTGTCAACGCCAATTAGCCCGACACCTCACCGTCCGCCACAGCGAACAGGCCTTTGTAACCTTGAGAGGGAGCGGGGATAATAGAGCAGCCTCAGCAGAGCCGACTGCGAGCAAAGATCACAAATGGGTCAATGTTTTCAGTAGACTGGAGGGATAGGAGCATTTGGCATGCGGCGGGTGACTTTGACAGTAACAGCCCAGGGCGCAGGACGGGGCGAGTCTCAGGGTCACCACCATACAAAATGATAAGGTATCCATCTGCTGTTGAGAGAGAGGGGAGAGAGAGAGAGAGAGAGATCCACAAGCTAGCGCCCAGCTCGTGGCAGCAAGCCTCCGCAATATCTGTAGTTATTAGCAGTGAACCTAATGGAATTAAATAGCCCTGCCCTGCCCTGGCCTGGTCTGGCTTCTACTCCGTACTTCTGGATGGAATAATTCCAACCCATAGGACGCGAGAGTATCTTATTTCGATATACCGTGCGATTTGCCGATATTACTGACTGTCCTGGCCTCCACTAACAAAAAGAGTCGATGGCAATTAAATGTTGGCCCCAAAGATTGCCTCTCTCAGATCACATCACAACATTAACCGCACCCATTGACGATACGCTGTACGACCCAACCTGTAGACAGCGTGCGTCGTTAACTTGTCGGATTTACAGCTGCTTCGCCCTCATGGCACCTCCTGGCTAGCGCTGTGTCAGTATCTACAGGGGAGGATACCGAGCAGGGACCCTGATTCTTGCTATGGAGTCTACCCCTGCCGCTGTACGGGCTGTCTCCACCTGTCCTAGCCCTGGATCTATCCCCGGCTGGTGACTCCTGGCCGCTTGTGATGCATCCATGCCATGCCATGCCCAGGCTTGCAGATTGTTGTGCCGTTACCAACCACAAAGGTTGCATCGCACACAACTTTATGTCAGATGATACTTGGTCATAAAGTCACCACCCATCAGAGCATCTCGTTCCTGAGAGGGCGGGTTCCGGACGTCGAGGGGCCGGTCCTCCAATTCCCCTCAAACTCAGGACCCCTTTGTGCGATGGGAATTCTGGGTTTGGGCACCACGAAAGGAATCATTGATAGCAAAAATAGCCCAACGTCGTAACAACCCTGAAGTGAAGTGTAAATGGACATTCACGGCCGGATATGTCCGTGGCGGGTACGGATATGGTGCCTTAGTTGCCCTGCTGCTGAGATGCAGCCTCAAATGGAAGATGCTGTGTTTGTGTGGGGAAGATGCAGGTAAAGCTAACTAATCTGCGACTGTGATGATGTCGGCATGTGTGTGGAGGAGAACGTCCTCCCTTTTTGATGCATCTATAGACACGGACATGCCTAGGATCGAGATATTTGCACTGCAACAAATATGGTATCTCTCTTTGTCAAGCTTGACAATCAGGACTCCGTAAGAACCTGTTTGAATTCTGGTCACGACAATATGAACGTTATTCCAGTGGCGTTTGTTGGCTCGCCTTAACCCCGTTTATACACATCACACCAAATCGTGATATCCATATGTTAAATCAACCTGAAGCAATTACCCACCCTTTGCTGG
Organism: Fusarium sacchari; assembly: GCA_017165645.1. Taxonomy (NCBI): domain Eukaryota; kingdom Fungi; phylum Ascomycota; class Sordariomycetes; order Hypocreales; family Nectriaceae; genus Fusarium; species Fusarium sacchari. Next base: position 3,966,346 of record JADANP010000003.1, read on the forward strand.
GCCGCGAACCAACATAATAACACGACTTGATCAACTTTGATCAATCATCAAATGGCAGCATCGGCTAATACGGGAATATTCGGTGAACACGCCCAACAACGGCCCGTGTGTTTGCCTCTGAACTCTACTTATCCCCTGGACTGCCAACACACATGGACGAACAGGTCCAGGGCGTGCTCTAAACTTTGGATAGACTGGACCTCAACATACTACGTACATCCATACAAACAGCTCGCTCTCCGCCTCTCGTCATGCTTCGTGCAAAGGCTGAAGAGACCCCACCAAACTATTGAATCGAATTCTGCAAAATGCCAAATATCAACAAAATATGTAGCAGAACATCAAGAGCCTAGTACCTGCTTCGCTCAGCCAATAACCCAATTTCAGAATGCCGAGACACCCTCTTGTTCTCGACGGTAGGACAGATCAAGTTATCTTTTTTGCAGAGGATACGCCTCACTCGTATCTTTACTTAGCATCTCGATCAGCTCTAGGCGGCATTGAATTCTCCATCATGTCTCACCAAGAATCAGCCTCTTACTCTCTCAAACCGAAATTTCAGCGCCACTGCCATACCTTTGAGTCTCCCTTCTGGGCCACCAAATAACTCTGCTTGACCTTAGCGTATCCCTTTTCTGCCAATCTCAGGAACAAGATCAGCCTCAACACATAATAATTGCCCAGAGATACATATCGAGTTAAGCTCATCCCTTGTGGGTTGTCTTGGCCAATCTCACCCTCGACGATCTGTTACGTAGTATATCTCTTTCTTCGTATCACCTGCGATACGGCACGTCTATACGATTTCCCCGTCCGTATCTATGTACGTTCTATGTACGTACATACTATTCCTGTTCTTCTCAGTCAGCACTGGACACGTCTTGGTCTCGGGAGATCATCCACCGGCCTCAAGCCACATCAAGGGACAGGGGAGGTCTGGAACTTTACCTTTCTCTGCCGTTCACCATGTTACAAGTGTTTGTTTGTTTTGTGGTTTTACCTTTAGCCATGTCTTTTCAGCTCGTGTCTTCTGTTGACTACTAACTAACTAGGTAGTCATGGCGCACACACTTTACAAGCAACTATTACCGCTACAAGTACGACCACACCTTTTTGAGGTCTATTTAGAGTCCGGGTTGCTCAGAGTTACCTAGTCGGTCGTTTCCTTCGGAGCTGAAGCACAGTGTGTCTCCCTGTGACCAGTCAAACGTCGTGCCTTGGCTTTGCTGGGGCCGAAAGCTGACTTCAAGCTGACGAGAGGTGGCTGTAAAAGTCACGAATTGCTAGCAAGCGCAAGCCATCCAAACTCAATTACTTTTTCCATGGATGGTGTTGAGGCAGAGGCTGGCTGAGGTAAACAATTGGACCCCCGCTTACGCTCTCAACAATGATCAAGCAAGGTCTTCACTCGTTTCCCCACTTTGACTCTCACGATATCATCATCTCAATACTTGGGCCAGAATATTACTTCACTGCAGCGAGTATGTCCGTACGATACCGGGCGCTCACATCAGATGCGCGGCAGCCGAGAGGGTGCCAACTCCAATACGTGATGATTTTCAGTCTATCCGACAGTATCGGATGACTGCTCATTTATTGAACATCACAAGGGCCAAACGCCCACAAACGCGATGGCTGCAATTCCCCAATCGACGTCATTTATGATCCGTCTTGGACGACCAAGCGGTCGACGAGGGAAAGAATAGAGGCACTGCTCTGTGTAACCGTATAACCAGTCACAATGCGCAAAGAACACCCCGAAACGTCCCAGAGGCCACATTTTCCGGCTCGCTGCCGTTCGCTACAGCGGTCAAGAGTGTTTCATCACAAAGCCATCAAATAGGTAGGCCAGGACTTGTACGGGAAACCAATGCTCGTTTCCGTCGGCAGGATTTATTGCCATTGGTTGGAGTGATTGCCATGCTGCTGTCTTGCCAATACAAACGTCACGGGTCTGGCTTGCCACGCCATCAAACCGCGTTCAAGTGCATAGAACGGGCAGGTGCGTTAGATCGGAAGAGCAACGTCCATCTCTGGCTTCCACTTGATGCCTGATTTCTTTGTCGGCATCCATGCTTGAACTACCGGTGTTCTTCGCGAGTGTTGCATGACTGCGATGAAGCTTGATTCAAAAGTCCAAGGTTGGACATGCAAATGGTGGTGTCACCTGTAACCTCGACATACTGAGGAAGTGGCTCTTACTTAATACAAGTCTCCAAACCCTTTTCATTGATACACGATGGACCAAGGGCGGAGTTTCCATTGGTGGCCGTTTTGCTGTCTGTGCCTTTTTGACTTTTGCGATGGGGACAGAGTAATAAGATCTGGCCATCCTTCTGAATGTTCGTCTCTTCATTTTGGTCTGCTACTACTGAGCTATTCCACATACTGACTTAACATTACAGCGGGTTCTAGGGCACCAGCAACGGTTGAGTTCGACTACGAAACATTGATCTTCAATCCGGAAAACCCACACTACATTTCACCCCGCCAGTGGAGGAGAACCAGGCCTTGTGTTCTTGCTGCACACCTAGACTGCATGAGAGGATTCCCTGCTTTTGACTCGAACGTTGTATTGAACCTCCTGCACTATGATTTCACACCTTCGGATTCCCGAAAACGGGAAAGAATGCTGGTTCTTGAACAGTGTTGCCTTGATATTTCTGGGGAGGATGCGGAGATCACATTGCACGCTCTTCAAGAACAGGTTCGAATAGGCGTGAGAGACTTGATTCTTGCACCAAACTTGGTGAATACCCTTCTTAGCAATAAGGCAAGATATTTACCCTTCGTAGTCGATCCATCAAAACCCATTTGGGGAATATCGGCCACATTCGAAAATGCTCGCTACCTTCAGGGTCTTTCAAACAAGGCTAGCAATGACGCATTCTTGGTGGTCTCCGAGCCGCAGCAACTCTCGAGCGGAGTCTATTTCGCTTCAGATCACCTTGGAGTCAGGGCAATCTCCTTTGGTGAGACTGATGTGTCACAAAGCTCCAGCTATGAGCAGCCGGGAATTTGGTGGACTTTCCACAACACCGACAAGTCGCAGCGATACTTTTTGAAATGGTACAGTGATGTGAGTTGGCCTGTGATTTGAGCCGCAGGCAGAAGATTGACAAAAATGAATCGCGCAGGGCTTTAAAATGCGCGATTTACACGTGGTGAAATCACAAGAAGTCGTTCTGGCTCCGCCGGCAAGGTGGTCGTTGCTACCGCCGAATCTGGAAGCCATCTGGTACCTCCACCTGGATGACAGGTCCGGCGATCGACACTATTTAAAGGTTTTGGAGTGTGAAAGCCCTGAGATCACCGGCTATTCAGCATGCCTGCTTGACGAAGACCTGCTTTACCTGCATGGTCATCGTGAGGGTGAGGACTTTTCATTCTATAGTGAAGGCCGGGGAGAGCGACTGCACGCAGTGTGGCTATATTTTCCAGTCGAGAAGCACGAGAAAATCGTCGAAGTCTGGCGCCTGAGGAGAAGGCCAATGTTCTGGCGCGATATCCTTCTGGTATGTTACAAAGGCCGGATAGACGACGATAACACGTAAATAGGTGCTGATGTAATCCAGCTACGAACGAACAAGAGTCGCGTTTTCTTTCTAGGAGCAAACGCCAATATGTCCCAGCCAAATGCCATCTTCGAACGTGTGGCCTTATTGACCGCCCAACCTTCTCGTCTCTGGTTCAGTTCTCAGGGAGACGCTGTCGATTGTCTTGCATTCGACTGTGAGGACAAACGCCACGACAAGAATGAAGCTCCGCCACATTTTCACCACCCATATACATGGTCCTCAAGGGTGAGTGTCCAGCAGGTTTTTAATAAGTCAGTTAGACTTGGAGGAGTGACTAGACTCGTACCCTGCAGGACTTGGATCCCGGGCTCTACTGGGATTGTCGGTCTCATCTTCACCTACTCCGATGGCTCGAGGGAGTCGGTAGGACAAGTCCGTCTTGATCATCTCCTTCCACCCATCGAGGTTGACCCGGCTGGAGACATGTGGATAGGGGCCAAACTACTTCACCCTAGCGGCGCAGTCGTTGAGTCGATGAGAGTGATACCATCCACTGGCCAAACCTTCCATGGCGGAAACCCTTCCCAGGAAGGACTGACTTGGATGAGAATACTTTGGCGCGGTCGCTTAGACTGGAACTTTCTGTACAGCAAATGCTTCATCAATGTCAGCGATCAACCCGATGTAGATCAGAATATGAACATTGATATGTTGCTGGAGAGCTGGGCTGGGAGAGAATGGGACAAAGAGGAGGTGTCGGAGTAACTTGTTGTGCGTGCCCGTTGATAAGACATATTGGCGCTTAGAGCAGATTCCTTTGACATTTCTTTCAAGATTCCTAGGTTTCTTCATATCAGGCTAACAGGATCCTCGCTCCATCTTCCAACTCCATAACATCATCTGCTCTCGCCGCTTTTCCACCCCAGATTACCGTCCCAGTCCCATCAATAGCAAAAGCACCAGCTTCTTGCCACTTATTCCCCATCGTCGTCAAAGGCCCATCATCTTCTTCATCGTCCGCACTATTCGTATTCACTGGTTTCTTATCATTCGTCTCCTTTCTCTGTATCGCTCCAGCCACCTTCTCTCCCAACCATCCCGACTCTTTCCATCCCTGAACTTGTGTCGTTGGATTGAGTACATACCACATACTACTCGTTCCTAAACCCCAAGCTGCGTAAATAGCCCTCTCCTCATCGACTATGACGCGAACGCTCCAGGCGCCGCCAAGGAGAGATACCCATTTTTGAGTAGCTTGCTCTGAGGCGTGGGATACGGCTATGCATGTCAATGCATCGCCATACCGATTCGCCATTGTACGAAGATTAATAAATGTCTTTTGAGCAACTAAATATCGTCAGCATTGGCCTCGGAATTCTGAGAACGGCAACTTACAAGCACAACCAACACAGCGTAAAAAGACAAGCAGGACTCTCTTCCCCCCACCAACCCTTAACTTCCCCGTCTTATCAACAGGCGCTTTATCTCCTATCCCCGGGAGTCTACCCTTTGCAACAGCAGCAGGCGGAGGCGTCAACCACGGCTGAACAGTAAGCGGAAGAGACCGAACAGACATCCAAGACGTCCAGCCTGAGTCCGTTTCATTATCGAGATCTGCTGGTGGGTTCTTGCGCAACTTGTTTGGCTCGCGCTTCTTTTCTGAAAAGTCGAAAACATCGCTTGGTATACCTGCCTTTGTGAGGGCGAGCTTGGTTGTGAATGATGAGAGCATCGTGAGGAATGAGGTGTGAGGGTGATGAGACTAGGGAAGATTGCGGGCCGGGCCGATGGAGATCTGGGGTGAGACAATTATAGGCAGAGCATATCACGTAAATAGATTGATGAGATGAGATAAGTGAGCAAGTTGTTATGGTTGTTCTTTGTGCTGTGGAAAAGATGAGACGTGGTGTTGAGTTGAAACTCCAAACAGGGGGTTGAGATATGACGCTAGTAAGGGTTTGGAATGGGGGCGATCTGTAGGGTAACGCGAATGGTAAAGCTTCATCGGCTGGAATGAAGAGACGGGAATCTCAAGAGCATCTCTACGATCTCAAATGCCAGTAATCATTGAGTGCATTAATTAAATTATCCCGTAGTTGTCTGGTCTGTGCACAAGTGACGGGAGATAGGCTGATTATGCCCATTTTTTTACCGGTCATGAACGTCCATATTTGCGACGAGCTGGCCATTACTTGAGCTACATTTGAGAACACGACTACCATATCATCTCGAGCTCGAGAGAATTAAGTTTCTATTAGATTGGACTATCATAAAACGAAGCATTTTTTCTCATCCTCCTGAATGATACGAGCTTTGTGTCATACACGATCCTCAATCTTGCGCAAATGATGCCCCAAAGATATGGTCTGTTAGAGCCCAATCGGAAACTCAAAGCCCGAAGATATCATAGTTGCCATTGCTTTCAGCCGTTTGGTAAACCTCCTCAAGAAAAGGTCGAGCTAGTTAGCTACTGTTAGTTGTGATATCCATAGTTGGGTGAGATGATTTTGCGTAAGCACACTCACCAATAATCCCAACAAGTGTAGACAATGATTCAGTGACAGGTTCCTGTCTGGGCATGGTGGCATCCTCTGCAAGGACCTGGCGCATCTTATCTTTAGGTGAACTGCGCTTGTGATACGACAGTGTGTAGCCTTCACCACCCTCTCTCATTATCCAGTCAAGGCGACCTCTCATAGGAACTGCAATGGTGACTGTACGTCTGACAGGCTCACCGGTATCACCTTCTTCACTGGTACCGTCTTCGGAATGAGAGTCGTCTTTCATTTCGTGAGATTCGCCATTGGCGTTCTCAGTTCCCTCATCGGAGGAAGCACTGACTGGTGCTTCTGAAAATCCGAACCAGTCGAGTCCAGATTCCACTAGATGTCCGTCTGACTCCAAAGTTTCCCCAGAACTACTTTGGTACTGTAGGAACATTGTATCTGAAGTCGCAGCCTTTGGTGTTCCCAGCTTGTCGGGGCGAACTTCCCCAACAGAGCTTCGACTGCCGTCAGTGTAAGAGAGTAGTAGACCTGTGATCTTTTCGTCGTCGCTTCGGGAGCATTGATGCTGAAATACACAAGGAGTAACTTCGCTGACATCATGGAGTTTTGTTGATGTAAGATAGTTCCAGATACCTGAAATGCCTTGGGTAGGTTGAATCTGACGCTCTTCTGGGTTTCTCCACGTGGATACGGAATCGAAATGAATCCAGGCGAGGTGGCTTCTAAATGCCTCAGTGTAAAACATGCGACAGGGTTTGTTTTGCGGTAACTTGGCAATGACATGATATTTCGTATTGGGCGTCTCAAGATCCTGACCAAGGACGAGACTGCGGCCAAAGTTCGTGACGATCTAAATCGCCCAATGGTCAGTAGCTGTCAAGGCCGCACAAGTCGGCAAGGGAGATCATCAACTTACGACGAGGGAGCGAGTAGCAGTGGAACTACGGAGCCAGAGCTCAGAGACTCTCTCACCAGGGCTCATGGCAAGATAGAGCCATCTGTAATTGTCATCATTGAACGGGAATTCTTCGTATATCTCAGGGGGTGCTGGTGTTCTAGCCTGGTGCGAATTGGCACGAAGAATGACATTGCCCAGCACAAAGAAAGAATAGCCCAATGTTTCAGGCTTATTCCAATCGAAGGCGTGTACGAATTGGGAGTCAAAGCCCCTGGGAAGTGGGATTTTCGGCGAGTGCTTGACTGGTGCGGCCGGTACAGCCCAGCGTATCTCATGAGGGCCACCACTACCGAACTCGACAAAACTGTCTGGAGATCTGGAGACCCCCAAGCGCCGAATCTTTATACCCTAGGTCCAGAAATATGAGCGAAGTTTCGCCGCTGAGAGGTACTGCTGGTGGGACTTACATCAAATCTTGCTTTCAAGTAGAAAATGCCACTTTGCTGAGCGTGAGAGGTCCACTAGTACCCTTTAACATGCTCGGCGTCAGGAGTTTCATCGCCCTCTGTGACAATAATCTTGCTGACCCCCATGCCGCTATGGCGGATGAAGATATTAGGCAACTTCTTGATGTTCGGTTCCCATTTGAGGATCATGTCCTCGTCACCACCGCGAGACTCATACGAAAACGTCTCAACATAACGGTTACCCTAGAATTTAACATACCGAGCCCATAAAGTGACGCCGCTGTGGACGGGAACTGATATATTCCTTGGTCGATGAGGACGGTCCTGCGACCACAGTTGTTGGAAGGCTTGCATGGCACGTTCGCGAGGAAAGTAGATGGCAATATTTCGACAAACGTCCTGAGGGAGACGCCCTCGAAGTGTTTGGAAAAGGTTCTGTGCAAATGTGGTCTCCAGCCAGCGGCGGCGACGGCCTGCCAGATGATGGGGCCCCTCATGCTCGGCGCCAGGCCAGGTGGCGGCAGCTACACTGTGGTACGACTGCCGACCGATAACTTTGAAACATTCGAGGTGATAAGGTGCCACATATAGAACTGAGGAGCGGTAGTTGCCTTGCCAAACCTTTATTCTATTCTTGCCTATAGCCTATGTATTAGCGGACAAGTATAGAGTGTAGATGGGTGGGTAAACTTACGAGCTTTGCATGAAGTGATCTTGTCACCTTCAGAGAAACCAAATCTGCAAAGACCGCATGTGTCGTCGTAGCAAGACGCATCCGAATAGACATGAGCACGCTGATTCGGGTCCGTGAATTGGAGTTCCATCACGAGATCAGTCTCGCTGGTGTGCCCGGCACCAACAGACACGAAAAGCCCAAGCACGGAAAAAAGAGAGAGATAACTAAGCACGAAACCTGTGCTGAAAGGTCTATATATCATTAGCGTAGGAATCCCCAAGTCAATCCAGAGGTTGCTCAAGTTTTGTTAACACCTGGCGATCGATCTCAGGCTTCTCACCCCCTCGCGTCCCGAACGGAGAAGAGTGATCACGTCAAGCCAAATAGATTTTGAAGAGATATTTAAGATGAGAGAATTGCCAGAAGTGTGAGAAGAAATACCCGAGCACGATACTCAGACTTGTTGTTGTGCGAGAAGCGCAAGCACATTGACTTCTCCGAGCGAGGTTGACGAAAGGAGGAGAAGTGAAGATGGAAGCGAAGAAGAAAGAGGAGCGCCGGGGACTAGTCAAGGTCGACTGATGAAACAGTCACGTGTGTGGCCTGGAGGTGCACCTTTGACACCTGCTGGCACTTACACCTGAATTTATGAGATACCCAATCTGGCCAATGCAGAAGAGCCCCCAATGGCCCATAGAAGGATACCGAACCTCTTCATCAAATATTAAAAGGGATGATCTACCTTGCCCTTGGCTCAGGGTTCGACTGAGTATTGGACAGTATAAGCTCAAGAGCCAACCTGCAAGACCTTGATCCATGGCTTGTAGTGATCATCGGGAGATGCACAGAGTTTACTTCAGCACAGTCGATTCTCATCGCCTATCTATCCTCATCCATCGATCTATTTATATCTATTCTTACAAACCACTGTGATGATCAAATGCTAACCCAGGGACTTGTCCACTGTCTGGTGAACTTTAATCCTCACCTTCAGTTTACAGGACACGAATCGGCACGGCGAATGTTTTGATCTCTGGGCTTGCGTAGTCCAAAACATTCTTCCTACCGGCCATAACTCGACCGATTTCATCAAACGGTTTACGTTCCTCAACATGACGAACAGCACCACTGGTAGGGAAAGCTGCCCACTCAAGCCTTCCCCTGAATGGGATTTTGATGTACTCCATATATGCCTTTGGTGCTGGCTCGGACAGACAAACGGTGGTGACGTTTTTATGCCACGGGATCCACTCGTCAGCTTTGTAGTATATATCCGAGCAGCCAAGCCAGAAGCTATCCGAATAGACCGTCAATGGAGGACCGAGGCAATCGAGACGCACTTGCCCAACAGATCTCCGAGTGCCGTCGCTGTATGTAAGTAAGAGCCCGACGACATCTTTAAGGGATGGGCCTGACCACCCCCGGCAAGGGGTGATCGTTCTGACATCGTTCAGACTTGCGGATGTGGCGACAAACTCTACGGTGTAGGCAAGCGGGTTGAAAGATGGAGACAGTGAGTGCTCTATCTCAAAGTCACCCCAAGAAGCCACTCCTTTAGAACTTCCCTTGTCAGCGAGCTGAGAGGGATGCTCGAAAACAAAGTAGGTCCACAAATGCTTGGCTCTGCAATAAAACATGCGAGAAGGTCCTTCTGGAGGGAAGATTGCAATCGCATTGTACTTGAATTTGCGAGCTTCGCCATTGGGATAGCTGCAGACAGAGTCCCGACCAGGAGTAAAGCTTCGACCCTTTGTTGTTCGAACAATGAGTGTCTCGTACTCTCCTGAACCAACAGACTCATGTTGTCCCCTGCGAAGCCAAAGCTCAGAGACTCGTTCGTCGAGGTCTATTGGCATGTGAAACCATGAACTGTCCGTTGAGCCATATTCATCCCTTTTCTGTGATTCTGGTTCTCCAAGTTTGTGCGAAACGATGCCGCGAATCAGGCCTTCTTCTACATAGGAGGAGTACCCGCATATACCGGGAGAGTTCCAGTCTACAGCACGAACAGACTCGAAGTACAAGCGATGGGGTGAGTGGGAGCGCTCTGCCAGAGGGATTCGTGGAAACAAGCCAAGGTTCCCAGGAAGGGCTCCCCAGCATTTTGCCCGGTTCTTAAAGTTGTGACCGACAGTATGGTGGATTGTCAAGGAGCGCAGCTTAACGTACTAGTTATCATATCAGAGTGGTGCTTGTGTTAGGTAGGTAGGGCAACTTACATCATTTCGCAACGTGAAACGAACCGGAGTCTTTTGATGACGAAGCACAGCCCAGGAGAGCCCCGATTCCATCTTCAGAGTGGGTAGCTCCTCTTCCTCTGTGACAATGATGTCGCGTATTCCTAGACAATCTTCACTGTAATAGATATTCAGAACTGCCTCGGGTCGGCCAGTAGCGCTCTTCTTCTTGAACCTGGCTTTGAAAACCAATGCATCTTGTTGAGTGAGGCGGCGGGTTGACAGTGATTGGACATAACGCAACCCTTCGACTTCGACATACTGCGCCCAAATAGAAGTATGCCTCCCGATGTATATGGTCTCAATAGCTTTTTTAGGACGGTTGGGGTTAAGCCAAAGATCCTTGAGAAGTTGGCATGCGCGTTCGCAAATACAGAAGCTTGCGATGTGTTGGTATGTCTCTTCAGGGAGACGACCACCGAGAGCTTGTCTGAGGTCAGTGGCGATTGTTTGTTTGAACCATTGTGTTCTTCGCTTAGTCCAAGACGAAGGAGGCTCAATAAAATCGCTCCTGCTACCGGTGATCTGGAAAAGAAGGAATTGCCAGTCTTTGATCAATTTCCTAGGCTGAATAAGTGCAACGCAGGCTGGATGATACCCATACTCTACCACAAGCTGGCTCGGAGAGAAGGGATCGTATTTTCCGTACCAGATACGAGGATAGAGCCTACTCACGGGTTTGTCTGCAAGGTAGGTGTCAGTATTTGTTCTATAGAGAGCCTAAGTTTGCTTTCCTCCCCTAGGTAGATAGGCAAGACTCGTAGCTGAGAGCTTTCGTCCACCATATGGATGCAGAACTTGTAGCAGAATGGGCAATACCTACAAACAACAAACTCTTCATCCTCGGCGAATTCGAATCGACACAGGCCACAGGTTGGGAAGCACATCGTACTTGACCAAGCATTTCGATCAAGGTCATCGTCATCAGGCTCAGAATCTGAATCGGGGTCATAATTGGGATCGGAGGTATAGTGGAAGAAAGCGTCTGAGTCGGTGCTATCGTATTCGCTTGACTCGCTCATCAGTCCGAGGTATTCCACTTCGTCAGAGGAGGAGAAGGACGTGATTGAGTAATTTTCTTCTTCGTCGGAAGAGGACATGATTGAGAAATGGTATGGGGATGAAAGTGGAAGAAGAAGAGATGACAAAGTGAGCAAGAGATATTGTAAATTTATGCCAAGGTACCTAGGTACCTAAGGCTTTTCCCTCGCTTGGGAGTGTTTGTGAATGTGAATGCTGAGGTGGATACTTAGGTAAGTACTTCAGGTACTTCGCAGTGATTCACAGCTGCCCGGTGTTGTAGCTTGCCCGGGGGAAGGTGCAGTCACTGCGCGAACATCATGCAATGAGAGACGGGAAGGTTAACAAAGCGCTGTGCTTGTATTGACCAAAGGATGGGACTTGCGAGACATGACAATGAAAGTTAACTTCTTTTGTCCCTTCTACTCTAGCATGGTCATAACTAAGGATACCTACTTTGTATTCAACCGTAAGGCTATAAATAAAATCAGACTATATTTATGTCTCTTCTCACAGGATGCAGGTCCCGTGGAAGGTTTCTTACCTTGCCTGCCCATGGGACGAAAGAACCCTCGTGACCTCGATTCTAAGTGGGAGAGCACAAATATACCTTGTGATGCCTCTTCTCAGATAAGTAGAAACTCCCCGAGCCCAAGAAAAACTCAACATCCTCGTTGCCCATGATTATCTGATCAAGGTCCGATGTTCTCTTGCTCCCCTACCTACCTAGTACCTAGTAGGTATCCATGCCTCCCCAATGTGGCCTTGTTGAAGCTTCCACTGTCATTTGCACTGCCGCGTCAAGACAAAGAGACCAAAATTAGCAACTTGTCTTGTCTTCTGGCTGTTGAATTGAACAACAATGCACGCCAGTGTCAATCAACAAAGCAGCAGCCAACAGCAAAAGCATCATCCAATGCACAAAGAATGGTTCGGTTCATCTGTTCCTTGAACTCTCACTGGCATCCGAATCCACAATCCACATCCCCATTCTTAAGTCGAGTCAACCGCAACTCAATCCCAGCTTCTTCCAACTCAATTCTTCCATCTTGACATTCTACTCCGAAATCAACTGGGTAAAGAATCCCCTAAGCTTAGCCTAAGTTACCTAAGCAGTTTTATAACTTGAGACCAAGGTCCCAAGTTTCCTTGCCCTCGCAATGGATCTAGAACATGAGGACCGCTGGTATATCGACTCCGATGCCGAGACCGATTCCACCGACACAGTCAATTTCAAGGAACACAGTGGCTTCTCCCCATCGTGTGGCCTCTGCAGGTTTAACTTTAATACTGATGACAGCGTTGTCGTTTGTGAGTTCCCTTTCATGGCAGAAATGATTCGCTTCTGACCCTGTTTGCTACCTACCTTAGTCAAAGAAAGGTGTGAACCATGGACGACCACCTACTCAGAATCTGAAATCTGGTGGACCGTTCAATATTGCAAACATACCTTCCATGCCGAATGTGTCGATCTGGCTCCCGATTTAATGTCCGATCAGCGGCTGGATCCCGGCATTTACAATGCGACTATCTTTGAACCTTTACGGGAAGGCAAATTTCCTCTCCCTTCAATCGAAACACGGCGTCTGAAATGGTTGAAAAAGACCTTTGCAGAACACCTTTTTCAGACTATCAAAAACCGCCTGCCACTTGAAGTGTGCGAAAACATTGCCCAATATTGTCTTCAAGAACGAGCGGTCCAGGTCGTTCGACACCACTGGCTCAGAAAAGACCGACCCAAGCCAGGTCGCATCTCCGTGGCTATCAGAGCAGGCAAGCCTCTTTGGGCTCAATATGTGTACTATGAAGGCATCCGCCATGTCAGATCCCTCTCTTATCGTTCTGTCGGAGGTGACGAGACTCAGATCCTTTCTGGCTCGCAGGAAAACGTCAACATCTTCGTTGCCCATGATTATCAGGGAGTGGTTGACATCATCGCAACCTCCGGTGAACATGTGCCTTCGGTCAAGGAAGAGCCTGGAAGATGGTGGACCTTGTTCACCCCGAGACAAATGCCATTTTATCTGAAAGCAAGATTTGATGTAAGGATATCTAATCGAGAATATAACAACTGCTGACCTTTAACAGGGGATCAAGCTTCGGGAACTGGCAGCTTACAAGCGTCACAATGACCAGCCGAGGTTTCCAGAAGATCTACGGTGGTCAGTACTTCCAACAACTTTGGATCCTATTCCTGAGCGCCCGATTCCTTGTTATCCGTTCCTTGGTGGTGAGATCATCTCGGCTATTGATTGGAATCAGCCCGATGCCATCGGATACTCATTCTATGGATGGGACAATACCATCATGAAGATTATTCCTCACAAGGCCGGTGAGAAGCACCCTTACGACTTCGGCTCGACCGCACAGTATAGGTACTCTTGGGTGTATTTCCCTATCGACTCGGATGAGCGAATTTCAGAGGCTTGGATTCGCCGCTATGGTGTCAAGCTCAGCAGAGACAGTACTAACCCTGCGGCAACCCTTATGGTGAGTGGTTGGTCAAACTACATTGACGTTGTACTAACAATATCCTCTCAGCTTCGAACGAGCAAGGGACGCCTACTCACTCTTGGCCCCCAGCTGAAGTATCAGCAGCCTGTGGGATACAAAACACATGCCAAATATGACCTTGTCGCAACTTTTCCACAGGACTCTCCCTGCCGCATGTACTTCGCGAACTGGGAAACAAGTGGTTCTTGGATGAGGTTCGAGGGTGCATCTACATTCGCGAAGCTCAAACTCCGTAATTCTCGGAACAGACGGCTTGGGCTGCTCCCTGATAACTGCAAGTACCAGTACTCTTCTGCCGAACTTGAAGGGGTCCGAACTGTCACCCCGTCTAGTTCCTGGCGCCAACCTGAAGGGATCCTCGGGCTTTTGCTTACCTACGAGGACGGTCGCAAACGCTGCGTTGGCGAAGTCCGTCTTGACCACCTGCTCGCTCCGATCGAGGTCACCTCTGACACCATGTGGATTGTCTATCCTGAGACAGATGAAATCAGCTGGCGTGCTGATGATGAGGATGGATATGGTGTCGACTTCGTCTCGTTTGAGGAACCAGATGCAGATGACTGGGCGGTGCCATTTGTCAAGATTCCTATGCGAGGGCGTCTTGACTGGTACTTCAGTCAACACCAGTGCCATCTGTCCCACCGAGAAGACAGTGAGCCCCAGGATGAATTCCTCGAGGCACTTGCACAAGAACCTGCCCCGGGTAGGCCTCGCCCGCGCCAGGTAGCCAAGCCATTTTCGGTCCTCGTCGGAAGAGAGGCGGGTCGGATGGAGAATTGGGATTATGAAAGAAGACAGTGGCACTGATCATGTACAGGAGTAGAGTCTCACATTGACAAACCGTGATGCAAAAGACAACTCAGTGGTACCTGACTAGGAGAATAAAGAAGACGTATGGCCTCGATCCTAAACGACAGGAAGATTTAGGTGATTTAGCATAAGTTTAAGGTAACTTGGTAAAGATTTAGGATGTCTTTTGATAAGTTTATTTTAAATATTGAATTGCAATGCTTCTTTGTTGAGTAGATACAAAGAAAGAATGATCGATTGCTTTTAATGAAAAAGGGAAAGTGGAAAACTGATTGCTTCTGTTGTCTTCCGTGATCCAGTATCTCTCAAAAGACGGAGTGAAGTACCTGGGTATGTATTCAAGTCTCATGGAAGTGCCAGCAGGTGCCAAACGCGTGCCTCTGATCAATACCCAAAGGTCATCATCGTCAGTGAATGGCTTTAAGTCCCACTATTTGTTTGTATCCCTTCTTCTTCTTTTTTTCCATCTTACCTCTTTACGCCTCAAATCCTCTTCTAAATCATGCCTAAACTCTTCCAACTTAAGTCTCAACTCTTCTAACTTAAGTCTCACCTCTTCTAACTTATGCCTCAACTATTCTAACTCTCATCACGATGGAGCTGGCTTTTGAGGATCGGCATTTGCACCCTTCCAAGAGGGACTTTTCAGACTTGGATTTATATGGAAAGGTCTGCAGTCTTTGTGGGCTAGAGCTTACCTACAGAGATGAAATTGTCGAATGTAAGTAGAGGTCATAAATCTGTTGGTCTTGTGTGGGCACAATAGGTACTGACAGCTAGGTAGGGGAGAAAGCTGCGCAGCCTGGAATAGGCAAATGCCATTCCAGAAGATCCTTCCCTATTGCATCACATCATGAGTGTGTTGAATACGCCAAGTCTTTTGTTATTGGTACTAGTCTGCGAGACCTCGCTGGAGCTGCTGTCACTATCCGTGGGAGCTTTAATGAGCCCGGAGAAATGTGTGGTCCTCGCCGCCGCTGGTTGGAGAGCATTGTCACACAGAATCTCTCCGATGCCCTTCATGGGCGTTTACCCACCGAAATCTGTAGAAATGTGGCCATCTACTGCGTTCGCGAACAGTCAATTCGCTTCATCCACCAGGAATGGAGGCAGCGCCAAACTCGGCGTGGTTTCATATCAGTTCCTGTCCACAACCACACGACTCTATGGGCCCAATACACCCAATTCGAAGGTATCCGGTACCTTCGATCGTTTTCTTATGACTCACAGGGCGGTGACGAGGACATTCTCATCAAAGGGAATACGGAGCCCTTAAACATCTTCGCCCGCCATAGCCATCTAGGGGTCAACAAGCTTGTTGCAACAGAAGGACAGGAAAGGCCTGAGACCGAGGAGGCCAATAACTACTGGTGGACTTGCCATGCTCAACAAACCCGCCCGTTTCACCTCAAAGCAAGATTTGATGTAAGTATCGCGGCTTTATAACAGCAATCACTTCTGACACGCCTGTGTCTAGGGCATCAAAATCCGGGACCTCGTTGTTGTCAAAACCCCGAAGACCTTCTTCAATTTCGCTTTGGGTGGTCCTTGCGAGATACGGTGGGCTATGCCTCCGTCGCCTGTGAAGTTCTCGCCCAAGATCCCGATCCCTAATGGCATGCCTTGGACTGATGTACAAATTCTTGACTGGAATAAACCAGGGACATCCGGCTATTCCTTCCTTGTTTGTGGTGAAGCTGTCTTGCAATGCAATTTCCACCACCGCGATGGACCGCCAGTGCCTTACCACGAATACACGACAGATGAGTTTAACGAGCTCTTGAGTCTGCATTTCCCCATGAATCTTGACGAAAGAGTCTCTGAACTCTGGGTCCGACAGTATCCTAAGAGTAAGGACACTCTTATTGTAAGTTACCAGCATTGTTGTGAATTCATGAGGAGATTACAATGCTAATTATTGGGCATTGCAGATTGTCACAGATCGTGGCCGCAGCTTCGTCCTCGGAACTCAACAAGATGGCCCGGGTGCTACATACCATGCCATTGCCAAACTACCGCAAGATAAACCCTCATTTATGTTCTACGCGCACTCTTATACGCTTTCTTGGTTCCATTTCGATTCCGTACTTAGCTGGGAAAGGCCACAAGCCCGACAAATTCAACCTGCTTGGAAGCCTGCGCCTGATATGACCATCGGCACTCACTACTCATCAGCAAAACTAGATGGAGTCAGAGACATTACTCCATGTATACGTAGAGGATCTTTTACTTGGGGACACGACGAAATTATCCAGGGTCTTCTCTTGACCTACTATGACGATACTCGAACTTGTATCGGTGAGGTGAGGTGTGATCGCCTTGGGGCGCCGCAGAAAGTAACTTCTGATACTCTGTGGATACGATATATCGAGTACAAGGAGGCCGGGATTCTCGATGAGAACATCCACTGCTGCGATTGTGGGATAGAGTGGTTTGGCTTCTCTCAACCACTTCCAGGTTCCTTTCCCTCGCACAATGGCATGGATGATCTCACTGATGGACAGGAGGACTCTGACGAAGAACAAACTTCTCACCAAGACGATAGCTCTGCAGAAGATGGGAGTGAGGACGAAAATGAGAGAGACGACGAGTATGACAGGTCTCCAAAGTATGCCTCACTGCCCATGAGGGGGCGGCTCGATTGGGTCAAAGAGTCTAATGGCAGTATATGTCTATTGTCGCATCACATGAGCAGCACACCAGATGACGAGATGCTTCATGTACTGGCCGAAGATGCTAAAGTGGACCGCGATAAACCAGTCTCTAAATCCTGCACGATTCTGACTGGAAAAACTAGTAAGTCCAAGGCGGTTGAACCAAGAAGACTCATGGCATGCTAACTTGAGCCACTTTAGCTCCAGATAATCTCCGAGATACGGAAAGGGTTGCCGAAGAGTTCGAAAACCACGGAATCTACGGGCTTTGAGGACAAAATCACGATTTTGAGGAGTCATTGTCTTTCTAGTTCTCTAGGAAAGGTCCTCGGTAAGTAGAAAGGGCGGCAACAGTGGATGCTACGACGGGGAGGTGAGAGACCTGTATCATAAGAGATAAATAAGGGTAGTCTAATTTTTATTATAATTTTAGGGGTTTATGATGACATATCCTAAGTTATGACCATCTTAGAGAATAAGGGGCAAAGGACTTGCTTGTTAGATAGGTGTCTGGCAGAAATTCGGATCACGTCGGGATCATAACCACATATAAGGGCAATCTCTGGGGAAAATGATCCTTCGTAACTACAAACCGTTCTCTCCTTGGTAGAAGCACAGGTCACCGGTCTGAACAGAGAACGTCTTAACCGTCTTAGAAGCAGTACCAGATGCAGCCTCATGGGCTAACACTTGTTCCATCTCGCTTTGCAAGTTGCAGTCTTCGAAGTCAAGATGCCGCACAGCGTTTTTCGTGGTTATAGTCCCCCACGTCGACCGCCACTCCAGCTTTCCACTCAGCGGAATCTCGAAGTATTGCAGGTCCGCGTCCAAATCCTCTGGCTTGCAGACGCCTAGCCATGTGATATGTCCCGTCGGCGGGCAGGGTTCTTTTTGATCAAATTCCGTGCCCTTGGTGCTTCCAAGCCAAAAACTGTCGGAGGTGACATTGACGGGGTCTTGCAAGTGATCTAGGCGAATTTGCCCGACAGATCGTTGACGGCCGTCTGCATAAGTAAAAAGCAGACCAAATATTTCATTATCTACACAGCCTCTCCAGCCACGGCACGGGGTGATCGTTCGGAGATTTTCGAGTTCGGCGGAAGTTGAAAAGAATGGGCCAAACGAGTAGTATGGGCCGGGCGTGGTTGGTGGTCCAAATAAGAGTTGAATCTTGCGCTTATGCCATGTTGTTATTTTCTCGAATCCGAGCCAAGACTCCGCATTTCTGGAATTGTAGTAAAATGTTCGGGTTGAAGTTGTTGGTGGTAAATCGGCAAGAGCTTCATAGTTGAGGGGCTTGTTGCTACGTGATGAGCGAGATCGGATGTCAAGGCCAAGCACAAGACTGCGGCCACTGCTTGTTACAACCTTTGAGAGTGTCAGTATGCTTTTGCTAAGGATTCAAGAAAGGTCAAATCGTACTATGAGTGACTCTGCTCGAGCCAAGGCATCATCATCAGCATCGCATGGGAAGTCTCCTGAGCGAAGCCATAGCTCAGAAATTCGTTCATCAGGATCGACAGGGAAATAAATAAAAGTTGATGGGGCATTGTCGTAAGCATCAAGGAGAGCAGGAGATAACTTCCCCGACCTATGGGGAACAATGGAGCCAATGCAGCTGCAGTGTAGGCCAATGGCATAACCGGAGACTCCAGGCAGGTTCCAGTCGATCGCCTGGACTAATTCAATATTATATGAGGGAGAGCCCAGGTAGCCAAGGTCTCTGGGGAATATGGCCCAACGTGCTCGTTGTTCATATTGATACTCTCTTTCGTATTGGGTGACATCCAAATTGCGCAGCTTGAGGCCCTACATGGCCAAGTTAGCTTGGGAAGTTCACAAATATTATACCCACGAGATGTGACTCACATCGAAGTTCATCCTGATATAGAATGGGAGATTGTAAGTTTTCGAAGGAATGGAGACCCATCGAAGGCCAGGTTCCCCAGTACTCTGATTACCATCATCCGAAGAGGCACTGACGCTTCGTACTCCCAAGCTATCTTCAGTGAAGTACATTTTTAACTCCATCTTATAGTTGGGCTTGGGTTTGACCATAAAAATCATTGCATCATTCTCGTTCATGCGAACGGTGGACAGAGACTTGACGTAGTTGCGACCTTCGATTTCAACGTGCTGAGCCCAAATAGTTTGGCCGTTGAAAATTGGCAGTGTAACATCTTGATTCGGAGCACTAGGATCTCGACGTTTCCAGGCATCCAGGTGAAGTTTTGTCGCATATTCGCTTAAGCAATAAGTTGCAATGATATCGCATACTTCAATCGGAAGTCGATTCTTGATGGCATGTCGTATTTCTAGGGAAAGTGACGATCTGAGCCATCGAGTACGTTTTGCAACAAAAGACGGCGGTGGCCGAGTGAATGAATGAAGGAATCCGGACTCAGAGAGGTTCAATGTGCAGGATTCCAGAAAGCCCTTTGCAAATACGAAATCGCCGGCAATTTGGAAACAAACTCTATGGAAAGCCTTCAGTCCATACGGATAGGCGTGCAGGATCTCATTTTCTGGGTAGTATTTGTCGTCCCAAGTAAAAGGCAGAGTAGAGTAATTTTGGTTGACTAAGTGAGATTAGCAAATGCTAGCCAACACGAAGAACTTCGAAGACATACCAGCAATGATGGCCTGGCCTTCATGGAAGCGGAACTTGCAAAGACCGCAAATGTTGAACACGCGCAGTTCAGGGTCCTCAGAAGTGCCTCCTCGCTCGGCAACATCTTGTGCTTGGCTTGAACCGGGCGGGTCAACAGGCTGCTCGACATCCATGATGTGGGCTATTCGCCTTCCAAAAGCCGAATTTAACTGGGAGTATGTCTCGTCGATACTTCAAAAGCTTTGACTGGCAATGAATGGTGGGTGTCAGCTGTAGTTCGAACCAGCTCCAGGTCTAGCAGTGTTGATCAGCGCACTCTGACGAAGGGAAGCGAGATTTATGAAGGGAAGAAAATGGAACTCAGCGATACCTAGGGTTGTTTTTAGCAAAGCAGGCGGGGAGTGGATGTGACTTCTCTGCTGACTCTCAATGATACCTACTGTTGAGACTGCCTCCACTACCTTACTTATTGTTGACAGTGCCTGACAGCTGCCAAGAATAGAGACACGGGCGAGAGTTGACAATGGCCGATTGACATATACCGAACAATGGAAAGACGGAATAGGAGCTGGCAGAGAAATTGTTATCATTGATGCTGGGACTCATTCAACGCAGAAGCTTTATTTAACTGAAAACTTTGTTCAGATTACGACCATCAGTTATCAGGATATCTAGCTTCTCAGCCAAAGCAAGATCCTAGGCAACAGTGAGGGCGAGGAGTATTTGGCCCGTACGTGTTTTTTTTTTTGGTGTTCTTTACCTTTGTGGCCTTGAGGCTGAAGCCTCTTTTTCACCCCTCAACCCTATCACAGTTATCATTGATACGTCGAGTAGGCAGGAAGACACAGCCAAAACCTGTTTCCCAAGGTAGAGTACCCAGGTATAAGACTTAGGTTCCTGCTAACGTCTAAGTGCTAACTAAGGCGGAAGTGTCATGGACCTTGTTTCTACTTGTTACAAAACCTTACAAAACATAACTGCCATTTAGGCATTGATAGCCAATCCAGATTCCCAGTAATCGCTTCACTCAAAGCCTCGAAGGAGAAGTTTCCGACCTTTACAACTCCACGGAGAACGTTTTGACCGCTCTCGGAGCAGGTTCCCCCGACGCGGTCTCATGGGCTAGCACCTCCTCCATCTCGTCCACTGTATCCTCTAGCTCGCTGCTATCGAGGTGATACACGGTGTGCTCGTAATGAAACAGGTCCTTGTGACTTTGCCATTTTAAAGAACCCTCAAGCGGTACTTCCAAATACTCCCAGTTCTCATCTGGCAGAGGCTTCTCCACTCCAACCCACTTGATCTTTCTTGCCCGGGGCCAGAAGCCTTCAGGGAGAGGCTCCTTTTCTGACTTCTCAGCGCCAAGCCATATCTTTCCCGAAGTAACCGTCAGAGGTGCGTCCATGTGATCGTGGCGGATTTGCCCAATGCATCGTTGACGACCGTCGACGTATGTGAGGAGCAAGCCGACGATCTCCCCCACGGCGCGTCTCCAGCCTTGACATGCTTCAATTGTCCTGACATCCCGAAGCTCTGCAGTTGACGAGAAGAACTGTTTGCCTGTATAAGCAATGGGCTTATAGGGGTTCGGTAGAGAGAGGTTGATTCTGCGCTTTTCCAAGCTTTCCGCTTGGTCAACACACAACCAGAAGTTTGAAGGCTTGGTCATGTACAACATTCGAGTTGGCTGGGTTGACGACAGCACAGCGATTCCTTGGTATGTGAACTTGCATGTATTCTTCCTGGTAGAGCGAGACTCGATGTCAGGCCCGAGCACAAAGCTACGGCCTTTGCTTGTACGTATCTATGATGGTACAACTATGTCAGTACTCCGTATCCAGTATTGGGGATAGCATCGCGACTTACAATCAGATTTTTGTACTTGGCAAAGCTATAATCTCGGGGGAACTCGCCCTTCCGAGACCAAAGCTCTGCGACTCGCTCATCTTCATCAATGGGTATATAAACCCAGGCACCACGATGCTTACTACCCGCATCCACCAATTGTGAGGATGGCACCCTCGTACTGTTAGGGATGATAGCCCAGATGAAATTCATGTCTATGAGAACTGTATAGCCTCTGCATCCAGGTAAGTTCCAGTCGACTGGGCGGATCGGTAACTCTGTCATTTCGGCGCTATAATTTGGCGGTTGAGCGAGTTGACAATCACCCAAGTGATTGGGCAAAGCAGCCCAGAGCCTCTGTCGGTAGCTGGCGCCCGCTTTCTTCGTCTTCGTTATGGCCAAGTCGCGCAGCTTGAGACCCTAATAGCACGAAGCCAGTAAGTAAAGACCGTCCTGTGTGGAGTAGTGAAGATCAACTTACATCAGACTGGAGTTTGAACCAGAAGGGAAGAGCCACTCCACGGTTGATAGCCCATGAAAAGTTCTCACCTTGAGCCAATACGGTATTGTCATCCCTAGTCATGACAACTTCACGGATACCCCAACAGTCTTTGGCGAAGTATATGTTGACACGGGTGCCGCCTGTAGCCTCGATGAGCTTCGTGTCGCTCCCATTTCTGCGACTTGTAGAGAGAGACTTGATGTACTGAATGCCCTCAAACTCGGTGTGTTGTGCCCATACCTCATGAGACTTCGTAACGCGAAAGGCGGCATCTCGAGGTCCAAAACTGCCTCTCTTCGCCCAAGCATCTCTGAAGAGCCTCGTTGCGTAGTCACTCAAGCAGTAGCGCCCAATGTTCTCACAGACCTCAAGGGGAAGACGACCTCTGATGATAGTCATGAGCTCCTGGGAAAACATCTTCTTCAACCGGCGTATGCGGTCTGCTTCAAAAGATGGAGCAGGTGCACTGTAGACGAGACTGCGCCTCCTGTTTTGGTAACGTGTAGCCTCACAGATTTTGGAATGCCCAAGAGCATCAAAGAGGGGTCCGGGGAACAGGCCCACGCAAGCTGAGTGGAAACCATTCTCCGGGAAACTACCAGGTCCAGGTTCTTTAGAATATTTACC
This sequence comes from Fusarium sacchari, assembly GCA_017165645.1. NCBI lineage: Eukaryota > Fungi > Ascomycota > Sordariomycetes > Hypocreales > Nectriaceae > Fusarium > Fusarium sacchari. The sequence goes on from JADANP010000003.1 coordinate 3,989,232, forward strand.
TTCCCAAATGGGATACAAGTGAGGATTCATGGGGTGGACTGTCATGAGTTAGTAGGTTATTGATGCTGTTTACCTAAAACCAAGAAGTTTTGATCGGGGTGCATACAAACCATGATGGAGTCGGATTGGGCAAACTTGAATAGACATAAGCCACACCTGGACAGGACCTGGGGTTCCTGGTCTTTTTTAAATAGGCGATACCTTTCATCCAACCTGGAATTGTTTCCCAGATCATTGACGTAGAAGAAAGCCATGATCCTGACTCTCGATTAGCTCGGCCATGAATGTAGAGGTGATACAGTTAGTTGTCTCGCAAGACAATATGTATAACAGCGTTGGAATCTTCCACAGAGGTAGCGAAAGCACAAGGACAAATAGTGGCGATAGAGGTATCCTTGAGCCTTGATGATGGCGGAATCACTCAGCACTAAGGAAATGCTCATGTACTTACTGTGATTGACTGCAAACACTACAGACCCAAGGGAGCAACAGATATTTGGAAGCTGATGCGGGGGGTCAAATCAAACTCAATAAAAAGGCCTTTAAAGCTTTTGCAAACTTCTCTGAGCTTGTCTCTGGCTTGAGGATCGAGGCAGTTGAAGCCGCACCTCGAAGCGTACTGGTTGAGCAATGAAAGTGAGGTGAGGTGAGGTGAGGTGAGGTGATGAGGATTACAAAGGATGGGAGAGAAGAAGAAAAAAGGGAACGCAGGTCCTGGTAGAACTTTGAGGTCGGTTCAACACAGTGAGGTGATTCATCGACAGCGATTAGGTTCCCGTTTGTTGGCGGTGCTGACACTGGCGCCGCCACTGCTCGCCCTTTGCAGCGCCAACCACGGGCTGCGCTCATTAAGGAACAGTTAATACCTAAACAAACGTCCATACCTAGGTAGTCAGTACTAGCAAACAAAGTTGATGGATGATGCCTAGAGTAAATGGGTAAGTTAAGGTCAAGGCAGGCGCACAATGCCTCAACAGGCATGAACCAATTGCCCTACCATGAAACCTAATAAGCACCAAAAAAAGAAAGCCTTGCAAACGCTCGCAGTAGAAAAATAGGAACAGGCCGGTGCAAAGGTCAGACACAAACTTGAGATCGCGTGCTGGTAAGAGTCTCAAGCTCTGCCGATTGAGCTGACCGGGCGTGGCTCTTACGGGATGAGCTGGTGTGGAGACCAAGCCGCTTGAGAGGGCGGCGGGGTCGTGATGTTTTTCTTGGTGTTGAGGGGCAGTCACTTTAGAGTTTGCGAAGGAGTCAAAATTATTGATCGCACGAGACCTCAATACGGTGTGTTAAAATAAACCCAGCAATAGATATCCTAAATTTATGTAGATTCACCCAAGTCTTTTTGTCTTTTAGGATCAAGGTTCTTGGTTTTGTCACCCCCTTAGGTACCGAGGTAAAGAGTTCTAATCTTCGCGACCAGTACATCTTGTAATCTCGACAGCGTCCTTCAACAGTTAGTCGAGGTAATGACGGTGGTGGGATGGGGGTACTCACAGGAACACCAGTCGGCTCAAAGCTGTGAACCAACTTACTCTCATACACCAGATTCGGATCCCCCTCCTCCTCATTAATCTTCTCCTCACCCTCTCTCTTCAAATACTGCTTCGCAGTTCTGTCCGCAAACTCCTCCTTCTCATTCCCCCCCTTCGCCGCCCTCTTCTCCGCAACACTACTCCTCACATACGCCAAGTACGGTGGATTCCCCGGCTTGATGACGTTGTCCGCCGCAAGGACACTCCCCGGTCCTACGAGACCCAATCGCTCACAGAGTTTGAGATCGCTCGTGTACGCGGGCTTGTAGTGGTCGAGGAACATGAGGTCGATCTTGGAGATTGTGCCGTTGGCGTGCAGGCGGGCTAGGCCTGCATCGCTGGGACCGACGATCACGCGGGCGATGTCGCGCAGGCCAGAGAGGTCGAGAAGGGACATTATGACGGCGGCGAATTCGGGATTGCGCTCGAGGGAGAAGTAGTGTGTGCCTCCGGATTTGCGGACGGCGTTGGCGAAGAGGAGGGTTGAGTAGCCGACGTAGCCTCCCAGTTCAACCTACACCAGGACCAGTCAATCAGTAAGTTTCTCATAAGAGCAAAGAGGTCAATTGGCTTACCATGACTTTGGGCTTTACTTCAGCGATGAGATCTGTCACAATCTTGCCCTTGTCCTCGCCCACGTTCATGAGATACTTGATCGTACGTCCAAACTCATCAATGGCTTGAAGAACACGTTCTGGTGAGCCTCGCAGCTCATCAATGTCTGACCGACCATAGATGTAATGCAGAAGCTCAATTTCTCGGCCATCGTCGAAGAAGGTTTCTTCTTGCTCAACGTAAGCTTTGTTTTCGTCAAAGGATGGCATTTTGTCGTGGGTATTTTGCAACAACAATACAGCAGGTCGATGTGCAGTTGACCAGAGTCAATAGTGAGTGAGCGGGAGCTATGAGCTATATGTACTACACAGAAAAAGATAAACAAGAGAATCGCGTCACGTAGTGTACCCGTCATTCATTCATTCCCCTCCCCTCACCAACTGCAGCTGCAGCTCGACTGTGCGAGATGCATATGAGATGCTCACCGGTGCCTCCACTCGGGGCCCCGATTGAGGGTCCTGGCGGGGAGAAGACCGTCCGGACACCGTCTTCAGGTGGGGGCTCCGGACATTGCCATGACGCGCACATGCAATTCTCGTCATCATTTGCACAATTCAATCTGTTACCTTTAACTAACGCAAAATAGGGTTTCCTAGTTATTCTGATTGTTTATTTTTATCGCCTCGAGAAATTGCAGTCGCAGTTTGGCATCAGCACTTTAAGTGAGTCCAGCTGGACCTTTTCTCATTGCTCCGATCTCGTGTCTCGACCGCCACTTCGCACAGCATTCATGTCTCACAAGGCACATTTACTCGTCCAACAGATCAACCCCGTAATAAACTTGTATTACCTGTATCCCCGATCCTTCTCGCAATTACTATCAACCCTGCCTACCCCAGCCTAAACACGATTTCGAAATCATAAAACAATTTCTCCTTTCCCTTGCGAAAACAACCCTTATAGAACCGTTTCCTATAACCTAACCCAAACCAAAACCTTTCCCCAATCCAGTACAAATGAGAGACATGAAAGATAACTGATCCTGACCTTGATCCACCCTGGACCCCTTGACATGCCATTTTTGTCTTCTTTTTTTTATGTCTTTTTATGGTGTTTTTCGCCGTATATAAAACACATTCCTTTTCGCTCGCCGATTCGTGAGCATAAACACCGTTTAGTTTCCCTTCCAATCCATTACCATGGTATGCGCGCCGACAACTTAAATGCCTCCAGTGTGAAAGGTACTCCGAACGCGCCACGCAGTTGATGCTAACACATGCCGTAGTCGATTTCGAAGGCTGATCGGTCGTCGTAAACAGAGTGAACGCCGTAAGAACCGCCCTGTTGGGTATATAGTTGCCGCTCCCACGATGAGCCAGACCGACAATTTCGTCAAGGCCAAAGACTCCGAAACATCTCGATTCCGACAGAGACTGTAACCATCCTACACTTTCCTTCATCCCGGCACCGTTTTTCCTGCCCTCAAAGTATAAACGAGACGATGTAGCGACGCCCCAGCCATGTTCGAATGCAACTCCCAGTTCACCAATTCGTAACCTCCTACCGAGAAAAAAACAGAAAACAATATCAACTTCCTAGTCGATGTTGTCCCTTCAACACCTGTGACCTTGATTGTATCACTCGGTTCTCGCCGGATCCGAGTGCCCTGCAATGTTCTCACCGTCTTCAACTCGAGACGTGAGTTGCCAAAGATACCGACCGCGATGCACGTTTACCTCTGCGCCGTCCCAAATGCAACTTTAAATCCTGCGCCTTGTTGCGACTCCTAATCCTTGGTGAGCGGACCTTTCTAAACCCAGACACTAGCAGGAGCGCCGAGACCGGACGACTGACCCCAAACACCATTGCCACGTCCCCAGCCACCAGGAGAGGCAAGAGGAGTGGTGGATTGCTTCGATGAAGCTGAAGTTGTGGGTGTACCAGAAGGACGAGTTCCAATGGGAGCCACAGAGGCACCAGCCTGGTTGGGTTTGGAACCAGGATTCAGATCCCGAGAGGGAGAGCCGCCAGTTGGGCTGGATGTACTCGTGCGGCTTTGGTTACCCACAGCGTTGTCGAAGACCTTGTTTGTGGGTCCAGCAGCCTGTGGGCTGACTGTGCTGTGAGGTCGCGAGTTGGGCTCAGTGGGAGGACCGTGGGCGTCGCCACCAGAGACGGGAGTGCCAGTCTCACCAGTAGGGGGAGCACGGCCTACGCTGTCATAAGCAAGAGGGGAGTGTCCACGGATGCTTGAGGGTCCGCTAGGGACAGGAGCACCTGTGCGGACATTACCAGTCTCATCAACGTATCCTGCCTTGTCTGCAAAAGGACCCTCGCCATAGAGGGCACTTCGCTGACGGGCAATCAACTCTCGCGTCTCCTCCTCGGACATGTGCTTGTTGGGCGGCAGAGGCACCTCGGAAAGGACGGCTACGTAGAAAAGCTGTTAGCCCATGCTCAACAAACTCGACGATATTACATAGATGCTGCTCATAATTGGGAGGGAAGAAACACGAGCGGCGTCTGGGCCAACGACATTTTCGGTCGCCCATGACCACATTATTTTTCTCTATATGCCATCTTGTTTCTTTGTCATAGTTGAATGTGCTACACAGTAGAGGGAGGCCTACTTCGCTGATATTGCTGCTCTGTGTGCAGGTTTCGAAGCTCTCGCTCCCGCTGAGCTGCCATCCGTCTCTTAGCCTGCATGACCTGCTCTGCCTCGTTGGAGCCTCGTGAAGGTTGATGACGCTGGTTTGCGTAGAAGTTTTGCAGATTGGGTCCCTGACCACGGGCGTCATCAAAGTTGTTTACCGAGTGCGGGCGGGGGCCGGGGGTGTGATGGGAACCACGGGAGTCTGCATGATCTTGTCAGTATATTTGTTGGGACACTCAACCAGACCAGTTCATCCGTTCGTGGCGGAACCTTTGGCAGGCTTAGTAGCACAGGATAGAAAACTCACGGCGACCACCCATTCCATAGCCCTTGCCAGACTTTTGCAAGTTCTCGTATGCTCGATCGACCTCTAGAATTGGGTCAGCTTTCTGCATTGGTCAAGTCGAGTCTTGTTCGGGGTTTCGAAAATGCCGGACAAGTCGTGCTATCGGCAATGACTTTAAGGACAATCGAAATCGAAAAAATCTCTGGGCGTGGTCCATCACATACCATCGAATTGATACGAGAAGGCGTAGTCATCCTGGGGCTGGGGGCCGCTGGCGCCTGCACGAATCAATGCGTTAATTACAAGTCTGTATGGGTCGATCGGGAATCTGGCGTACCTGCGCGAACCGGAGTAGTCGAGCCCTGATGCTCCCAGTTGTTCTGCTGGGTGGTGGGAGTAGAAGACGACCACTGGGCCTGAGGGTTGTCATAGTAGGACATGTTGCGATGTTCTCGGAGTTGAGTGGGAAAAACCGGGACGTAGACGATTCGGCTCAGACTCTTTCAAATCTCGGATGAGGGTCTATTGGTAGAATGTCTGGTCAGTTTGGTGTTGTGGTGGAATATTGACGACAGAAAGACGGCGATGTGCAGCGCAATGCGAGAGCGGCGCCAGAAACAAGGGCAATACGAAAGGTAATGAGGAAATTTGCCGCTGTGGCCGACGTCAAGATGCGCACCATCGGCCAGCTAAGACATGGATCCATCAAAAGGCACCACCTAACGCTCCGGGGCCCCCTCGTCGCAACACGTTGACAAATCGACCGTAATCCTGTGCGTCGAGGTCTCGACTCACCCAAGAGAGATAAGAATATGATTAAGCTTCGTCGGTGACCTTTTGCCGCTTCGTTGGGAAAGTGAGCGCAAGGCAAGGTTTACGTTTACTCGCCACGGGCCGTATTCTCGGGAATAAACCACGCGAGGGTCTCGGAGGGACGGAGAAAAAGTGCGAAGAACTAAAAAAATCGCAAGAAGTCGGTGACGAGACAGGAGACGAGTTTAACACGACGGACCGGAAGAACGCTTGTCGAGACCAAAGCCGCTGCAAGGCAGACGGGAAAATCGAGGCGGAGGAAGAAATAGGAAGAAGGTACCGTAAAGGTAGGAGGGAGAAGGGAAAGGGAAAAGGTGGTGGTGGTTTAAGATGATGAACGACTCGTCGACTTGGACAGGGCGTGACGGGATAGGTTGGGTTAGAATTGAATGGGGGGAGAAAAAAACCAGGGCCGAGCGAGCGGGAAAGGAGAAGGAGCAAGCCTAGCCTGGCTTCTTCGCCCATCAATCAATCAAATCAGGAAGTAGCGTCGTGCCGTGGGGAGTGGACAGTGGAAACTCACTGGACAGGAAGGAACAGGGCATTTCGTAGTGGGCACAGGCCGGAGAGTGACTTTTGGGGGCTCGTAGTTGGCAGGTGCCAGTGCAGTTGAGGCCTGAGGTGCGGGTAAATAGAGTACTTGGACCAAAGTATCGGCTGCTTTACGGCATGCAAATCATGTCGGTTCATTGTATGGCAGCCTGGCCAGGCTAAAGGCGGAGTACATGAACTGCTTGTACCTCGTTTGGCAGCACCAAAGGTACAGGCAATCACGGTGTAGTACTCCGTCCGTATCTTACTTGCCAGTACCAAAGAACACTCGATCCATGAGAATTTTTGCGATGTCGGGGTATAAACGAGACATGCATTCTGTGACCGGATCGATTGTTCCGATCAAAAGCAAATCTGACATCTCTTTTCTCACTTTTATTCTGGCGTTTCCTCTACCATTGCACTTCTTTGCCTGCGAATACTCCGTAAAGAAACAGCAGTACATAGCAGTGCTGGTCTTCAGCATCCCCGGCATAGTGGCTAGAGCTGGTCGCCCGTTGTCCGTTGAACGCCCAGGCGCCGGGCCCAATCCTCTTTTGATTCGATAACGGGGCTAATAACGGAGTGTGAAATGACGACGTGTGGGGGGTGCCATTTCTCGTTTCTTGGCCCTTTTGCCAGCAACGCAACTCCACGCTCCACGATGCCAGCAGATGATGTCCAAGACGGGTGGGTTGCCAGTGCAGCTGAAGACAGAAAAGCACTGTGCGAATTCACTGATCTCGAAACATGAGGTTATCATCAACTTCAAACAGAGCGCACCTCGTTCAATGTCTCCCTCCCTCATTGATGGCTTCTACCGGAATCTGCAACAACTCAATCCAATTGCACTATGGCCCTAGCGGGAAATCACTGGACCCCGAGATAACGACACTGATCCAGCACCCTTCCCCGGGCAGGTTTATCCCGGCCTCTCACTAAACCTCGGCCGAAACTCATCGCGCCATCCGCGGGTTTCCAGCGCTCCAGTGCTTCGCGATCTTCTGGGATGCCCAGGGTCTTTGCCTGCTCCATGCGTGTATCAAAAGCACACAGACATGACAAACCTCTCTCGTGAAGCACGGTTCAGGTATAACAGCACAAACTTGCATGGGAGATGAACCAAGACGGGTCGCTTAGGGATGCACCTCATCCTGTAAACTTGGCGCTCCAGGTATAACAGTGGGTTAACACTGGCAAAGGACGCAGATAAGTTTCGGATCGGCAATAACCAGTACAGATATATCCAAACATGAATCGCATTAACGCAATATCAACAATGGATGTTGCACCGCAACAGCTTGCCAAAGCCCACTTATAGTGTCCTCTGCAATCAAAGCGCGTGTTTCCACATCTTGGCACGTTCTCCTTCCCCTTTCTTCAAAGTCAACATCAATCGGACGTATTGTCTTTTACATCTCCAAACGAGCAAGCCATCATCTTGATATTGTGGATACGCAAATTACCTTTATTTGAGCGTACCCCTTTTCCCGGGATTGCGGTCTTGACTTGACCAGCGCTGGGGGGGTTTTAGCGGGGTGTTCTTAGACGCCGATTCATTCCATGGGTTCGAGCAGTGGATTACCGCCAGCCAAAGTCACCTGAATCACACCTCCAAGTCTTGAGACTTGACATCTGCAATTCGCAGCAACAGTGCTTGAGGGACAGACTGTTTGGATTATCAATTTACGGTTGCAGTCGTACTTGCGAGGGCACCCGATATGACATGGTTGTCGGCAACTTGATGTCGGCTGAACATGAAATAGCATGCATGGAGCCTGAGTAACCAACGGACGCGGACAGTTGCAGAAAGATATCACGCATATCTTTGGGATGGACCGCAATACCTGTGACAAGAAACATGGCGCTGCAGCATGTTTCAATTGCGTATGGTTATCTTGCTGTCGCTTCAGCTTACACACGAAACATAAACGAGACTGGCCAGAACATTCAAAAAGTCTCAAGCAGTGAGCACTGTGTCACAAGTTGGAATGGAAGATTGCTTTGCAAATTAACTGCGGCGTTCGGGCCGTTGTCGATTCTCGCGATTGGAAAGCTGTCAGCCAAAGACGGGCCTCCACTCAGAATGCCCTCCTCCACCACCTGGTCACGGCGCATGTCAACATGGTTCGATTCTGATGATACCCTGCCGGTCGTTGGGCGCTGAACCTCTCACGCTCTTATTCCGCCTGGGAAATGGACCATGGAATTGTCCCTCTGTTTTCCTTCGTGTGCCATCATCATCGTGATACCACGAGATCGGCGCCCGTAGACATCTGGCACACCAAGCGGCACTTGGGTCCCGGTATTGGGCCCGAAATGTTCGGGATGGTCCCCAAGATTCCATTGACGATGTTTAGGCTCTGTTATCTGAGACCTGGAGTGAGACATCCCCTGAGATGAGATCTTGAGCCGACTATCTTAATCTTGGCTTGTGGTCTTCCTCCCTGCTGTCGGCTCTGATGCCCGTGCTTTAGCGACGATGACCAGAAGATACTTCATCAGGCATGTCATCTTTGCGATACGTCTATTCTTCGTTCAGCTGCTGACGATATTCCAGCTTGCATTCTGGGCGACAGGGATCTAAATGGACAGCCCCAGATGGGTGGACAGACTTGGCCAAAAGGGTCCACCACCAAGGGAAGTCCACCTGTCATCGCGGGCAGGTCGTCACAGTCTTCCAGAACATGGTTCAGATTGACTGGTCTGTCACTTGATAAGCCTTCCGGTTATGCAGCAGCAGGCAACGGCTGTTACATGGTGACGCACAACGCATGTAAGGTCGGTCCAACGCGAAAGTTCGCCTTGTGACGACACCGGGCATCGTTATGTAACCCACAGAGGCCGCTCTGTACGGCGACACCGATTCCACTTCCATCTCTACGCCACACGAGTCTCTTTTAGCCAGCCAATATGCGAGAACTATATGGGTCTGCCTGCCCGACTTTGGCAATATTGACTATCGAACCTTTGTCATCTTCGGGTAAGCGTCCCAAAAGGTGAGCTTCCCCAGACTGTTGCCCCGCGGCTATTGGTTGATTTGACCGCATGTTGGACTCGTCAGCACCCATCATGCATTCTCGTCACCCGACGTTTCTGCGAATTGCAACTGTACTTACCATTCACGTTTCAATGACATGATAAATCTTTCAAGATTCATTCCAAGGTTCGCAAACATCGCCATTCGTTATTGGTTCATTCATCAGCAGATGTCAATTCTTGGAGAAAATACCTTAATCTTCATGAGTTACCGTGCCGCAAGTATGCATGCATCGTGGACGCTGTCACTGATTAGTCGCCCATACGTTTCAGGAACCCCCAATCTTTAGTCACCCAACAAAGGTATAAGTCGCGCGTTGTTCTGCGTCCGATGAGGCCCATCAGTACTCAGTTAGACCAGCTCATCTATAGGACTTCTGTTCTGGAGATCCCAAGACCCAAGTCAGATATTAACATATGCCAGCCGATTTAACAAGCTATCTTATGATCTAGCCTCCCATTCCTTTGCCAGTCTATGCTATGCTGAAGACAAAGCTTCTGGCACTAGTTTTCTGATCTTCCGTGTAAAGCTTACTGTGAGCCCGAGAACTCGAAGCTGTACATCTCTTTGCCATCTTTTTGTTATCTTCAGCGTGATACTCCATGAGATCCGAGAGCTCAGAAGTAGCTTTGATGCTCAACATCCCCTCACGGAACCATTGTATATCTTGCATCTTATGGTTGAGATGTGCCTAATCAGCGCTAGACTGGAGATTCAGGACCCTGGGCCAGAAGATGTGACCCAGAACGTAGCACGGAATTGCCTCTCTACCTTGGCCTATTTTTCCTACTCATATGATTTTTTGATCTTTCAATGAAGTGTCTTCTCCCTCAAATGCCCTCGACCGAGCCTATCGAAACTTGCAGAGGAGTTTTCAAATTGAATCATCTGTCACTTCTTCACACTCGGGAATCCAGCAAATGCACGATCACAGCTATATTATATGCTTGAGCTTGCAACACTCGAAAGGGATCGACAAAACATTATATATATTATTAGACAATCTTACTCTTCTGGCCCCCATTCCGTACCCGGAGACCCCAGGTCAGCAAGATGGCCCATAACCATACGGTAAAACTCCATCATCAACAACGAAATCAACTCCCGCAACGGCCCGCTCAAAACACTCAAACCACATTCATCCCCTTCAGCATGTTGAATAAGCTCACTCAACACCATGTACGATTTGTCACAAACCGGGCAAAAGAAGCCCCCCAACCTCACACAGGGAGCTCCTCGCTGAGCTAATACCTGTCCGAGTGCAAAGATATCCATCGAATTCACATCAGGGATACATCTGCCTCTCTCGACGTGCTTCATCATTATGGATGCTTTTTCGAACTTGCGATCGCAGGTGATGCAGTCAATATTCTTGCTGGGGTTGGCGTTGCGAGCTACTTTTTCTTTTTGCTTCTCGTGGTGTACTTGTGCGGGGACAGCGAACTCAAGCCAGTGGTCGAAATCTCTGATGACGGTATCGACGACCTTGGACTTGGACTGATGTTTCTGAGAGAGATGAGCCAACACCGAAATACCCATAGATGCAGAATCCAGGTACTTACTTCGAGAGCAGACGGGGTCTGAAAGTACATCTCACACGTAATGCAGCGATTATGAGCCTCCACCTCATGATTGATACGTTCGGTGCCGGTTTCGAAATCCTGTCCACAGTTCTTGTACTTGCAATCTCGCAAGAAATACTTGGCTTCAAAGAAGAAGGGGAGATTTTGGGGATCAGGATATCCTTTGCAGACGGTGCGCTTGGGGCCGTAGGAATCGTCCTTTGCTATCTTGGCTTGGACATCGACGACAGCTGGGTGGCTGATACCGTGAACATGCCACTGGTGTGCTACCAGTAACATCTGCGGGAAATACCCATTGCAGTGTGTGCAGAGCGTTGGGGGACCTCGTTCATTCTCCATATCAATGTCGGAATCATCTTCTTCGTCGTCGTCATCAGAAAAACCAGGATAGCCAAAGTCCGGGTCATCCGAGTCGTATATATCACCAGGTTGGATACCAGCCGGGAAGTCGAACGGGTGTCCCCTGTGGCCAGGGTATGAGAAAGGATCCTCATCATCATAGCCTTCATAATCCTCGTCCTCATAATCATCATCATCATCATCGCCGTCATCACCAAACGGCGGGACTGCCATTCGCAGCAGTTGTCTCATGATATCGTCCTCTGAGTATCTTGGTCTGTGCATCTCCGGGTGGCTGTCTCGCTGATGCTGACGAAGTGCAGACGCAAGACCGAAGGTCTTGTTACAAGGTCTGCATCTGAAAGCTGGGTTTTCAGGCACTCCTTGCTTTGAGTTTGAGGATGGTTCGGGTTCAACGATGCCATGTTTGTTGAGGTTATGATCCGCAAGTCCTTTAGCGTGGCGGAATGTCTTTTGGCAGGTCTGACAATAGGGTTTATCCTCGTCCTCGTCCACGTCAACATCAGCTGCTTTCTTGGCTCCAGCGGCCGCGTTTGCTCCTTGACCAGAGCTCTCTGCAACAGTGTCGTCTGCCACTGCATGCTTGATGAGTCCATGTTGCACGAGGGCAGATTTGAAACGAAAGCTCTTGTCGCAAAGCGTACATTGATGCATGTTTGAAGCTTTCTTCTCTTCCGTCGCGGTCTCTTCGACGAGCTCTGACGCCTCACTCTCCTCATCCGAGCCATCTTGCCCATTTGATACTCTCATGCCAGAAGCAGCCATCGCCATATTCTCCATCACCTTTCTCATGGCTTCGAGACGTTGCTCTGCTTGATGCTTCATAAGCGTATCCTCGGATGGGAAGTTCTCATCGCAACATAGGCACTTGAACTTCTGAGATTCAGCAATATGCCGCTCCTTCAGCGTCGTATGCACTTGCTTCGAGGAGCCAGCTGCCTTTCCACCTTGCTCTGAACTCTTTGCTGGACCCTTCCCTTTCTTATCGGAAGCATGCTTGCTCTTTAGGTGCCTTCGGAGTGAATTTCGGCTGGTGAACAACTTGTCGCAGACATCGCACTTGATTGTCTTTTCCTCGTCATCTGGAGCCTTGTCCTCTTCCTTGGCAGGAGTCTCGGCATCGGTTTTGACAGTGCGATGCTTGGTTCTCTTGTGCTGGTACAGCGCACCTCGATGGCTGAAAGACTTGTTGCAGATTGAACAAGCGGTCTTGCTTTCCTGGCTTTTGTCGCCCTGGTTTACATCTTCTTGTTTGGTAGAAGTAGATGCCTCATTCGCAGCGGAGGCTTCTGCCTTGGGCTCCGCAGCTTGAGCTTGTGTGGCTGAAGTAGCTGGGGCTTCAGACTTCGGAGGGCCATGCTTGCTCCGCTGATGCTGTGTCAACGAAGATTGACGCGGAAATGACTGCTTGCAAAGTTCGCAATCAAATGTGCTGGCTGCTTCGCCATCTTGTCCTGGCTCAGACGCGTCTGCCTCTTCTTTCTTGACAGGATGTTTGCTCTGCCGATGTCGCCTGAGTGAGCCTTTGTGGGGAAACGATTTATTGCAGATATGGCAATTGACGGGTTTGGCTTCAGGCTATGCAGCCGAAGCCTCCGCGGGATGATCATCCGCCATCTTGGACAGAATAATTGAAGCAGAAGAAGAAGAGACGCGTAGGTCGTGTTTTACAGAATTGGAGAAGGATACGGTGGACGACGCCTTGAAATGGGATTGCAGAAGCAAATAAATGGAAGCGGATCAAGAATAAAGCGTCCAAGTTGATTGGCCAACAGGCGCCACCATTTAACGTCTACCGTCTACGGTTTCAACGGAGCAACCGCTATAAATAACGTCAAATGGAACCAAAGTGAAGTATTAAGAATTAATCTGAAACTGACGACAAGACACTAAAACAAACACTTTCTTCCTTCTTTCATCTCCCAATTTATCCTCAAGTGAGATCCATGATGACATCGTTCTCTGGCCTGGCCTGGGGCTATACAATAAATAGAGATCCAAGATCTGCTCTGACGCTGACGATAATGGCTTGGCTAGATACAATACCTATTACATTGAAAATGATACGTAGGAAAGAAGTTTCCCATCTTTCAAAAAATCCTACCAGCTTAAAAGAGTTCACCCTCTATCATACGCCACCTCACCTCAGACATAAAGGCCTTGATCGGGCCCTGGGTAACATTAGCACTGCACTTGTTCCCCTCGGCGTGGCGAATCATGCTACTCAAAGAGTCGAAACGGGCTTCACAGCCGGGGCACTGGAACTTGTCGTCAGAGTAGCACCTTGATACCACGCTCTGATCACTCCTGTCAATAGCCCATTTGATAGAGCGAGTGTCGATGTAAGAGTGACATTCGCGTATCTCCACGTGCTTCATCATCTGGGAAGAGGTTCTGAACTTCTTCCAGCAGGTTATGCAGGGGATCGTGTTCTTTTTGGACGACCACGAGTTTATCTCCCTGAGGTCATCCAGCATGTCGTCTTGGTCGTAATTATCAAAGTTCTGGAAATCCGAGTACGAGAGCGATTCATCCGAGATGTTGTCCTGGTCAAATAGTGCCCACCAGGACTCCTCGTGCGCTTTCTCCCAGTGCTTTGCAAGTAGAAACTGGTTGCGGAAGGGTTCGTTGCACGGCTGACATCTGAATCCTGACGTAACCTTCTTGAAGGGAGCATCGGCCTCTTCAGAGGCCACCTTCCTGAGATATCTATCGGGATACATGGGATGACGCCCATGTTTATCTTCCATATGGCCCAGAAACTGCCTGACATCGCGATATAGCCTGCCACAGTCGGTGCATTTGAAAACTGAAATGCTGGCGTTTTCTGCCTTGTTCTCTATCGCTGGTTTCTCGACTGGCTTCTCGACTGGCTTCTCGACTGGCTTCTCGGCCGCTTTGTTCTTCTCCGCTGCCCAACTGCCATGACCGGCCATTTCTTGATGTTCAAGAAGCACTGGGAAACGGTAAAAGGCCTCGTCGCAATCTCTGCACTTGAATTTGGGCGCACGAGGTCCTGCAACTGGCTTCTCGACTGGCTTCTCGACTAGCTTCTCGACTGGCTTCTCGAAAGGGCCATGCCCGGCCTTTTCTTGATGTTCAATAAGCATATTAAAATGGCAAAAGGCCTCGTCGCAGTCCCTACACTTGAATTCGGGCACACAGGGTCCTGCAGCCGGCTCTGGTTTCTTCTCTCTTATTGCCATAGGGCCGTGAGCGAACATTTCCTGATGCTCTCCAAGCGCAGCAGTGTAGTAAAACGCCTCGTCACAATCCTGGCACTTGAACGGCGCTGGAGGGAGTTCTGCAGCCAGATTCTCGGTGGAGTTCTCGTCTGTATTTTCAACGAGATCCGAGGCAGATTCTTTGTCGCTCTCCTCGTCGTTCTCTTCATTGTCCTCCTCGCTGCTCTCTTCATCGTTCTCCTGGTCATTTTCCTCGTCACTCTCCTCGTCACTATCCTCAGCTCCCTCCTCATTGCTCTCATCGTAGTCCTCTCCATCGCTCTGCTCATCACTATCCTCGTAGTCTTCCTCGTAGTCCTCCTCATCAGTCAGCCCATAGGTATCCCATGGCATAGGTGAAGAGAAACGATAGTTGGTTCTTATATGCTCTTCGAGCTCCTCATCGGAGTAAAACGTCTTGGGGCAAAAGTCGCACTTGTATATAGTAACAGGCCCATCGTCCGACCAAAGGTTATGGCGTATTATATGCTGTTCAAGTAAATCGAAGCGGTGAAAGCTCGAATTGCAGAAGTCGCACTCGTATCGCTCTGGAGCAGGTTCAGGGGCCTTTTCTTTCTGTCTCACGTTTTGTATCCCTGCAGGCTCTGTCGTTCTCTCTTTATGCCCGCTGCGGCGCTTATGGACCTTGAGTGCGTCTTTGGTGGGGAAAACCTTGATGCAATAAAGGCACGCGTGAATATGCGTGTCTTTGTGGTGATTTTGAAGTGCACAGTCATCGACGAAAGATTTTCTGCACCATTCACAAGGAATCCTTCCCTCTTCTCGCTATTGATTGGCAAGTCGGTATCACGGCAAACATCCAAAACTCTATTACTTCCACAACTTATTTCCGATAGTTTCAGTACGAAACCACGCGTTGGAGACAATAGCATAAGATTATGAATTGCATATGCGCGCTCTAGTCTAGAGTATTGAATGCTAAGTTATATTGGGGAAAAGGACTTATCGTGTTCTCATTCATCACCTGTGTTTGCAGCCTAAAAGTAAGGTTAACCTTATAGGCGGTAGTCATCCCCATAGTTGAATGCTAAGCATTTCCCATAGCCCTGCATGCTGTAGTAATATCGACTGGTTGATGAATTATTAGTTGAGGCTGTGTCAGCTTAACGAGATATATCGAACTCTATGCGTAATAGTATCTCTCACAGAAGAGCTTATATGAAGTCCTACGTTTATCCCACCAACTGTAGACTAGGACGTTTCGGAACTTGCACTAAAGTCTCTTTTGAACCACTTCTTTAGCCTAATCCGTGTGCTTTGTCGCCTCTGAGCTTTCCCGTCAATGTCTGAAACTCCATCATTGGTAAGACCTTCTCTTGAGCGTTCCAGATCACAGCAGCTGAGTTCGCTAGCTTCCTTCAAAGGTAGTCCCAGAAGTCTCGCTTCTAGAAAGCCAACCCTTGCTTCATGAATTACGTTCGCAGAAGTCCCTTCCTGCCCTCCCTTCATGTTCCTCTTCCAAAGCCAAACTCGGTTTGAATCCGGATATACGGAGCCAACATAACCTGGTACTGCATCGAAGAAGCCACATGTCTGCCGTCCTCTCGCGTTGATGTGTATTTCAGGATGAGACGAAGCAGCCTCATGCCGACTTAATTCGTCTGTGCTGGACTCGGGGTACTCGGAGTCACAGAACTTGAGAACCATTCCCGGGTCACGGTCTTTTTTACCCATGATGAATAGTTTGCCAATCCCAGCTCCAGGCAAGGAACCGCTGGGACAGCACCAGGCATGCTGCTCCATGAACTTACGCGTGGTGTGTTGGCTTCCTTGTCGAGACGCACCCTTGGCTTCTTCCTCGGAAATGTAGCTTGGGAAGCGCTCCCTGAGTTTGTCTTCATCGAAGGTAATGCTCATGTGCGATTTTGGTTGATGGACCATCCACGCGAGAGGAGCATACACAAGACCCTCGTGTTTCTCAATCTTGCCTATGCTACCATGATCGCCTAGAAAAAAGACTTGGTGCACGTTGCGTCCGCACATGTAGGTCGGACTATAAGGGCTTCGTTTCTCATGTAAAGCCAAAGCATGAAAAGAGTACTTCACATCTGATTCGAGTATTAGTTCAGGGCGAAGTCGAAAGTCCAGATCAATTGATCCCGAATATTCATGATACTCACTCTTTGGAACAGGGTCTATGGTTTTGGTTTGATACTTGTTTCGATCAAGGTAAGAGAGCGGCTTTGCAATGCCAAACAGCGGGAGGCCCAGTGAGCCAACTGTATCGAAGCAACACAAGGCATCGATTTTGACATCATCGTAGACTGTTGTATGTTAGATTAGTTCTGCGTAGAGGGGCTCGACACCAACATTTATAAGTGCCACGTACTGGATACTTGTCGACTTTGGCAAGATATGGGTCATTGTCACATGCCTTGTATAAGCGCTTGTAAAACGCCCTGTCGCCATCACGGACTAGGCCGATGCGTTCAATGATGAGAGCAAGATAGCGAGCAGCCCATGCACCTGGAAGAGTTACAGTCGGCTTGTGTTTGAGGAAGAATAATTCTTAAAAGATGTCTGATTGACTTACCTCGCGAGTAGCCACAAAGGATAATCCTGTCTCGCTCGTTGTAGTCTTCGGCAATATTGTCTAGCGACTGTCAATTTATGCAATACACAAACAGATCCGGAGCACCCACCATAGGCTCGGATCACGTTCCGGAGTGTGCCCCATCCACCAAGACCTGTACGAGGTCAGTCAGAGTTCCAGAAAAGTAGGAGTAGGCAGTAGGGCATACCTCCAAGGAACTTGTCTGTTAAACCGTCGCTTCCTACACCGTTGAGGCGGATCTTTCGAGCGTTTTCGCCTTTCGCGATGAGACGAGGCAGGCATGAGACCACGGTCTCTTTTGAACTCTTGCTACTACCATGCCATGTGCCTGGAGGGGTTAAGAATGTCAAACCTATCGCGGGGGATACATGCTCACCATCAAAGGCAACAAAGATCAATCCCGGCACACTGCAGGCTTCCTTTCGTTTCTGAGACCGTTTAGTCATTCGGGGAAAGATGTCCCATGGTATACAAGTGTAGGTCAAGGGCTTGAAGTCCGTAACGTAGCAAACACGCAAAAGACTTGAGTCCTCTATGTCTAGGCTAGGACAACCTGTATACTGCGACACGCAATAGGAATAGGCCCCAGGCTAATGAAATTGCCCGCAAAATAAGGTGTGGTTTGCGGAGAGTGTGAAAGGTGATTGATAGAGAGACCAATACAAAAGGACAATGGACAGCTGAGTGGGACGGCGTTTAAATAATCTTGGGCTGTAGGCGATGCTCCCTGTCTTCAGCTACTTTTCCAACTCCATCCCATGATGTCAATGGCACAAGGAGTTCTGGGCTCCCTCCTGCTTGGCTTGGGCCTGAGAGCCTTGTTGCAAATCCCTACAGTACTCCTTGATTGCACTTCTGCCTGGCTAGCTCATCAATATGACATAGGTGGAAAAGCCTCTTGGGGGCTGCTGTGTCTGATACATAGCCCGCTAGACCACCCAGCAAGATCTATTGTATCAATCGCGGGCTGAAAACTACGAGCTTATGCACCAACCCGTAGGTGGCGAAACTGGCCCCTGTCAACTGAAATTTGCCGACCAGTGATTCAAGGCTGTGAGCTTCGCCTGATCTGAAGCTGCGAACGCCATACGTTTATAGCGTGCCTTGGCTGCATGTCCCTGAGCACAACATGTCGTATCTGCATTGCGCCGATGCTGGACGTTGAGGCTATGCACGATACTCGCGAAATTCGTGCACCCTAAGAACCCGTTAGCCAGGAACAATGCTTTGTGCATAAACCTTGGTTAAGATCGAACATTTGGCGCTGACCCAAATCAAGTCCTGATGGACCCGCTACGGCGCTAATGATGGATCATTTCTGGCCAATCAAAATGTCTACACTCAGGCGAGCCGGAGATTAAGTTTCCCCTTGCAAAAATCCAGGTACAGGTTCACTTATTCCCGACTGATCCATCATCAATCAGCATGGGTTACCTTACATACAAGTCTGATTCGTCAGTAGCGGACTTTGCCGTCTCCAAACAGGAATACCTCACCTCCCGCCCAGAAGTTTCCTTTGGATACATCGCAACCAGTTCCCTGGTCTTTGAGACAAAAGTCACTTCCGAGCATCGCATTCTCCTTTTGCAGCGCGCTGAAACCGACGACGATGCCGGCAAATGGGAGCCTCCAGGTGGTGCCTGCGATGACTGGGATAAAACCATCTTGGGTGCTGCCGCACGTGAGCTGCGTGAAGAAGCAAGTCTCGATGCGAAATGGATCGGTGGCCCCGTGGACAAACCTCATTTCTTTACTCTTGACGACGGGAAAAGAGTATGCCAGTTCAACTTTCTGGTATGTGTAGACATGAGCAACCAAGCAGTGAAGCTATCTCCGGATGAGCATCAGCGCTTTGTCTGGGCTACTGAGGATGAGGTGAAGTCAGGGAAAGTGGGCGACATCAACATCGAGTTCACAAGGGACGAAGTTCAGCGAACAGTGTTGGCAGCATTTCATCACGCGAGGAACATCCACCTGTGATACCGGAACATTCTTAAGGAAGTCACGCGTCATCTGAACTTCTCTCTTCAACTTCATCTCCGGGGAGAATATGTCTCGCCTGTCTTTTCATCAGCCCTTTGACAAGTTCTTAGCAGCTTGCCGGGTAAACACGCTGGGAGTGATGGACAAAGACGGACAAAAGAACCAACAGTTTCCATGAACATAGCGCTCATCCACCAATGAGCACCGTGAGCACGGTATACAGGAATCGAACTTATATATGTCTAATAATATAATATATGTCTCTGTTGGGTATATCTTGATTATCAAATCTTGGTGGTGGTTATAAATTGGTGCAAGTGTTCGCTCGCCCGACACAGGTATTGCTTGCAACTTCTTCTATGTCCTTGGTAAGTTGTATCCATAGATATTTTATCTTACCGCTTGACCCAGTCAGGCGTATCGCAGTTGATGTAGTTACTTTTGGCGTTTTTTGCTCTGGTCCCCTAGACATCTCTCGTCCTTCGCGTTTGCGCAATGATCTCAAGTCCATCATGCCAATCAGAATATGGATGTTGGTTATTACATGCGGCGTTGACTTCAGCTACTTAGCCAGGATGTGCGTTGCCGCCTTGGTGGTTTTAAGCGCCAGCTTCGTACCATGTCCAGCCGCTTTCAACCTCTTTGGGATGCATATGATGACTGAAACAACCAACAATGAAAGCAAATAACCAATCAGACCGTCCAAAAGAGGGAAAGTCTTTCGAGTAATTCCTCAAACTTGTTATGTGCAGGTTGCTGACGGGTCTGAGCCCAAGTACCAGGCCTTTTATCTTTACGATTCTCAGAAGTGTAAAAAGTCCCCTTGCTCTAAAGACAACTATGCCTTGTGCCTTTTGAGATTTGTTCTTATATTACTTCCATCCTCCACCTAGACTTGTTTAATGCTTGTACAGCTTGTCTGAAAGATACTGCCTAACACCTAATCATTTTCATACCTGAATCAGACTGTCATTAAATCATGAGCGGCTTTCAACTTCCTTCAGTAGACGCGAGCGATCTGGATGAGTATGTCCCGTACCACATCGGGCATGTTGCGTATATCCAGAAGGTTGAAGAATGCCTGGCGCTATACAGTGATCCCGAAAAACAAGCCTCGTATCAGAAGGTAGCACACATGGTTAGGGAGAAGTGTCAAAATTTACTCGAGGAAACTGGCACAAAAGGTGTGATGACTTGCAGAGCCAAGACTTATGAATCGCTGAAAGCGAAGCTCAGAAGTATGGAGCATCATACTGATTTCACGGCTTGGGTACTCAACAACGACATCTTCCAACATCACGAAATGGTAGATCTCGCTGCTGTCCGTATCGGAGTATATTTACCCCAGGATGTCATCAAAATGGCGAGAGAATGCCAGGAACGGTTCAAAATCGCCCATCTTTTTGGTACTGTTGGTAGTGGCAGAGATGCTACTCGAGGAGACAAGAAGAGCCTCGATAGCCATACGAGGGGACCTTGGCGCTCAAAAGATCAGCATGGCTCTGAAGATTACTGGCAACATTCTGGCTACAGATCTTGGCAGATGGTGATCGATTGGGAGGGAGGGTTTAGGGTCGAAATACAAATTGGAACAGTAGTTTCGCAGGCTTGGGCTGAAGTTCAACACAACGTCATCTACAAAAAGCCTGACAATATGTTGTCAACGCCGACCATGAAACGAATGATCGATGCTATTAACGGCCTGGCAATGACTACAGAGATCATTCTCGTCGAGCTGGAACAAAGCATGGAGACCGCAAAGCAGAAGGCACAGGTTCGCCGCATCACAAGGAACAATACAACAGATGACCTGTCGCAGCCATCCCAGAGCTTTACTTAATGGTTTGGACTTTTGTAGAAGCGCAAGAGGTTTTAGGCCTTGAGTCAGCCCCGGGATGTGAATACGACTTTGGATGACGAGGTTGTCGCCTTTTGCAAAAAAAGAACCAAACACGACGATCGAGCTTCGTTCCCGACTCGAATCTTCATCGTGGGGCGGACTTTAAGAGGATAGTCAACCAATGAGAACAAACTGTTACACAGCAATGCTTCTGACGACAAAAAGTGTGATACAATGCATTTTACAGCATGATTGTTTACAATCTTGAGATATGGAAGAAACTCGACACGCTGGAGGGGCCAAGTCGCTACAAGGACTTAGATCTTTTACTTGCAATTCAGACTTATGGTTGAGAGCCCATACCAGCATAGAGAACTTGTGATTCAGGACTATGTGCATCATCATGCACCTCGGAGCCATTCCACGCTGTTCAGTCATGTAAGGTTCACATCTGATGGCTCGTTCTTCAAGCTAGTATGACGAAATGTCAAGATTCAGAGCCTAACGATAACACACAAGAAGAGTTCGTGATATGCACAAAACGCCTTCCTGGAGAATAAGCCTAAAGGTTGGTCACACATATCAATTTCCGAACTTATAAATTAAGGATAATTAGATCAACAATTGCCTCATGTAGCAAGGTGTATTACATGCTCTGTTTTTGTAACATGAATGACGCCCCAAGCCTCAGACCTCCATATGTTCAGGATCCTCCTGCAATGCGACGCTTCCCTTCCCTTCAGAAGACTTTCCATCATTTCCTCAAGCCTCCTACGACTTGCGAATCAAGAATCCTGTGATCAACGACTGAGTCTTCTTATTCTCAGGCACGGGCACGGGAGTTGGCCTGGGCGGATATGGCGCGAATACCACAGGTCGTGTAGTTGGTGTAACCCTTCTCACCGGGATAGTTTCTGTTTTCACAGAGACCCTCTCTTCCGCAACAGGGGCAGCCCTGTCAACAGGATTTTTCTTGGGAATATTTAATTCTATGATTATAGGTGAGAGGGGACGAGGCGGAGGAGTCGGTTCTCTCTTCACTGGTGGTGGGATTTGCACTGGTGGCTCGACGACAGGTGGCTTGACAACATGAGTCTCGCGGTGCTAAAGACACTTGTTAGAAAACTTCCACAGTAGTATAGGACGTAGAGCACTCACCTCAGTAAGTTCCCCGCTCGTCATAAAGAATCGGTAACAGACGCCACACCTATTGTGAAGCTCCGCGTCGTGCTGTTTTCTAAGCTCAGCGCTCTTGAAGGTTCGCCCACAAGGACCACACGCCATGTGCTCCAACCACAAATGGTCGCATAGCTCCTTTTCCGTCCCAAAGGGGACTTTGGGGTCGCAGTGGTCGCAGATGTATGTTCCAGGTTTCACAGAAATACCAGACATGACGTGCTTTTGCTTCTTTTCCGGACTGCCGAAGTTTGTCTTGCAAGCACAGCAGTAATTGCGCTCGTGCTTATCTCTCGAATGCTGCATCAGTGCGATTGCCTTTCCGAAATTTCTGCGACAGACTTTGCAGCGAAACTCTTGTGCGACTTTTTGCTTCTCGACAGCTTCGTAGAGAGCCTTGAGGAGATCCAGTAAGCCTGTTTCTTCTGTCCAGTCTCGTAAAGCACATGCTCTGCTCTCGAGATGCTTGAAGAGTGGACCCATCCGATTATACTTTTTCTTGCAGGTTGGGCATCGAAGATTGATATTTCGAGGTGACGATGGGTGAAGACCCTTGCAGTGGGTAGACACAGCGCTGTGGACGAGTTGAAGATTGCAGCCTGAGTCGCAACGGCCGTTCTCCAGATGATCCATCATTCCTGAGTATGTTGAGAACCTCTGCTCACAACCGATACAGCTAATGGGAGTTTTTGAATGACTGCTTTTGTGCTAGAAAGGCCAGTCAGATGAGAAGCTAAAGCTGTCCGGAGAAAGGGGCTCACTTTGTGTAATTCTGGCTGCGAAGCGAAACCTTCATCGCAAGCGTGGCACACGAAATTGTAATGCCATTTGGAGTTGTGTCGTTCTATATCTGCGCTGCTTTGGAAGGATCTGCGACATTCGTTGCAATAGGGATGAGAGACAGCGTTTGCTTGTTTGCTTGAGAGATCATGACTTGGAGCTTGAGCGGCTTGAGGTTCTGTCTTGATTTCTTCTTCGCCACCTGACTCGCAAGACTGATATTCTTCTGACTCTTCCGAATCCGATTCCCCTGAACCTGAACCTCCGGAGTCTGACTCCCCTGAGCCTGATTCATCTTCATCGGAAACCTGCTCTTCCTTGATGTGCGCATCGACAACTATGCACTGGTTGGCGGAGAATGAAGGCTCTCCTTCTTCGAGCTTGATGCGCTTCCGCGCAGGCTCCATTCTGGCAAGGAGTGAGACAGCTGTATACCTAGTGACTCAGTGGGCCTTGCTCAGGTGTCTCAGAGAGGAGATAGGGGTTACGTGGAGACCAACGATCTTTTTATAATGTTGTCAACAAATCAACTTTGCTTTTTTTAATGAGGATGTTCACGTTGATAGTCTGCGATTGGGTTTCCAGGCTAACAGCCCCTAATGACCGGAATCGTCGGCGGGACAATACCCAACATTTATCCGATCAACTACCCTGTACCCCGCAGAGATTCTTCTAGAAACCTAATTTGTTTCAGGGCGAAGGCAATGCAATAGATTATAGGAGACCCATGACTTCAGGAGGCTGTTGAAAACCATTGGAAACATTCATAATTTTAGTCTTTATTACCGGGCTGCTATCCTTCCTGACTATCCCAACCAACCCTTTTCCCAGCTCTTTTTGCGGACCAGCCGCCGCTCATACCTTAGAAACCAAGAAACTGGTAATCAAACTCTGTCTTGTACCCAATTTCTTCCTTTTGGGCATGACCTTTGCCACAGCGCTTCTTGGTGGATATGTTTCGAAGACAAATGACGGTTGCGCTGTCGCACACTTTATTCGAGGGCCTTGAGGTTTCAGGGGAGGCTTGACCTCCTTCGGAGGAGCAACTCTCTCCACAGGAGCTTCTGGGCTTGCCTCCGATTTGACTTCGGTGACGGCGGTCGAAATACAAGGGATACTTGGAGGAGACGTGACCGTTAGAAACTCTTTCTTCACAGGTACAGCCGGAACCGTCGGAAAGGCTGGTTTGACCAGAGTAAGAGGGTTGACCCCATGAATCTCTTTGTAGTGCTGCCAATTATGTTAGAAGATTCAGATTGAAGTAAAGAACACTCACTTCACATAGGTCGTTTGGGCACATGAAGAACTGGAAACAGTCAGGGCATCTGTGATGAATCACAACCCCGTGAACCAACCGTTCCTGCTTGTTGTTAAAGTTCAATCCACAAGGCGCGCATTTGTTATGGCAGTGCCACATATGGTCGTTGTAGCTCTTTTCCATGTCGAACGCAATTGAGGGCTGGCACATGGCGCAGACAGAAGCCCTAACTTTGATCGGCGTGCGTGAGATGATATGTTTATGCCATTCTTCCGAGTCGCGAAAAACCCTATCACACGTTCGGCAAACGGTGTTCTCGTGTTGATACCGCAGGTGATCAAAGAGACCAGCTTCAGAGTCAAACAGTCTTTTGCACATATTGCAAGTCCTGTTGGCCACGTCGATTTCTTGCTTCAAGTTGAAGAGGAGATGACTCAGGCCTGTTGCTTGTTGCCAGTTCCTCAGGGCGCAGAGTCTCGATTCCATGTGGCGGAACATGAGGGACAGAGTCTCGAATTCGACCTCGCACCCCGGACATGTCATGTTCAGGCCGGTCTGATCATTTGCATGACAGTGCTTGGATAGCGCTCTAGCGAAGAACGCGGAATTGAAGCGTGACTTGCATCGGTTTCCCTCAAGACGATACATCATCTGTGAATAAGAGATGCATCTGTGATCGCACGCTGGGCACTGAATTGGGTGCGGATCATGAGAATATAAATGCTGGGAAGACAAACCGTGTTACTCATCAAGTTGAACGACGCGCGACCGAGGACTGACCTTCTTGAGATCTGTGGCAGTTTCGAATCCTATGTCGCACGCAAAACATAGGTAAGTATTCCAATGCCATTTGGAGTTATGCACGGCTTGCTCCTTGGCGTCACTGAAGATGATTCGGCAGGGCATGCAATGAAGGCTCCAGCATGCTGTGAGCATGAACATCTGTTCTTCCACCATCGCAAAAGTGCGTTCAATGTTCTGTGCCCCAATAAAGTCGGCACCAGACGCGTCTTCGCCATGGTCCGGAAATTGTAATTGCGGCGGAACCTGCCCAACGAGTTCAGAAGAGTCGAGGCTACTTGAATATTGGGACTGTTGAACGACAGTGCCCGGCGCGCTGTACCTGGTGGGCTGCTTCTGCGCTACGCGATAGGCGGCCCGGTCTTCAACTTTGACCCGTGGGTTTGGACGCGCCATTGCACTCGGAAGACTTGTAATTGCAGGAGATTCAGACTTGAACAAGATTCACGAAGGAAAGCTCCGTGTTTTCAGTGACTTTAATCCGGAATCATCAGAGCGTTGTAAAGATACGCTGAGTACCTAGGGAATCAACCAGCGCGTCGTGTCGGGTTGGTTGGGTTTCAGGGCCTGGTTGGGTTGGGCCACCAAAACCCCCCAAAAAGCAAATTTGTTCCAGGGCGCGCGTCATGGCGGGGCGGGGGTGCTGCCCTTACCTGGAACGCACCTCTGGCCCGCCCACGAACTTCAACAGCCAGGATGCATCAATGATCATAAACCCAACTCTGATCGATTCTTGGATATCGACTCATTCGGCAAAAAGGTCCCTGGATGTTAGAAGAGTTTATCACGATAAAGCGCCGTGGGGGTCTATTAGATTTACCCAAGTTTACCTAAATACGTTTTGATACTCTTTGATGCTTAGGACAATCATCTCAAGTTTTCTTACTGCTAAGACTTATCAAGTACTTGTTTGCCTTATTCAACTTTAGGTCTTTACTGCACTACCACCATTCAAGACTTCTGAAATTGGCTTATTTTTCTACATTAACAAACTTGTTCACGATCAATGCAGCAAAATCATGCTTAGACCTGCACATGTAATCAGGTATAAATCATTGTGTATTTCAGCCATCGCGAATGAAACTCCATAAATGACAAGGGCAGACTCACAACTTGAGAGTAATGCGTAGCAGCTCTTACTCTCGAGACGCTGCAGAAAGGCGTTCATCAAACGCTGGTTATTAGCAGGCTTCCACAAGGGGCCCAGCTCCAGGCATATCTGCCTCGAGGGTCACCGATGCCAGAGCTGCTGTGATCCGATCCACTGGTACTAGTAGAGGGACTTCTTCATCATCATCCTCTTCCTCTTTCACTGTGTCCGCCACCAGACCAGTCTTGGCCTCACAAACTTTGCGATGCTGGAAGGGCTGGTTAGCGATGGCATACAGAGACCAACAGAATATACTTACCGCATAGAGATCTTGGAGGTCTCTGTAAAACTCGCAGCAGAACGGAGTTTTGTGATCAACATATTCATGGTCTGAAAGTTCTTCTCTTGTGTTGAACACGAGTCCACAAGGTCCACAGGCCGTGTGGCTATCCCGGGCATGATCGTTGTAAGCCAGTTCCGTTTCAAAAACCTCTTGACAAGAGTCGCATACACAAGTCAAGCCTGGTATCGAGGTCTCATCCAGGATATGTACCTGCCTGAACTCCCGATTATCCGCGTGCGTTCTACAGCTCCAGCAGAAAGTGTCCTGGTGCTTATCATGCAAGTGAGTATTCAGAGCACGGTGTGAACTGAAGTTGCGGGCACAGCCACGGCAGCTGGGCACAATGTCTTCGATCCTGTGCCTCACTTTCTTAACGAAGTTGAGGAAGTTGGTCAGCCGCGTTTCGTTCTGCCAGTCCCTCAAAGAGCACGCCCGGTCTTCGAAGTGGCTGAACATGGAAGATATCTCGCTAAAGTCCTCGTGGCATGCAGGGCACTTCTTGTTGATGTTGTGCTTGGACGACGACGGGTCTAACGCGCTGCAGTACGTGGATAGAATAGCATCAAGCATGTCAGACGTCAAACCTGACCAACACTCTCCACTCTCAAGATGCTGCATCATTTGCGAGTGCGTAGCGAAGCCCTTCACGCACCCTACGCACCTGATTATGTTGTGGTCCCATCTATCCCAGTCGCGCAAATGCTAGAGAGCGTCGCATCAGTAGCCCGCCCAATACCAACCTGGAGAAACGGGAACTCACTGCTTTCTGCATCTTTTTAGTCGTGAAGCCCATATCGCACGCCTTTCACACCATTTCTTCCCAGTGCCAGTGGGATTTATGCAAGGCCAAATCCTCATGATCCTCAAATGTCATGTCGCACCTCTTGCAATGAGGCTCGCCGCTTGTCCAATACCCGACTAGGTAGAGGTGCACCTTGAGGTACCGCCCGTTAAGCACCTCGTCGTGTTTGACGGCTTTCATGATTTCATCCCCATCCCTTTGCAAGGCGTCCTTCACGATTTCCAAGGCATCGCGAGCTGGCTGTTCCGGACGTGGTTGGGTGTACTTTCCTCCGCACTGTACAAATTTAAATGTAGACGCCATATTTTCAGAACAGGGAAGTGATATTGACTTTTATGCGTATAAAGCTGAGATCTAAAGAACTTTCAAAATAGATGTCAAGAAAGAACAAGACGCGTCGGGGACTGTCTACCTTTTATGGCCTGCAACGCGTTTTTGCCCTTGCAAGCCTAAGGTAGTGGTGGCGTCAGAATCGGCAGGGGTCTCTGTAGGTTTCAGCAGCCCCCTAGAATAGATGATCATTGGCGGACCAAGTTCTGTCTGCCGGAATAAGCTCTCAGCCACAAGTCTCAACTGCAAATAACACTTCTAGATCATTGGCGGGCGCGTCGACAAAAGGGCTAATAACAAGGCTGGTAGAGAGAAGATACCCTACACCGGGAGATATCGAAGTTTGCCTAGTATAAGAATCTCCAGATGGACATATTGGAATTCAGTCGTAGATACCATTGAAGGATTTGGTCAAAGCCTATGTCTGGATAGGTCTTAGTTAAGTGTAAGGAAAAGTCCTTTCAACTTAAATCCCCCATTGTTGAAGAATAACACTATCACGGGTTCAGATACTCAGAGACACGAAGTTTGTTTGATGATTGATGTGAATTCCATTGTCTCTAATTAGCAGATAGACTAATTGCCCGGAGACAGAAATAAACTTGACCAGGATCTTGCCTTACATGCTCCGGAAGAAAACTCCACCACGAAGGCCGCTCGCTTAAAGCACCATGGCCCATGGCGGACTGCAATGAGACAATGTGCACCACTCCTAAAGCCTAGATGTACTGAATACCTCGCCGCATATGGGTCAAAAGTCTGCCGTAGTCCGAGATACTCGCGTGACAGCTCTCACTTTCAACATGCTGCAGCAGAGCGCTCAACTTGGTAAAATACGTTCCGCAGCTAACACAGTCAAGGTCATCGTCGTGGTCATGATTCCAGCGCCCGTAGATCTCATAGTAGTCCCAGACCAACTGTCTGATGGAATATTCGTCAGACCCCGAATCGCAAGTGTTGGCCTCGAGATGGAGCACCATGGCTGAATAGGAGATGAACATCCTTGAACATCCGAGACAACCGACATTTTTCGCGGCGTGAATCTTGCGGTGCTATGAAAGTATGAGTATGAGACGGCAAAGATAAGGGAGTAGTTGGGAAGACCAACGTTGATCAGGTTGGATCGCGAGCTGAAGAATCGGCCGCAGGTTCGGCATTTATCATGAACATCCACATCATGCTCTAGAAGGTCTTCCTCGTCGGAGAAGTACTCATCACATGAAAGACAAGCATGGTGTTCCTCTATCAGATGATCCGTCAGATCATCTTGTGAATGGAAGTCGGGCTCATAATAGCAGCGAGTACAGATATAATGCCGTGGAGAGTTCTCAAGGTGCTGTTGCTTTGCACGCGGGTGCGGAAAGTGTCTATCACAGCGCCAACAGTAGGTTTGAGAGTGAACGGCACGGATGTGTTGGTCCCGAGAGTTCTCTAGGCGGAAGTATCTGTCGCAAGGACGACAGTAGGGCATCTTCGGCTTCGCTAGGGTGATGGCATCATCTGAGGGATAGAAACAGGCTAGGTTTGGCCTATGTCTCTTAATCCTGAGAGAGACAGAGAGGCTGCTGTAAGTTTAGGCATGGGTTGATAAGAACGTGAGTGTTTAAATGATAGTGGCTGGAAGAATTTTGGTTTAGGGGGATATTAAGCTTTGATTGGCCCCGCAAGGCCCACAGCAGGCTACTAGACTGCGTTTGTAAACTAGCAAGCCGTTGTTAAAACATGTAACACGTCGTTGAATGTTTTGTGATTCAGAAATATTGTGTAACTGTCTGCCTAGCAACACATGAAGGTAAGTTGACCAACGATATCAAGCTCTAACATGAAGTATACCACAAGTTGCCAATTTACAGAGAAACGTCCCCGGAGCATCGTCCCTTGACAAGACTAGCATCCTTCCCCGTCAACCCATCAAAGTACTTCAGAAGAGTCTTCACAGGCACCATCTCCATCTTGCCCAGATCCGGATGCGAAGACGTCAGCGTCTTTCCACTCCAAAGAACCCTAACAAAATACTCCTCCTTCTTCTTGTAAAGCTCAAAAACAACTTCACTTCCCATGCCCGGCCAGACCATCACATCGATCTGAAGAATACTCAACAGTCGACTGATAGAGCCATCGTGCGCAAAGTTATGAAGATACAAGAGATCTCGCTTGCCAGCCACGACGGCGCGGAAGTGGCTTGCTAGCTCGGCGATCCATACGCCCCATGAAGTAGCGGACGCAGCGAGGGATTCGGGTGCGTCGCGATACATTTGAGAGTATTCCCATTGGCCAAGACGATAGACCTTGTCAGCAAGTGTTTGGTCAACGCAGGTAGTCGAGTTCTTTCCGTTGACGAGTTTGCAGGGAAACGGCTTCTTATGGCATTGGCGAGCGGATAGGTTATCGTAGTAATGATCAAAACTCTCATGGAACCCAACATCGTTAGATGGTACACCAGAGATGTCGTCAAGCGTCTTGTAAAGATCCTTTGTCTTGTCAAGATGCTTTTGCCACGCTTTATTAGAGGAAGACTTGATAGCGCTCGTCAACTGGCTTCCAACACTGCATGTGTACTGTGGCTCAAGACTATCCACGCCAGCTTGTTGGATAAGCAATGGGACGGATTCAGTGGTCTGATACATGCCGTTGATGAACATACCAGCAACCTGACTCGTGATCTGGTTATTGGTAACTCTGAACATGACCTTACTTCGCCAGTCTTCTTTGCGGCCTGGAATGAATTTCAAAAGGTCGTGGTAGACTTCGTACAGATCTTTTCCATGGACCCAAGAATCATCGAGACCTTCGGCGGTGATTTGAGGAAATTGACAGGATCCGATCCATCCGGAAGGGATAAAGGGGTTGATTTCGGAGGTGAAACCTTTCCAGTAGCCTTGGGCGTTAGGTTTGGGGGATTCGGTGAATTGGCGGCCGAAGTAGTAGAGGCCTTGGTTATCGCAGTTCCATTGGTATGGCTCAACGGGAAAAGCGTTGGCTGCGTAGGGAGTACGCTTGTGATGTCTTTGAATCTACTATTAAGTTAGTAACTGTATCACAAATTTGACCTGGGGTATCCCACTGACCACTTCAACATATTGCAATTCATAATCCTTCGGAGCTTTCTTATACTCCCTCTTCCTCGCATGAGGCATGTTACACCAATTATACGTCCCATACTTATCATCCGGCGTATGCGACGACTCATAGATGAACCCCCAAGTACCCTTCCCATCCAAGACCTTATCTAGGTCATTAACCTGACTAGAACTTGGAGGATACCACTTCATATTTGGGTCATTTCCCAGTACCGGCGCAGCCGCAAGGAGGCCAAGCAACGAGCTTTTCGGTAGTGACGCCATATCCGCGTACTGTCTCAAAACGAAGAAAGTGCCAAAGGAAAAGACTGCGGTGAGAGCGAGCAGTCTCCCTCTGCAGCGGAACCAGGAGAGCGCCATTATATATACTTGATGAGGCAGGTGGTGGTTTAGTTGATGGAGGACGGTTGTGAGGATGGAAATTACGTGGTTTAATTGGAGTGCACGTGGAGATGCCATTGGCTGAGACAAGGTTATGAACTGGGTCTAGTGTTGCGGAGATGATGATCCATGGGATGACATGTTTAGCCAGAATTGACAACGGATCTTGGAACGTGAGTCGAGGATAGACACTTCAGGTATCTTCCACTTATGGGCTTTTCCATTCAAGGTTACGCTGACCGTTGGAGTGGCAGTTGTGACACTTTAATCTCAACCGTCAGAAGCTTGTCTTGAAGCTTTACTCATTGAAAACACCGACGCTCATGACAAATGTACGGATGCTTCTTGGCACCAATTGTCATTTCAAGGATATGGAGGAAATTGGACATCGATGGCAAGGAACGTGATGAGTTTGGTTACTATACAACTATGTTAATTAAGACCGCAATGCTCGTCATGTCGATTATCACTTCAGGCCTGATATATGGGATTGGGGCGGCTATTCAGCGCCAATCTTTAGTGTTGCTGCCCCACTGAAGGCCCCATGATCAAATTTAGGTAGTTTTGTACCTGCGCCTACGACCCGAAAGATCTTGGCAACAGTTGCGAAAAGGACATAGCCAATGTACAGCCTTCATTCGTCATGTCAATACCAAAGGAGACGGGTTAAGACAGATCTCGACATCGCAGAAGAATGAAATCATTTGTGAAACAATACTTATCTTTCTCATTGGCCTGAGCGAAGGAAGCACAATTACGTCACAGCTGAGGAGATCATCAGAGTAAGCCGTGAGACTCAAGTCATCTCCAAGCTTAACATTCTGCTTGACAGCAACTCAATGACTTTTCTCTTTCTCGATAACCATGGATATACCATTTGAAGCTCGGATCCCCCGTGATCCCAAGTTTAGAGCCGAAAACAGCAGCGACGCTTTCGTCGCCCTGGCGAAATGGGCAGTGGATTACTCATACAGCCGAGGGGGTCAAAGCAGGCTACAAAGCAGCTTTTCAGTCAGGTCAAGAGAGATTAAGTGGATTCTTTTCAAGTCTTCAAGGGTCATCTAGTCAAAAGCCTGTAAGAGATAACACCCTCGTTTTCTTGAAGTTGCAGAATTGAACCTGAGATAGGACTTACCGACAGAGAAGTTGGTTCACTCGCCGCTTAAAAACACAAAGGGAATACGCCTTGTTCAAGTCGAAGTCAACGACTCAGTCCTTTCTCTGACTATGAAGACTTACTTAGCTTCCGATATACCACCTTATGTCTGCCTCTCGTACGTCTGGGTCGATTTCGGACCGATGTGGAATCGTGGCCGCGACTTTCGTGAGACTGAGCTTGAGGTCCCTCACTTTAGTCATGCCGATACAGTCGATATAGCGATTAACAACAAGCTATTTCCCATCGGTGCTAACTTGCACGCTGCCCTCCTTGGCTTACACAAATACCTCAACGGCAGACCTATCTGGACTGACGCCGTGTGTATTAACCAAGACGACCCGAATGAGAAGACTGTGCAGGTCGCTCGTATGGATGAGATATACAGTACAGCTGAAAAGGTCTTTATATGGCTCGGCAGAAAGCATACTGAACGAACAGCCGCGATGAGCATTCTCAAAGTGTGGCCAGCATTCCCAGAAGACCCAGACAATGCCGACATCCAATTCCACGGCAAAAAGTACGCTTCTGCAAGGGCCTTCTTTGATGCAACATCAACAGGCTCAGAGCTGATATTATGGCTCAGTCTCCTCCGGATCGTCACTGAGAGTTGGTGGAGTCGTGTTTGGACTGTCCAGGAGTTCATCCTTGCAAAGGAATACGCCTTCTACTACAATGGCGAGGAAGTACCTGCGTCAGAATTGAAAAAGGCGCGGAACTGGACATACTTCGTTGCGAGACACTTGTCTCCCAAGATGGTGCCTCACTGGGTGACCTTTCAGCCTTCGATGTTTGACTTGAAGAAGGCTGGGCGAAAGCTGCATCTTCTTGACGTGACAATGCTTGGAGGGACGAGGATGGCTGGTGATCCGCGTGACAAGGTCTGGGCATTTCTAGGCATCACCGATCCAGCAACGCTTGGCCAGACACCCCTGAAACCGGATTACAGCAATCGAAGCATGGGTGACTTTTACCTGGATATAGCGCAGCGTCTCATCAGTGGTGACGCAGGCCTTCTCGTCTTATCTTTGGTCAACCATCCTCTTCCTCGGGAGGCATACGAATTCAAGTCGAAGAAGCCAATCGGCAACAGGTTACTTGACAGGCACAAGGCCAAGAAGCGATTTCCTAAGACGCAACCAGATTGGGCGCCGCTGGAAGAAGATGTCTTTGACGATGCCCTCCAGCCAGACTGGTCTGGGAAGGGAGTTGGCTATCCAAGCTGGGTTCCGAAGATGGCGAGCGCCGTTGCGGCTGAACCACTGTTCCTGAAGGAGATGAAAGCTCAAAAGGCTCGGGGCAGACGGCTTTATGATCACAATTGGCGAGTCTTTCACGCGGCGTCTAATGTGAGGGGTGGTTACTCGTTGCCTGGAAACGGAAGAACGTTGTCAGTGAGCTCTCATATCCTGGATAGAATCACCAAGATTGCCCCTCTACCCAAGAAAAAAGAAGAAGAGCGCACGTTCTACAAGAACCTTCGGTCATGGTACCCAAGGAAGACTCTTCTGGCCGACATGGCCTATCCACCCCAACTTTCAACAACCGTCCCCGAGGCGCTGTGGCGAGCCCTTTTGACGAATATCTGGCTCACCACCCATCCTGCACCAGATGTTTGCGGCGACCATTTTGCAAATTATCTTGCTCGCATCTCAGACTCTGCGTCAGATGCTAAGCGTGATCTTCGATCTAAGCACAAACCTGATCCAGAGGAGGGAGATATCTTTGCGATTGCGGTAGATGATGCTGGGGTTGACAGAGTGCTTTTTGTAACTGAGAAGGGATATCTGGGATTGGGACCGGCAAGGACGGAGGTTGACGATGTTGCGAGTTTGATTGCAGGGGCACATGTCCCGTTTGTGCTACGTGAGGGAGCTCAAGGGTGGATTTTGGTTGGGGAGACTTATGTGCATGGGGTGATGTATGGTGAGGCTGTGAACAAGGTGGATTTCCAGCAGACGACCATCGTGTGAGAGACGAAGCACACATTGAAAGAGCTGTTGCCAGTAACCTACTACATCAAATTACAAGATCGAGGGCCCGTCCAAGGCTACTGGAGGAACACGTGAATGTTGCAACAGATAACACATAGTCAAAACATACTATTCAATCGAGTTACAAATCTGACACTCTGCAAAAACCCGTATTCAGGGTCCAACTCCATAAAAAAACTCCCTCAAATCACGTACACAATATCCATCCTGACCTCAATTCGCCTTAGGTACCTTTTGCTTGGCCTTTTGCTGTTGGGGCGGACGAGGCCTTCTAACCTGCTTGTATCGCTCCTCATATGCCTGAAGTTCACTTGCATCCTCATCTCGTGGAGGCCAAGTTGTCACTCGATGAGGATCTGCAGAATCATCGTCAAAACGACGCAGGAACTGCCGCCCTTCACGGTCCAAAGGCTCAATCGGTGCCCTTCTCAAGGCGCGTGGTCTGTCTTCAGGGTGATAGGTGACGCCCACCAGACCAAAGTTCTCACCAGTGGTATGATTGCCGGTCACCACAGCACGAATAGGGCCAGGGTTGTTAAGTTCGTTCTTGACCACTCTGCCTCTGTCGTTGTGATGCAACTGTGTCTCTGCTACTCTGATCCTTTCGGCGCTTGCTGGAGGCTTAGCCAGATTAATGCGGCTATTGATAGGAACCTCATAGAACTGTCTGTTTTCCGGGTCGTTCCTCTGCTCAAATGGCTCAAAAATCTTAGTGGAGTTCTCTTCGCCGTTTCGGTACTCGTGAGGATAGAGTCTGGCGCCCCGGATCATGGCAGGGTTGATGGCTGCCTCTTGGACTTGTTGCTCAGCGACTCTAGCAGGGATCGTCCCTCTGGGAGTATAGTATTGCTGGAGATACATGTGAGTGGACAATCGTCAATAGTGATGAAGCATGGACCTCGAGGAAGAAGGGAAAGAGTCAAGAGATGAAGTACTTGCCATCTTGCTGAAGTCCTCGTCCGTATTGCGTCTGGGCTCCGGTTCGCGGTTGAAAAATCGTCTCATCTTGATAGAGTCGAGGATATAGAAATTTCTAATGGTCTTGAGTCAAGATACGGATAAAAGGGTAAAGCCTAGAAGTTCAATATGCGAGAAACAAATTGATGAAACGAAAACAGTGAAAGAAGAACTTGCGAGCTGTCGATCAACGATGGCTCTTGAGACTATAGTGATTGAACTGATGTTGAGAAGTAAAAGCACTATACAAAGGAGTCAGGAGGCCTCATATACAATTTCGTAAATGCCAATAATAGACTTGTCGGGTTTGCTGTTGGCACGCGTTGGTGGCCATGAGACCAGAAAGTCGCCATGAATGGAATGCGATATGCATGTTGGGGATTATGAAGAACCAACATGCATAACATGTTGAACCTGAGACGAACTAAGCCACGGGGTAGGGCGAACACCGGGATTAATATCCTATCGGTTGTTTGTCGCGCGCCTAGGGCTCGGATCATATCATGGCGGAACAGCAACACCGGGCTGTTGGTTGTGCTATATCTGATCCATCATTTCTATTCTTAAAAGTGCATCAGAGGCCATGGAACAATTAGAGTTCCAATTCAGGTGTGAGCTTTGTCACAGTCGCAGTGAGGTAAACGCGCGCGTAATATTGCAGGGAATTGATTGGGTGGAGAAATCACGCAGCTGTTGGTTGTCATGTTACAACTCCGCCTCACTCACTCCGTTTCTGCCTCGTCTTCAAGCTGATCTTCACAGCCACCTCTCATCTTTCCAGTACAATAACCGATTCCCTCTTCTATTTGGAGAATTTCCATCAGCTTGCAACTTATTCCTCCTGTTCTTTACTAACAATCGCCATGCACAACTCAGACACTGCTCAGACAGAATCGTCACCTGATCGCCCATCGTGGCTTGTCTACTTTGAAGAAAGAATCGAGGAAGAAAGCGATGAGCTTTTCTCAGAAGCCCAGTACTATGAGATAGTTCGCGACCTGCTACTTGCGCCCAATGATGATGACAAGGCGGTTGATGAGGCAATCACAAAATTCTATGACCTCTACGCAGCTCAAGTTCGAAACGAGAAGAAAGACCCGCCCGAGTATGCAGCCGGTCATAAGCTCAATGCCATCTCAATTGTCGCCTTTGAAGCAGCTGTGAAGGTGTGGTATACCAGCCCCGAACATCAAAAGCTTGCAGACTTCTTGATTGGGATCAGGAAGGGCGCAAGACAAGAGTTCGACGAGGAGGTCAGTACTTTAGCATTGATTCGGATTACACAGTATCTAACTACCTTGATAGAATCTTCAATTTGTCTATATTGGTTGGGGGCTGGAAGCTGCGGCACAAGAGCAGTGGAACGGTGGTTACGGTATGTCACTCTTCTGTTTCTCTTCCAATATCCTAACCTACCAACAGTCGATACATGGAGTGCAAAGAACTCAGACGAGCCAGAGAACGTTTGGGCTGGGGCATGGCTCAGCGCATCTGCTCTGATCGCCAAACTATTCCAGGGAGGCTGTCTAGAGAACGACGGACATCACTGGATCACAAAGGACTTGGAAAGAACCTTTGAAATATCGACCAAAGGGGACATCAAGACGGACCCAGGTCGACAAGCCCAAGTTCTATCTGCAGTCAACTACATACTTCTTGCAGGGGAGGTCTTTGTGAAGGGTGCCAAAAATCCTCTAACAAAATGGAAGTTTGAGCTTAATGAAACCAAGTGGAAGTTTTGGGCTTCCAAGATTAAAGAGGTTGCCGATACGGTGGACGATACTGCTAGATGGGATCTCAAGGACAGGGCTGAGCAGGCGTACGGGAAGATGGTTGAGCTATATCCGGAGGCTTTCTCGTCAAATTAAGTCACTTTCATAGAAAAGCACGACCTGAGCGAGATAGGGACGTATGTCCAGAGGGGGTTTATATATTGTTTGTAGACTTAACTAAGGATTTGCATTGATCACAGTAGGACATTCGCAGTCCTAGTACGCCCACCAACTGTTCAGTGTCCTCTACAATCCCACACCTGCCTCGGTTCCTATTCGAGACCTTGGACTTGAGCCTTATTCGGCCAGTTAGTCTAGACTTTCATTAGATTTTGTCTGCTGCTTGTCACATTTGGGAACAGAGTTGAGAGAATATTTTCCCAGGAAAACCCCCTGTTTCCAAAGTATCTCAAATTACTCTGCTAGTCTTTATCACCTAAATGCAACGTTTCCTCTATCTCGACCCGGTAACCATTACTTTGTGTTTGGCGACCCCCCATCCATGATACCTCATCATGAGCCACATTCGCCAACTGGCCACGGTTGACTGCTGTATGAAATGAATAAGTGAGAAGATGAGATCTTTCCAATTAATCAGAAACTGATAGGAATAAGGCCTTGTATGGAGCTCCACATGTACTAAGCTCGCTGGTCTGTATTGAATGGGGTCCGAGTATTCGGATCTTATACGAGTTGGCGCGTTGGGGCTATACTCTATTAGTCATCGTCGACGTCACCATGGACCTTGGTTTGACTACACAGTGAGAGATGAATGTGAAGTTGATTTATCAGCTATGGACAGACCCTTCATTTCATAACCATAAATACCGCAGTGCGTGCCTCTCTTGGTTCCCTACATCAGCTGAGGTCTTTGACAACCCGAGGGACAAAATGGAAGCCTTGAAGGGACAGACAGCATTCATCGTTCGTATTCATGGATAGTGACCTTCCAAAGCGCTAATCATGTTATAGACTGGAGCCTCTATGGGCATTGGTGAGGCTATTGCGTTGGCTTTAGCTGAGCATGGCGTGAATATTGCCCTAGTATCTCGAAGCAAGGTGCGGAGCGATCAAACAAACCCTTGGTCCATTCACTGATGAATGTCCTCGATGTAGGATAAGCTTGAGGCAGTGCAAGACAAGATCACATCCAGATTCTCTGAGGTCAAGGTCGGAGTCTACCCTGTCGACATTCAGGACCAGCCGGACATAGAAAAGGCTGTCAAAGCAGCCATATCTGAGCTTGGCCAGATTGACATCCTCATTAACAATGTGAGTCAGATACATCACCTTCCTTATGCTTTCTCAGTGCTAATGATGCAACAGGCCGGGCTTGCCCTTGGCGCGCCTGGACGCTTTTGGGAAATCCCCATCGATCAAGTCGCCCAGATGTCAAACACCAACATCAACGGCGTCATGTTCACCACCCACGCAGTACTCAACCACTCAATGTGGGAACGAAAGAAAGGAACCATCATAAACGTCTCCTCCGTCACAGGTCTCGAGTGTCCACCCTTCAACGGCGAAGCAGTTTATCACGCGTCAAAAGCCTTCCTCGAGGGCTTTTCCAACAGCCTTCGCATGGAAACGGCGAGGTCAGATATCAGGGTTTTAGTTCTCCGGCCTGGTGTTGTCCAGACGCATTTCCATCTTCAGCGGGTTCAGTATGATCAGCGCGCTATGGATGACTTTGTGGAGGGGTATGAGCCGCTGGTTGCGGAGGATTTAGCGCAGTCGGTGTTGTACATGTTGAGCTTACCGCCTCGCGTCTCTATCAAAGCTTTGGATTGTGTACCTACGGCGCAGAGAGCGTTGACGAATTTTGATCGGGAGTGGAACTCACGTCGTGAATAGCTGTAATAATAGAGTTCAAAGAGCAAGGAAACAAAATTCTCCGGTTAAGATTGGGTCACAATAGACGCCACTTCATCCATAGGGACTGATATCTCTAGTTTCATGATCTACTTCTACATATAGGAGCGCTCTTTATGGCTCAAACAGAACCTCCCCGACCTTTTCTCTTTGTTCTTGTTTTTCCAATGCTGAGATCTCTCAAATGGCAACTTTTGCAACAATACCCTTCTCTGTCCTTTTCCCCGCCGCATCTTGGACATCGACCCTTCTTACGCCGTGTATTGTAGAGGGCCTTTTTCGCAGCAGAGATTTTCTTACCGCACGGGGGGCACCTATACTTTTCAGAGGGCTTGCCGCAGTCGACGCATTGTTTGATCGTCTCGCCG
The DNA here is from genome assembly GCA_017165645.1 of Fusarium sacchari. NCBI lineage: Eukaryota > Fungi > Ascomycota > Sordariomycetes > Hypocreales > Nectriaceae > Fusarium > Fusarium sacchari. Next base: position 4,028,376 of record JADANP010000003.1, read on the forward strand.
GTGATTGGATCTTTGACGCCCTGGCTTCGGCGCTTCTGCATACGAGCTCGCTGATAAGCCGAGCTTCTATCGAGACAGTTGCTGCAACTCTTGCAGTTCGCTCGAACTGGATTGCTGCACGTCCGGGTTTTGCATATGACAGGCTCACTGTCTTGCGTGGTGGCTTGGCTGGCTGTTTCGTCCTCAAGAGATAGACTGTCAGTTGAATTAGCGAGATGGCTTGCAACAGGAGGATATGGACTCAGGATGTAACTAAAGTCGAAGGGCTTAGGACGAAAGCGTCTACCCTGTCCTCGCTGACTCCCATACTTCCTGGAAGGCATGATGATCTGGTTTCGTTTAGATTCGAGTAACCGCAGAGAACCACCTTGGCAAGCTTCGATTGAGTCAAGTTGGGCCAGGTGATCAACTTTTCGATGATCTTAGTCAAGTCCCAAATGTTGGTTGAATGTCTCATTTTATACCAGATCTACGCCTCATCATCACCGTGGAACCTTGCTTCAATGTACGGCCGACAAGATATATGATGTTCATTTGTACATGAGGTGATCGGATTACTTATCAAGGTTCAAGTTCTGTTCGAAGCTCAGGTACAAAGTACACGATTATTGGTGAGGATTTGTTCATTTGTTACGTTCTTCTTAACAAAGACCTTGGATCTGGGTGTTTTCTACCAAAACTTACTGTTCCTGATTACCTTATGCTCAAGTTTCTGACAAGGCAAATTAATCCCTGCATAATGCAGGACCCATATAAGAAAACACCAGACCTTAATATAGGGTATTAAAATAAGCTTAGCAAAAGGTATCCTAAACTTAGGCTAGTTTGCCTAGGTCTTTTTGTCATTTAGGACTAAGGTCCTGAGTTTTCTTTCCTCCCCTAGCCTGTGTCCAGGATAAGGTTTCATCCTGTTACATGACCTGATATTCCAATACGTAAGACTACAAAGTAATAGAAAAAGCTAAGCCCTGTTCAGTTAGGCCTCTGCTGTCAGATTTAAGGGTTCACTGAACCTGCATGGGTTCTCGCTTTCAGCTTAAAGAGACGCTTGGATCAAGACATGCCACCAATGCCTTTCCACTCCTGAACACCGACACTTTGCATCTCTCTACACGTCTATCCTTCCAATCGAAAATGGCCCCTTCCTGGCTTGTAAAGTTCATTGTTCGCGAGGACGCAACTCCCGATCCCCGACGCAGCGCGGAAAAGCCCGCGCTGGAGATGCACTACACCGCTCTTGTCGGACACCGCCGGATCTTGGGTGTCAAGGGCGACAAAACACCTCGTTATGAAGTCGAACGGCGAGCTGTTCTTGAAGTCTGGGGCGACAAATGCTACGTCAAGTCTCCGAGCCAGAACGCGGAGATCGCTATGATCGACTTTCACAGCATACCTCCCAAGACGGAGGTCAAACTCAGTCAACAGAGTCGCACCATTACGATGAAGGGTGCTGATGGGAAGTTTAGTGCGAGTGGTGGCTTGGGTGAACTACATTGGAAGCCAACGGGAATGGTTGTACATGGGAGGGCATCTTGGGAGCTTAGGGACGAGAGGGATCTTGTGATGTCAGTTACGATCGACGATCAGCAGGTCAATGGAATGATTTGTCTCTGGAAGGATGGCCTCGCTCCAGAATCGGAAGAGGAGCTGATCATGGTCGGAATCTCCAAGATTGAGGAGTATCGGAGGCTGCTCAGGAACTCCAAGGTAGCATCAGTGGGTGCCGTCTCGAACGCGGCTTGGCTGGCAGTCTAGATTATACGAGTCTAAGCATGGAGACGGATAACAGAGGAGAGAGGAACTTGCGTCTCCGTTGCATGGGGCTGTGGTATGACTCCCTTCTATGGTCTTCCTATCAATCTCTCTTAATGACATTCTGAAAATCTACTACCACGATTGAAGTCCCCTAGGACCTTTTCCGAGAATAGATTATATCATAAGTATTATTAAGTCTACAATCAGAATCTGCTAAAACACTGTTTACCTCGCTTGATCATTTGATGCCACAGTAATTTGGAGTAATGGTCGTCAGAGCGTGGCTCCAATGATTTCGCTGCGCTTTTCGACGGAGGCGCGTCACTATTAATAGTTGACCGCAGAAATGTAATAACACGGGCTCCGAATCGACTCGCAGCGCTTTTAAACGAGGAGATATGAGCCTGAGAACCTTGGATTTATTTCTTACAAATGAAAAGCTCACAGTTTCTCGCCGTCGGAGGACGGGGTTTGTGAGCTATTCATAGGCTTTGGTGACATACCGGTATGGATGGATTGATGAAGTATTTCTTCTGAAGGAGGCAAGAATAGTAACTCAAGTAGTTTGGAAAAGTTGCTCTTGTTGAAGCATAAATAGCTGAGGGACTGCTCCGTTTGATGAGACTCACCATCACAGAGAGTCAACAATCAAAGCATCTCATCAAGAGCAAGAACCAACTCCATCATCTCAGCAGCCCAACACCATCAGAATGCAGCTCTCATCTCTCATCACCATCATCACTCTCAGCCTCGGCGCCAGCGCTATGGCCATTGAAGAAGACGCCACCCTCGAATCTCGCACCGATCACTGCAACCCGGGCATTGACCTCATCAAGCTCAAGATCAAGCCCGGCAAGTCCTTCACTGGCGTCGGAAAACCCGGAAAGTGCTACAACCTTCCCGCCAACATCAAGAACTTTGACGTCTACTCTGACGACACCAAGTCTCTTGTCAGCTGCTTCGACTGCAAGGTTTACACCGAGGCAAATTGTAAGGGAAGTTTCGTCAGTCTTGAGGGAGCGGACAACTTTGCGTTCAAGACTGCCAAGAAGCCTCACTACAAGAGCTGGAAGTGCGGTCCTCCTTGAGGGTCACAAAGTGGTTGGCGAGAGATTGCTCTATGGAGAAGGGGTCTGAGTGGATGAGGATGCTAGTACCAGGACGTTCATTAGTTCAGCATCTCGGAATTAGTTGTGCCATATGATGATTCGGGGAGCGCAATCAGATTCAGGCCAAAGACGGATGATTTGTTGCGATCTATACATTCTCTTACAGTATAGGTATACGTCTTATTAACTCTCTCACTCTTTCACGTTAGTTACGAATCTATTGTTCTCATTCCTTATTCATGTGCTGGAAGGTGTGTAGCTAATTCTTGAGGTCTTGTTAATATATAAGGCGCGCAATATAAGCTATTAGCTGTAAGGTCTATTAACTTATTATAATACTCTTATTAAAGTTAATCTAGATAATATATTAACTATTTAATATAATTACCTAAAATAAGCCTTTAAAATCTATTTAATAAGAATTATATTTAATACATAAAGAGAACTCCAAGTATATTCTGTAAGGGATAAAATGGCTGCCCCAGTCCCCTATTATAGCTTGCTGAGGAGGAAAGGTTAAACTGGCTGGTCAAGCTTATGGAATATTAAGTCACAAGGTGGCAAAGAATCGCTCATAACAAAGTGATTTTAACATATTGATACGTCTTAGTCCCTACCTCTCTTTCTGCGATTTACATTATCCTCTTGACGATGCTTATCACACCGTACGCCACGGGTGATTGGCGCACGGCATTGTCTACATTGACCTCTCTCCTTGCGCTCTCTTATACGCCGACTGTATGATTGGTTAGTTGATTTGATTCAGATTTGAAGGTTCTGCTATACTTGCGCTTGGCTTTCATTCGTCTCTCTCCGATGTTTCTCACACTGCTTGGTAACCGCCGCTGGTCTTTGGCAGTGTGCCCTGCGACATTTTCGGACTCCCTGATCACTTCCAGTGTTCGGGGCCTCTGGAATTTCTGCCTGCGACGGTCCGGAATCAGGTGCAATGTCGACGGGCTCCTCGGCTGGGATGTTGAAGTCGGGGTCTACTGAGGTTTCCGTGTCGAAGTTAATTTGTGAGACACCCGTATTGGGGTTTGCAGGATCACTTCCAGTATTCGGGGCCTCTGGAATTTCTGCCTGCGATAGTCTGGAATCAGGTGTATTATTGACAGGCTCCTTGGCTGGGATGTTAAAGTCGGGGTTTATCGAGGTCTCCGTGTCGTTGTCTCTCTGTGAACCGTCGCTACCGATGTCGTCTAGGATGTCGTCTAGGACATTGAGGTCGAAGCCTACGTCTTGTAACCGCTTGCGCCAATCATTGTGTTCCATTTTGGTAATAGTCAAGATAAGTGATGAATGCTGCTGAATGCTGTTGATGGTCTGTAGTGTTGAGATGGTTGATGATGATGTCTTGTTGGGAGTTTGTTGGAGGGAAGAAATCTTGACTTTCTTCATTTCCCTTTCTGTCTCTGTCTTCTCTGATTCTTGGGAACTCTGAGGAGGCGCATGTCAGGCGCGCCAAGGAAGCAGCAGTTGTCGTGCCTGTAAACTTAACCTAGCCATCGTCTGAGTAGGTGCATCCGATTCAGCCACAGCCTGGGTAGGTAGGTATGGATGTCTGCTTACAACATGCGAATAAACCAGGAATTGCACAATCTCAGACGCCTTGGGAGACATTGCAGGCCTTGACTACCTGCCTCATGCCTGATGAAATTTCCAAGGCTGAACCTGATCGTCGAAGCTGGCATAGTCGCTTTTCCCTGGTGAGATTGAAAGTGCAACTTGGAGGTTCCAACTACCCACTAGCAAGTGAGCTTGACCCTAATGCAATTGAGAAGCTACAGTTCTGTCGGTGATGCGAGCTTCATGGCAGTTACTATGTAAAGTGTGCTCCTACCAACTGAGCGGGGTGCAATCGGTCCTAAATCCTACTGATCATCACCAAGAATCAATGAGACGTGGAAAGTCCGTAGGTAGTCTGACCTCATTCTTGTCTTCTCTTTGGATATGATCTCTCCCAGCTCTCGCCCGCCTTCTTACCTTTGGTCAGACGCTACGAATCTCAAACAGATTTTAATACTGTCCAGTCACTCGAGTTCTTATCCGGTATGTCTCCATCTTTTCTATCAGATCTGTTGCTGCACTCAAGCCATTGCTCAGTGTATGCATCACGGGTGATAATTCGGGCAACACTGATCAATAACTTTCTATCACTCAACGATTATAAACTACGAGCTTTATTTCCAGGTTCTTTCTAATGTTTCAAGCTCTTGGCCACATCTCATTCCATTTTCCACTTATCAGACAACTTCAGACGATAATGTAACATCTAACAATTAGCTCAATTATGCTAAACTACCTGCTGCCGGTTCAAGGTGCCGTATTTAGTGAGTGAGGGATACTTTCTCAACCAGAGACAGTGGTTTGCCGAGATGATACTATCGTTTCTGTGGCGGTCATTATGTTAGAGACGTTTATATCTTTAGGTATAGGGAGTTCCGGCGTTAGCTCTGGCACGCCATTGGCTGCTAGAGGGATTGTGGTATCCTCCTCACAACCAACCAAGGCTAAAACGCGAGCTGTTCCGTCAGATCCAAACTCTCAACCTTCGTCACATTCAGGGAATGAATTGGCCAAACTTCATGAGACAAATGTCGAATAACCCGGACGACATACGTAAGCTACTTTGGCGGAATGTGATCTCAATGCAAAACAGCCATTTCGGGAGTAGCCGACACCATCGAACGTGTAATGCAGTTTTCTATCAAGACGATTCAACGTTGAATGGCCACAAGTTGATCCTCCTTCACTTGAACTCAATCATTGAGGTAATAGCATTATTTTACAAAAGTACATTCTCACTTATTGTAGTACAGCTTTGGTGGTTGTGTGTCACCAAGTTTCGGACGTGTTCCGGCCTGTCTCAACATCGCAACCACGAGAACACATGCAAAAGGACCAAAAAGAAGACGCTTTGAAGCGTCAATTGAATGCGTAATCAGGGAATCGAACCCTGGGCTCCCCGACGCTGCTCGAATGGCAACGGAGAATTTTACCACTAAACCAATTACGCGGTGTTTTTGATGTCTCATGTTGTCGCAAAGACTCCACAGGTTTCTCCATCGTGGTGTTGTTGCGTGAGAGTGGAGACTTGGGTATCTTCGGAGTGGAGGTTGACCTTATGGGGCCGCAGTCATGACCTAGTCTGAGTGGAGAGTAGTTATACGAGAGAGCCCGTATTACTGGTGCATAGGTAAGTGAGATGAGCCTCAGGTGAGTTGCGGTTGAAGGATTCTAAGCTTCAACTAGTCGTCCAAACCTTGAGCAAGGACTTCACCACTCTGAGACCATCGGGAGATAAAATGAAAAACTTCGTGATCAATATCAATAAATGACTAGATATCTGTTATTATAATTCATCAATGAGTACCATTGGCTAAGTACTTGTTCACAACCTCATCCACAACCTTCTGACAGATCCCTCTATGGACCTCATCCGCAGTCCTCGCAACAAACGGCATAAGAAGACTATTAGCCTCAATGATAACCTCCTCATACAACTCCCATTCCTCCACCAGCGTCCCCGGACTGCTGGTTCCGGGGCTACTCCCAAACTCCTGCCTCGGCCTCACAATCCACTCCGTCCTCACAGTGACACCAGCCTTGGCATCAGCCCTACAGCGGATACCATTCGGTATACTCAGACACGTCACGGGCCAGCTCCTGTCCCTCGTCAGGCCGGGCGCCAGCATGAGTCTCTCACTGGACGAAAAGGTCCTCACGCTGCTATTCGGCGTGCCAAAGAATGGGTCTTTGGTGACGAGCTCCATGTTGGGCGTCGTCTCTTTGAAGCTCATGATGACATCGTTGTTGGCCAGCATGGGCGTGTAGGTCTGGATGTGAGCGAGGACGATTTCCGGCGGCACGCGGCTCGGAATAGGGACAGTGATGAATATCTGATGCTTAGACCGCATGGCCTACAGCGGTACAGCCTGACTGCCCCGTTATCTAATGGACATCGAAAGTGTTAGTCATAGCTTGGTAATAATGAGTGAGTAGTAGGTAGGTAGGTACATGAAACGCCATATCCTTTGAGTGAATGTACATCAGACAATGTTTGCCCCCGGCCTCACCTTTTTGTGTTTCTGGGACGTGAACTTACGTTGATTCGTCGTAGGATGCTCCGTCTTCCCCGCAAGTTGAGGCAATTTCGGCCGCCCGTGAGTAGTCAGCACTAACAACCTTGTTGAAGATGGCGCACTAGGCATGCGACGATTGAAAATAGGATGCGGTCGGTGTGGTTTCGGCAGAGCGGGCTGGTTTCCAGAAGGATTTAATGGGTGACTTGAAGCCCTGTATCGTGCACATCCGAGGACTCCGATGGACACGACCTGATCAAGGTTTTGCTGTCATCTTTTTTTTTCTCCGTGTCTTAATCTGACAGTGAGGCGGGCCTGTTTCATTGGTCAGGAGGTGAGCCACTATTGAAGGGGTGAGCGCTGTGATAGGCTATTGGGTCTGAATAGAGTTCTCAGTAATTTCATACCCTGGACTCTCTATTTCTCCTTTTTGCTGCGATTAAAGAGACGAGAAGTGTTGAAGATATTGACTATCTAATGTATAATGTATGCAATAGGTTGGAATAAAAGCAAAAAGGTAACAATCTGGTAGAAGAAACTCCAAGTTCTGTGGCCTGATTCAAGCTATCGGCCACAAATCTCATCCACAACCAGTCCATCTGACAGATTACCTTTATCTCCATCCGTGGTTCCTAACTCAATTCCCTGTACACCACTCCTAGTAATCCCAATATCCCCGGATGACAGTCTAATGGTTATCCTCCAAAAGAGTCTCAAAAGCCTTGCGAGAAATAGTCCAGGTCGGACCATTGGGCATACCCCCAGGGCTTCTAGGAAAGACAGACGCGTCAACAACGCGTAGATGATCAACGCCACGCACGCGAAACCTCGAATCAACACAAGAGTTCTCATCGTCATCGGCTCCGATGGCGCAGGTTGATGAGGCGTGATGACTGAAAGCCAAGTCTTGAATACTCTGTCTCAGGTTCTCGGGATCGGGACTGAGCTGCGTGTATGGAACCCCAGTCGCGTCAAATGCCCTTCTGAGCAACTCAATTCCTTCAACGATAGCATCGAGATCACGCTCAGCTGACTCGGCGAAGTAGTTGAAATTGATGTCGGGACGGATGCGAGGATCGGATGAGTTGAGTCGAACGGTGCCGGCGCTGTTGCTCGTCTGCATCTTGACGACAGCGTGCATCCACTCTGCGGGATCGTTGCCTGCTCTCTCGCCGGTTGAGTAGCCGGGATAGAAGCCTACCAATCCTGAAAGACCTGGGCTGCTGAGGAACATGAGATCCGAGTCGTTGTCCCAGCTCTGGCTGCTTCGCCAGACGGCGCCGTAGCTGCTGTCGCGTGCTGCGTATGGTCCTGACGCGTCGTCTCGCCAGAGTACGAAGCAGGGGTCTTCATCATCGAAGGTACCGGTACAGGGAGACTCTCTGGGGATAAGCCAATTCTCTTCACCGCGGATTTGAACAGGAACTTCATAGTTATCGTGCAGATTAGAGCCCTAATGAAGTAGTCAGCATGGAACAATTGAAGGCTAGCTGGGTTACTCACAACAGCAGGCAGGTCGACGACAACGGGAATATCCCAAGCTTCCAACTCTTCGCGAGGCCCAATGCCACTGAGCATAAGGATCTGCGGAGTGTTGAAAGCGCCGCCAGAAACAATGACCTCGTGCTTAGCGTAGACCTCCCGAATCTCACCAGTCTGCTCAGGATCGTACCGCCCATCAGCAGAGTACAGACCTTCACCAACCATATACTCTACACCATAAGCGCGGGGCTTCTTATTGCGGCCCTGTTTGGTGAGAACTCGTGTGGCCAGAGAGTGAAAGCTGACAGTCAAAGGGTGTCCGGCGTCGATAACCTGGTTGATGTAAATACCAGCACCACTTCTAGCAGCTGTGCTGGGGTCGATTGCGACGGGTGTGCTGTACATGCGGCCGTTTTCGTAGCGACGAGGGTCGATACCGTTGAGGTCGCGGAGAAGAAGCTCGGTCATTTCGGCGGGATCTTCGACATCAATGCCTTCAGTCTCTCGGAACATCTGCGAGAAGAAGTTGGCGACATTAGGAGATCCAATGTTGACCGTTGCGTTACTCTGATCATTCTATAGATAATATCTTAGTATAATCCGCCATGGAAAAAAAGGGCTGGTTCTTACCACCAGGTAGCCATCAAAACCATGGCCAGGAGTACCCTCTGGGACATAGGTACAGTTCTCGAGATTCATTAGATGTCGACGCATGTGCTCATGGCCCCAGGAGGCATCACCCGTCAGATTGGCGATGTAGTCCCATTCATTATCAGGACACCAGGCAAAGTTCATGGCGTTGACTTGCGCACTACCTCCGAGGGTTGAGCCGCGAGGATAGTATAAGCCGGCACTAGAATCTAATTATCAGCCAAAATTCGATGACGCGATAGGAACACTAGCTTACGGCCTAGCACCCTCAGGCGGATCAAGACCAACGTAGTAGGAGCCATTGGTCTGGATATAAGTGTACTTGGGATCACGACGAGCTGCATCGAAGTCCTCGTAGTGATTGACGAAGAACTGCCAAGAATGGCCTGGAGTCTCGGCAGCAGTTCGAGCCCTGGTAACTGTTAGTGGTGGCATGTGTTGGTGAGTATATGAACTTACAGAGCTGGAAGCTGCTCAAGAATACTGGTGTGATTGTCTCCTCCCGCTTCGATAAGGAAGACGGAGTGCCCCTCTCTGGCCAAGTTGGCACTATGGCCTGGTTAGCTAGTGTATAGATGGTTGATCATGACTTTTTGCTCACGCAAGGGATCCTCCTCCTGGGCCAGAGCCGATGATGACGTAGTCGTAGATATCTGGTTTTGTCGCAAGGGCGGTAGAGCTGCCTGTCAAGACAGCCGCAAGAGCGTATTTAAGACGATTGAGAATCATGATGTGGATGTATATGAGCGAACTCAGTGTCTGAAATGTGTTGCTGGATTAATTCCGTTTGCAAGTTGATGGCTCGACTCTTTATATACAGATCAGAAGCGGCTTAGACCAACTCTCAATATTCTTCATTGTCATCGCCAAAGATATTTTCATCTTGGCGATTCTCACAATGCGTTTCACAGCCTCGCAGCCGCGTCAGTTGCGTTGAGGCGACCGCGTAATTCCGATGAGAATTACTTGTGGAATGGCAGCCATGGAGCTCCGCGGGCATGTCCGGTGTGATTGTAGTCAGCAAAGCTGACGTGCCAAGTCTGTAAGACTCAGTAAGCTCAGCAAGCCAAGCCAAGCTCTCGTTGTGAGCCACTTATGGATCATCAAAAGCGAGCAGCTGGCACCATGGCCGCCAATTTTAGAAGCAACTTAAGTACTCTCGAGATAATTTAGCCCTAAGTTAGTAAATACCTATCTTATTAATTTAGGCTATCCTAGGTACCTAAAGAGACCTAAAGTTGTAACAACCTATGGTATCAGTAGTATAAGGTAGGTAGAACAGATCGCAGCATGAGTGCCTCCCTCTGGCAATGCGTGCCAACTTCGTACCTAAGAACGATAACAGGGAAGAATGCTCACCGGCAAAGCCCTCACCTTCCTACCTTACTTGGCCATAGGTAGGTTGGTGAAGTTGCACGCTCGGTCTTGCATTGTCCCTTCCCCGAGTAGGTACCTAGGCAGGCAAGCCAACAGGAAAGTGTTCAGGCGCTGAAAATCGTAAACAAACTCAACTTCTTCATCACTTCATCACTTCAAATTGATTAATTGTTAATTCTAATTCACATTCTTTAATCATTCTTCAGTATGAGTCTCATGGCCTTCCTCGGTTTGAATCTCGTGGCCTTCCACCCCATGCCACAGACAGCCATGGATTCTTCATTGCCACAGATAGACATGGATTCTTCATTATTGAATACGAGAGCACCCGACGTTGTTGCGTTACACTTATTACCACCACAGCTTCGAGTACTATATACTCTACTACCCGAGCGGTCATTCAAACCTGTTCTCACGTGGACGCCTCCCCGACCATTGTTTAGGCCTTCAGGTCCATTTTTGGACGGTCTTGCGGTGGAGCTAAAACAGCGAATCGCTCGTTTATTAGACCCGATCGGGTTGATCTCGCTACGTCAAACGAACCGCCACTTTCGATATGTTATCATACCAAAACTTCGGAGACAGCAATCCATCGAGTGTCTTCTGGCTCTTGAGTGCCTTCCGAAATATGGAGGCTCCCTTCTGCCCTTCAGCATTTGCCGCGGAAAACGCACTTGGAGTGACCCCGACGTCTTGACGACACAGACACGGCCGCGATGGGCCTGTACCGGTTGCCGACGGCTTCTCCCTCACTACCATTTTCAATACAGATTCTTGGCCGAGGTGATATGGCGAAAGCCCCACCCCGGGTCCCCTGCCACCAGGATCCTTACTTCTTGGGAGCCTGGGCTTGGACGCATCGCGATGATGATGGTAAGACCACTAAGACCACTCCCAGCCGACGGTGGCAGCAGTATACAAGATCGCTATAATCTCGTTGCTGGGGATATTCTAGCCATAGACCCTAACGAGCTGTTCAATCGAATCCAAAACCACAATCTGGATCACTTTGAGGGAATGCACCGCGGCCGGTTTTTGAGACGAATCGCGCGTAACCCGCACTACATACGTCAGCGACTTTTGTGGAATTTGATGCCAATGCAGGACCGCGACTTCGGCAGTAGCCGACACCATCGAAAGTGCAATGCATGCCAATTCAAATACGGTGTTTTTGATAACGCGACCATTGCGAGCCATGACGACATATTTGGGACTGAAAGATTTCCCATCATTTCGATTGAACACCATATGATCGCATCGCCCCTCGATCGATATTTCCCTGGCGTATTGGATACAATGCAACAAAGGCGACCGTCCAAGCGTTTTTATCAAGGCTTCCAGGAGCCTTGGAATTTGTGGATGGCTCGATGTCCTCGATGCACCAAATGGCAGGAGTTGAGAGCGTTTCGATTCGGCGCGGGTAGGGTTGGGTTTCGGGCATGGGAACCTACCATGGGGCAGCTGAATTGGGACGGACTAAGACTTACGCAAGAGATCTTTGATAAGGCTTGCTGCAACACCTGCTTCATGGAACAGAATGGACGGTCAGCACTGGCCGAGGAACTTTGCCGGTGGTTCGTGTTCTTGGTGGAACAGCAGCCCGAAGATGTACAATCTGAACTTCTTTCTGAAGCGGGTAGATTCTTGACAGACAACGGCGCACCGATGTCTCCGACAAGGGTCAGTCAGGATGCGGTTCATGAATTGAACCACACACTCCATGACCTTGATAGTCTCCGATCCCAGGGCGTGTCTCCATGGCATTTGTCTCAAAATTTTCAATTCCTCTTCAAACACTGGTCCGGAATATTCAGCAGAGCCGCGGATGCAGCCCCCGATGACCCCAAAGCTCAATCTCACAAGCAAAGCGTATAGCAAACACTGCAGCAGTATGGGGAGTACCTCGAGTGGTTGGTGTGTTGCAAGGAGGAAATCGAGCGAAATCCTGACTTTTTGGTGAATTGGGCTCTCGAAAGAGGCGGAGAGCCCTTGTAGCGAGCGTGTTATTAGCGTTATATTGGGTTTTTTCCCTTGCCACCGACGCCGGCATCATGACTTTAGGTCTCTTTAGGTAAGGTAGCTTAAACTAATAAAACCTTTACCAAGTCTCAGGGGCAAGTTATTTAAAAATTGTTGTATCCCACTGCGAAAATCGGCTCCACGACGAGCCAGATTGAAGGGACTGGTTGTGAACTCGATTCTCAACCAACACGCAATGGGGCGCTGGCGCAACGGTAGCGCGTCAGATTCCAGCTACTGAGCACGGAGATTCCTGAAGGTTATCGGTTCAAATCCGGTGTGCCTCATTCTTTTTTGTCGTTTTTTTCTCGTATTATTGCATTTTTTAGTGTTGAGGTTGTGTGGATCTTCCTGTTGAGGTATGGTGTCGTATGTGGAGATCTGCATGGACATGGGGATAACACTTTGATGGAAACGCTGATGACCAAATACACAAGCTTGTGTTATAACGGAAATACGGCTTCACTTTTGTTGCATTATTCGTCGTGGATACTCAAGCCAGACATGCCACTCCGGCGCAAGATAGTCCGTGATAAGCCCAAGCAGGTATGCCTCTGTATCTCCAACCTGCCAGAGACTTCGTCCGTGGTGCAACAACAAGGCGTAATAACCCAGCAGGATCAGAGCTTCTGGCCGTTTTGTAGCTAACAACCTTGTCAACTTGGGTGACGCTAGCATGGTCCATTGGAATATCATGCGATATCGACTAGCAACGCCCTCTTCAATAGCATCGAAACCAAGCTGGAGGTACTGTATTGCTTCGTGGCACACTTCTTTTTCGTCATCTGACAAAGCAGCCGAGTCGTTGATGAGTTGGACTATGGGCTCACAGTGTTTTCCTGTCGGGTCTTTGGAGGATTGTTGACTACTCCACGACAGAACTGGTTCAAGCTCCGTGTCGAGAAGTAAGGGCCATGCGGAGAGTGTTAGACGATATAAACCCCAGTTCATCTCAACACACTGTACGTAATGAGCAAGGAATCCATCAAGACCATCTGAAGTTCGGGTAGCCAAGGCGTCGGCGAGGAGGTGATGGCCTAGAGTAACTGAGAACAAGAGAATAGGGAGGCAATTAGACGAATCGACTTGTCGCTTTGTCGAATTGAACAGAGAGACGGCTCGTGTCTGCAGCTTGACAGCTTGATCCATGTACCTTGTTGAGTGCTCGGGATGAATAGCCGCTAAATGGCGTGCAGAAAACGCTAGCACTTGATGTAAGAGATACGGTGCCTTGACGCTCTTTTTAAGACAGATATCTAAGGTCTCTTGAGAATGCTCGACTCTATCGCCGAGACTAAACAAGTCTTTGTTTGTTATTCCGTGGATAAAGAGCTCCATGTGCTCCATGTTGACGACGCTATCAAACGACGACTCATGACTGTCGGAAAGGGATGATGCGCTTGTTGATCTGAGGTTAGCGTCGGGGCTGAGAAGCGATCCTTCGCGAGATGATAATTCCGAGGTTGAGGAGTTTGTGTCTTGAGGTGGTTGCGGGTCGGAGGCGAAACTGCAGTCTCGATTGGACATTGTGCAGAGGAGGCATGTTGGGCGGCTTTCATCGCACTGAACACGCGTGTTAGTCATGGGAACTTGAGATTTAATGCGGGAGATTAAGCTTAAGGGCTCATGCATTGAGCATGGGGAGATACCTTTACGTGACGTCGTTTGCTGATCAGACTGTATCAGTCCATGTTCCAGAATTGTGAAGCCTAGATGTTCTCGACTTACCATTGTACGCATCCCTTCTTGGACTTTTTATGACTTCGTCGAAGCATGCTGAGTTGCACCTAAGAATAGGTAATTTCGAAGAAATGTGAGAGATGTCAACTCGGAATAGTGATAATACCCAGAAGTTTAGAGTCGGGTGAGATTAATGAGCTGAAACAAGAACTCATCATCAAGGATTCGCAAGCAGTAAGCGACGTGATCGACAGATGATCCTGGCAAGCCCAAAGCCTAAATAGAGCAAGCTAGTCTAGCCTTGGTAAGGCCTTGTTCGCAACCCCTGTCGGACGCTTAGCTAACACGCGTGTTCGGGCTTAAACGACCCGATCTTATATCCAGCTTCGGGGTAATTCTGTTGATTGGGGCTTTTTGGATACGCAAGACTTGTACGCGACACGCGTGTCAGCGGAGGATTTGCACGCTAGAATTAGGGGTTGAAATCCAACGGAATATAGAGAGATTATATATATTCATAGCGGCATTGTCTTCCAGACATTGCACGTCTCCTTCAGTCCTCGTTTATTAAATAGTATATAAATCCATCTTGGACCAACGCAGCTCACTTTCACTTTCCTCTTTTCCGTTGTTCTATCATCGTATCCCTTACAAAACTGGTGGAAGCTTCTCCTCTCTAAGATGCCCGAGTTAAAGAAATATCTCGGCAAAGTCTACCTATGGCAATATGTCCCCAGCCTCGTTGGATCAATCATCTTCACGCTCCTCTTCGCCTTCGCAACAGCAGCCGTTGGATACAAGATGCACAAGTCAAAAACACGCTTTTGTCTCCCTTTCTTCCTCGGCGGCGTCTGTATGTCTCCCCATACCTTAACCCTCCCGAACACTCTGACCTGTTTGTAGGCGAAGTCCTGGGCTACTTCTTCCGAGCTCTATGCTACAACGCCACCGACTCCCTCCCCCTCAACATCATGCAAGCCCTCTTTCTCCTCCTGCCACCCGTGTTCTTCGCAGCGACATTATACATGGTCTATTCTCGTCTAGTCAGGGCCATAGGTGGAGAGAGCTGTTCCTTCATCTCTGTTCGCTGGACGACTCGACTTTTCGTCCTTGGAGATTTTCTCACGTTCAATATCCAGGGTAATGGCGGTGGACTGCTCGCGAATGAGGATCTTGTTCACATCGGAAACATTATCGTTATTACGGGACTTGTCGCCCAGATTTTACTCTTCCTCGCTTTTGTAGGCTGCTGTGTTGTTTTTCATCGACGGTTCAGGGTCCACTTGAGGCATACTAGCATGCCAGTTTCGACCCGTTGGGAGGCGTACCTGAACATGCTTTACTTCACATCGGCTCTAATTCTAGTTCGAAACATCTTTCGAGTCGTCGAATTCGCTATGGATAAGGAGGGATATCTGCAGCAGAAGGAATGGCCGACTTTTGTGTTTGACTCGGTTTTGATGCTGCTGGTTATGGTTGCGTTTTATATGAGATATCCGGATAATCTTCAGCCGCATTCGCGAGACTCTGCGATTGAGCTTGTGCCGAAGGATGAGCCTCAGCCTGGAGAAGCTGGTGGTTCGAATCAGATGGAGCATAGATAACTAGGGACCAAGCGCTATGTGGTGGTCCCTATTTATAAGCGGCGTTTTCCGTTTCAGCCCTAAAATCTGCCTCATGCCATGGACGCAGCAGGTATCAGGTCCACCGTTCCGGACTGTCTCATCAACAATCTGGGGGAATTTCGACAAAGAAACATAATCAAAATAGAAATAATTCTTTTTGAGATTGGGGATTAACAGTTCTGGACCCAATTTTGCAGCCATTTTTGTTCCGGCATCTTGAGCAAAGCGCTCGTAGATCCTGCGTAAACAGTCACCCAATAGACGCACCCCGATTTAGCGATTTACAAGGATGCAATGCGCAAGGCTGACTGCAAGTCTCAACTGATAGCAGCTGAAATGTGATCCCCGCACCAAACTTGACATTTCCAACTTCTTCAAATGGACCCTCTGTCTATTATCAGCGGCTGCGCTGGCCTCATCACAGCTATCGGCAGCTTGAGTGTATCGATCAATACTTTTGTGCGCAGCTGTCGAGAGGCCCGTAGCGATTTAGACAGAGTGTCGCGCGAGCTCCATTCTCTCCAGACAGTCCTGGAACTCATCGAAGAGGACGCCAAAGATGACACGAAGCCCTTCCCACCAACAATCCAACACCACGTGTCAGGAATTGTCACAAACTGCGGCTCCGTGGTTCTCGAAGTTGAGACGTGTATAAGAAAGTATGGGGATGGACGCATCAAGAGTAAAGCTGCTTGGGCGATTAATGGCCAAGGCGACATGGAGAAGCTGAGGTCCAGCTTGGAAGCTCACAAATCAGCCTTGGAGCTTGCCCTCGACATGCTATCTCTATCGCTCACGAAAGACATCAAAACGGATACCTCGGAAATCCGCAACGATGCAGCTGCGATAAAAGACGACACAGCTTTAATACTTCAAGAGATTGTGAAGCTTCAAGCTCGATTACCTGATACGACCACTGTTCCGAATGATTATATTCTCCAGAAATTCCTCGAGGACATGGCGACATATACTGAGACGAATTTTGATGTAGATTTGTCCCATAGCGACGGCATGAGCTTCAGGGCTTTGTCTATGGTCGATGAGCACGATGATACCTCGTCCGAATCTCCGCAACACGGCCTACCGATCTTAGGACCCCGGCGTGCCGGCCGCTCGATAGCTGACCAGTCGGCACATCAAGGAGATGCCTTAACAGACAATGTTGCTCAATTTGACAATGCAGAAATACATAAGGATGCACATGTTCGCCAGCCGAGATCAACAAAGATTTCCCGTGACACCTTGGGGCCCAGACCCATGATTCCGGTTCCTACGGCCTCCCCCGCTGATGCCACCCTTGACCATGATCCGCAAACATTTCTTTCAAGCCTCTCATGGTCACCGGACCTCCAATTCAACAGAATGCAACAAATGAACGCATCATCACCCGAGCGAGTCGACCAAAGCAGCAGCCATAAGAAAAGCACGCAGCCCCGATTTGTCGAAAAGGAGGAAAAGTCGCACAAGGCATCCAGAACTCTTGCACTGCCAGCACACAACTACAACGAAGGACAGAGTGAACAGGATAAGCCACAGCCATCAACACGGGTTCTCCCGCAAAAGGAGCTCCTTTCCCCCCTTCCTAATCGACCACATCGACAACAGCAGATGCCGTACAAGACATCTGCTCCCCAATTGACTCATGTTGACGAAAACAATATTATCATATCACCACCTGAAGCTCAAGAGCTATCCAGTATTGAAGGATATCATGTCGAAAGGTTGAAGGGTAATATAGTCCTTGAGCTCCCAGTACCGAACAAGATCCTTGACCTTGTTCCTCACTCTTACCCTCCAGCTCGCGACGAATTCACATATACAAGATTTAGTCTGATCACCTGCTCTCCAAGGGAGTTTGAAACTCAGAATTATCCTTTCAGGCCGGCTTTATTTGCTCAGCCGCGACAAACACAGTTTATCTTAGTTATGCAGCTAAACCCTAACGACAAGAACTTCATTTCACGATGGAACTTAATCCACGATGCTATCAAACATACTCAGCAGAAAATTGAAGAAAAGGAAACCTCAGGAGTCTCCCAGGACTTCTTTTGGAAGCGGGTTGTTGTTCACCTCCACCTAGCCCATGCAACGAACTGGGGAACTCGCACAGCTAATCACCCGTTGGCTGTGTTAGAAGCCATCGGGGCAAAACAGACGATGAACGCCAGTGTAGTAGACTTAGAGTCGAAGTACCTTGAGGAGCCGGTAGAGAACTCATCGACGATAGAAGGGCGCAGGGTCCATGCCGTCATTTCAGAGGTACGCCTTTCCCCCCTTTCGGAGAACTTGCTCATGAATCATAGTATACTGTCCAGCTACGCCAGGCCAGCCGTCCATCTGAAATAGTCCCCGCCAAAGTCCCAATTCAAGTTTTGGTTACATCTGCCCGTATTCGAGAAAGCTCATCGAGCGTCAATTGGTCTCAAAAATACATCCCATGGACATGCGCCATCAGCAAAGCCCTCCAAGCTCAACACGTCATAGATATGAGCGAAATCTCTGACACTTTTCTATTTGAAACAGGCTTCATGTGGGAGATCTTAAGACCAGACAGGAATTTGACTCTATCCAAGCATAAACCGCTTCTGGCTTGGGATTTGGAAATCTTCAGATTTGACGGCCTGGTTGCACATAACCAAAGGGTAGAAATGGCTTCAAGGAAAAGAATGTTTGGAATGGGGAAGTGGTTAAAGTCACGGAGTCCCTAGTAGCGATGGAGATAGACGTTGGGGTACTGGTATAGATAAACGACCTATGGTGTTGTTTGACTTTTGATCCGTGTAAAAGTGCCTCAAGTGATTGAGTTCTATGCCGCGATTGTCGTCTCTTAGCCACAGGTGCTCAATTGCAAACAGTTTATACACAAAGTGAGAAGTAAGATATAAGCAATACATCGCGGCCCAAAATACAGAAGAATATTACAGATCATCCATCCGCCTAGAATACAACAGTGTCTTATACCTCAATTAATTTGAACAAGAGGTTCTTGGAAGGATCTGGAATAGACTGCGTCCTTTATCAGTACACATCATTTGGCAAAACTCGCATCATCCATCAACCTACCATATAAGCAAAGTCCATATTGGGGTACCTATCGGCGACCTCGCCCACGTTCTTGACATCATACTGTAGCAATGCATGCGCCAGAATCATCTTAATCTCGTTTGCGGCGAAGAATCTTCCAGGACATGCATGTCGACCGTACCCAAATGTTAAGCTGCTTTGGTTCACACTGACAAACTGGTTGTTTGCCGCCTTCTCAACTGACCCGCCGTCCTTGGCCTCAGTACGAAGCTTATAAAATCTCAGTGGGTCGAACTTTTCGGCGTGTGGGAAGACGTTGGAATGGGAGCTGACTGCGACAGCAGGGACCTCTATCGTTACGCCTTCTGGGATGACCCGGCCGTTGGAGAGAGTGAATGGTTTGAGGACCTTGCGCTGAAAGGAAGCTATACGATATTTGTTAGCAAGTTTATCTTGAGGCTATCAAGCTATGACGTACCCATCGTTGCAGGATGGACTCGAAGTGTCTCCTTGAGAAAGCTATCCATCTTCTTCATGGATTGCAGGGCGTTGCTCGTTAACTGGCCACCGCTCTGAGATAATGATTCCCGGACCTCTTCTCGAAGTTCGATCTGTAGGTCTGGCAAAGCCGCCAAGTCGTAGAATCTGGGTTGGTTTAGAGATATACTAAATGGGTTTAATGGGAAAGGAGGACAGGATTACTCACGCATTTGTGGCTGTTAGCGTCGTGGTGTGAACAGCTGCAAAGGTAAGACCGAGTTGGACCTTGGCGAGGTTCTGGCTATTCTTATCAGGGAACTTGTCCTTTCCATCGATGAGCCACTGTAGAAAATCATCCGGCTTCTCATATGATGGATCGTTCATTGCATCGGTTCTGTTCTTGACAACTGGCTCGAGGAACGCTTCAGCCTCTGCAATTCCCTGGTACAGTTTCTTTACCTCGGGGAGACTCTGGGCGCGGAAAGGTCGTAGCCAGGGGCGCATGTTCTGCACGGCACGCTGGGCACCCATGACTTCCATGGTGTAGTTGGTGGCGGCGTCGAGGTCTTGCTCGGAACGACAAAGCTCGGGGCCGATGAACATGCGGCCGGATACCATACCGATGATGCGAAGGAGAGCGTGATGGATGTTGACTTCTGTCCAGTCATCGCATGATGGCACGGTGAGATTCATTGAGTCTCTGACTTCGCTTGCGATGGTCAAACTAAGTCGAGCTAGACAACGTCAGAGCGGATCTACAGAAGCTTCGAAAGCGTCCGGCTTCCAAATATCTAAATGGAACTTACATAAGGATGGGGTCAATTCTACTTTGATGGTGTGCGGAATGATGGGTACCGAGGTCTCGATCTTGGTGTATTTGGTCTCCATCGACTCTCGACATTGTCAGATGAGTAAGTAATGCTGCTACACAAGTCCACGAACCTCGTCAACGGCAGCTTCCATGCTTAGAATAGCATCAGGCAACTTCTTGAGCTCAGGGAGAAAGTCAGGTGAGATAACGATGGTGGGAGAGGCTAGAGATATTAGCCTGAAGGAGACTTGTGATGCTCAGCTAGAGACACGTACTTCGCGATGTAGTTATGAGAAAAACGCCATCCTTGAATTGAAACGCAGTGAGCTTTGCTTCAATCACGAGCCAATGAGTGTTTCTTACCTTTTGGTATCCTGCTGAGTACAGCTTCCTGGCTCCTCCCAAGTACGCTTGTCTGCGCTTCTCTGTGTTACCGAGCTCCTCACCAATGGTAGGAATGCTCCATAGTCGTAAGATATTGACGGCTCTTGGAGCGATAGCGGCCACAAAGCAGGCAAATAATGCTGTGACAAGAAGAGGCCATCGGTTGGTTACAAGGTCGAGGAAGGATTGCGCGTTGCTCATCGTGAAGGATTATGATTTGAAGTGGCTAAGAAAGATGGTTGTAGATATGATTGCTTGTGACTTAGGTCTTAGATATTGGTAGATATGGATATTCCTGAGTCAGTCCACATACTTGAGTTGCGAGGCATGAGTCTATATTGTGACAATCATGGCATCAAATCGCAAGACCACGCGGCCAAGATCCGAAAATGAAATCGGGTTCGGACAGTTATCCATTACCGTCTGGCCCCTGCGTCATGATCGACACAAGTACCGCGCAATAAGAACAAACCGATTCGTCTTTCCATCTTGCTGTAACACAAGAGAATATGGGATAGCCACAAGCTCTACTGAAAGGAGTAAGCAGTCTCATGACACAGCAGCGGATACGCGTATAGCTGTCTGGGCGGAGAACATGCCCTATCTTGCATTGCCTCGAAGCATAACCATGTTAGCAACCTAATCACGGCATTAAATCTGAGTGCTTAGCTTAAATTAGTCTGTTTCATATGCTATTTGCGCCTATTGCATGGAGGTCACATATACTTAGTCGCGATGAACATTTAAGCTCGTGGGGCATGATCGAAACCGAGACCGAAACCGAGACCGAAACCGAGACCGACAAGAATGTAACCACAATCTCGTTCACAAGCACGAATACAAAAGGCCAAGAGCTGCCGATCCCTCAGGAGTGTGACTCGACATCGTCACTCCAGCCATGGATCGGAGAGCGCCCTGATTGCCCGTAAGCTACAGCTAAGATACTGCGATTGTCCGATAAAGGCTCTACCGCCCTAATTCTCAGCGCAAGAACTGTTCATATTTGCAGTCATTTATGGCGATTCTGTCGACTGCGGTGCATCACCTGTTTCCAGCTTGGGAAGCCAACTCTGCCAATACGCAGCTAAAAGGTCCGAGATGCCCTCCACCAAACGCTTGCCAATGTCACCCAGACACCAAAATCCACGAAACCGGTGCAGCAAAACGGCATAATGAGCTAGAATGACCAGAGCCTCGGGTATATGCTTCTCCAGAAGCATGAGAAATCGCCACGGGATCAAATTCGACCACGACATTAAGCCATGTACTCCCCAACTGTTGGGCCCTTGAATACGACGCATCACAAACCCCAGAGCTTCAGTCGCCTCATCACAGGCTTTTCTAGATTCCTCGTTGAGGTCAGATGTTTCGAGCATCAAAGCCAGTGCTGCAAAATCCTCTGAAACAACATGTGAGTCATCGAAATCTTCTTTCCATGCATCCATCATCCATCGTGATATCTTGGAGTTTACAAAACTTGTGCTCGCTCTCTCACCTATAACTCTAGCTCCACGGTGAAGTCTGAAATAATTCACCATGCAGTCGAGAGTTGAGGCGAAATCATGCTCAGCGAGACCCACCACAGTCTTTGCGAGGTAGTGCAGTGCTAAAAGGGGGGCGAAGAAGAATTGAGCTGTTGAGTTTGACTCGGAGGTATCGTCGAGACATTTATTGAAACCACGGAGAGCTCGATGGCGGAGGTGTGTCGAGGTGTTCGTATAAGACTCGGCCGTGTGTTTATCGATAGTCCTGAGGTGCATCGCAGACAAAGCGAGAAGCTGATTCATTAGATAGGGTGTTTTTAACGCCATGGGTATGTAGCCGTTGGCGAGTGGCTGAAGCCGGTCTGTCACCATCATCCAGTAAGCCATACTCGTTTGAGCATGGTAGAGCAGGTTCAAGTGGTCAAAGGTAAAGATGTCATCGGACTCGATCTCATGTAGATCTAGTGGCGAGGGAGCTATCAAGCCTTCAAATACATCGGCTGCTGGGAAAGCAGATGCCGTCGTAAGTTCTGTTTCGTACGGAGAAGAACCAGTCTTGTGTTTCCGTGGTGGCGCGTAGTGACATTTCCTCTCAGAAATAGAGCAGTTACCGCATTCTGGTTGCTAACGCGAGAACTTTAGCAAACTGTTGGAATCTTCTTGCAAGAACGGAAGAACGGCTACCTTTTCATCACACTTGATGTGACGCTTCTTGCAAGTAGCGCACCCATTGCGGGACTTGCGATGACCTTGACGGACTTTCTTAGGGTTAGGTTGCATTTTGATTATTGGATGACTGACACAAGATTCGAGCACGCGGAAATTCCTCGACAAAGGGGAAAAAGCGAGGAACCAATGCGAGTATAGAAAGGAACTCAGAAGGAGGGAGAGTAACGAGTATACGAGAATGCAGAAGGATCGTGCATGGGGCAGATTTGAATCCACACTCTATTCCCGATTGGGTTTATTTCCGCGTATTAATCTTGAGTCGGGTCGTCTAGTCCCCTTCTAGTTAGAAATACGAGCACTAATAGCGACTACGAGTATAATTCCTTTTGTCTCCAGTTAGTGGGCCAGCTGCTTGAATGTTTCACACCTTTGAGCCCCAGTCTCCGTGCTGCCACCAGTAGATATAGTAGATATAGTAGCAGTAGAGCAGGTCGGTCAGATATAACTCTCCACTCTCTAAATCGTAGAGTTTCAGGTCACGCCGCACTCTAGGCACCCATCCCTCGGCCTAACTCTTAACCTTGCCCTTACCTCTATACGCACCCAGCACCATCACGACAGTTTGGGACTAAAAGAGAGTTAAGTCTTGGAGTAGTAAATAACGCAACTAGGGAAACTTACAACACTTAGATCGGCAAATGTGTGGCATAGGGTTGTTGACTCCGCAAGCCCACTCACAGGCCGAAACACACGCGTCCCGGGCCTTGTAATCGCATTTGCATTTGTTGCGGAATGACCAGATATGGTCATTGAGGAAAGAAGGAACAGTGCTTGCATCGTGAACATTCTCCCATTTGTCACCCTTACAATCACGCTCCCTAAGAGTATGTGAGTAAATGAATGTGTGATTGTGAGTCTGTAGATGATAGTCTTACCGATAGAAGGTAGTGCATCCATAACCTTTCACAGAGCTTGCCCGGTCACCTTTTTCCATTCATATTCCCTATCATGGTATTAGTTATGAGGTACTTTTATACAAGGAGAGGCCTGGCAATATACAGCAAGCATCGTCGTCATTTCGCGTCTCCCTATGAGAAGCACCCCCGAAGTAGGAATTGTCATATAAGGTGAAGTCTCGAGCTAATGCGAAGGAGGCAAAAAAGGTAACGGAAACTGTAATAATCTGCATGATGAAATAGATAGGATAAGAGTAAGTAAGAGTGACTGTAAAGGTAGATGTTGAGAATCTTATAAGGAAAATGAGCGGTTTATATATCCCCAAGACACATATCGAGCTCTATACCCTGCCTTGTAGACTACCTATATAGTACTCCGTAGGCATGCATAATGTAAGTCTTGGCGGCTAGTACAGTAGCTTGACATGCCACTATAGTATCATAGGTGGATATAATACTCCGCTGATTGCCTACTTGGAATTGCTTGCTGTGCCGCTACAGACGCGCAAAGAGATGCAATTTCTCGGCGATTGCCTATTTCTCTTTGTGGTACGAGAAAATAAAACGATCTTTATGGCCAATTGCATTGCTGTGCCGCTGCGGAAGCGCAAGTAGACGCAGTCGTCCGGCGATTGCCTGTTTCTAAATGCTTGCTATGCCGCTGCGGATACGTAAGTAGATGCACTATGGGATAAATGTGACCTATAAGGTTAACCTTTAGGCTATAAATATAGGTAATAAATAAAAATATAGCATTTTTTGCCTTAATATAAGCTTTTATCTATAAGTTTTTATAATAATTATTATATCTTATTATAAGCCTTAAAATATTATAAAATAAAGAAATTAATAAGTAAATATAATTATTTAATAATTACTTATTTTTTTATATTATATAAAAAAATCTTAATAGCTAATTTTATTACTTTTTATTATTAAGTAAATAAGATTAAAAAATAACTATTTATCTTTTTTTAGCTATATTATATAATAAAAAAAAAGCTTTTTAAGTTTTACTTAAAATATAATTTAAGTAAAATATAATATTATATATTATATATAAAGACAGTTTAATCTAAGCCAAGGTTTAAGCCTGTTATAACAGTTACACCTAACCACTACGCCACAGGGTAAAAGATTAGGCTATAACTACTATTATAGCAATTACAGTAGTATATATAGCTGCTTATAGAGCCTTATAGCGCTATTACAGGCATGAATTATAATATAATGCTCTCTCTTCAGTGGCTTATAACCTGGAAGCCTGCTGAAGCTGGCTGTTATAGGGGGAACTAAGCCCTATACGTTGCCGCATATGCAGCTGCTAACCCCTAAGGCATACCTTGCAGTGTTACGACCCTAGCGGCTACGTCACGTATAGACCCAGACCCCTACTGATTTTACCTAGTAAAGATATAATACCCTAGATAGTTAGACTATAATTTATTATATAGTAAACTAATTAATAAAGGACTAACTAAATATAAGACTAATAGCAGTCTAAAAATACTTTACTTTAAGATTAATAGTAACTTTAAACCCTATTAACCTAACTTAAATAAATATTTAATATATATATATTTATTTAATATTAAATAAAACCTAGCTTATTAGCTATTAATAAGACTTTTTTATTTTAATAAGCTTAACCTATATTATTAACTATTAAGAGATATAATAACCTAATATACTTAATATAATACTTTATATATTTTATAAATATAAACCTAATATAAACTAGTTTACTTATTTAAAAACCCTAATTATTATATATTAATAGCTCTTATTTAGAATATATTATATTAAATAACTAAATAATATTATATTATTAAGATATCTAGTAATACTAGCTTAATATTATCTTATACTAAAGAACTACTTAGTATTATAAAAATAATAATTAAAATCTATTAACTATATAATATAATCTATAATCTATAGAATTAGGTTAATAATTAAGAGATAGCCTTTATAGTAAATAATAATACTTATTCTTAAAGAAAAAAAGATATTAAAAAAGCTTTTAAATTACCTAAACTAAAACTATTTAAAGGATAAGCTATAAATATAATTCTATTTTTTACTTAAATAAAAAGATACTTTTATATATTTTTAATTAAGCTAGATATTACTACTAAGAAAGTACTTTTTATTATATTATTAATTTAAGAAAATACTAAGAACTAGTTTAAACCTATCCTTAGGAATTACCTAAAAAATAAAAAGATTATATAAAATTAAGATATTATTAATATTTTTATTAATTAAAATAACTTTAAAACTATATTTAAAAATAACTTTAAAGTAATTAATAAAGAGAGATAAGTAACTATAGAAATTATAGTATTTAAGTAAATCTATTTATATACTATTTACTTTATAAAGTTTAAATAACTTATATCTAAAATATAATAAAATAATAAAGCCTTTATAAAGGTCTATTATAAAGGATTTAAGGAAAAAGTTAAAGATAAACTTTATAAGGCTAATAGACTAGATAATATTATTAAGTATATTATAATAGTAATTAAAATTAATAAAAGATAGTATAAATATAAAAAAGAAAAATTAATTAAAATAGAATAATTAAATAATTTTAATTTATATTACTTTAATTAATAATAAAATAATAATTAAAATAACTTTTAAAACTAAAGATAGTAATAAAGATATTAATAAAGTAATACTTTATATAAAATATAATTAAGATTTATATCCCTAGGTATTATATAACCTAAAAGAAATAATAACTATAAGCTATAAGATATATCTAAATATAAATACTATAACTATAATTAAATAAGATATATAATATAATAATACCTAAAACTATAAAAGCTATAAAACCTAAACTAAGGTAAGTAAGCCTTAAGACTTACCTAATAGCAAGAGCTATAAATAGTTATATATACCTAAATACTAAAAATAATATATAATAGCTATAATATATACTTTAATAAAAACCTAGGAATTACCTAAATTAAACCTAAAAATAATAAAAAACTAAGAAAAAAAAGTAAATTATATACTTTAGAAAAGCTTAAATAAAAAAGAAACTAATAAAATAAACTATAAAATAAGAATTACTATAAATATATAAAGAATCTTAAAAAGTAAAAATACTTTAAAATAAAATAAATAAAAGAAAAAGAAAAAATAAAGTAATAAAAGCTTAAAAAATTTAAAGGATAATTTAAATAAAAAAAGACTTAAATATTAAGAATAATAAAATAAAGTAACTTAAGTATTCCTAATATAGATAAATATAAGTAAGCCTTATAAACTATTAATAATATCTTTACTAGAATAATACTTTAAAATAAAGAAAAATAATAAAAATAAAAAGTTAAAGTAAAAAGCTAACTTTAGTAAAAAAAATAATAAAGCTTTTATAGTATAGGATATAAAGGTAAGGCTATTAAAGCTACTATATAAAACCTTTAATACTATAATAAATAAATCTTATAAAAATAAAAATAACCCTATAAAGCTAAATATAATAAAAATAATATAAAGATCTATAAAATATAAAAAGAAATTTATATATAAGGCACTAAGAAATATAAAAATATTAAAATAGAAAGTAAACTTTATATTAAAATATATTATATTAATAATATACTAAACCCTTTATATCTAAAGCCTATATTTAATAATTAGAATAATATATAAATAATATTAATATACCTAAAATATAATAAAATATCTTAGGTATTATATAAAAACTATTAATATAATTAATATAAATTAAATAAGCTAGATAATAACTATTTTTCTATAATTATATTTAAAATACCTAATAATAAACCTTACTTAATAAATAAAATAGAAGGATATTTAATATACCTTTAGTATAATTACCTTAAAGTAATAGAATTATAGTTTAATATAATATTATATAAAAAAATATATTAAGTTAATAAATTAACTTAAGGGATTAAAGAAAATATATAAATTATTAAAGAAATAAAAAGAGAATTTAAAGTAATAACTTAAGAAAGATATTTATAAGAAAAGAATAAACTATTTATTAATAATACTAGTTTAAAGAATATAAAAAAACTATAAAAATAATAGAAAGTAAATAAACTATACCTACTTAATAAAAGATATTTTAAATAAAGAACTATAAAAATAAATATAAAATTAGAAAAATACTTTTAATAGATAATATTTAATAATAAATTTAGTAATAACTGCCCTAATAAAGAAAAATATAATAATAGTAACTATAAATAAATATATTAAAATATATTAAGAAAAGTTATATATTATCTATAATTAAGTTATAAATATACTAAAATTATAAATAAAAATAACTTAAATTAATAAATATATTAGAAATATTATATATAATAAACTTAATAAATTGCCTAATATTATAAGTTTAAATTAAAAAAAAATAGCTAAATACTTAAATTAATTATAAAATAAGAAAAATTTTTATTAATTTAAAAATAATTATAAAATTATAATTACTATAAAAATAGAAATTATTACCTTATTTATTAATTAATATAAAAAAATAGCTTTTTAATTATAATAATAGTATTATAAATTAAAAGATTAATTACCTTAAGATATTTATTAAAAAAAGGAATTAAAAAGTAGATTTTAATATTATATCTTTAAAAAAGGATATAAATATTTTACTAAATATATAATAGCTTAAATAATAAAACCTACTTATTAATTAAAGAAATAGCTAGGTTATATTTCCTAGTAACTTTAATAGTAATAAAGAAATAATTATAATAAATAATAAGAGATCTTAAACCCTAATTAAAGAGAATAGTATAGGTAAGTATAAAATAAAGTATTTATTACCTTTAAAAAGAATATAATATAAGTATAAAAAAGGTATAAAAAATAAAATAAAAATCCTAGGTATTTTTAAGGTATAAGACCTATATAAAAATAAGATATTTATAAAATTAAGCTAAAATTAACTTAAAAATATTCTAAAATAATACTAAATATATAATAAATTATTTAAAAAAGAATTAAAAATAAAAATACCTAAATATAGTAAATAAGACTATAAAATTAACCTTATAGATAATAACTTACTATTTTAAAAGCTTTATTTACTTAATTAAAAAAAGCTATAAGTTTAAAAGAAATATATAAATAAGATATTTAAAAAAGGCTATATTAAGGAATTTAGCTTAATATTAATATTATTAATATTCTTTATATTAAAGAAAAATAGAAAAGATAGATTAGTTATTAATTATTAACTAGTTAATATATATATTAAGGACTAAATCTTACTTCTACTTATTATAGAACTTAAGGATTAATTATAAGGTAAAAAGATCTTTATAGCTTTAAATCTAAAAAGAATATATAACCTTATTTATATTAAGGAAAAAAAATAAATAAAAAATAGTATTTAAAATTAAATTTAGACTATTTAAATATATAATAATGCCTTTTAGTTTTATTAATATACTTATAATATTTTAATACATAATTAATAGTATATTTTAATAATACTTTAATATCTTTATAATATATTATCTAAATAATATCTTAATTTTCTTAAATAATAAAAAAAAATATATAAAATATATTTATAAGATTTTAAAAATATTATAAGATATTAAACTATTAATAGAATTAAAGAAAAGTTTCTTTTATATTATAAAAGTAGACTTTTTAAGATATATTATTATACCTAATAAAATTAAAATAAAACTAAAGAAAATTATAATAATAATAAATTAAAAGGAATCTAATAATATAAAGAGAATATAGGCCTTCTTAAGACTTATTAACTATTACTAATAATTTATTAAAGACTTTAATAAGATTATTAACTTAATAATAAAACTTATAAAGAAAAGAAAGATATTTAAATAGAATAATAAGGTATAGAAAGCCTTTATATAGCTTAAAAAAGCTATCTTTAGTAAATTTATTTTAATAATATTTAACCTAAAAAAAGAAATTAAACTAAAAATAGATATATTAAACTTTATATTAAAAAGATAAATTAGTTAATAAGATAATATAAGGAAATTATATCTTATTATATTTTACTTTTATAAATTATATAAAATAAAACTTAACTATTTAATTTATAATAAGGAATTTTTAGTAATTATTAACTATTTTAAGGAATTTAGATATTACTTAATAGGAAATAAGTATTAAATTAAGGTATATATAGACTATTAAAATATCTTTTACTTTATTATAATATATAAACTTAATTAATAATAATTATATTATATTAAATATTTATATAAATTTAACTTTATAATTATTTATAAAAAAAAATTAAAAAATAGAAAAGTAAATATAATAAATTAATAAACTAGACTATAATATTAATATTATAAAAATAATAAAATAAATATTAAAGATAAATAATAAAGAAGAATATAGATTTACTTAATAAATATAAACTCTAGGATAGATATAAGTAATAGTAATTAAAAGAATTCTAGGGGAATTAAAAGAGTTTATATAGAAATTCTATAAATATCCTATATATAGATATTAAGAAGTAATAAAGA
Source organism: Fusarium sacchari (assembly GCA_017165645.1). Taxonomy (NCBI): domain Eukaryota; kingdom Fungi; phylum Ascomycota; class Sordariomycetes; order Hypocreales; family Nectriaceae; genus Fusarium; species Fusarium sacchari. The sequence continues at coordinate 4,058,491 of JADANP010000003.1, forward strand.
TTCTTAAATAATTTCTATAATATAGATATAAAATATAGTAAATAATAATAAAAAAAATTATTAAATAATATAATCTTTATATTAAAATAAAAATATAATAATATAAACCTTATAAAGAACTTTAATTATTACCTATAATATAATAACTATAAGATTTAATTATAATAAACTTTATTATAAAGCTATTACTATTTAAAGAACCTTTAATAAAAATCTTTTATAATAGTATTATAGTTATTATAAACTAATTTACTAAGTTCTTATATTACCTACCTTATAGAAAAGATATAGATATAAAAGAACTTATATATATTATTTATAGATATATTATTAATATATATAGATTACTATTTAAGATTATTTTAAATAAAAAATTAATATTTATATTATAGTTTTAAAATATATTTTTAGTATTACTAGGCCTAAACTATAAGCTTATAATAGTATTTAAAGCTTAAATAGATAGATAAATAAAATAAATAAATTAAGTATTAAAATAATACTTATAGTATTATATAAACTATAAACAGGATAATTAGGTTAAAAAGTTATTATATGCCTAATTAGTATATAATATTACTTATAATAAAAGTATAAAACTTATACTAATATATATTAATTTTAGATTTATATTAAAAATCTATAAAGATTTATAAAAACCTAAAATAATTAACCTAGTAATAATAATTAAAAGTAATAACTTAAAAAACCTATATAATAAACTTTAAATAGAACTTAAATTTATTAGAAAATAAATATAGTAATACTATAATCCTAAGAAGATAAAGAGACCTACTTTTTTAAAAAGAGATATAATTTACCTATTTACTAAAAATATTATAATAAAATAACTAAGTTATAAATTTAATTTTAAATATATTAAATTATATAAGATTATTAAGAAGGTTTTAAGAAATAACTATAAACTAGACTTACTATTAAAGGTTAAGATTTACCTTATTTTTTATATTTTACTGCTTAAATTAGCAGTAAATATAATTTATATTAAAATAATTAATAAACCTATAGAAGTAAAAGAACTAAAAACCTATAAAATAGAAGTAATTTAAGAAATAAGAATAACTAATAAGAAAATAGAATACTTAATTAAGTAAAAGAATTACCTAAAAAGTAAAAATATATAGGAACTATTAAAATACCTTATTAATGCCTAGTAGCTCTTAAAGAAGTTTTACTAAAATTAAATAAAGGTAAGGCATTAAAAAAATCATTTTTTAGACTAAAAGCAGATTAATTAATATTATTAAGAATATAGTTAATTTATAAATCCTTAATTAATATATTCTTATAAGTATTTAATATTAATAATAAGTTATCTTATTACTTTACTTTCTATAAACCTTAGTAAGTAGCCTTAAAGCATTTTTTCTTTACCTTATTATAAATCTTATAAATATATAATAAATAACTAGTAGCCTTAGAAAGATATATCTATAAGGTAGCTATTTCTTTATAAAGTTTTAGAAGATCTTTATTTACTTAATCTTTATTACCTTTTAATTTTTTTTCTTATTTTATTAAAAATATTACTATATAAAATCAGTAAAAGAATTACTTATAGTTTATAAAATAACTTATATAATAATATTATATAAATACTATTATAAGACTTCTTAGCCTAAATATACTTACTATAATAAGTAGAATTAGTAGATATAAAGTATTTATTACTTTTACTAGTATAGAAATAATAAGTATAAAGTATATTAGCTTTTTTATTAGTAAACTTAATAAAAAAAGTAAGTATTTAGATTTTATAATCCTTATAAGAAATCTATTTAGAGATATAATTAAATATTATAAAGTATAATAATAAAAGGATTAAGTTAAATCTTACTTAAAAAGAAGTATTATTAATTAAAATAATAAGGCCTTAAAGGTAAGATTACTAAAAAGAAAAGATTATATTATAACCTTAATAGCTATATTATATATAGACCTAGACCCCTATTAATTTTACCTAATAAAGATATAATACTTTAGATAGTTAGATTATAATTTACTATATAGTAAATTAATTAATAAAAGACTAATTAAGTATAAGATTAATAGTAGTCTAGGAATACTTTACTTTAAGATTAATAGTAACTTTAAACCCTATTAACCTAACCTAGATAAATATCTAATATATATATATTTATTTAGCATTAAATAAAACCTAGCTTACTAGCTATTAATAAGACTTCTTTACCTTAATAAGCCTAACCTATATTATTAACTATTAAGAGATATAATAACCTAATATACTTAGTATAATGCCTTATATATTCTATAAATATAAACCTAGTATAGACTAGTTTACTTGTTTAGAAACCCTAACTATTATATATAGTGCCTTAACTATATTATAAGGGTATCCTTATAAGTAGCTATATTAAAGTATAATAATTAGGGTTTCTAAATAAGTAAACTAATTTATATTAGGTTTTTATTTATAGAATATATAAGGTATTATACTAAGTATATTAGGTTATTATATCTCTTAATAGTTAATAATATATATTAGGCTTATTAAGGTAAAGAAGTTTTATTAATAGCTAATAAGTTAAATTCTATTTAATATTAAAGGAATATATTTATATATTATATAATATTAATAGTAATTAAAAGGATTACTATAAAGTTAATAGTAATTCTTAAGAGTTATTAATAATTATTTAAAATTATTAATAATTTATTTTAGATTTAATAACTAGGGCTTAATAATTATTAGTAAAATCCCTTAATATATTATAATTATAGATAATTAAAAGAAAAATATAAGGTATATATAATATAAGTACTTTTTCTATTTAGGTTATAATATAATCTCTTTCTTTTTATTAGTCTTATTCTTAAGACTTATATTTTATATAATATAATTATTTTTTTATTTATATTAATAATATATTAATATTTAGCTAGTTTTTATAATTATAAACTAATTATATATTATATAATATAATCTCTATTTTTACCTTTTTTTATTAATAATTATTAACTTTTAAAAACTTACTTAAATCTATATAAAACTTAATATATTTTCCCTTTAAACCTTATAATTACCTTTCTTTTATAATATCCTTTAAAGTAAGGTTATAAGAAAAAGATTTTAATTAATTAAAAAGTAAAGCTTTTTAGTTAAATTAAGTATATTTAGATTTAGGCTATATTTAAGGTAGCTAATTTAATAATATTAATTTAATAAAGCTTTATTACTTAAGAAATAAAAAATATTTAAATTATAATAAACTTTAAAGATATTTAAATACCTTTTAAAGCTAATATATAAACTTAAAAAAATATAATATAGTTATTATTAATTATATTTATATATTATAATAAAGTATAAGATATTTTAATAATTTATATATATTTTAATTTATTTCTTACTTTTTATAAAGTAATATTTAAATTCCTTAAAGTAATTAATAATTATTAAAAAAACTTTTATTATAAATAAAATAATAAAGTTTTATTTTATATAGCTTATATAAGTAAAATATAATAAAATATAATTATTTTTATTTATTTTATTAGCTTATTTATTTTCTTAATATAAAGTTTAATATATTTCTTTTTAATTTAATTTTTTATTTAAAAGTAAATATTTTTAAAATAAATTTATTAAAAATTATTTTTTTAAGTTATATAAAGGCTATTTAAGTTTTATTATTTTATTTAAATAATTAAATTTTTTTAAATTTTATTAATAGTAATTAATAAATTTTAAAAAGGCTTATATTTTTTTTATATTATTAAAGGTTTTTTATTTTAATATTATTATAACTTTTTTTTATTTTATTTTAGCTTTTTTTAATATAATAATATATTTTAAATAATTAATTTATTTAATATAAAAGCAATTTATTTTTAATTTTATTAATAGCTTAATATTTTATAATATTCTTAAAACTTTATAAATATATTTTATATATTTTTTTATTATTTAAAAAAATTAAAATATTATTTAAATAATATATTATAAAAATATTAAAGTATTTTTATAATATATTATTAATTATTTACTAAAATATTATAAATATATTAATATAATTAAAAAGTATTATTATATATTTAAATAATTTAAATTTAATTTTAAATATTTTTTTTATTTATTTTTTTTAATATAAATAAAATTATATTTTTTAAAATTTAATATTATAAAGATTTATTTTTTTTATAATTTATTTTTAAATTTTATAATAAATAAAAATAAAGTTTAATTTTTAATAATAATATATTAATTATTAATAATTAATAATTAATAATTAATTTTTTTATTATTTATTTTTAATATAAAAAATATAAATATTATTAATTTTTTTATTTATATTAATAATATATTAATATTTAATTAGTTTTTATAATTATAAACTAATTATATATTATATAATATAACTTCTATTTTTACCTTTTTATATTAATAGTTATTAACTTTTAATAACCTGCCTAAGTTTATATAAAACTTAATATATTTTCCTTTTAAACCTTATAAGTATTTCTTTTTTATTTATTTTATATTATATATATATAATTTATATTAAATAATTAAAATATAATATCTTTTAAATAGTTATAAAAAGTCTTTTTTAATTAATTAAAAAGTAAGGCTTTTTAATTAAATTAAATATATTTAGGTTTAGGTAGTAATTAAAGTAATTAACTTAATAATATTAATTTAATAAAACTTTATTACTTAAAAAGTAAAAAATATTTAAATTATAATAGATTTTAAAGATATTTAAATACCTTTTAATATTAATATATAAACTTAAAAAAATATTATTAATATTAAGTAAAATTTCTTATTATAGCCTTTTTTTAATATTTTATTAATATATTTTTATTAAACTTATAGTTTTTTTTAATCAAATAAATAAAGCTTTAAAATAATAAATTATTATTTATAAAGTTAATTTTATAATTTTATTTATTATATTTAAAGATTTTTATTTTTTATTTTTTTATTAAATAGTTTTTATATATATTTAATATTATTTAAATATATTTTTTAATTAATTTTAATTTAATTTTATTTTTAATTTTTCTTTTTATAAGTCTTATTACTTAAAAATACCTAAAATCTTTAATTTTTATTTTATATTTATTTTATATTTATTTTATATTTATATTATATTTATATTATATTTCTTTTAAAAGTAATAAATATTTTATTTTATATTTATTTATATTATATTTTTTTAATTATAATATAAGGTTTTTTATTATTTATTATAATTATTATTATTTTTTTTAAGTTTATATATTAGCCTTAAAAGGTATTTAAATATTTTTAAGATTTATTATAAGTTAAATATCTTTTATTTTTTAAATAATAAAGTTTTATTAAATTAATATTATTAAGTTAATTACCTTAATTATACTCTAAATCTAAATATATTTAATTTACCTAGAAAGCCTTATTTACTTTTTAGCTAGTTAAAATCTTTTTTTTATAATTTTATTAAATATAAGGTTTAAAGGGAAAATATATTAAGTTTTATATAAGTTTAAGTAAATTATTAAAAGTTAATAACTTAAAGTTATAATATTAATAAAAAAAGGTAAAAATAAAAATTATATTATATAGTATATAATTAATTTATAATTATAAAAACTACTTAAATATTAATATATTATTAATATAAATAAAAAAATAATTATTATTTTATTATTTTTAAAGTTATTAAAAATATAATTTAATTATTTTTTAATTAATATATAGATTCTTTTATTTAAATTATAATATATTAAAAAGTATATTTTCTTTTTAATAAAATAATATTATAATTCTTTTTTTTTAATTTTTCTTTTTAAATATTTACTTTAAAATAATTAGTTTTTTTTTGATTTATAATATTATTATCTTTTATTTATACTAATAGTATACTAATATTTAACTAGTCTTTATAATTATAAACTAGTTATATACTATATAATATAATCTCTATTTTTGCCCTTTTTTACTAATATTATAACTTTAAGTTATTAACTTTTAATAACCTGCCTAAACCTATATAAAACTTAATATATTTTCCCTTTAAACCCTATAATTACCTCTCTTTTATTTATTTTATAGTATACTATCCCCCTTATCTTTATACTTATATAATCTTTATAGTAACTTAGTTTTTTTTAATACCCTCTTAGCCTATAACTAAATAGCCTTAAATTACTTATTATATATATTATTATAAAAAATATTAATAAATACTAGCTTTTTATAGCTTAAATATATTTCTTTAAGTAATTTCCCTTTAAGCTTATTACGCTTTTCTAGCTTTTTAATAAACAAGGCCTTTTTAATAAAAGGATTTTACCTATAAAGAGATTATATAAGTAGGAGGATTTTATAATTAAAGGCTATTAGCCTAATATAACTAGTATTATTTATATTTTCCTAGGTATATATAATTTCTATTATTTTATTATATAGCTTATTATAGCCTTTTTCATTAATAGCTTAGTAAATTTTATTTTTTATATTATAGCCTTTTTCTAGATAAGGCTTATAGAAATTAGACTATAGACTTCTTTTAAGTATTATAATAGTATAGCTATATTATTATTAATAATTATAATTAAAAGAGAAGTTAGGCTAAATAATTTACTATTAAAGTATATTAAATAATTAAAGTATAATATCCTTTTAAGTAATTATAAAAGGAAGATTTTAGCCAGCTAAATTAAGTATATCTAGGTTTAGGCTATAATTAAGGTAGCTAATTTAATAATATTAACTTAATAAAGCTTTATTACCTAAGAAATAAGAAATATTTAAATTATAATAAATTTTAAAGATACTTAAATACCTTTTAAGGCTAATATATAAACTTAAAAAGAAAGACTAATATTATTATTATAATTAAAAAGTTATTTCTTTATATTAAATAATATATAAGGTTTTTGTCTTTTTTTTATAATAATTATAACTTTATAATTATTTTTAAATTAATAAAATTTATCTTTAAATTAATAAAATTTATTTTTATTTATTATTTTAATTTACTTATAATTTAATTATAAATAATATATAACTTTTTTTAATATATTTTAATATATTTATTTATAGTTATTATTATTAGATTTCTTTATTAAAATAATTATTATTAAATCTATTATTAAATATTATTTATTAAAAGTATTTTTTTAATTTTATATTTATTTTTATAGTTTTTATTTAAAATATTTATTATTAAGTAAATATAATTTATTTACTTTTTATTATTTTTATAGTTTTTTTTTATATTTTTTAAATTAATATTAGTAATTAATAATTTTTCTATATAAATATATATTTTTTAAATTACTTTTTTAAATTTTTATTTTATATTTTTAATAATTTATATATTTTTTTAAATCTTTTAAATTAATTTATTCACTTAATATATTTTTTTATATAATATTATATTAAATTATAATTTTATTACTTTAAAATAATTATATTAAAAAAATATTAAGTATTTTTTTTTATTTTTATTATTAAATATAGGTTTCAAATATAAAAAATTTAATATATTATTAATATAATATATTTTAATATAAAGTTTATTTCTTATTTTTATATTATTATATTTTTTAATATTTTATATATAGATTTCTTTTTATATCTTATAGATTTTTAAGCTATCTTTATTATATTTAACTTTATAAGGCTATTTTTATTTTTATAAGATTTATTTATTTTAATATTTAAGATATTATATTATAACTTTAATAGCTTTTATAAGGTATATATAATATAACTACTAAGATTATAATAAAATAAATTTATATTAATTTAATTATATTAATTAAATATTAGCTAGATATTAGCTAAATATATAATATTAATTAAAACAATGCCTTAATATTAAATATAATTAGGCTATAATTTAATAAATAAATAGTCTATAGTTTAATAAGAGATTATATTAACTTAATACCTATTATAATATATAAATAATTATAGTTATTATATATCTTTAAAGCCTAAGGAAATATTTATATAATATCTAGGTATTATATAAAAGTATTAAAAACCTAATAAGCTAGGTAAAAAAGATATTAATTAAAATACTTAATTAAAAGGTTAGTTAAAATATAAGCTAAGATAATATTAAAAAAGTTATTAATAATAAAAAAGCTAAGTTAAGTTTTTAAAAAAGTAATATATAATAATTTTCTAGTTTTAAATTTTACTTTTTTAAATAAACTAGGCTTTATTTTTATAGAAATTATAATTATTTTTACTATTTTATTACTAATAACTACTTTCTTTACTTATAAAATCTTTATATAAATACCTTTTAAATATATAACTAAGTCTTATTTTCTTTTTACTATAATATAATAATAATTTATTAATAGATATTACTATAAATAGCTAATAAGGCTATAATATAATAAAGTTATACTTAGCTTTTTATTAAAAATATAATTACTTTTTATATATTTTATTAAGAATTAATTTAATATCTATAGCTAATACGTCTTACTGCTTATATAACTTAGCTTTAATATATTATAAATATATTTAGTTATTTATTAATTAGTAAGTACCTAAAGTATATATATAAGGCATATTTATTAAAGTCTATTCTTAAAGTAATAAGTAAGAAATAAGCTACTTATACTAGCCCTAGTAATAATTAAATATAATTTAGGTAATAAATAGATTAATAAAATTAATTAGTTTAAATATTAAAAATAATAATATAAATAGATATTAGTATATAAGACTAGCCTTATTTAGGCTAATATATTTTTTTATAATTTAAAAAGTAGCTTTTAAGAGTATTTTTTCTTAAATATATTACTAAAGGTAAAAATATAGCTATTTAGTTTTAATTTGAGATTTTAATATATATTAACTATATACTAGTAAATTTATACTATATTTAAGAAAGTATAGATAATACTAAATAGGTTTTAAAGATAATATAATTAATTAAAATTTTTATTAAAAAAATAAGGCTAATTACTTAAGATTATAATATAAGATAATAAAAAGTAAAGCTAGAAAAAAGGAATTAATAATTACTAAGTATAGAGAATATAGGCTATTTAAGAGATAATAGCTAAAATTTAATTAATAATTAACTTAACCTTTAAGTCTCTATTTACTTAATAAAGGCCTTAATATTTATTTTCTAGAAGTTAATAGCCTATAGTTAAAATTATTATATAAAAAAGCTATTATAAGAAAATTAACCTCTTATAATACCTAATAAGTAATAGTTTAAAAGGTATTATTAAAATTAATACTAAAAGTAAAGCTAGAAATAATAAATAATAAGCTATATACTTTAAAATCTTTTTTATTTTTTTTTTAAGTTTATATATTAGCCTTAAAAGTTATTTAAGTATCTCTAAAGTCTATTATAATTTAAATATTCTTTATTTCCTAGGTAATAAAGCTTTATTAAGTTAATATTATTTAAATTAGCTACCTTAATTATAGCCTAAATCTATATATACTTATTTTAGCTAAAGAGCCTTGCTTTTTAGCTGGCCGCAGGGTTAAGAAGGAAAATATATTAAGTTTTATATAAATTTAAGTAAGTTACTAAAAGTTAATAACTATTAATAAAGGAAATTAAAAATAGAAATTATATTATATAATATATAACTAGTTTATAATTATAAAAACTAGCTAAATATTAATATATTATTAATATAAATAGGAAATCCTTTTTATTTATATTTCTTTAAAAGATAAAAATATAACTTTAATAGCTGTAACTTAAAAAATAAGTAATATAATATAAGTAATTTTAATAGAAATTAAAATATTTAAAATTATTATTAAGATTATAATTAATATTACTTTAATATATTAAAGTATTATAATTTATTTTAATTAAGGTTTCTTTTTATAGTAATTATAAATAAATAAATAATTATAATTATTTACTTATTATATTAAGATATTATTAGGCTTATTTAGTTTTCTAATAAACCTAAATTATAATAACTTTTTATATAAATATTATAGTTAATATAGTATATAAAAACCTTATAAGTAATTCTAGAAGTTTAGTATACTTGCTATTCTTAAGGCTAAAAAGAATTAAAGCTATTAGCTTTAATAAACCCTAGCTATATATTAAGTATATTAAATACCTTTTTTATAATTAAAAGTAATTATACTTAATAAAAATAAAAAAATAGATATAAAATAAAAAAAAAGCTTATATTATATAGATCTTAATAACTTAAATATAAAAAAGATAATTTATATTTATTTAAAGAATTAAAGGTATATATAATTTATAGCTTATATAAAGATATAATAGTAAAGAGAATCTGGTTTTTATTTATACTTATAACTAAAGTTTATAGCAGCACTTAGCTTTATTATACTAAATATTATATAATTAATAAATAAAAGGATTAATATAAAAATAGTTATATATTATTTCTCTCTTTATATTATTAATTTTAAAGGTTAGGGAATTAGCTAGCTATTAATAAACTTTACAGTCTCTTTAGTCTAGAGCTATATTAATATACTTAAGTAAATTAATATAAATAGCCTTATAAAGAGATATTTAAAAATACTTTACAAAGGTTATATAATTATAATCAAGGTATTATATAAGCCTTATAATAGAAAATAATTATAATAAAAACTAATAAAAACCCTTTTTTTTAATTTTAATACTATTTTAAATTAAATATAAAAGTTTTATATTTTTTTTAAGTTTATATATTAGCCTTAAAAGGTATTTAAGTATCTTTAAAGTTTACTATAATTTAAATATTTTTTATTTTTTAAATAATAAAGCTTTATTAAGTTAATATTATTAAATTAGCTGCCTTAATCATAACCTAAACTTAAATATACTTAATTTAATTAAAAAGCCTTATTTACTTTTAAATTAGCTAAAATCTTCCTCTTATAACTACTTAAAAGGTATACTTTAATTATTTAATATACTTTAATAATAAGTTATTTAGCCTAACTTTTAATTATAATTACTAATAATAATATAGCTATATTATTATAATACTTAAAAAAAGCCTATAGTTTCTTTTCTATAAGCCTTATTTAAAAGAAAGCTATAATATAAAAAATAAAATTAATTAAACTATTAATAAAAAAGGCTATAATAAACTATATAATAAAATAATAAAAATTATATATATTTAAAAAGATATAAATAATATTAATTATATTAAGCTAATAGCCTTTAATTATAAAATCTTTTTATTTATATAATTTTTTTATAAGTAAAATCCTTTTATTAAAAAGCTAAAAAAACTTAATAAGCTTAAAGGAAAATTACTTAAAAGAATATATTTAAGCTATAAGAAATTAATATTTATTAATACCTCTTATAATAATATATATAATAAGTAATTTAAGGCTATTTAATTATAGGCTAAAAAGATATTAAAAAAACTAAGTTACTATAAAGATTATATAAATATAATATATAATTTAAAAAAAAAAAAAGAGATAATTATAAGGTTTAAAGAGAAAATATAATAAGTTTTATATAAATTTAAGCAGGTTATTAAAAGTTAATAACTATTAGTAAAAAAAGGTAAAAATAGAAATTATACTATATAATATATAACTAGTTTATAATTATAAAAACTAGCTAAATATTAATATACTATTAATATAAATAGAAAATAATTTCTTTTTCTCCCTTGCTGTTAGCCTGATAAGGCTATCGAGCTTCTAACTTTTTATATAAATGCTTAAACAATAAGGCCCCTATAATAGGCCTGTATCTTAAAAGTCAGAATTATATAAGGTTTATCTGCCTCAGTGGCGTAATTGCTACTAAAAATTTTATAAATTATATTTTAATATATTTTTTTTAACTTATTTTTTTAAAAAAAACTATTTATTTATTAGCTATAGTTTTTTATGATAGTAATTAAGTAAAATCTATATAGTAAAAAGTATAATATAATCTTTATTAAGTTAAATTTAAACTTTAAAATCCTTATAGTAAACTTATTTACTTAATTTTGTATTTTTTTATTATATTTCTTTTATTTATTAACTTATATAATCTTTATCTTTAGTTATTTAAATATAAAGTAAAGAATATCTTTAATAATACCTTTATTAATAAGCTAGAATTTAACTTCTTTATTAATCTAGCCAGGCTATATAAATACCTAGTTTAACTTTTTAAGGTAGTTTATTATTATAATAAGGATTTTATTTTTTTAAGGGGTAATACTATTAAGGATATTTAATAGGCCTAAAAGAGTTACCTTTTTTTATTATAGCTTTATATCTATATTATTATTTAAGTCCTTTAAGTAAAAGTCTTTAAAATATATAGCTTTTACTATATTAATATCTTTTAATAGAATAATATATTTATTTAAAAGGCTAGTAAATAGGTCTTTTAGTATTTAATTACTTACTTTAAAAATGCTAATAATATAAATATTTATATATAATTTACTAGTAATTAATAAATTAAAATTAGATTTTTTAGTATTAAATAGCCTATATAAGAGGTATTTTTATTTATAAGGAATTAAATATTAGAAATATTAGTATTTAATTTTAAAGTTAAAAAAGTTTTAAATATTTTTAATAAAGTTTTTTTTTACTTTTTATTAAAAATAACTATTAATAAAGGCTAAATAGCTATTATTTTTTTCTTTTTTTAATATTTATTATAATATCTATAAATAGTTATTTTATTTTTTAATTTATTAAGGTATTTATATTAATAATCTTTTAAAAATTCTTTTAAAATTTAAAATTACCTAATATAGGTAGTAGAAATTTACTTTTTTTTATAAAAACTAATATTTACTTATATAGTTTAATAATAAAGTAAGTTATATTTATATTAAAAAATAAAAAAGATTTCTTAAAGGGTATATTAAAAAGCTTTTTTTATATAGAGGTTATATTTTTAGGTAAGATTTTATTTAATTTTAACTTTAATAATAATATAATAGAAAATATTATTTAATTCTTAAGATAATATCTAAGTTTAAATTATATAATATATTTTATTTAAATATTTAATATAAATAGTTAATACTTAATAATAAGCCTAGGATTTATAAAAATATATTTAATTATTTACTATAATATTAAAGAAATTAATCTTTTAATTAAAATATATAAGGTTTTAAAAATATAGCTAGTATAGATAGATATATTAATTAAGTATAGTTAGTTAAGTTATTACTAAGGACTTAACTTATAGTAATAGTAATATTAGTAAAACTAGAGATAAAGAGGTTTAATATAAATATTTACTAAAATAGTAACCTAAGGGTAAGAGAAAAGCTAATATTACTTAAAAGTATTATAATAAATAAATTTAAAAGTAAAGAAATTCTAGGTAATAAGTCTTTAGAAATAATATATTAAATAAAAGGGAAATAAGTATTATTTAAGTAGTAATATTTAGCATTTTAATTTCTTTTAAAGTATATATAATTAAGAAGAAAAAATAAGAATATACTAAGAGATTAATAGTACTAATATAAAGGCTGCATAAAAAGCAACTAGGCGCTATATACTAGGAATTTCTATATTAAAATATAGTTATAGCAAGATATACTGCAAGAACTATAAACTAATAAGCTATTAAATACAGCTTGCTCTCTTATTCCAACTTAGCTTAATATTTATAGAGTAGTGCAGGCCCTGGTCAGAACCGCATTACCTAGCAAGCCGCGGGTATTGTAATCTATATTATCAGACAATCTCACTTAGTTACCATCTTGGCTTAGGCAACGCTCAGGGCATTGATTATAATATATTAGATCTTTTAATAAACTAGTCCCTAAAGTAAACTTATTTATAATTCTATTTCCCTATATTAAGTAGGCCAATATAAGGTATATATACTAACCTATAACTATTATTATATAATATATAAATAACTATACTAATTAGCATAGCTAAGCACTATAGCATTTCTAGCCTTATTTATAATCCTAGTTATATATATAATTAATAGACCTATAAAGATACCTAGGTGCTTAAGTGCCTAAGTGCCTAAATGCCTAAATGCTTAAAGGCCTAAGTGCCTAATACTTAAGTGCCTAGGTAATTTAATGCCTTAATACCTTAATGCCTTAGTGCCTAAGGCAGTATTATATTAACAGGATAATAATTAAGAGAGTAAGCCAGGTATTACTTTTTAAAAGAATAATTCTCTTAGTTTTACCTATAATAATATAAGATTTTAATTAGTATTTTATATATTTTATTTAATTTTTAAATCTTAAGTTATATATTAAGTATTATTAACTTTGTTAAGTAAAATAAAAGTATAAATATTAGCTATATATTAATTTTAATATATAAATAGTATAAGGTTATATTATTACTTATAAAAAAAAAGCTTATAATAAAGGCTTTAGGCCTTAATCTTTTTATTAAAATTATAATATTACTTATTAAAGTATAAAATTTTATTTTATATTATAATTTACTTATAAAGTCTTCTATATTACTTAATAATATTAATAGGTAATATTAACCTATAACTAGCTATATAGTTTAAAATATAGCTTTTAGTTAAAAAAAGAAATATATATTTATAATAGTTATAATAAAATTAAATAGTCTAGGCACTGTATTATAAGATACTATTAGGCTTTAATGCCCTTATAATAACTATAAAAGTAAACTATAGACTTTCTTAAAATTATAAGACTTTAAGCAATACTATACTTTATATATAAAGCTTATTATATAACAACCTTTTATACTGTTATTAATTAGTATATAAATTATAAAGACTATATTTACTATAAGTTTTATATTAGTTAAATTACTTCAAAAAAAGCTATAGCTTATACTTATAAAAAAGCTATATTTTTTTAAATTATACTTATTAAAAGGCAGTATTAAATATAATATAAAAGATTATATAAAGATATAGTAAAAATATAATTATTAAAAAATAGTATTAAATAACTTAATTATGCTATTAAATTATCTTTAAATAGTAAAAAGCTAGTAAATTCTAATAATTATTTAAAAAATACTATAATTACTAGTTTAGCTAATTTTATATTTAATATTACTAATATAGAAAAATTAGCTTTAAATACTATATTTTTACTACCTTAGGAAAATATTATTATTTATTTTTATAATTATTTTTATTAAGTTTATTTTACTAATTAGTATAAATAACCTATTAATAAGTTATTTCCTAACTTAAGCTTATATATATTTCTTTAACCTATTTATATAAATTAAGCTATATTAAGTAGTAAAATCTTTATTAAAAAATGCCTTAATATATATAAAAGGCTTTTTTATTATAAACTAAAATAGGCAGGCTTAATTAGGCTTTAGTAAATAGATTAATACCTTAATTTACTTAGTAGTATTATTTACTTACTTTCTAGATATATATATAAAAAAGCCAGGCTTATAAGTATTATAAAATATAATATAACTAGGACTAATATAAGATACTAAACTGTATTTGTATTTTATATATATATTACTTTATTAAATATAAAACTAATATAATATATTAATAGTTAATAAGGTATTTACCTACTTAGTTATAATATATTAATTTAAGGTCTTATTTTTTAAATTATAAATAATTATTAAGCCTTAGATAATATAAAATAAATATTATTAATTATATAGAATTATATAACTATATTAGGGTTTTATAGTAATATTTAAAATATAGACTTATAATTTACTAATATCTATTTAAACTAAGATAGGGCTTTCTCTTTACTTTAAAGCAGGTTTAGAGACTTTAATAAAGCTATTTAAGGCTAGAGCTCTTTTTAAGCGGCCTAATTTTAAAGAATCTAAGTAAATGCCTTTAGTTAACTTTATCTAGGATTTAGGACTAAAAGGATAAATAATAATATAATCTTTTTAGCTAGGTTTTAATAATAAAATAAAGTAATAATAAGAATTAGGTTTAAGAGTAATATATAATAAAATATTAAGTTAATTAAAATATAATTTAAGGATTAATTATATATACTAGCTAGAGTTAAATAGAAATATTTATATATAATATAGTTAATAAGTATATAATATAGATAAGTATATAATATACTTTTCCCTCTTATATCTAACTTTTTATTTAATTAATTAGTCTTTAATTACTAAATATATTATAACCTTTAAATAAAGCTAGAACTTTCCTTACTTTTTAGGCCTTTTAAAATAACCTAAAATTAAATATTTAATATACTATAAATATATATAAAATCTTTAAGCCTAGGCTATATTATTATAAAAATAGTATTTAATTATAAAGTAATTTTATTTTTAAATTATAAAAACTATTTAATTTAAAAAAGTAAATAATAATCTAATTTATTTTTAACCTAGATTTATAAGGATTTCTTTTATAATTATATTTTATAGAAAAAATAGTTAATTCTTTACTAGCTAACTATAATATATTACCTATTAAAAAGTATTAGGCTTATAACTTTATAAAATAATAATTAAAAGTAAAAATATATTTAATTTAAAAATATAACTATTAAAAAGCTAAATATAAAGATTTAATTATTATTTATAACTAATTTAAGCTTATATAAAATATAATTATAAAATATAATATTTAATTAAATAATATTTAGAATTTTAATAAAATTAGCTTTATAATAGGCCTTATTATAGCTAGAATAGCTATTGTAGATTTAAAAATATAAAAAAAGCTAAAATTAATATAACCTAAAAACTAAAAATAGATTACTATAATCTAGGTAATTAATATAAAAGGTTAAGTAATTATATTATTTATTATTAATATTAGCTAATATTACCTTATTAATTAATATTAAAAATATAACCTTTTATTAAATTAAGTTATTATAATAAGCTAAAATAGGTAAATAAATAATAAGCTAGGTCTTAAGTAATTAAAGTATTTTAATTAATTTATAATTAATTAATTAATTAATTTTTATTATTTCTTAATCCTTAATAGTTATAAAAGCTATTACTTAGCTAATTTTAAAAGATATTATAAAAAGAATAAAATTATTATATTTTATATACTTACTTATATATCTTATTTACTTTAGCCTTTTAATATTAAATACTTTAAGTTATTAAAAAAGGCTTATAATTAAGAAATAAAATATTTAATTAAATATTTTTAAAAAAACTAGGCTTACTTTTTTTAACTTAAAAACTATAATTTTAAAGCTTAATATATAGCTATAGACCTTAATACCTTTTAAAGAGGCTATTTAATTATTAATATTATAGGCTTTAAAGACCTTAAAGATAGTTATTAAAACTTAATTTTAATTTAAATATCTTAATAATTAAATTAAATATTATTATAATAGCTTTCTAAAGTTAATATTAAAAGCCTTAAAATCTTTTATAAAAAAATAATAATTATAATATATAAAAATATACTATTAAAAGCTAAAATTTAAAATCTTTAAGATATAAATAAAATATTAAGCTAATATTATAAGATAAAAAGAACTAAATTATAAAAAGAAAAAACTATAATTATATAAAAAGTATTATAAGTAATTAATTAAATTGATATTAATATATAGATAATAGTTAAATTATTAAGAAATAGTAATTAAAGAAAGTTAAAATAATTAGGCAGTTAATATTATAATATATATAATAAAGGCAGTTATAATATAAGGACTTATTAGGTAGTTTTTAAGTTATTTAGGGAGAAATTTAATAAGTAAAAGCTAGCCTTTTTAAATTATAGCTTAAGCTTTTAAGCTATAGGTTAAAAAGGCTAAAGAAAGTATATTATATACTTATCTATATTATATACTTATTAATTATATTATTTAATTTATTAATTAAGTTTTTAAGTTTTTAAGTAATTTAATTTTTATAATAAATAGACTTTTAATACTTTTAGTAATTTTATATTTCTCTAGCTTAAGGACTAAACCTTTTATTATTATATTATATTTATATAAGTATTTATAGTTTATATAGAAATCAACAGGCTTGCTAGTATAAGGCTATTATAAGGCTATTAGGCAAGCTAGAGGCATTTAAAAGAGAGCTAATTAATAATTATAAGGGGTTAAAAATTAAGCTGCTAGTTATAAAAGGCAATAGTAAATAGTATATATAATATATATAGAAGTAAAAAAAACCTTTTTTTAAGATCTTTGCCTTTTTTTATAAGTTAGAAATACTGCCTCCTTTAAATATAAGCTAATTTTACTATTTAAGTTAATTAAGTCTTTTAATAAAATGCCTTAATTACTGCCTAACCTAAATATTAACTAATTCTATATATAACTTAAAATACTTCTTTCTCTAAAGAAGCTATATAATATAAGTTCTATGCTCTGGTAGCCAAGCTCTGCTATATAAAACAAAAAGAGGCTTGCTAACGTTTATTAGTTAAAAGGATAGCTAAAACATAAGCATGACTGCCAAGTGTCCTAGCTATAGAGGCTCTGGCATATAGAGAACCTTTATCTATAGCAGGTATAATAGCTCTAGAGAAGTATTGGTATTATTAGCCTAGAATTTATTAAAGTCCTAATTTACTATAGCTATTTGGTTTCCCTTTCTTTGGTTAAGATATAGACTTTTTTATAATAATGACAAGGGGGAGGAGGATTAAGGGCAGTGTAATAAATGTATATAAAAGTCTAGAACCTGGCGTTTCGATTTGCTGCCATATTCTTCCACCTTACGTCTAATCATGATGTTAGGGTTATCCTCGGATACTGCCCCCAAACGAGGCACAGCAGACGTTTGGCGGAATTGGGCCTCTGGGCTTTTCGCTGCCTTCGAAATCAGGATAAAAGGCAGGTCGTATGAGCTGGCGTGCAAAATGAGGCAGGCTTGTGAGCTAGCACGGGAGATGTGCTCACGCGCACTTGCAGGCACAGATGGACCTTGGGGAACTGAATTGGGACCCCCACCTGAGAAATGTCGCTGACAGTTTCGAACTGTCTGCTTTGTGCTCCGGCCTAATATAATAGCGAAATGACTACAGAAAGTTTGAGAACCCTGGTTGCAAGACACATGCCCTCAGCTGAACTGACAAAAGCGACCATCGATGACAAAGACATCCCTTCGAGAGCATCAGCCTTGGAAATCCAAGTTGGTCTTTATCTAGCTTTAGTGCATCGCTCCTGATTTTAGCGCATGGGTTCCTCATTTAGAGCCGCCTAAATGTTAAACATTCGAGAGTGCAAGCAGACGTTTTGAACCAACAGGAAGAAGGATCTGCACTGAGCTTTAAGCCCTAGCATACTGAGCAAGGGAAATAGAAAAGGTCATCTGCGCGATACAATAAACGCATCAGAATACATAAGCCAGCCCACGACATACGCTCGTACAAACGGGCTGGCGTAAGTCGTGGGCTGTACTGAATGCACCAGGGTATCCTATGGGCCACCGCATCCGTGCTGGTAGTTGGGATGCCCAGGCATATTTGCGCCGGTTGAGATTCACTGGCTCATGCTAGTGCATACCTGCTGGACCATAGAGGCTAACAACAGAGTCCCAGCGTATTTGTACCTGAATACAGGGGCCGGGTCGGGAAAAAATACCTTATTTCTGTCAAATCAAGGCTCTTCGCTCTCTTGGGCCAGCACATGCCAGTTCCGTTGAACATATTAACATGTCGCATTGGCGCAATTCTACCAGTGCAATATTCGTAAGCTTGTTTTTTGTCCATGTCGGTTTGTGTGCATCCTTTCGTACCTCCCAGGTCGAATACCGTAGTCTGCGTAATCTTGTTGGGAACCAAAAGCCTATGCATATCCCGGGCCCTAATGGCAAAATTCGTTACAGCTGCTGCGCTCTATTTCAAAACGCACAACATGGGACAACATATGCTAAAAATGGCTTCCATACTGTGCATAAAGCAGAGCAAGGAAGCAAAACCAGTCTTTATTATAAATATAACCTATATATAGCGCTTAAATAGTATATACTTAGCTATAAATCTAATTATAAGATCTTATTTTCTTATATTTTTAAAATATATTTCTTTAATAAGGTATATATTTACTTTAAAATAAAAAATAAATAGCTAGCTAATAATATTACAGGAAAACTGAAAATAGCCTCTTAAATATATAAAATTTAAAAATAAAAATATTATTTTTATAATTACTATAAATAGGCTAAAAAAGGTTTATTATATATTTTCTATTTTTAGTTAATTTCTTTATTAATTTTTTATTTTTATAATTATATTAGTAATTATTAAGAATATTAATATAAAAAAAGAAATTAAAGTAATAAAAACTTTAAAAAAAATATATATATTTAAAAATAATAGCTTTATTATCTATTAAGTTTATAATACTAAGGTATATATTTATATATATTATAAAGGTAAAAAAAATAAGTTTAAGTCTATTAATAAAGTATTATTACTATTTAATAAGAAAAAAGTTATTCTCTTTAATATAATATACTTACTATAACTAATAAAATATAATAAAATAAAAGCTTCCTATTACCTATATTAGCAATAGCTATAGATATTATATACTAAAGGGATAGTAAATAGTTAATAAAGGGATAGTAGTAGTAATAGCCTAGAATAGTTAGTACTAATAGAAAACCTATTATTAAAGCCTGGAGGAGGCTTTAAGGCAAAGCCTAAAGAGAGATAATATAATAAATTATCTTTATATTTAAAACGTTTATAAATTATTTAATAAAGCTTTATTTAATTAAAAACTTAGTTTTAATTATAATTAAATTTCTAATAAATAAGCTTTTCTGCTAAATATTACTAGCCTATTTAACTTTTCTTTAAGGTTATCTCTTATTAATTAACTTATTTTATACCTATAGCTATAAAATCCTAGTATTTATTATCTTTTATAAGATTAATACTATATATACTTAAGCCAGATTTTACCTTATTAATATTATTTCTTTAACCTTATTATTTAATAATTCCTTAATTATTTTATAATATTTTTTTTTAATTTAATAAAAAGGTTTTATTATTATAATATAACTATAATAACTAAATTTAATAACTTTTAAAAGTATTTTATTATTAAAACTATTTTTTTTAATAGCTATATTAAGGCTTTAAAATTTTATTAATTTACTTAGCTTTTTATAAGTTTTATTATTAATAATAAAGAAAAAGTCTAAAATTAAAGTTATAATCTTTATATCTGCTAATAGCTAGTTATTAATTATTTATTATATAATAAAAGTTATCTTAAAAGTATTATCTTAAGTTAATAAACTTACTTATATTAGGCAGCTTACCTTTAGGTATTTTATATACTTTAAGTTTAATTATCTTTATAAATAAATAGTAAATAACTACTTATTTATATATCTTTAAAGTTAATTATTAAAATATCTAGCTTTTAATTAAAAATAAAATCCTAAGTAATAATAAAAATAAAAAGTATTTTACCTTAGATATATTTTTTTAGTATTCTTTGCCTTTATAGCCTTAAGGCTAAAGCCTCTTTTTAACCCCTTAACCTTATTATATAGTGATAAATTATACTTAACTTTAAATATAATAATATTTAGCAATCTAAGTAGTAAATATATTATCTATAGGTTTATTACTATAAGCTATAGATAAATTAAAAAGTTTTTATTTAATTTACTATTTAAAGCTGTTAATTCTATATTTTAAGCAGGTTTAAGTAGGCCTATATAGGTAGTTACTTAGCGCAATATATATACCTAAAAAACCATATAAGGGCTATATACAGGCTGCCTATAATAGGAATATATTAATAAATTATATTATAATTAAATAAGATATAGTACTTATATTATATATACCTTATTAAATTTTACTAATTATAAACTAATTTATATTATATTAAAAAAGACTTATTATAAGCTGCCTTATTAACTTATAATAAACTTATAACTTAACTTATAATTTACTATAAACCTAGCTTATATAACTATAAGCCCTTATAATAAATATATATATTTATTTAATAATAAATAAAACTTAATTTATTAATTATTAATAATATTTTTTTACTTTAATAAGCCTTAGTTATATTATTAACTATTAAAAAATATAATATTTATTAATATATTTAATTTAATATTTTATTTTATTTTTTTTCTTTACTATTAGCCTAATAAGGCTATTAAGCTTTTAACTTTTTATATAAATAATTAAATAATAAAGCCCTTATAATAGGCTTACATTTTAAAAGTTAAAATTATATAAAATTTATCTGCCTTAGTAATATAATTATTACCTTAATTAAGTAATATTAATATTACTTACTTTTTAGTAGTTATATTAGCCTTTTTCCTTTACTTTAATTAAAAAAAACAGGCTAAGTTTATAATATTTAAATATATTCCTTAATTTAATTATTAATTATAGCTATTAATATTAATTATAGCTACTAATATACTATTATAAAATAGCCTATAACTATATAATTATAATTACTATATAACTAGCTATAACCTTAATATAGCTATTAGGCCTGCCTTAAGTATAGCTAATAAAAATAAACTAAAAAAGATTTATATAATAATAATTATTATTAAGAAAAACTTATTATTAAGGTATTAATTTAACTTAATTAAAATAGTAATTTTTAATTATATATTAATTAAGTTAATTAATTATATAATTTATTAGCCTTATTTTAATATAATTAATCTAAATTAGGTTTATTATAAATTATTAAATTTAAAAAAGCTAAAAAAAGCCTTAAAAAAAAGTTATTTTCTTTAATTAAATAAAGTAGCCTTTTTTATTGCCTTTATAGGTAATTTAAATATATATAAAAAGTAGCTTTTTAATATAGCTAAAAGGGTTATTATAGTAAAAGAGGTGCTGCTTTTAATATAATAGGCTAGTTATAGTCTAAGACTATAAAAGTAAAGGGATAAAGGCAGGGTAATAGCAGGGTTCTATAAAGGTTTAAAGGAATTAGGTTAACTTTTATATAAGTTAGTTAGTAAAAGCTAAATTAATATTTATTAATTAATTATATATACTAGGGCATATAATTAAGTAACTTTATATCTAAAAGCTATAGATAAAGTAATATTAATAAAAAAGCAATATATTAAACTAAGGTTAATATTTTATATATCTTATAAATATAAACTTAATATAAATTAGTTTTTTATTTAAAACTTTTAATTATTATATATTAATAGCTTTTATTTAAAATATATTATATTAAATAATTAAATAATATTATATTATTTAGATATTTTATAATATTAATTTAATATCTTTTTATATTAAAAATTACCTAGCCTTATAAAAAATAATAATTAAAGTTTATTAATTATATAATATAATTTATAATTTATAAAATTAAGTTAATAATTAAAAATAGCCTTTATAATAAATAATAATATTTATTTTTAAAAAACAGATATTAAAAAAGCCTTTAAATTATTTAAATTAAAATTATTTAAAAAATAAGTTATAAATATAGTTTTATTTTTTATTTAAATAAAAGGATATTTTTTATATATTTTTAATTAAATTAAATATTATTATTAAAAAGATATTTTTTATTATATTATTATTTTAAAAAAATATTAAAAACTAATTTAAATTTATTTTAAAGATTACCTAAAAAATAATAAAATTATATAAAATTAAAATACTATTAATATTTTTATTAATTAAAATAACTTTAAAGTTATATTTAAAAATAACTTTAAAGTAATTAATAAAAAAAAAATAATTAGAATTATAATATTAAAATAAATATATTATATATTAAATACTTTATTAAGTTTAAATAATTTATTTTTAAGACTTAATAAAATAATACAGTTTTTATAAAAATATATTATTAAAAATTAAAAAAAAAAATTAAAAAAAAAATTATATAAAATAAATTACCTTAAAAATATTATTAAATATATTATAATAATAATTAAAATTAATAAATAATAATATAAATATAAAATAAAAGGCTATTAAATAAAAAAAAGATATTATTTTAATTTTTATTACTTTAATTAATAATATAATAATAATAACTTTTATAATTAATAATTAATATAAAAAAGTTATAAAAATAATATTTTATATAATATTTAATTAAAATTAATAATTTTAAAAGCTATTTAAAATAAATAAAACTAAAAACTATATAATATATTTAAAATATAAATATTATAATTATATAATTAAATATAATATATTTTTTTTCTTTACTATTAGCCTAATAAGGCTATTAAGCTTTTAACTTTTTATATAAATACTTAAATAATAAGGCCCCTATAGTAGGCCTATATCTCTAAAGTTAGAATTATATAAGGTTTATCTGCCTTAGTAGCGTAATTACTACCTTAACTAAGCAGTATTAATACTACCTGTAGGTTCCTTAGTAGCTATATTAGCCTTCTTTCTTTACCCTAGCTAAAAAGAATACTAGGCTAAGTTTATTATACTTAAGTATATTCCCTGACCTGACTTTTCCTATACCTATTAATTATAGCTGCTAATATTAATTATAGCCACTAATATAATACCTACTATATAAAATAGCCTATAGTTATATAATTATAACTACTATATAACTAGCTATAACCTTAATATAACTATTAGGCTTACCTTAAATAAAGCTAATAAATATAAATTAAAAAAAATCTATATAATAGTAATTACTATTAAAAAGAACTTATTATTAAAGTATTAATTTAATCTAATTAAAATAGTAATCTTTAATTATATATTAATTAGGTTAATTAATTATATAATTTATTAGCCCTATTTTAATATAATTAATCTAGACTAGGTTTATAAAGAGCTATTAGGTCTAAGGGACCTAAAAAGAGCCTTAAAAAAAGGTTATCCCCTTTAGTTAGATAAGGTAGCCTTCCTTATTGCCTTTATAGGCTTAAATATATATAAAAAGTGGCTTTTTAATATAGCTAAAAGGATTACTATAATAGAGAAGGTATTGCTTTTAATATAAAAATAAAGGTAAGGTAATAGTAGGGTTAGATTAAAGGTTTAAAGGAATTAGGTTAACTTTTATATAAGTTAGTTAGTAAAAGCTAAATTAATATCTACTAATTAATTATATATACTAGGGCATATAATTAATTAACCTTGCCTATAAAGGCAGATAAAGTAATATTAGTAAAGAAGCAGTATATTAAACTAGGAAATATAATATATAATATAATAATACTTAAGGTTATAAAAATTATAAGATTTTAAATATAATAAATAAATATTAAAGCTAATATAATAATATAAAATATAAGTAAAGATATAAACTTTAAATATAATATAAAGCTTATATAATATAATAAACTTAAAAAAAATATATTAAAATATAAATAATATTTATATTTAAAAAATTAAATTTAAAAGCTATAAAATAAATTCTTAATAAAAGAAATATTAAAAATAAAAATATATTATATATTTTTATATTATATAATTATAAGGCTAAGAAATATTTAAAAAAATAAAAAAAACTTTATTTATAAGAAATAATAATAATAATAAGCCTATTAAAAATATTAAAAAAAATAAAATTATTAAAATAAAAAAAATAAAAAAAATAAAAAATAAAAAATTAAATAGCTTTAATTTAAAATAGCTAAATAACTCTTTATAAATTATTAATAATATTCTTATTAAAATAATACTTAAAAATAAAAGAAATATTAAAAGTAAAAAATTAAAATTAAAAGTTAATTTTAATAAAAAAAGTAATAATATTTATATAATATAAAATATAAAGGTAAGGTTATTAAAGCTATAATAAAGTATTTTTAATATTAAAATAAATAAAATTTATAAAAATAAAAATAGCCTTATAAAATTAAATATAATAAAAGTAGCTTAAAAATCTATAAAATATAAAAAAAAAAATTATATATAAAATATAAAAAAATATAAAAGTATAAAACTAAAAAATAAGCTTTATATTAAAATATATTATATTAATAATATATTAAATCCTTTATATTTAAAATCTATATTTAATAATAAAAATAATATATAAATAATATTAATATACTTTAAATATAATAAAATATCTTAAGTATTATATTAAAACTATTAATATAATTAATATAAATTAAATAAATTAAATAATAATTATTTTCTTATAATTATATTTAAAATACTTAATAATAATTTTTATTTAATTAAAAAAAAAAAAAAAAATACTTAATATATACTTTTAATATAATTATTTTAAAATAGTAAAATTATAATTTAATATAATATTATATAAAAAAATATATTAAATTAATTTCTTTTTTTTTCCTTATTATTAGCCTAATAAGGCTATTAAGCTTTTAACTTTTTATATAAATATTTAAATAATAAGGCCCTTATAATAGGCCTATATTTTAAAAGTTAAAATTATATAAAGTTTATTTGCCTTAGTAATATAATTACTGCCTTAATTAAGTAATATTAATATTACTTATTTCTTAGTAGCTATATTAGCCTTTTTCCTTTACCCTAGCTAAAAGAAATACTAGGCTAAGTTTATTATAAAGTATATTCCCTAACCTAACTATTAGTTATAGCTATTAATATTAATTATAACTATTAATATAATATTATAAAATAGCCTATAGCTATATTATTAGGCTTATTATATAACTAGCTATAACCTTAATATAGCTATTAAGCCTGCTTTATAAAGAGCTAATAGTAAAGAACTAAAAGAGATTTATATAATAATAGCTATTATTAAAAAGAACTTCTTATTAAGGTATTAATTTAACTTAATTAAAATAGCTATTTTTAATTATAACCTAATTAAATTAACTTATTATATAGGCTATTTTAATTTAATTAATTTAACCTAGGTTAATTATAAGCTATTAAGTTTAAAGAACTTAAAAAAGGTCTTAAAAGAAGGTTATCTTTTTAAATTAGACTAGGCTATATTTCTTACTGCCTTTATAGGCCTAGAAAAGTGGCTTTTTAATATAGCTAAAAGGGTTATTATAGTAAAGAAAGTACTGCTTTTAATATAAAGATAAAGGTAAGGTAATAGTAAAGTTCTAGAACTAAAGGTTTAAAGAAATTAGGTTAACTTTTATATAAGTTAATTAGTAAAAGTTAAATTAACTTAAAATTAATAATAAATTTACTAATTAATTATATATATTAAGGTATATAATTAATTAACCTTATATTTAAAACCTATAAATAAAGTAATATTAATAAAAAAGTAATATATTAAAAACTAAGGATATTAAATTAATAAGTTAATATAAAAAATTAAAAAAATATATATAAATTATTAAAAAAATAAAATATAAATTTAGAAAAAATAGCCTAAAAAAATATATTTATATAAAAAAAGTATTAATTAATAATAATAATTTAAAAAATATAAAAAACTATAAAAATAATAAAAAGTAAATAAATTATATTTATTTAATAATAAATATTTTAAATAAAGAAAATTATAAAAATAAATATAAAATTAAAAAAATACTTTTAATAAATAATATTTAATAATAAATTTAATAATAATTACCTTAAAAAAAAAATATAATAATAACTATAAATAAATATATTAAAATATATTAAAAAAAGTTATATATTATTTATAATTAAGCTATAAATTAACTAAAATAATAAATAAAAATAACTTAAATTTATAAATATATTAAAAGTATTATATAAAATAAACTTAATAAATTACTTAATATTATAAGTTTAAATTAAAAAGAGATAGCTAAATATTTAAATTAATTATAAAAATAAAATAAATTTTATTAATTTAAAAATAGTTATAAAGTTATAATTATTATAAAAAAGAAGAAAAAAAACCTTATATATTACTTAATATAAAAAAATAATTTTTTAATTATAATAATAATATATTATAAATTAAAAGAAAAGTTATTTTAAAATAAAATATTTAAAAAAAAAATTAAAAAATAAATTATAATATTATTTTATTAAAGAAAAATATATATATTTCTTAATATATTATAACTTAAATAAAGAAATCTATATATTAATTAAAAAAAAGCTAGGTTATATTTTTTAATAACTTTAAAAGTAATAAAATAATAATTATAATAAATAATAAAAGATTTTATATTTTAATTAAAAAAAATAATATAAATAAATATAAAATTAAAATTAAAATTTTTAAATATTTTTAAAAAATAAAATCTTTAAAAAAAATAAATTAAAAAGAAAAAACTAGCTAAAATTAATTAAAAATAGCTATAAGTTTAATAAAAATATATTAAAAAAAATAAAAAAAAGCCTATATTAAGAAATTTAATTTATTATTAGTAATATTTATATTTTTATATTAATAAAAAAATAAAAAAATAAATTAATTATTAATTATTAATTAATTAATATATATATTATTAAAAATTAAATTTTATTTTTATTTATTATAAAACTTAAAAATTAATTATAAAAAAAAGAATTTTATAATATTAAATCTAAAAAAAATATATATATATATTTTTTTTTTTCCTTTATTATTAGCCTAATAAGGCTATTAAGCTTTTAACTTTTTATATAAATACTTAAATAATAAGGCCTTTATAATAGGCCTATATCTTTAAAGTTAGAATTATATAAGGTTTATTTACCTTAGTAGTGCAATTACTGCCTTAATTAAATAGTATTAATATTACCTATAGGTTTACTTTTTAGTAGCTATATTAGCCTTTTTTCTTTACCTTAGCTAAAAAGATTAAGATAATACCAGGCTAAGTTTATTACACTTAAGTATATTCTTTAACCTAACTATTAGTTATAGCTACTAATATTAATTATAGCTATTAATATAATGCCTATATAAAATAGCCTGCAGTTATATAATTATAACTACTATATAACTAGCTATAATCTTAATATAGCTATTAGGCCTGCCTTAAATAAAGCTAATAAATATAAATTAAAAGAAATTTATATAATAATAATTACTATTAAAAAAAACTTATTATTAAGATATTAATTTAACCTAATTAAAATAATAATCTTTAATTATATATTAATTAAGTTAATTAATTATATAATTTATTAGCTTTATTTTAATATAATTAATCTAGATTAGGTTTATAAAAAGCTATTAGGTTTAAAAGACCTAGAAAAAGCCTTAAAAGAAGGTTATCTTTTTTAGTTAGATAAGGTAGCCTTCCTTATTGCCTTTATAGGTAACTTAAATATATATAAAGAGTGGCTTTTTAATATAGCTAAAAGGGTTACTATAGTAAAGGGGGTGCTGCTTTTAATATAAAGTATATTTATAGATAGAGTTCTAGGATAAAGGCAAGGTAATAGCAGGGTTAGATTAAAGGTTTAAAGGAATTAGGTTAATTTTTATATAAGTTAATTAATAAAAGCTAAATTAACCTAAAGTTAATAATAACTAGATTTATTAATTAATTGCATATGCCAGGGCATATAACTAATTAACCTTACCTATAAAGGCAGATAAAGTAATATTAGTAAAGAAGTAGTATATTAAACTAGGGAAGTTAATTATTTAAAATATATTATTATATTAAAAGAAATTAAAATAAAATAAAAAAAAGCTATAATAATATTAAAATAAAAAACTTTTAATAATATTAAAAAAATATAAACCTTTTTAAAATTTATTAAAATTATTAATTTATTAATAAAACTTATTTAAAAAAATAAATTATTTAAATAAAATAATAAAATATAAATAGCCTTTATATAGCTTAAAGAAATAATCTTTAATAAATTTATTTTAAAAATATTTAATTTTAAATAGAAAATTAAATTAAAAATAAATATATTAAATTTTATATTAAAGAAATAAATAAGTTAATATAATAATTAAAAATAATTATATTTTATTATATTTTACTTATATAAGTTATATAAAGTAAAATTATTTTATTTTATTTATAATAAAGAATTTTTAATAATTATTAATTATTTTAAGAAATTTAAATAGTATTTTATAAAAAATAAAAAATAAATTAAAATATATATAAATTATTAAAATATCTTATATTTTATTTTAATATATAAACTTAATTAATAATAATTATATTATATAAAATATTTATATAAATTTAATTTTATAATTATTTATAAAATAAAAATTAAAATTAAAAAAATAAATATAATTAATTAATAATTAAATTATAATATTAATATTATAAAAGTAAAAAAATAAATATTAAAAAAAATAAAAAAATAAAGTTTTTTTTACTTAATAGATATAAACTTTAAAATAAATATAAATAAGAATTATAAAAAGAATTTTAAAAGATATAAAGAAATTTATATAAAAATTCTATAAATACTTAATATATAAATATTATAAATTTATAAAAACCTTTAAATAACTTTTATAATATAAATATAAAATATAATAAATAATAATAAAAAAGGTTATTAAATAATATAATCCTTATATAAAAATAAAAAGATAATAATATTTTATAAGAAACTTTAATTATTATTTATAATATAATAATTATAAAATTTAATTATAATAAATTTTATTATAAAGCTATTATTATTTAAAAACCTTTAATTAAAATCTTTTATAATAATATTATAATTATTATAAATTAACTTATAAATTTTTATATTATTTATTTTATAAAGAAAATATAAATATAAAAAAACTTATATATATTATTTATAAATATATTATTAATATATATAAATTATTAATAAAAATCCTTTTTAATAAAAAATTAATATTTATATTAAGGTTTTAAAATATATTTATAATATTATTAAGTTTAAATTATAAACTTATAATAATATTTAAAGCCTAAGTAAATAAATAAATAAATTAAATAAATTAAATTTTAAAATTATATTTATAATATTATATAAATTATAAATAAATAATTAAATTAATAAATTACTATATATTTAAATAGCTTATAATATTACTTATAATAAAAATATAAAGCTTATATTAATTTATATTAACTTTAAATTTATTTTAAAAGTCTATAAAACTTATAAAAACCTAAAATAATTAATTTAATTATAATAATTAAAAATAATAATTTAAAAAACTTATATAATAAACTTTAAATAAAACTTAAATTTATTAAAAAATAAATATAATAATATTATAATTTTAAAAAAATAAATAAATCTATTTTTATAAAAAAAGGTATAATTTATTTATTTATAAAAAATATTATAATTAAATAATTAAGCTATAAATTTAACTTTAAATATATTAAATTATATAAAATTATTAAAAAAATCTTTAAAAATAACTATAAATTAAACTTATTATTAAAAGTTAAAATTTATTTTATTTTTATATTTTATTATTTAAATTAATAATAAATATAATTTATATTAAAATATATAATAAACCTATAAAAAATAAAAAAATTAAAAATTTATAAAATAAAAATAATTTAAAAAATAAAAATAATTAATAAAAAAATAAACTACTTAATTTAATAAAAAACCTATTTAAAAAGTAAAAATATATGAAAACTATTAAAATATTTTATTAATACTTAATAATTATTAAAGAATTTTTATTAATAATATTAAAAATAAAAATATTTCTTTAATTAATAATATTAATTATATTAATTAATTAAGCCTTTATTATAGTAAAAGATTTAATATTTTTAATTAACTTTAACTTATTTAAAGTTTTTATATTTTAATAAAAATATCTTAAAATTATATTTATTTAATTATCTTTTTTAATAATAAAAATATATTAAGTAATTTAAATACTTATTAACTTATTATTATAATTATAATAACTTATTTTTAATAATTTTCTTTTTATATTTAAAAAATATTTTTTAATAATAAATAATTTATTATTAAAATTAGTTTTAAATATTTATAAATAAATTATAATAATAAACCTTTAATTTTAATAACTTTTTTATTATTATATTTATAATTATAATAAATATATTAAAAATAATACTTATAATTAAATAAGGCTTAATATTTTAAGTTATAAAAAGTATAATAACTATATAATAAAATAAAAGAACTAGTATTTTTAATTAAAATAGCTTATATATAATAATTATAAGTAATTTTAAATTTTAATATATTATTAAAAGGGAAAATAAAATATTATAAGGTTAAAATAAAATATATTAAGATTATATAAAAAAAAGTATAAATAAATAAGTCTTAAAAAAAATTAAAAGAAAAAAAAATTATATTATAATTAAATTAAATATAATACTTATATTATATATACTTTATTAAATTTTATTAATTATGAATTAATTTATATTATATTAAAAAAGATTTATTATAAGTTATTTTATTAACTTATAATAAACTTATAACTTAACTTATAACTTATTATAAGCCTGGCTTATATAACTATAAGCCCTTATGATATATATATATTTATTTA
Organism: Fusarium sacchari; assembly: GCA_017165645.1. NCBI lineage: Eukaryota > Fungi > Ascomycota > Sordariomycetes > Hypocreales > Nectriaceae > Fusarium > Fusarium sacchari. The sequence goes on from JADANP010000003.1 coordinate 4,090,753, forward strand.
ATAGTAAATAAAACTTAATTTACTAGCTATTAATAATATTTCTTTATTTTAATATGCCTTACTTATATTATTAACTATTAAAAGATATAATATTTATTAATATATTTAGTTTAATGCCTTATATATCTTATAAATATAAACTTAATATAAACTAGTTTCTCTATTTAAAACCCTTAATTATTATAAATTAAAATAAAAACTAAGACTTATAATTAACTTTTATTATTTTAATTAATTTAAAAGCTCTAGATATATATTAATAACCTTTATTATAATATCTTATAAAAGGCTATTTCTATTTATTATTAACTTATAGACCTCTTAGATAGTATATAGGAAATTATCCCTAAGGAGGCAGATTACTAGACTTGCCTTTTTAATATTATATTAAAATTAGTATTACTAGAGTTTAGTGTAGTAATTATACTTAGAATAGGCTATTATAAGTATTTTTAAAGAATTTAAAGTATAAATAAAAAATAGTCTTTTATACTTTATAATAATTATTACTATACTTAATTATTAAATCTAAGTATATACTTTTATTAAAAAATATTAAATATTATTAGCTGCCTTAATATAAATAATTAATAATAAACTCTTTTAAGTAATATAAAGGATTTTTATATAAAGCTTGGCCTTTAAATAGCAAGTATAGCCCTGCCTAAACAGGGATATATTATTAATACCTAAAACTATATATTATATATAGGTAAGTTAAATATAAATTTATTTACTATTTAGCATTTCTATTTTTTATTACTAGCTTTTGTTACTTATTTTTTAATTTTATTTAAAAAAGAGCTACCTATATACTGCCTTTAATATTACTAGCTGCCTTATCTTTCTGTATTACTATATCAGACTACTATTAATTTAATAAGTATTAGATATTAAAGGCATAATATTAATACTATTACTAATCTTATTTATAGCTATAATATTAAAATAACTATTATATTAATCTTTAAATACTTATTTTACTATTTTATTTAATAAAAACCCTATTTATTATATTAATCTATTTATTAATAATATCTTTTTAATATTAAAAAGGTTTATAAAAGTTATAATTATTACTTAATTACTATTACTATTAATAATTATCTCTTTAATAATATAGACCTTTTAATATATAACTTACTTAAATATAGTTTTATATAGCTTTAAGTATTACTTTAAAGTTTTTAAATTACTTTTTATTTATAAATAATTAAATTTACTTTTAGCTATTTTACTTATTATTATAAAATTTAATTATTTTTAAAGCTAGCTAATAATCTAGGTAAGGTTATCTTAACTTTTATTTAAAGTTTAATATATAAGTAATTATACCTTAAATAGACTCTTATTATTAATAATAAATTCTAAAAGTAGCTAATTCTTTAAGAATTCTTTTTAATTTACTAGTAGATTAATATAAAAATAAGTATTTTAATAAATTTAAAAGTATTACTTTATTATAACTTACTTACTTTTTAAATTAATATTTATATATAAAATACTAATAATTTTACTTTTTTTTAAATAAAAAGCTTTATTTTTTTATTAAGGCATTATAAATTAATATTAAGGCTATATATTATATCTTATATTATTTTATTATATTTTTTAAAAACTTTATAAAAGACTTTAAATATTTACCTAAAATAATAAAAAAACTAAAGTTAATTATAAGATTTAAATTAATTAAATATAAAAAACTTATATAATAATAATACTTAAATCTATTAAGATTATTACTTTATATCTTTTTAATTTATCTATAAACTTATTAATATTACTTATTATAAATTTTATCTTAGTTTTATCTTAAAAGCCTATTTTAGATATCCTGCTAAATATCTATATAGTAATTTTAAAATTACAGTATAAGATATTATATTAGCTAATAAAGCCTTTTAAAAAAGCCTATATTAATACTTTTAAGTTAATAGCTTATTTTAGTATCTCTAGAATATTATTTAAATCCTTAAGTATATAATATAGCCTAATAAGTATCTTATTATAGCCTATATAATAAATAATAATATCTTTAAGTAATTTAATTAATTAAACTATAAGTAAAATAATTATTAAATTAATACTAATAATATTTCTAGGGTTTATTATAGTATTTATAATAAGTTAATTTCTAATTAAAGTATAAATTAAAAGATAAAAGAATATTAAGAGACTTTAATATTCTAATTAACTATAAGGTAATATTATAATAAAATACCTTACTTATCCTCGCTTAACTCGACAGTCGTGATTGGCTCCTATTAGCGCTTTGGTAGAGGTTCTTTACCGTTTAAGCCCTGTCTTATTGCTTCCTTTTACTTGTCTAATGCCTTTTAATAATTAAATGGCCAAATCACATTTACCCCTCCTGCAAGAACCAGGGGTCTAAATAAACACAATATATGACATAAAGCGAGTATATAGGGCATGTCTGGTTAGTGGAGTTAGGGAGTGCAGCGGTCACTGCAGGCCTGGCTTAGCGGCTCGTTCCCTACTCTCACTGGCTGCAGTCCAACCACCTAAAATCTTAAACGCTGTATTTACTCCAGCCCTCTGTCTACATACCAGGGTCTAAGCGCTGGGAAAGAAATGCAACATCGATATCCGAAGATTTACCTTATTTTACATGCAGAAGTCTCAGTAAGGATAGCCAAGGATAAACCGTTCTAAGCAATACTATTATATATTGCCTTGCTCTTAGACCCTATTTAGGCTATATAAAGCCAGGCCTAAACTATTTAATAGCTTTTATTAGAGAAGATTATACCTTTTTAAATTACAGTAATTATTAAATAAATACCATTATCCTATATATATAGTAGCTTTATTAAAAAGTTAAAATATCCCTATAGCAATATATAAGGTATAGCTAATTAGGGTCTTAAATAAGAAAATAATATAATAAAATACTTATTTTTTAATATAATATAATATAAGGTATTATATACTATACTAAAAAATATAATAACTTTAATAATAAGTCTTAAAGTTATATAGTTATTACTATAAACCTTATAATCTAGCTAAATAAATAGCCTTAATTTATAAATATAAAAAAGATATTTCTCTTAGCCTTAATAGGCTAAATACCCTTTTTATTATTACCTTATTAAGGTAATTACTATTAAGACTTTAATTTTTAAAAACTAAATTATAATAACTAAAAACCTTAAAAATTATTATAAGATATATTACTATATTATTAATATTAATAATAGCTATAACTATCTAGCTATAGTAATTAATACCTATATAATTACTTTTTTAATAGAAATTAATAAGCTTAACTTTAAATATATTTTAATACTATAATCCTTTTTTAGGTATTATAAAATAATAAAAAAAGACCTATTATACATTAATAAGCTATTTATAATATAATAATTTTTACTAATAATTTTTAGCTATTAAATATAGCTATTAGGTATTAATAAAAATAAAGCCTTAATTAATTATATTATAAATTAAATAAAGGTATTAAAAAACCTAGTTAATTACTTAAAATAAGGTTAATATCTATTAAATTAATAGTAAGCCTTTATTAATAATATTATATTAGGTAATAATAATAATTTATATTAATAATAATTTATATAATTAAAATATATAGTTATAAAGATTAAGGTATTATATTAAGTATTATATTATAAAAATTAAAGGCTATTATAAAGTAAAGAAGAAAAAGGAAAAAAAAAAAAAAAAGGTAAATTAGAAAATAAAGGTTTTAATATTAAGAGAAAAACTATAAATATTAGTAAATTAAAACTAGCTTAGTAAGTTAATAATAAATTAAATTAGGCTATAAGGTAATATAATATAAGGAATATAAGTTAAGAATAAATATAAATAGTTAATACTTAGGATAGTAGTTTTATAAAATACCTAAAGATTAACTTTATTTTCCTTTTTTTATTATATTTATAGGCTTTAATAATAAAAAAATAATTATATAAGTAATTATAAAGGCTATATCTTATATATACCTAATTATAATAAAATTTCTAATTATTAATTAAATAACCTAGGTATTTTTATTTTACTAAAATAAATAAAATAGATTTTAACTAGTTTTCTACCTTAGGTAAAAACCTAATACCTTATTAAAAGGCCAGTTTTCTCTTTATTTATATAGTATTATTATATATCTATTACTATTTAAAAAACACCTACTATCCTAATGCATTAGGCATTCTATCCTAAGTCTATTAATACTATACCGCCTAATTCCTGCTGCATAATTAAAAGACTAAAACGACTAAAGACCTACACACTCTAACCACGCCTATCAGCGCTCCGTAACAGCCGCCAGCTTTAGACGCAGGCGAGTTTAATCACAAGAGGGCTCTTCCTCCACGTCAGACTGCCGAACCGATGCATGTGGACTTGGGCTGCCCAATTATTTACCCACAATCGAACCTCTACCGCCGAGACAGCACGATGCGTTAAGCTGTTTGCAAGGGCCACCTGTCTGCATAAGGCTGCTTATGGTCAAGTATTGGCTAGACCCGAGGCGCCTGACAGTCCTGTTCGTTCCTTGAACGCCTTAGCTTAGTATAATCTGTTCCTTTAAGCTAATAGCCTTTTATAACCAGAGAAAAAGAAAATAAATATCTCTTATTAATCGCAATAACAAGATTAATATAACCAGAATAATTCAAGTTATAATATCTCTATTTAATAGCTAAAGTTATTAGCCTTATTTCTAGTTTTCTTATATTAGTAATATTTATATATTAATCTATTACTAAGGTTTAAAAAGCTATATAAAGCTTTTAAAGCCTCTTATATTAACTTAAGAAACTCCTTTTAAAGTTAATAGAATTAAATATAATACTTTAAGAACTTTATTAAATACCTAGCAGGGATATTAAAGTAAACCTATTAGCTCTTAAAGTTATATTAAAGTAATATATTTATTTATATAAGGAATTTAAGTAAAAGCTAAAAGCCTATAGTTTATAATTTAGTAAAGATTAAATTAGTTTTTAAAATTAAGCTAGGCTTATATATTAAGGTAATAATAAAATTAAAAGCTTTTAATAGTAACTTATTAGCTATAAACTTACTATTATTATTATTTTTAGCTTTATAAATTTATAAGTATTTATATTTATAATAATATATTATTATATTAACCTATCTTTTATACCTAGCTATATATTTATTATTACTATTAAAGCTATTTAATTTTATTAAGGATTAATTAAAATAATAACTATTAATCTAGAGATATATCTTATAAAAATAAAATAGAAATTTAATACTTTTACTTATTAATTTCTTTTTAATTTTAAATTAAATAAAGTAATAATTTAATATATAAAAAATATATATTTTAATACTAAAAAGGGCCTTTAGCTTTACCTTAAGCTTTTTTAATATATTAATTAAATTTAATTTTAATTTAATATAAAAAAAAGGAAATACTTTTAATTCTATAGACCTATACTTAATATTAAATATAATTATTAATAAAGAATTTAATAAATATAAAGACTATATTAAATTTATATTAAAGTAATTAATAATATACTACTAAAAAGTAGTTAAGTAAGTTAGTACTAGGTTATAAACTGCTATATTACTAAATAATAAATTACTACTTAATAACTTTAATAATAAAACTAAGGCTTTATATTATTTTTTAAATCTTTACTTAAGTATTAATATTTATTTTAAAAAGAAAATTAGTAATATTAAAAACTATATTAAAAGTAATAATATTATTTAATTTATAGTCTTAATAAATAATAAACTACTTAATAAAAAAACTATAATATTAACTTAAAACTTAAGTAAACTAAAAGGCATTTTAAAAAAAATCTTTTTAATAAATCTCTTAAGACTTTATTATAATTAGCTTATATTAAATAAGAGGTAATAAGCTATCTAAAAGTATATTACTATTAGCTAAGTTAAAAGCCACAGTAAAGCCGCTTAATATACTATTTAATAGATATAGCTTTACTCTTATACTAAAATATAATACTAGCTTAACTCTATCTACTTATTCTATAATAGCTCAATTAGATTAGGCGGCTATGTTATCTGAACTTGGCAATGCATAACTTATTAATATATAAAGAAATAAAAACCTTATTAGCAGTCTAGTCCTTAAGCTTAGCTTAAAGCTAAGGGTTTAATGGCTAGACTAGGTAATATATACAATTTTAGTACTTTTATATAAATAAAATCTATTTTATCTTATCTAAAAGTCGACACTAAACTCCGCATTATCTTAAAGGATAACTTTACTTGCCTTAAAGCAATTCTAGAGGGATCCGGCTTGTGACAATTGCTGGTGCCCTTCATGACGTCAAGTGGATCAAGTCTTAGGTGAAGTGAGTTGCACAGTGGGAACAGAGTCGAAGCGTAGCTGTCGCAGTTGTGTTGGCTGTTTTGGCTGAATCCCTACATGCTATTATCTTAGTTCGTTAGTAAAATTGAGCGACCGGGTTAGTACTTCTTAAGCTTACTTGGTGCTCAGATGTTATGTTTCTGGTTTTCTGTCGCCCCGTCAATCCTTCGACTTCGTGATCCCAACAATGTGTCCGCTGCTTCGTCAAGAGCTTCACAAAGAGCTTTGACAGCTATGTCGGCTTGATGCTCATAGTCTTCGTGTGCATCTCCCAAATCCGAATTGTAGTTCTGCTCAAGTTCTCTTAGCTTGGTAAAGTAGCCTTGTATTTCTGCTTGTAATCGGTCTCGTTCAATGGCATGACTGGTTTGGGGAATGCGCTCCCACGCCGTGCTGATCTTAGCCCGGATAGCTCGCATATCGTCTTCGCGTTTGCGCGCCAGTGGTTGTATACCTGCAAGCTTTTCCGCACATCGAGCTACGTGCTCTACGATCTGGTTGAAAACAAGGATCGAATTTGGCAAAGACATATCGGACGAAGCGGTCACTGGCGACATCAACAAGGTGAAAGCTATTTGTGAGGAAATGTCACGTACGCAGAGCGGGAGATAAGGAGGGACTTTCCCCGAAGACAATCGCTCCTTTCTAATGCGTTCAAATAACCCTTGACAGTCCCTGACAGCTTGGTAAAGACCGTAATTCGCTGCCTTCGCTAATACCTACGGATCTTCGAACTAATCATACATAAGCGAACCCAATGCTCTTGGATCTTTAGAATGTGTGCTTTGATCGTTCCATCGCGTGCATGGCGGGCTCTTCGTTTTCCCCACAGTGTTGGCTCTAAGACTTACACCAACGCACAGATCAGCCTGTAAGGCAACTAACTTGTAGGGGATGACTCTCTTCCAGGCCATCTTAGAAAAGCTGATACCTTCATGCCCAAGCTGTGTTCTCTTTAAATAAAAAGTTGGTTGATGCCCCACTAACATCTTGTCAAGCACTACTTCTTGCCAATAATTTTCATGTCATTGACATCTCTTGGGTTACTGCTTACCGCATTGATCAGACGAACTCCAATGCGTAGCTTTCAGCTAAGATAACAAACTGCCAAGAGCACTCAGCCGCTGAGACAGACCTTGCTGGTGGGGGCATGATTGTGACAGGCTCAGCGTGCATCTGATATGTCGTCAGGTAATTCTGTTGGTGGCTGACAACAAGACGAAAGGAGGCCAGGGTTTGTGCTTCCAAGCAGCAAAGGCGCGCAGACTTACGTCTTACTGTCCTAAAAATGGCTTGGTTTGTGCCTGTACAGCTTGGTTGCAAATAAGGCTCTGGTATTGTCGGGGTCTGTACGAAGAATCTTTGGGTGAAGGGTATTTAACGAGCACTTGTCACTAGATCTCTGCTGCGAACCGCTTTGAACATTTCGGCTTTATGTTCATATTCTCTTTTCAACATGAGCCAGAGCCGTGGTTGCTTGGATACTGGTGAGCCCTGTCTTATAATGCTATATGGATCTACCAACACTGACACCCCTCACGCTTCGTCATTCAGACTTACATCGAGTGGCACCGAGAAAGATGAATCGACTGTTATGACTGTTCCAGACAATCCAAGTGCTTTGCAAACTTTTCAGCGCGTCATCGGCGAAAGGAACGATGCTCGATACCTATACAGACGGAAAGGCAACGATGCGCATGAGTCCAAATCTCCTGGAAGTAGCCGAGGCCAGGATGAAACCACAAGAGTTCAACGAGACAGGGTTGAGAAATGGAGGGAAACGGTACCTTTATGGGGCTCACCGTGCAAGCTTGTTTGTCATACTGGTGCACATACATCACTCAAGTAATCTTATTTTCTGTTAAGCACGACAGCTTTCCAGTACCTTGGTAAACATTAAGCGTAAAATTTTCAGTAATTATAGTGATATGAAGTTTTTTTTTTTTTTAGCAATGTATTAATTCCGTGAGCACCGCGTGTGCGGATAGCTGACGGATCATTCCAACACTCGTAGCGCTACGTGATCATCTTCTACAGTGCCACCAAGTGTCCCGCCCTTCAAGATCTGTGCCGTGCCGGGCATAGCGACGACTGTCTCTGGGAAGAGAAGTGAGACACAGAGAGGAGAACGTGTTGGTCGTAACCCATGTTCCAAAATGGCAGTTGGGTCTAGCGGTGACTAAATGGCTCTGCAGTGTTAGAGCCAACAGTGCTCGGGCGTTATACCTAAACCTGGAGCATGAGTGCCAGGCAGTCAAGTTCAGGAGTCTTCCGGCTACGACCTACAAGCCCCTCATGCTTTCCCTCGCGCCTTGAACGAATGAGTTGATGTACTTTGCAATCTGGATAAAAAGAACCTATAGGCTCTGACGCTAAGAACAGTCTATTAATATACATTTGAACGCGCCGCGTATGACATGCAGATAATTGAGAATGCTTGTGCACCAGGACGATCTGTGTCTCGCGTGACAGGATCGCACCTAGCGTCAGTAAAGATGCCTGCAAATGGACCTGTCACCGACAGTCTAGGTTAATATCGGTAAGACACAGATCGCCACCATGACCCTGACGAGGCGGAGCCAACACTTGGCGTTGGAGTGCTATTGCTAACTGCCTATGAAGAGCATACCCTCCTCAAATTAACATCAGGCCTCAAGCCAAAGAATCCCCCAGGCAGATTATGGGGAGAGTGCTAGTTCTGCGCTTCTCTCGGCATATCCAACTGCCTGGCTATATGCTGAGCTTCATGCTCCATCAATTCCACCAGACTTTCCATTTCTTTTAAGCGATCAACAGTATCCGATGTTAATACAGACTGACTCAACAGACCATCAAGAATATATATCATTCTTTGCGAGGTCATGCGAATCTAATATCGGGGGTGCTTAGGTTAGTCAGGCGGTAATTGGAAGCGGGCATCACTTACAACACTGAAGCTTCCATTGACAGGTACACCATGCGTTCCGGGGCTGTCACCGGACTGGCGTGGTGTTGTAGATTGGAATGACAGCATTGCGTGGGGCATTGGGCTGTTGAAGTTTTACTGAGTCGGTTTGGCCACTGTTGTTTATTAAGTAGAGAAAAAACAAACACTTTAATCTTTATTAATGCGCTTCCGACAGTTTTTAAAAGACAAAAATCCACCAAAGCTGAAAACACGAGCAGCGGGCTGAGTCCACCAACAATTTAAAACGCTCACGCCGTATTGTCATTTTGTGTTGGTCTTGTGAAATGACATGATAGGTTAATGATACTGAAGCTAATCAGCTCTTGGTTGCGATCAACTGATGCTATCAGTTCTCGACTCGACGCTTAGACATCGGCTCGCGAGCTGTCCACCCACACAGAAGGCCGAGTAATGTCGCAGTATCAGCAGTAAAATACTGCCTTAGGCACCAAGCTATCTTGACCAAGGCGAAGAGGTGGCACGACCTTATCGATAAGATATCAGACTTTCTTATCTGTCCAGAGTGGTTGCCTCAGGCTAAAATGGATCCGTTTCACCTCATTTTTGTGTAGGGACTGATTGTTCTCGGAGAAACCGCCAACCCGACCGGTCGACTTTACCCTTGGCGAATCGATATACGTAACAGATTTGCGAACAATTAAGAGGACATTGGGGAGTAGATACGATCTTACCCTCCCTTGTCATCCCAAGCTGTCTCGCATCCCCCTCCTTCACAAATTTACCAATGACAGCTGCTGCTGCTAATAGGCTGCCTTTATTGGCTGTGAAACAAAAGTTTAATCTGGTCAGCAGTCATGCTTTACTTCTGTGACGAAACTCTAACATCACCGGCTGTATACATAAGAATGGGGCCTAAAGCTGATCGAGTGAATAACATAGGCATTGTGCTCAAATCATGGCTAAATCGAAGAAAACGAAAACACCACGAATCTATACCGACAGTTTTGGGCTTGTTCCGCCTTCGCCGTTAGTTCAACGTTTGGCAGGGCTCTGGTTAACAGTCAAGGAGGCGAACGACATACACGCGCAGTTCCAAAGATCATGTGTCCCGAATCGCCAGGTTCTGTGGAGCGGCCTGTTGCGCGAATACGTCCAGAAATGGGCTGACCGTCGCGACTACCAAACATTGACGACTGCGTTAGGCCCCCTTCTCGATCCCTCTCGCCTAGAGCTCTCAAATCACCGAAAGCCTTCCGCCGGATGGGCTGGATACATGCATGGGGCTTCTGTTATATTTGCTTGGTACATCTCCCAAGGAGACTTGGTCACAGTCCTATTGCAACCTCCACCTCAGCGATTCCACCCATCTGGGCTAACCTATTATCAGACGGTCGAGGAGCCGATAATTAAAGGTAAATTAGGTAATACGGCAGTGGGTAAGATTGTTGCTATTCATCCAACCATGGGAGGCGAAGCGGAGGACTTCAAATATGAGCTGTGGCCACAAGACGAACTCTCTCGATGGACGACCAATTTTGGAATACCTCAACTTACGATATCCTGGCGAGCAACCAAGGGAGAAAATAAGTTGAAGCATGTTCAACTGCTGAAAGTACGCTGCTCAGCATGGCGGAGCATATTATCACTTGACTCTATGGCCTAATCAGTGAATAGCAAGCGCAGATGGAATGGAGCACGACACCAAAGCAACTTTTGACACCAAAACAGGCGAATAAAAAATGCCCAGGGGCAAGAAGAGCAAAGCCAAAAAACACCCAAATTCCCAGTTAAGAGGCTGCAGAAAAAATAAGTCGCCTGCGGTGATTTCTGTAGGGAGAGTTCCCGTATGGAGGACTGCAAAAAGAACGAAGCGATGGGCTCTCTAGGTAAAAAGTTCAAAGGGGACGAGGATGGATAAATAAATTAAGATCCACGCCTTGAGTTAACAGAGCTTACAATATCTTAAAACCTTATATAGTGCTATGGAGTCTAGCAGTTACGAGCTTCTGCCACTATACTTAGATAGAAACAAGTTAACCTAGATTAATAAAGCAATAATAGTATACTAGTATCTTAGCTAAATGCTTTTAAAGATAGGAAATAGTTTGAACTTATATTAATAAAGTAAATATAAAATAAAGAAAATAATAGTATTAAAAAAATATAATAATAATATTTTATTAGTTAAGTATAATCTTTTTAAGTAAGTTTAGTAAAAAAGATATAAGGCTAAATTTAAAATAAGTATATTTAATATATTAAAATATATATTTATAGTAAATATAATATAATATTAAGTATATTAAATATGTAGTTATTATATATATAATTTAATATATTATTTTAACTTTTTTATTATAATATTATATATTATATTTAAAGCTAATTTATAATATAATAAGTTATTATATATCTTAAGTAATTAAGCTTTTAAGCTTATTATTATATTATAACTATAAAAGTTTCTTAATAATAAGCTTAAAATCTTAAATAAGTTTTTACTATATATCTCTTTTTTTTTATAAAAGCTTATAAGATATTAATTCTAGGCTTTTAGCTATTTTAAATTATAATAACTAGCTTTATATCCTTTATATAAATCTCTTTTATATTTACTAATAAACTTTCTTAAGTAATAAGGCAGGTCTAGCTTTATTTTACTTTATTTCTTAATATAATATACTACTTAATCTATATATAATTTCTTATTTAAAAAGGGTTAATTAATACTATTATATACTTTATAATATTAATTATAGACTTTAATATTATATTACTTATTATTATATATTTAAATTATAATAGTAATCTTTTTTTTTAACTAGCTATTAGTTATATAGTTATAGTTATTATAAGTAAACCTGCTTATTATATTTATATTATATAAGTTAATATATATATTATTATTATTAATATTATAAAAGTAAAAGTAAAGGTTATTTTTAAAAAGTAAGGGTATTATTATTTTATATAATTAAAAGTCTATAAATTACCTCTAGGAATTAATATAAGATATAATATAATAGTAAATTTATAGTAAAAAAAAAAGAAAAAAATATAAAGCAAATAGGAAGATAAGTATATTAAAAGATAAATATATTCCTGCTTTTATATTATAATTTTTAAAGCCTATAATAATATAAAAGGCCTAGTAAATATTACCTTATATTAAATACTAATAAATAAGGCCTAAATCTTAATATTTAATTAAGTAAAAGTAATTTTTTATTTAGAAATTATAAGCTTAAGCTAAAAATAGTTAATTTATATATCTCTTATATAAATTTAAGTAATCTTATTAATATATAAATAAAAAAAGAAAGCTTTTTATTAAAATCCCTATACTTTCTTTACTTATTATTTACTAATTATTTTAATTATTTTTTTAAAATTTCTCCTTTTTAATTAATTTTATTAATTAACTTTATTTATTATTTACTTATTAATATATTCTCTAGTTCTTAATAGTCTTATTATAATAAAGTATAAAAGTCTTTTTTTATAATAGCTTTTTAATTTACTACTAAGTAGGCTGGCTTTTAAGGTATAAAAGTATTTAAAGTAAATATTTAAGCTTTATTATACTTATTTAAGATATTAGCTAGCTAGGATAACCTATTTAACTAAAAATACTAAAAAAGATATTTACTAGAATCTAGAAATAGGCTTATAAGGTATTTAGGCCTATATTATATTAATATTAATATAAAGCCTATTAGCTTATAAAAAGAAAAGGTATTTTAAAATAGATTAATATACTTTAATAATAAAGCTATTATATAAATATATATAAAATAAATAGGCTAATTTAAGTAAGTATTAAAAGTATATATAATAATTATATATTTAAAGTTTTATTTATTAGTATATTAATATAATATTTAAAGTATATATTATAATTAATATAAAGCCTAGTAGATATATAAATAAAAATAAATTTTAAAAAGGCAAAAGATCCTTAGTAATATAATTAAAGTAAACCTCTTATATAAGAAATAAGTTTATATTAGACTCTAGTAAGTTAGTTATATATATTCTTTTATTACCTTAATTTAAGTAATAAAAATAATATAACTTTATATATAAGGAAAAACTTACTATATTAGTTTTTAATAAAAGAGAACTAGCAGATAAGAGAGAGTTATATAAAACAATCTAAAGGCCTTTAAAAGAAAAAGTTAAGATTATTATAAGAGAAAGTATATATAGTTTATTTTTCTTTTTTTTTATTAAAGTAAAAGTAATATTTATTAAATAATATTAATTTAGCCTTAATAAAAAATAATATATTAAAACTTAATATTTTAATTAATAAGAAATAATTTAAATACTATATATAGTCTTTTTATCTTTATTTATATTAATAGTATATTAATATTTAGCTAGTTATTATAATTATAAACTAGTTATATATTATATAGTATAATCTTTATTCTTACCTTTCTTTACTAATGCTAGTTATAACTTTAAGTTATTAACTTTTAATAACCTGCTTAAATCTATATAAAACTTAATATACTTTTCCTTTATAAAACTCTATAATTATCTCTCTTTTATTTATTTTATAGTATACTATCTCCCTTATCTTTATATTTTAATAGTTTAAGATTATAATAAGCCTAGTATTTATAGTAACTTAGTTTTCTTTAATATTCTTTTAGCCTGCTATTTAATAGCCTTAAGTTACTTATTATATAAGCTATCTAATTAAATAGCCTTAATAAATACTAACTAATTATAATTTAAAGCTATTTTTTTAAATAACTTATTTTTAAGCTTATTAAGTTTTCTTATCTTAAACTTAAGGAATTCTTTATTAATTACTAGGTAATAAGACTATATAACCTTAAGGATTTTATAATTAAAAGCTATTAGCTTAATATAGCTAGTATTATTTATATATTTTTAGGCTAATTTAATTTTTATAGCTATATTATAGAAGTTAATATAATTATTTTAATTAATAAATAAGTTAATTAAAAGGATTATATTAAGAATTTTAATTAAATAAGCCTTATTAAGATTAAATTATAGGATTTTTTTAATAGGTATTATAATAAGGTAGCTATAGTATTATTAGTAATTATAATAAAAGAGAAATTAAGTTAAATAACTTATTATATATTAGATAATTAAAGTATAGTATTTTTTAAAATAAAGTTATAAGAAAAAGATTTTAACTAGCTAAAAAGTAAGGCTTTTTAGTTAAATTAAATATATTTCAGTTTAGGCTATAATTAAGGCAGCTAATTTAATAATATTAAGTTAATAAAGCTTTATTACCTAGGAAATAAAAAATATTTAAATTATAATAAACTTTAAAGATATTTAAATATCTTTTAAGGCTAATATATAAACTTAAAAAAAGTATATAATTTTTTTAATTATTAAAAATTTTAATATAAGTAAAGAGATATATAATAAAGTTTATAAAGGCTATATTATTACTAATAAAAGTGCTGTTAAGCTTTTAAATTATTTTATTATTATTATATCTTTTACTTAAATAATAAGATTTATTATAAATAAATATATTTAATATTAAGTTTTTAATATTTATTTAACTTAAAGATATAACTCTTAGCTAGTTATAAGGTTTTTAAAAATAATAGAAATTTAAAAGATAAAGAAAAAGTATTTTTTATATTTATTATTAAAATATTTAATAATAATTTTTATATTAATTAATTTAGTTAATAGTTATTATTATTATTTAGCTAATTATTTTTATAGTAATAGCCTATATTAATACTTTATTAAAAACTTAAAAATAAACTTTTAAACTAGAAATTAAATTTAATATAATTAGCTTATTTAATATACTTTTAATCTTATAAGACTTTTAGAGTAAGGTTATAAAAAAAAGTTTTAGCTAATTAAAAAGTAAATAAGGCTTTTTAGTTAAATTAAGTATATTTAGATTTAGGCTATAATTAAGGCAGCTAACTTAATAATATTAACTTAATAAAGCTTTATTACCTAGGAAATAAGGAATATTTAAATTATAATAAACTTTAAAGATATTTAAATATCTTTTAAGGCTAATATATAAACTTAAAACAAATAAATACTTTTAATTTTATTAGGCTAAAAGAGCTTTTTTATTATAAAAGCTATAGTTAAAGGTATTAATATAAGGCTTAAAACTTTTAAGAGCTTAGGCTTTATAGTATTATAATAATATTTTAAGGATATTTTTTAATACTTTTTTAGCTAGTTTTTTTATAGTATAATATTAAATAAAGATATTTAATTTATAATTAAAACTATTTTTTAATTAAATTTAACTATAATATTTTATATATAGTTTTTAATTTACTTTTTAATAAGCTTTTATTATTAAAATTTAATTATAATAAATTTAAGTAATTTTTTTATTATAAGTACTTTTTATTAGTACTAACTTTTATTATTATTATACTTTTTTTAATAAATAAACTTTACTATAAGCCTAATATAATAGTATTTTTTATAATAATTTAAACCTTATAAAAGAAATTTAAAAGTAATAAAAAGTAAATTAAAAATAGCTTTTTATTAAATAAGAAATATAATAATTTCTTTTAATTATATAAAACTAAATTAAGTAATAAAATTAACTTTAGCTATTTTTAATATAATTATATTAAATTATAAAAGAATAAAATATAAGACTTATTTATAAATATATAAAAAAAAGCAAATAAACTTATTAAAATAAAAATACTTATATATATAATAGAAAATAAATAAATTCTTTTTAATTAATATAATATTATTCTTTTTTAAGTTTATATATTAGCCTTAAAAGGTATTTAAATATTTTTAAAGTTTATTATAATTTAAATATTCCTTATTTCCTAAGTAATAAAGCTTTATTAAGTTAATATTATTAAGTTAGCTGCTTTAATTATAGCCTAAACCTAAATATACTTAATTTAGCTAAAAAGCTTTATTATTTAGCTAGCTATATTAAGTTTTATATAGGTTTAAATAGGTTATTAAAAGTTAATAACTTAAAGTTATAATATTAGTAAAAGAAGGTAAAAATAAAAATTATATTATATAATATATAATTAGTTTATAATTATAAAGACTAGTTAATTATTAATATATTATTAATATAAATAGGGAAATTAATATAATATATTATATAAATTAAATATATAATAAGCTAAAAGTAATTAATACTTACTTAAAAAGGTAAATATATTTAAATACTTAATAAGATATAAGCTAAGTTGCTATACATAGATAAGTATATCTTATTTTTATAAAAAACTATTTACTTATTTAAGACTAATAAAATATTAAATATTTAGCTAATAATAAGAAAAAAGGTAATTATAATATTAAAAAAGCTTTAATAAGTTTAGTATTTCCTGCTATAACTAGAAATAAATTATAATAGCTAAGGTATAAGTATAATAATATATAAAAGGTATATATATTATATTAAATATATTAAGTAATATACTTAAATATTATAAAATAGAAAAAAGGCATATATTAATTATATTACCTTAAATTCTTAATATATATTTTCTATATTTTTATTTTAAAATAGCTAAGCTAGATAATCTTATTATAATAAATATTTTAAAGCCTAAAGACTAAATAGCTAAGGATTTAAGTATAAATAAAATATACCTTAATCTATATATTTTTAATTTAATTAAACTTATTATAAATTATAAATAATACTTTCTTAATTTAATTAATATTTTTTAGTATATTTTAATATTAAATAGAAAATAGTAAAAGGTATATAACTTATAGAAATAGAGGTAGGTTATTATCTTATCCTTTAAGGCTAATTTACTTATAGTATTTAAATAAAGTATTTACTTTTAAATAATAATATAAGTATAGTAATTTAAGTAATTAACTTTATTTACTAATATATATAAAATAAATAAAAGAGATTAAATAAGTTTTTAGTTAATTTCTATTAAAGTGATTTTACTAACTTTTAAATTAATATAATTAATTATATTTAAATATAATTAAATAATAGTAAGCTTTATTAAACTTCTTTAAGAAATTAAAAGAGAATTCTTAATATAGATATAGAGACTAGTATCTAGGCTATAAATATAGGTATATATAAAACTCTTTAAGGCAGTATAAGTAAACTGCTAAATATAAGCTTAATAAATAAGTATTTTAAGATATAAGTCCTTAATATAGATTTTAATTTAATTTAATTTAATATATATACTTTACTATAAAATACTTATAGTTTTATTATTAAATATTATAAATTTAGGGTTTTTTCTAATTATAGCTTTAAAATAAATAACTTAAAGAATAACTAGATATTTAAGTATTAGTTTAATTTTATATTTATTTATAATATAATTATAAGCTTTAAAAGCTAGCCTGGTATTTTTACTAAAGCTTTTAAATAAGTTTTTATTAAAATAGAGATATTTATATTAATACTTTATATATAGAAATCTTAAGCCTAAGAGGTATATTAAGATTTAAAATAATATATATTTACTTATAAGTAATAATAATATAATTTATAATATTAATATCTTTAAGTAATTTAAGCTTATATTTAATATTACTAATAAATTTAATTACTTATTACTATTACTTTTAAATTTAAGTCTATACTTAAAGACATAAGGTTTATTAATATAATAGAGATTAAAAAGAGGATTTTTATAAACTAATAGCCTAAAGACCTTTAATATAAAAAGTTAAAAACTTAGAGTTACTATATACTTTATAGTAGCCTTAATAAAATATTAATAAAATTACTAATAAAACTTAGCTTAATTATAAATAAAATAAATATTTTTTTAGCTAAGATTAAAAAAGACTTTATTAATATTAAGATTTATAGTTATTAATATATATAGGCTTAACCCTTTTTATAATAAATAATAAGTATAAATTAATAAATACCTAAGTATTTAATATATATAAAAAAAACTAGGAAATATAGTTAATTAAAGATATCTATACTTATAAACTTATACCTTTTAATATATAAATAATAATTATAAGATATAAAAAAGGGATTTTTATATCTTTAATATAAGTACTTATTATAAAGCTATATTTATAACCTTTACTAAAGGAATATTAATATTTCTTTATTATATTATAAGTTTTAAACTTAGATTAATATATTAATAATTTAAATAGTATTTATAAATAGGGTTTAAGTTTATATAATTTTATTTTCTTTTATTAGAAAATTACTTGAGCTTTAAATTAATAAAATAAAAAGATTTTTTTATATTACTATCTCTTAACTAATTCCTTTTATATTATTTATTTTTCTTATATTAGCCTTTTATCTTTAAGTAATAGTTATAATAGTTTTAAGTAAAGACTTAGTTTATTATTTTATTAAAAGCTTAAATCTAGTTTATAAAAAGCCTTATTATTAGAGGTTTTTAAGATAAAGCTTAGGTATTAGAAATTATTATTATAATAGTTATTTAAACTTCTTTATCCTAGTAATAAGTATTAGTTAATTTTATATAAAGGTTATTTATTTACTTATTATATAAATCTTAAGTTTAAGTTATAATAATATACTTTTTAATTTTAATAATTATTTCTTAATAGTTAGGTAGATTTTTAAAAAATATTATATTTTTATAAAAATACTATATAAAAGTATATAATTTTAAAGTAATATTAATATTTTAAATACTTATTAAAAGGCTTATTTACTTTTTTACTTTTAAATTAATTTTATTAGCCTTTTAATATTACTTTTCTATAAATTAAAAATAACTTATAGGTATTCTAGTTAAAGTAAAGAGGTAAGGTAAGTTATAGCCTAATATTATTATATTATATATAAATTATATTACTTTCTTAAAATTTAATAATTTTATTAGCTTGCTAGGCTTAGTTGCTATATAATATTATAAGAATAATATAAGTATAAATTTACTTAAAACTATAAGTAAATAAGGCAATTAAAATAAGAATCTTTTTATTAAAATAGATATAAAAAAGGTATTATAGTAAAATCTATTTATTTTTAATTTTTATAAAGTTATTTTTTCTTTTTCCTTTTTATAATTATATTTTATATAGTTTTTATAAAAACTAAAGTTTAGTATTTATATTATATTCTCTTAAAGATAGTAATATTAGCTTTTATAAGCCCCTAAAATAATAAGGGCTTGGTTTTTATAAATTAGGCTATTATATTTTATATTATAAATATAAAAAGTTTATATAAATACTTAAAATTAGTAATAAATCTTAAGTTATAAAGAGAGCTAACTAAAAGTAAGTATTAAATTACTAGCATTATAACTATTAAGATAATATATAATAGCTTAAGAAAACTAACTTAAATAAAAATATAACTTCTATTTATAAAAAGCAGGTTTAAAGGTAAATTATACCTAGGCTTTTAAATTAAAGTAAAATTATATAATAATTAATATAAAAATATACTAAAAATATAATTATTTTATAAATAAACTTAATAACTTAGCCTAAGCCTTATATTTTATACTATAAAGATAGATTAATTTACTATAATTAATACCTAGGACTAAACTTTAATATAAACTAAATATTTAATATAATAAATTAAAGAAAAAAGGGAAAAAAACTATAATAATATAAAATATAAGTATTAACTTTATATTAAATTAAAAGTAAAAAGTAAATACTTAGTCTTTAAATAAAACCCTTAAAGGGATAAAGTTAACTAGTAAAAATAGACTTTTTAAGATATTTTAATAAAGTAATAGGTAATAATAATATATTTATTTAAATAAATTAATAGGTAAAACCTGGTAAAATAGTTAAAATAATATACTAGTAATATAAAATTAATATATAGACCTTTATATTTTAGTTAAAGTATATAATAATATAAGCTAATTAATTAGGTAATTAGTTAGACCTGGTATAAAGAATATATTAGTTTATTTAGATTTATAAACTAGTTAAAGAAATAAATTATTTTAATATAATTAATATAAAATTTATATTACTTTATTTTAAGCTATATAAGGCTAGACTAGTTAAGACTAAGAAAAGTATTATTATAATTACTTTAATATAAAGAATTACCTAGTATAGAAAAGACTTTATATAAGTATATCTTATTACTAATATAACTAAGTTAATATATATTATCCTCTAATAGTTATAAGTATTTATAAGTTTTTATATATTTTTATAAATTTTAATACTATTAAATTTAAGATACTTTAATTTTATTTTTAACTAGTATTATAAGAATATTATATTTTATTAATATTAACTATAAGGTTAATATTATTAACCTTAGGATAGTTTTAAATATATTTAAAATAAATTCTAAATATATTAAATTATAGCCTTAAATTAAGGTATTATTAGTTTTTTACTTTAAATAATACTTTATTTTTAAATAATTAATAGTTAGTAAATATATTATTATAGATTTTTTAATAATTAAGAAATAATACTAGTTTTTTATTATAATTATTCTTTTATAGTCTTACTTTATAATAATATTATAATTTAATATAATTAATATTATAAAAAGTAATTAAAAATATAAAATTAATATTCTTTTTTTAGATTTTATATTTTTATATAATATATAATATTAAATATTATCTTTATATATATATAGTTAAAAAAATAGCTGATAGGTAATTAAGTTTAATATTAATATTATTAATTATAGTAATTTATAATACCTTAACTTAAGGGCTTATTATAAAAGCTAAAGGTTTATAAATATATAATATCTTATACTTTATTAATAGTATTTCTTTTATCTTTATATTTTAATAACTAAAGGCACCTTTCTTACCTATAGTAAATAAAATAATTAATAAAAACCTAGATATTATTATTAAATTAAAAAGCTTATTATATATTTATATAAATATAAATTAGTTAAAAAAAGAACTTAATTATAAGTAAGTAAATATAAGTAAAATATATAATAAATTTAATAATAAAAAGTTAATAAATATACTTTTAAGATTCTAGTAAATTCTCAATAAATACTTTAAAAAGGCTTATTTATCTTTAAAATATTACTTTTTTAATACTTAAGAAATTTATAAAATTACTAGGAAAATCTATTATCTTACTATAAAAATAAATATAAAAAACTTAAATTAATTTAAGGAATTTAATTTAATAAAATACTTTATATAATTAAGACTTAAAGTTTATAAGTATTACTTAAACTAATTTAATATAATATATAAACTATACCTTATTTAATTAAGCTAATAAATAGACATTCTTTATATAAATATATACTATAGAGAATATTAATATTAGTAATAATAATTAATAAATAATAATCTTTAAAGGTTAAGATTTAATTAAGGCAAAAAATATAATAATTAGAGATAAGTCTAGGTAAATTATTAGTAGTCTCTTTAATACTATATTATAAAAGATTATTAAAAGTTAAAATTAGGATTTATAAATTATATAGTAATATATAGATAATTTAATACTTAATAGGCTTTTTTTTATTTCTTTTACCTAGTAATTTATATAATATTCTATTTCATAATACCTTTATTATATATTATAAAAACTTATTATATTATATACTATCTTAAAAACTAGTCTAGAATATAATATATTATTTTATAACATAAGCTAGTATATTATAAGGTCTTAAAACTAGGGCCTGTTATATTATAATAGGTTTAATAGTTAAGTTTATAGCCTTAAGGGTTTAATAATAAGTATAATAAATTATAATTTTATATCCTTAATTATATAAGTAAATAACTAAAGTCTATCTGCTTAATTATAATATAGCTCTTAAAATAGTATTTATAACTTAAACGGTATAAAAGATATATTTTAAAGTATATAAACTAGGACAGAAAAGCAGGCTTAGGCTAATAGACTAGATTAGCTTAAGAATCGCTGTATTAAATATAAAGATATAACTTTAATAAATAGTATTATAAAGATATATTAAATTCATTTATAGCAGGCCTATTTTAATTTCCTAGAACTTAGCTCTTTATATAAGCCTAGTTTAAGGCTATAAAAAGTAAAATCAAAACTTAAATTAATAGCTAGCTAAAGTTATTAAATAATTATTATCTTAAAAACTTTATTAATAAAGTCTATTTAATAATAATAATAAATCCTAATATAAAAAAACTTACTAGCTAGGATTTTTTAAGAATTTTAAGTAAATACCTTAGGTAAATTTTTATTAATATAATTTACTTTAGGTTTTTAAATAATCCTATTTAATAAATTATTACTAATAGGGTTTACTTTAAGCTTTTAGGTAATTTTATTTAATAAATAATTATTAATAAGGTCTATTTTAAACTTTTATATAACTCTTTTAAAGGAAATATTACTAAAGAAGTTTATATAAAAATATTAATAAAACCTGGCTTAAGAAATTTAATAAGTAAAATAAATTATAAATATAAGTTAAAGGCTATAAGTATTAATATAATAAGATTATAAAGGTAATTAATTAAAAAATATAATAAACTTAACAGGCAGCTAAATTTAGCAGTAAGATATATAAAAAAACCTAGTAAAATATAATATATTAACTATAAAACTTAAACTACTTACTATATTAATTACCTTACTTATGCCTTTAATAAAAACAAATCTTATACTATACTTTATAACTTATTTTAATTATTTCCTTATAGTACTTATAATCTTCTATTTACTAGGACTAGCCTAGGCTGATTTACTTATAGAGATAATTAATTTACCTTCTGCTAGTAGTTAAATTAACTATACTTATAATAAAGAGGCCTAAATTAATAACTTTACTTTACTAGCAGAGAAAAGTATATAATAATAAGTAATTACCTATAAGCTTTTTTTATAAGTAGTATAGTTATAAGCTTTTATTATACCTAAAAAGGAAAAAGAGAGATAATTAATAATCTTATATAGCTTAAGAGCTACTAATAGTAAATAAGATCTTAGTATAGGCTACTTTTATAAGTTATTACTTATAAGTTAATAAAAAAAGCAGGTAATCTATTAAAAGTAATTCCTTATAAATATAATTTATATTATTACTAGTAGTAGAAATATAAATTAATTATATATAATAGCTTATATAATAATTATAATATAGAACCTGGCTATTAATAGGGAAAGTAAAGTAGCTATAAAATTTCTAATTAAATAGAAGCTTTCTTTTACTAGTAAAGGGATACTTATAAAGATAATTAATAATCTTATATAATATAAAAGCTACTACAGTATAGCGAAGATAGATATTTATTTATATTTATTACTGTTTACTTTCGCTTTTAATAGATATAAATTTATATAGTTATTAATTTTATAACGACGGCTATGCTACTAGTAGGGGCAATTAATCACGTAAGCTTGTATCTATTAGTAGCACAGTATTATCAAGATCCGAGTTTGGTGGAAACACGTGACGTAACCGTACTTACTAATTGGTCATTAGCTATCCCAATTTACCATCACTTGACCTACAAGCTCTACCTCCATCTTCTGACTGCCATATACAAATCCTTTATTATGTCAATAGCCCTTGCAAATTTGCCATCTGCCTATGGTCCATCTTTGACTCTCTACCACGATCCACTCTCACTCGTCGGAAAATGCAAAGGTCAGTCTAAGACTACAGTTGACCATTAAGGGCTTCTTCTTACCCCCTGAGATCTAGCTTCTCTAGTGATTCTGCGATATTTATGGATGCAAATGACGCCCATCCTGTAGAGCCACTATTTCTCGAGTTCTCTATTCAAGAGGTCCTCACCAACAAATCCTGGATTCCGTTAGTCGAGCCATGGGCTAGCCAGTATGTCACAGCGGTTCGCGAGGGTAGATACGGCGATGCCATATGGGCACGGTATCATATTGCGGGAGATGTACACGACGGCATCGTCGGAGGCACGACCAATATGACAGTTCTTCAGAGCATTGAAGAAGATGCACTGGGCTACAAAATGAATGACCCGGAGGACTATGCCAACGCCCAAAAACTTTACGCCAAGACAAGCGACCATGATGGGCATAAACACGTTATTAAAGTTATTTTACATCCTAGCTCGGAGGTTGTTAGAAGTGGACTCTAAGTAATCATTCAGTAATGTAATAAGTTATATCTTTTCGATTTAACGTACACCATCAGTGAGTGGATCAAATCAGTGAGGGAATCAAAAATCCCTCACTATCTTTTCGTTTCACTATACACATGTTTCTCAATAACCAAACATGCCACAATCAAAAAAAGAGTCAAATATCCTTCTTGCCCTTCAGGCCCCTCGAAACGACCCAAATTTGGCTCTCCGTCGTGCTGCAAGTATTGATAAAGTCCCATACAGTTCGCTGTGGCGCCGGTATCAAGGCATTCCTGCTCGATGCGATATTATTCCCAAATCACGAAAATTATCCGAACTAGATCTGAATTCGCAGTGATATACTTGATAAGCGAATCGATCTGAAGGTCACTAAATCTCTTTAGAGCTCAGGTAGCCCCTTGGATGCCGAAAAAGAGGGATCCTCTGATTGGCTTGGAATTCGGGCCCCTCACATTCAAGGCCCAACCCCGCATGGCCTTGATTAGATTAAACGTTTACCATGACCCTGAATAGTTGGGGGGCAGACTGTAAGCTGGCAACCCATCGGCGAAGAGGGATGCACCATGGACAATGGAAAGCGGAAACGGCTGATTGGTAGGCTGATTTAGCATAGCCTAGCGACCCACCCACCAAAGTCACCCCCAAACTTGGTGCAGCAGCTCCTAAAATTGGTCCGTAGGCGTGCATCCAAATAGGCCCGGCTCAGGACTACGACGTCACTTGAAGCATCTTTTCAGTCCCTGTGCTCTGCTTGGAAACGTCAATTATAGTAGTCATTAATAAGGGAGGAAAGTCAAATTGAAATTGAGTTCTATGTTCTGCACTAATTCTATTAGTTAGCTTTCACTATGTGCCATCGTTTCGCCTTGCGTTATCGCCTCTGTTAGACTTGCTCTGATAATTGCAGAGTAATACTATAGACTTCCTATATATAATACCTAAAATAGTTAATATATCTAAGTTTAATATTGCAATACTTAGGATACTGATATTATATCTTTCTATTACTTTATTTAGCCTACTTATATTTAATTAAATAATAATTATTAAAATAGTTATTTATAATAGTTAGGTAATAGTATATAAAGGTATATTTTCTTTAAAAGAGTTACTTATTACTAATATAATTAGGATATTATATTATATATATAAGAAAAAGAAACTAATTAAGGCTAGATAATAGTTTATATTTTATTTTAAGAGGCTTTATTTTAATAGCTAATTAAGCCTTAGCCCTCTATTAAATATAATTATATTTAATTATTTCTTACTTATTATAAAGGGCTATTATAAGATTAATAGCTTTAATCTTAAGCTAAAAGATTTAATTTTTACTTAAGTTATTAGGCTAGTAGTAAAAAAGCTTTGCTAATCTTATATATTTAAAGATAGAGATATTAATTATAGGCTCCTTATATTTTTTTTCTTTTTCTTTTAAATATATTTTTCAAGGTCTTAGGTAAGATAGTTATAAAAATAGTATTTATAGTATTACTTTATTACTTACTTTTTATACTATATATATTTTTTATAGATTTCTTTAATAAGTTACTAAATATCTTTTTTATTTAAATAGCTATTAATTTAATATTTACCTTACTTAAGTTTTATATATTACTTTTCTAGCTTAATAATTTCTAGGTTTAATAATAAATTTACCTATATATCTTTAAGAATTATATTAATAATTACTTAAAGATTATATATAAGACTTATATAGGTAAATAATTAAAATAATTAATTTTACTTTTTTTTCTTTAAAAATATATTTTAGAAATTAAACTTAATAATCTTATTAAAGTAAATATAATAAAATATCTTAAATAAAGAGTTATAATATATTATTTAATTATATATCAAATTTAATATATCTTTTAAAGGTAATAAATTAAATTAATAGTATCCTTAATATATTAATAGTAATAAATATAAAGAAACCTATTAATAGTAATATTACTAGTATCTTTATAAGTAAACCTAGATATTTATAGCTTTTTATATTTAAAATTAAAACTCTATTTACCTAAATTATCTTAAAACTTAAAATATAATATAGCCTTATCTTTAAATAGAGTTATACTATAATATTAATAAAAGACTAAAATCTTTATTTTTAAGACTTTTTAATAAAGTAAAATAAAATCTTTAAAAAATAAAAGCCTTACTTTAAATATAGTAAATATAGTTATTATATTTAGTATATTAAAGGCATTATTATAAAAGGTAAAAGTAAAGATTATAGAAATAATTTAAAAAATAAGCTTTTTAGTAAAAATAAAAAAAAATAATTTTATAAAAAGATTATTAATATATTAATATAAAAATATTATATTTTAAAAACTACTTATAGCTTAGGCTCATTATTAGCCTTTTTATAATAAATTAACTTAATAGCTATAGCTAAAATATACTATTTAATAATAAGGTATTATATAATTATTATCTAAATATCTTTATAATAAAAAGCCTTAAAATACCTATATTTTATAGTTTTTTATATAAAAAGGCTTTTAATTAGCTTAGTATCTTTACTAAATAGTAATACCTAGTCTTTATTATTATTTAAAAGCTAAGGCTAGGTAAGCTTATAGCTAAAAAGTTCTTTTAAAAAACTATTTTTTAGCTTTTTTTATTTACTATTTACTAGATTAATAGGCTATATACTAATATAATATAAAAGATAATAATAGCTAGCTAAACTAATATAATAATATTTACTAGGGAAGATAAATATATTAAAGACTATATTAAATATTAAAAAAATATATAAGTTATTAATATTAAATACTAGCTTGCTATTAATATTTAGTATATAATAGCTAAATTAAGGAATATAAATATAATAATAATACTAGCTATAAATTAATATAAAGCTAGGGTTAAATTAAATTATAGCAAACTAGATAAACTTAGCCTCTTAAATAAATAAGCTATAATATATTTTATATACCTTGTTAATATTATTTTAATTTAAGTAATATCTATTAATAGTTATATAAAGCTATTAAAATTATTAAATATACTTCTTAATACTGCCTTATAATATTATATTATATTATTTATATATATAGAAAATAAAATCTTATACTATTTAGTAAATAAGATTTTAAATTATTACTTCTTAATTACTTACTTTTAATTTAATATAATACTTAAAAAGAAATAAATATAAAAAATAATAATAAAATAGCTTTATATATTATATTTATTTTCTAAATATATTATTAATATTAATTTTAATTTTATTAAAGTATTTTAATTTAATAAAAAGGATATTAATTAAATATACTTAATATATAGTATATTCTTTAATTAAAAGTATTAGCTTTTACTTTATAGCTTATTTGTAGCTTTTTTAAATAATAATACTTTAAAAAAGGTAATACTATTTTTATATTAACTGCCTGTAGTAATAAATTAGGGTATAATTATTATATTAATAGATATTTAGTCAGGAGGTAGGCTATTAATAATTAACTTAAAACCGGTTTAAGTAGCTATAAATAAAAAAGCAGAGGGCATTAAAAGCAGAAAAGGCATTACTACTTATAGACTAAAGAGGCTATAAAAGCTTAAGTATGCCTGCTCTAGGTATTAGTAAAGGTAATAGGCTTATTATAGATAGTAATAGGAAATAAAAAACAGATATATACCAGGGCTAAAATTAAAATATTAATTAATAGTAAGGGGTAAGTAAGAGGGACAGAAACCTGCCTTCCTGGCTAGGTGCCTGTTTTATGCCCTAATAGCCCTGCTATATTAGTATAGGGCACGGGCAGGTTATCTATATGCAGGTAGGCTAGCTAGCTAAGTATATAATACCTGCCTTATAACCTTCTATTACTAGACTCCTTATACTGCCTATGCCTTTTAAAATAGCAATACTTTCTGCCTAAAATAGTAACTCTAGTAGTACTTTTTTTATTTAAAAAGTAATAATTAAATTATTAATTATTATAATTTTTAAGTAATTTATAATTCTTTTTTTTTAAATTACTTTTTTATTTTATAATTATATTATTATTTTTAAATAATTTATAGTTAATTTTATTAAGGTTTTTTAATAAGCTATGTTTTTTAATAAATTTTAAAATTTATTAAATTATAGTTTAATTATTAATTAAACTTTTTAAGTTAAGTTTAAATTTAAATTTTATATTAATTAATTATAAATAATAATATAATTTATTATTTATTAAGCTAAAGTTAAATTAAAAAAGTTAATTAATTTTATTAAAATAATTAATAAAAATTATATTTTACACTATTAATTAATTTATAGTATAAATTTTATTATACATATAATTAAAATTTATAATTATAATATAATACCTTTTTAATAATTCTTTTAATAAAAAAAAGTTTATTTTAAAATATTATATAATTAATTTCTATAAAAATAATAATTAAATCTTAATTATTAAGTAAAATTACTATTAATTTTATTAATTTTAATATAAATTATTTTAATTATTACTTTTAATATTTTATAGGTATTTCTTAAAATAATTTTTAAGAAGTAAACTCTAGGCCTTTATATAAATATATTTTAATAGCTTAATTATTAAAAAAGGCTATAATTATAAAAGTATATTAATAATTATTATTACTTATTACAATATTATATTAAATATATAATACTTAGGTATTAATAAGTCTTACTTATAAGTTTATAAGCTTATATATATAATTAAGTATAATATATATAAAGTAAAGATTATTAAATTTAAAATCTAAAGCTATAAATCTAACCCTTAAAAAGGTAAAGGTTATATAACCTCTGCCTATTATATAATATATATAATAATAAAGCCTAAGAGTTTAAAAAAGATATTATATTATAATAACTTTTTTAATTTATTAGTAATTTATAGAAAAAGGCTAAATTACCTTTTAAGTAATTAATTATTTATAATAAAATATAATAAAATAGCTAAGTTATACTTAAAGTATATATAAAAATAAATTTAATAATTAATAGCTTAATTTAAAATCCTGTCTTTAAAATAAATATATACTTATAAATTTAATAAAAATAGTTACTTAAAAAAATATAAAGTATATATTTATATAAAAGGCAATTTATAACTTATTACTATATTAAAAAATATATATATAGTAACTTTTATAATATACTTTTCTTACTTAGCTATAGCTATAATTACTTAATTTAACCTAGAAATTATATAGCTAAATATAATAAATATATTTATTAATATTAAATAAAATAAATATAATATATTAATTATATATAAATTATTTCTAGGATTTAAGGTTATTAAAATATATATTAAATTTAATTAAGTATTATATAGCTTAAGGGATTTACCTTAATTATAATTTAAGACTTTTATAATTACTTTAAAAAATCTAAGTCTTAAAGTTAATAAAAAAAAGCCTTATTTTTATTATTTTTTTAAGTAAAATATGTTTTTATTTTTTTTTATAAATAATATTTTTATTTCTTTTTATAAATAATATTTTTATTTTTTTTATAAAGATATTCTTTTTATAATACTTAAAGTTATAAATAGCCTTAAAAAGTAATTTAAGTTTAATAAAAAAAATAATATTAAATAGTTTCTAAGTATAAAAATAGTTTATAATTATTAAAAGTATAAAATTTACTTAAATTATAATTTTTATATTAAAAAGATAAATATAAAATTTAATATATTTTATTTTTTTTAAGTTTATATATTAGCTTTAAAAAATATTTAAATATCTTTAAAGTTTATTATAATTTAAATATTCTTTATTTTCTAGGTAATAAAGCTTTATTAAGTTAATATTATTAAGTTAGCTGCCTTAATTATAGGCTAAACCTAGATATACTTTAAGTTTTATATTAAAATCTTTTTAAGTTAAGTTATTAATTAAACTTAGTTAATAACTATTAATAAATTATTTAAAAATAAAATTAATATATAATATATAATAGTTTATAATTTAAAGATAATAGCTACCATAGTAATTATATAGTTTATATTAATAAAGAATATTTAATTTAAATTTATAACTTTTAATTTAATAAAAATATTATTATTTAAAAATTTTTCTTTTATATTTTATTATAAAAGATTATATTTTAAAATAGCTTTTTAATATAAATAGTAATTTTATAAATAATTAAATCCTTTTTTAATACAAGTAAAAATTAAAATTATTAATTAAATTAAAATTAATTAAAGTAAATATATAATTAATTTATTTATATAATAACTATTATTAAATAATATATTTACTTATAAAATTTAGTAAATTAATTTTATTATTTTATTATATTTAAAATATAATTATTATTTAAAATATTTTAAGTTATAAAATACTTTTTATATAGTAATATTTTTAAATAATCTTTTATTACTAAGAAATTATATTAAAGTTAATTTAAAGCTTTAATAACTTTATTAATTATAAATATTTATTATATATGCTTAATTATTAATAAATTTATTAGCTATATATAAAAAGGTTATTATATTTTTATAATTATGGGAAAATAAAATTAATATTTTAACTTTAAATATAAATTAAAGTTTTAATTTTAAAATAAATATAATATTATTTAATATAATAAAATTATTTAAGTTAATTTAATTTTTTAGCTATTATAAGATATTTTTATTTAATTTTTAAATAAAATTAAATTTATAAATTTATTTATATTATTTTTTTTAATTTTTTATAAATATAAATTAAATATATAATTTTTATAATAAATATTTGTATTTTAATTATAATTAATAATTATATTTATTATTATATTATAAAAAAGTTTAATTATATTAAATAAAAATTTTTTAATTTCCTTAATTTAATTTAATTTTAATTTCAAAGTTTTAATAATTATATTTTATATATAATTAACTTATTTTTAAATTATAGTAATATATTATTAAGTTTATAAAATTTAATTTATAATACTTTAATTTAAAATTTAAATATTATAAAAAGTTATAATAATAATATTAAATAAAAAGTTATTTATAATATTATTAATTATAATTTAACTTATAAATTAATTATAATGTAAAAAATAGTTATATAATTTATCTTTATTTTATCCTTATTTTAATATTATAAAATTTTTTAAATATATTTTTTTAATAATTTATTTTAAGTAATATTTATTTATTTATTTATATTAATAAATATTTCAAAAATAATATTAATTATATAAAATTAATTTTTAAATATTTAAGTTTTATTTAAAAATAAAATTTTTATAAATTAAAAAATTTTAAATATATTAATCTTAATAAATTTTAAAATTTTATAAGTATATATAATATAAATTTAAATATTATTTAAAATTCTTTTTAATTATTTTTATTATATTAATTATTATAGATATATATTATAATTTAAAAGATATTATTAAGTTTATTATTAAAATTATATTAATTAAGCTTAATTATTTATATTATATATGTTATTAAAATTTTTAATTTAAATTATATTTTTTAATATATAAAAAACTCTTTTTAATTTATACTTTATTTTTAAAAAAGTAAAATATATTTTTTAAATTATTAAATAAATTATTTAAAATATATAAAAATTAATTTTTATATTTTAAATATATTATTAAAATCTTTAAATTTATAATTTTTTAATTTTATATTAATATTATATAAAATAAATTTCTATTATAATATTTTATAAATATTATTAATTTTAAATTTTAAATTAATATATAAAAATAAAAAATATTAATTAATTTAAATATCTAATTTATTTATTATTAAATAATTAATTTTATAATTTAATAAATTTTAATATATTATTATTAAATTATTTTCTATAAAATAAATTTTTTTAAAAAAATTATCTTTAAAATATTATAACTTTAATTTTATTTTTAAATAATTTTATAATTTTATTAATTTTTTTAAATTTAAAATATTAATTTATTTTTTATAATATTTAATTTTACTATTAAAAAAGTCTTTATTAATTATTTTATATTTAATTTAATAAATAAATTAATATATTATTATATATTTAAATTTTATTTATTTATTATAATATTAGTTTATTAATTAAATTTATTTAACTTAATTTTTTTAAAAATAATAATTTTA
This sequence comes from Fusarium sacchari, assembly GCA_017165645.1. Classification (NCBI taxonomy): domain Eukaryota; kingdom Fungi; phylum Ascomycota; class Sordariomycetes; order Hypocreales; family Nectriaceae; genus Fusarium; species Fusarium sacchari. The sequence continues at coordinate 4,123,159 of JADANP010000003.1, forward strand.
TTAATAATTAAATAAATAATTATTATTATTATATTTTTTTTTATAAATTAAATTTTAATATAACTTTAAGTTTAAATAATTTAAAAATATATTTATAATTATAATTTATTATTATTTTTTTTTTTAATTAATATTTATATTTTTTATATAAAAAAATTTTTTTATATTAAATAAATATATTTATTTATTAATATTAATATTAATATTTTTTTAAATTTTTAATAATTTTTTTTAATTTTAAATTATTTATAAAATTTAAATATATTTATATTTTATTATTATATTTTTTTTTAAAAATTAATATTAAGTAAATAACTTATATTTATTATAATTTTATTTTATTATTAAATAATTTTTATATTTTTATAAGTTTTTTTTATAATTATTTTTATATAATTTATTTAATTATTTTTAAAGGTATTATATTTTTAAATTTAATTATTATAAAGTTTTTATTATAATTTTAGAAATTTTATATATTTTTAAAATTATTTATTAATTTATTTTTTTATATATTTATATTTTATTATTAATATATAAATATTATTTAATATAATTTAAATTTATATAAAAAATTATTTATTTTCTTATTTAAAATAAAAAAAATTAATTAAATATTTATTTTAATATTATTAATTAATTTTTATTTTATTTTTACTTTATTTATATTTTAAAATTTTTTAAAAATATTAATATTAATAAAACTACTTATTAATTATTTTATTATAAAATAATATTATAATTAAAGAATTTTTATTAATTAAAGTATTTAAATATATTTTATATAAATATTTTTAATATTAATTAGTATTTATAATTTAATGATTTAAGTTTTTTTTTTTTTTTATAGTTTATTATATTTTTAATATAATTTATTTATTATTATTATTAATTTTTTTTAATTAAATTATAAAATTTTATTTATTTTATATATAATATTAATTTTTTATAATATTTGAATATTTTTTTTTTTTTTATATATTTATTTATAAAAAAATTAAATTAAATTTTATTAGATATTTATTATAAAATTTTATATAAATTTTATATTTTTTTTTTATATATTTTTAATTATAATTTTTAAAGTAAATTTAATTATCTTTTAATTATTTTTATATATTAATTTATAGATTATTTTTATTATTAATTTAAAATTATATATTATATAATAATTATTTAAATTTTTATAATATTTTTTTATTATTTTATTTATTATTAAATTTATTTTTTATTATTATTATAATATTTATTATTAATATTTAATAATAATTTTATTAATTATTTATTATATATATATTTAAAATATTTAATATTATTTTTAAATAATTATTGATAATATATAGTTATATTTTATAATTATTTATTTTTTTATTATATTATTATATTAATTTTAATAATTATAATTTTATTTTTTAATTATTTTTTATAATTATTTATTATATATTTTTATATTTATTTTTAATATAATAAATATTTTATAATTAAAATAATAAATATTTTTAATATTAAATTATTTTAATATTTTTTAATATTAAAATAATTTATTATATAAATTAATTATTAAATTTAATTTATTTATTTTTTAATATTATTTTTTATTTTTATTAATAAATAATTAATATATTTATAATATTTTTTTTTTTTTTTATTATAATTATTTTAATTTTTTTTTATTATAAATATTTATAATTTTTATATTATTTATATTTTTTTTAATTTTAATTTTTAATTATTATATTTTTTTATATTAATTTTTTTTAATTATAAAATAAATTTTTTTTAATTATATTTTATTATCTTTAAATTTTATATTTATATATTTATTATATTTATATTTTTTTATTATTTTTTAAATTAAAAAATTTATTTAATTTTATATATTTAAAGGTATTTTATTAATTATATTATTAAATTATTTTTTATTTTTTTATATTAATTTTTATTAATTTTAATTTAAATTTATATTTAAAATATTATTAATTTAAAATTATATTATTATAATATTAAATTAATTTTTTAATTTATTTAATTATTATTTATTTTAATTTTTATATTTATATTAATATTTAAATTTATTTAATTATTATTTTTTAATTTATTATTATTTTTTTTTAATTATTTATATTTATAAAATAAATTATTAATTTATATTAATCGTATTAATATATTAATTATATTTATTATAAATATATGTATTTAATTAATTAATATTAATTTAATAAATATATTACACTTTATTTTATTATTTTAATTTTATATATTTATATATTTATATTTTAAATATTTAATATTTAATTTTTTTAAATTTTATATTTTATTAAATTATATATATTTAAAATTTATATAATTTTTTTAATATTATTTTTTTTTTATTTTATATTAATTTTATTATTATTAATAATTTTTAATTTAATATATAAATAATATATTTTTATTAAAATTATATATAGTTAAATTAATATATTATTTTTTAATTTATTATATATTTATTAATTTATTAAAATTATTTTTTATTAAATATTATAATTTTTATAAATTTATTTTAAAAAATTAAATAATATACCTTTATTATTTTTAAAATAGTATAATTTTATATTTATATTTTATATTTTATAATTTTTATATTATTTTAATTTTATATTTAAAAATAAGTTTTTTTAATTTTTATATTTATTTTTTATTTTTTTTTATTTTTTAATATTATAACTTTTATTTTATTTATTAATTAATAAAAATTATTTTATTATTTATATTATTAAATATTTTAAAATTTTTATAATTTATTATTATAAAATAAAATATTATATATTAATAAATATATTATATTTAATATTTATTAATTTATAATTTATTATTTATAAAAATTTAATTTATTATTAATTAATTTATTATTTTATTTTAATTTTTTAATATTAATTTTAATTTTTTAATTATTTTAATTATTTTTTTTAATTAATTTATATTTAAATTTTTGTTTATTTTTATATTTTTTTATATTAATTTTTATTTTACTAATTTATTTTTTTATTTTAAGCCCGTAATTTTTTTTTATATTATATATATTTTTTAAAATTAATATTATTAAATTAATTTTTAACTTATTTTTATTTATTTTATTTTTTTTTTTTTTTATTTATTTTTTTTTTTTTAAAATATAATTAATTATATTAGTTTATTTTTAATTATTTTAATTATTATATTAATTTTAAAAAATTTATGTTTTTTTTTTAATTAATATATAATAATTTAATTTTATATAATTATTAATTTTATAAAAATTTATTATTAATATTTTTTTTTTTATTTATTTTTTATTTTTATTATTTATTTTTATTAAATATTAATTAATATTAATTTTTTTTATTTTTTATTATTTAATTAGTAATTTTTTATTTTTTTTTTATTTTTTTTTATTTTATTAAATTTTATAAATTACTTTATTTTTTTATATTTTTTATTTTTATTTTTAATTAATATTATTTTATTTATTTATTTATTTTTTTTATTTATTAATTTTATTTTTTATTTTTTTTTTTAAATATTTTATTTTTTAATTTAATTTTTTTTTATTTTAATAATATTTTTTTTTTTTTATATTTATTATTTTTTATATTTTTAATTAATAATTATTATTTTTTTTTAATATTTTTTTATATTTTTTTTTAATTTTATTTTTTTATTAATATTTATTTTTTTTTTTTATTTATTAATTTTTTTGTTATTTTTATTATTTTATTTAAATTTTTTATTTTAAAATTTTTTTTTTTTTTTTTTTTTTAATTTTTTATTTTATATATTATATTTAATTTTTTTATAAAATTATTTTAATAATTTTTTATTTTTTTTTTATATTTTTTTTTTAATTTTTATGTTATAATTTAAATAAATTTATTTTTTTTTTTTATTTTTTTTTTATTAAATATTTATTTTTTAATATTAATTTTATTTTATATTTTTTTTTTTTTTAAAAATTTTTTTTTTTTTATTTATTTATATTATAATAAATAATATTTTTTTATATATATTTTTTTTTTTTTTTTATTATTATTTAATTTTAAATTTAATTAATTTATTATAAAAATTATTATTATTTTTATTTATTTTTTTTTATTTTTTTTTTTTTTTTTATTTAATTTTTTATTTTTTATTATTTTTTAATAATTTTTTTATTTTAATTTAAATTTTAATTTTATTATTTTTAATTTTTTTATATTTAATATTTTTATTTTTTATATTTTATTAATTTTTATTATTTTTATAAAAATTTATTTTTTTATTATTATTAAAATTTTAATTTTTTTTATTTTATTTAATTATTTTTTTATTTAATTATTAAATATTTATATTAAAATTTTTTTTATTTTGTTTTTATAATTTTAATTTTAATTTTAATGTTTTTTTTTTTTTAATTAATAATTTTTTTAATATTTTTTAATAATTATATTTTTTTTATTTTTTTTTTTATTAATTTAATTTTTTATAAATATTATATTTAAATTATAATTATAATTTTTTTAAAATTTTTTATAATTTTTATTTTTTTTATTATTATTTTTTATTTTTAAATTTAGTTTTTTTATTTAATTTTATATTTTTATTTTTTTAATATTTTAGTTTATTTTTAATTTTATTATTTTTTTTTTTATAATATTATTTTTTTTTTTTATATTTATATTAATTTTTATATTTTTTTTATTTTAATATTTATATTTTTTTTTTTTTAATTTTTTATAATTTAATTTATTATATTTTAAAATTTTTTATTAATATTTTATTAATTTTTATTAATTTTTTATTTTTATAATTATTAATTATAATAATTTTTATTTTTTTAATTTTTTATAATATTTATTTTTTTTTTAATAATTTTTAAATTTATTTTATAATTTATTAATTTAATATTGTTTTTTAATTATATTTTAATAAGTTTTAATTTATATTAATTTTTTTAATTATTAATTATTATTTTATTTTTGTGTATTTTTTTTATAATTTATATTTAATTTTTTTTGTTTTTATTTTTATTTTTTATAATTTTTTATAATTAAATTTTTTTTTAATTTTTATTATATTTTTTTAATAAATTTATTTTTTTATAAATATTTTTTAATTTTTAATTAATTTTTAAATATTTTTTTTATTAAAATTAATTAATTAATATAAATATTTTTTAGTTATTTTTATAATATTTTTATAATATTTATTTAATTTAATATTTATTTTTATAAATTAATTTTATTTTTTATTTTTTAAAATTTTTTATATTATAATTTATATATTTATAAAATTTTTTATTATATATATTTTTTTATATAATAAATTTTATTTTTTTTAATTTTTATTTATTTTTTTTATATTTTTAATTTAATAATTTTTAGTATTATATAAAATTTTAAAATTTTTTATAATTATTTATTTTTTAAATTTTTTTTTTTAATTTTATTATTTTAATATTTAAATAATTAAAATAATATAAAAATATAATTTAAAATTTTTTTTAATAATTTAATTTTTTATAAATTTAATAAATTAATTTTTTTTTTTTTTAATTTTATATTAAATAATTTTAATTAAAATGTTTTTTAATTTTTTTTTTTAAATTTTATATTTATAAATTATTATATTTTTTATTAATATATTTTTTTTATTTTATTTTTAGTTTTTTTAATTTATTATTTAATTAATTTTAAAATTTTTTTATTTTTAATATTTTAATTAAATATTATTAAATTTTTTTTTTAAAATTTAATTTATTTTTTTTTTATTTTAAATTTAATAAAATTAAATATTAAAGTTTAAAAAATTTTTAAATTTTTATTTTTAATTTATATAAAATTTAATATTATTTTTTATTTATTTTTTATTATTTTTTTTTATATTTTTTTATTTTTTATTTTTTTATTTTTTTTTATTTTAATTTTATGTTTATTTATTTTTTAATAAAATATTTTATTTATTTTTAATTTTTTAATTTTTAATTTTTATTTAAATTTTTTTTATTATTTAATTTAAACTTTAAAATTAATTTATTTTTTTTTTTTTTATTAATTTAATTTTTTTAATGAATTTTAATTTATTTATTATATTTAATTTTATTTTAAAAATTATTTTAAATTTTATTTTTTATTTTTTTTTTATTTTTTTTTTTTTATTTTTTATATTTTATTAATATATATACTTAATTTTTTTAAAAATAAAATATTTTAAAATTTTATAATAAATTTTTTAATATAATTTTTTTAAATTTTTTTTATTTTATTAAGTTAAATATTTAAATTTTAAAAATTTTATTTTTTTTATTATTTTTATTAATAAATAATTAAAAATTTTATTTTTTATTTTTTTTAATATATTTTTTTTTTTATATTTAATTATTATATTTTTTAAATAATTATTTTTTATTATTATTTTATTTTATTTATATATAAAAAAAATTTAAATTTTTTAATTTTTTATTATTTATAGCTATTTTTATAATATTAAATTTTTTTATTTTATAATTTTTATTTTAAATTTTTAATTAAAAAAATATAAATTATTTATAATAAAATTTTTATATTTACTTTTATAAAATTAATAAAAATTATTAGATTTATTAAATTTGTTTATATATTAAAAATTATTATTTTATTTATTTTTATTTTTATTATTTAATAAATTTAAAATTATTTAATTTAAATTTATAAATTAATATTTATATTTTATTTTTATTAAAATTTTTAATTTTTTTTAATTTTAAATAAAAATTTATATAATTTATTAATTTTATTTTATATTTTTAAATATTTTAATTTATAAATTTATTTAAAATATATTAAATATAATATTTTATTTACTTTTATAATTTAATAACTTTATTATTAATTATTTAATGAAATTATATATATTAAATTTATATTAATATAATTTTTTTAGTTTAAAATATTATTAAGAATTTAATTTTTATTTAAATAATAATATCTTTTATTTATTTTATATATTTTTATATAATATTTAAAAATACTTAAAATATTATAATTTAATAATATAAAAATTAAGTTTATATATTAAGAATAAAAGTTTTTAAGAATAAAAGAAATATTAATATAAAAGGGTTAAAGGATATATAAAAATATTAAATGTAAATATATTCCATTTTAAATATTATTAATTTAATAATAAAATAATAATTAATTTAGCTTTTACTAACTAATTTATATAAAAATTAACCTAATTTCTTTAAACCTTTAATCTAACCTTACTATTACCCTGCCTTTATCTATATTTATATCAGAAATAGCACCCCCTTTACTATAGTAACCCTTTTAGTTATATTAAAAAGCTACTTTTTATATATATTTAAGTTACCTATAAAGGCAGTAAGGAAGGCTGCCTTATCTAACTAAAGAGAATAACCTTCCCTTAGGGCTTTCTTTAGGTCTTTTAGACCTAATAGCTCTTTATAGACCTAATCTAGATTAATTATATTAAAATAAGGCTAATAAATTATATAACTAATTAACCTAATTAATATATAATTAAAAATTACTATTTTAATTAGGTTAAATTAATACTTTAATAATAAGTTCTTCTTAATAGTAGCTATTATTATATAAATCTCTTTTAATTTATATTTATTAGCTTTATTTAAGGCAGGCCTAATAGCTATATTAAGGTTATAGCCAGTTATATAGTAGTTATAATTATATAGCTATAGGCTATTTTATATAGCAGGTATTATACCAGTGGCTATAATTAATATTAGTAGCTATAACTAATAGGTATAAAAAGTTAGGTCAGGGAATATACTTTAGAAGTATAATAAACTTAGCCCGGTATATTAAATAGGTTAATTTAAGATATCTTAGTCTTTTTAGCTAGGGTAAAGGAAAAAGGCTAATACAGCTGCTAAGGATAGACTTACAGGCAGTATTAATACTGCTTAGTTAAGGCAGTAATTGCATTACTAAGGCAGATAAACCTTATATAATTCTAACTTTAAAGATATAGGCCTACTATAGGGGCCTTATTATTTAAGTATTTATATAAAAAGTTAGAAGCTTAATAGCCTTATTAAGCTAATAGTAAAGGAAAAAAAAAAAAAAAGAATTACTATTTTAAATTAAAATTATTTAATTTCTTTTTTTTTATTATTTTTAATTTTTTTATTTTAATAGTTTCTTTTTATTTTTTATATTTTTAATAGGCTTTTTATTATTATTATTTTTTTTTATAAATTAAATCTTTTTTTACTTTTTTTTAATATTTTTTTATTTTATAATTATATAATATAAAAATATATAATATATTTTTATTTTTTATATCTTTTTTATTAAAAATTTATTTTATAGTTTTTAAATTAAACTTTTTAAGTATAAATATTATTTATATTTTAATACTTCTTTTTAAGTTTATTATACTATATAGGTTTTATATTATATTTAAACTTTATATTTTTATTTATATTTTATATTATTATATTAGTTTTAATATTTATTTATTATAATTAAAATCTTATAATCTTTATAGTTTTAGGTATTATTATATTATATATTTTATTTAATTATAATTATAGTATTTATATTTAAATATATTATATAGTTTTTAATTTTATTTATTTTAAGTAGCTTTTAAGGTTATTAGTTTTAATTATATATTATATAAGGTATTATTTTTATAAACTCTTTATATTAATTATTAACTATAAGGGTTATTATTATACTATTATTAATTAAAGTAATAAAAATTAAAGTTATTTTTTATTTTTATTTTATAGCTTCTTTTTATATTTATATTATTATTTATTAATTTTAATTATTATTATAATATATCTAATAATATTCTTAAAGTAATTTAATTTATATAAATTATTTTTTAATTTTTTTTTTAATTTTTAATAATATATTTTTATAAAAGCTTTATTATTTTATTAGGTTTTTAAAGTAAATAATTTAAATTTAACAAAGTATTTAATATATAAATATATTTATTTTAATATTATAATTTTAATTATTACTTATTTTTTTTATAATTACTTTAAAGTTATTTTAATTAATAAAAATATTAATAATATTTTAATTTTATATAATCTTTTTATTTTTTAAGTAATTTATTATAACTAAATAGGATATAGCACTTATAATATATATACCCTATTAATCTTATTAATTATAAATTAACTTATATTATATTAAAAAGAACTTACTATAAGCTGCCTTACTAACTTATAATAGACTTATAACTTAACTTATAACTTACTATAAGCCTGGCTTATATAACTATAAGCCCTTATAATATATATATATATATTTATTTAATAGTAAATAAAACCTAGCTTACTAACTATTAATAATATTTCTTTACTTTAATAAGCCTTACCTATATTATTAACTATTAAAAGATATAACTTTATTAATATATTTAGTTTAATGCCTTATATAACCTGTAAATATAAACCTAATATAAACCAGTTTTTCTGTTTAAAACCTTAATTATTATATAATTCTTAAAAATAAATTTAAATAAATTTCTAATATTTTTTTAAATTAATAATATAATAAAAAGTATCTTTTTAATAGTAATATCTAGCTTAATTAAAAATATATAAAAGAATTTTTTTATTTAAATTAAAAATAAAATTATATTTATAGTTTATCTTTTAAATAGTTTTAATTTAAGTAATTTAAAGGCTTTTTTAATATTTTTCTTTTAAAAATAAATATTATTATTTATTATAAAGACTGCTTTTTAATTATTAACCTAGTTTTATAAATTATAAATTATATTATATAACTAATAGATTTTTATTATTATTTTTATAAAATTAAGTAATTTATTAATATAAAAAAATATTAAATTAATATTATTAAATATTTTAATAATATAATATTATTTAATTATTTAATATAATATATTTTAAATAAAAGCTATTAATATATAATAATTAAGGTTTTAAATAAAAACTAATTTATATTAAGTTTATTTTTATAAGATATATAAAATATTAAATTAAATATATTAATAAATATTATATTTTTTAATAGTTAATAATATAAGTAAGGCTTATTAAAATAAAAAAATATTATTAATAATTAAAAAGCTAAGTTTTATTTACTATTAAATAAATATATATATATATTATAAAGGCTTATAATTATATAAACTAGGCTTATAATAAGTTATAAGTTAAGTTATAAGTCTATTATAAGTTAATAAGGCAGCTTATAGTAAGTCTTTTTTAATATAATATAAATTAATTTATAATTAGTAAAATTTAATAAGGTATATATAATATAAGTGCTATATCCTGTTTAGTTATAATAAAACTTTACTTTAACTTCTTATTTCGAGACCGCGATCCTTCAGGTCCTGATATTGTCGCGGCTTTTGAAAACACCGAACGTGCGATAATTTCTCTCTATAGAGAAGGTAAAGCTTCTCCTTCAGATCGGGACGAATACGGGAGCAATCAAGCTGAGGTGAGCAAAATAAAGTCTTGACTTTGAATAACAATAACTAAGCTCTGAATAGATCGCATGCGGCCTCATTACGTTGCTTTATAACGAAGTAATGAACTCCAGCGTCTCCAATACCACGCGGACAGTGGCTGTAATGGCAGCCATAAGATTTATTAAAATAATCTCTGGCGTTGTTGGAGTTGAAGGTGTAAATATGTAAGAAAAACCTTGTACCAAATCGAATTAACATGTAAGCGCTGATTAGGTTATTGTACGGCAGAGGTGCAACCAACATGGCCGTCCTATTACGAAATCAAGAGCATGAATGGGTCAGGCTCTATGCAACATTCGACTTGAACTGGCACGACATCATACACAACGCTTTGCGTAGCAAGGACATTCGATTGAGTAGCCTATGGCCTCTGATATGCGATAGTGGGCAATGTAAGATTTCACCTTTCCGAGCTTTCTGAAATAGAACTAACTCCTTTTTGCAGACTGCGAAACTCCTCCTCTTATGCAAGCGATAATCCAGGAATCGGAAGATTTACTTAAGCTTCATCTTTTGAAGGACCAGACAGGACTAAGCCAGGTCTTTCACGGCTTGACGCCTTTTCAGCTTTGCATTCAGTGGCCTAGGGGGATTGAAATGCTACTCAGTAGCCAGATCAACAGTCTCCTTGATGAGGATACTCTATGGCTGGCGGTATGCTCTGATCGTCCTGATTCGGTGAAAGTCTTTCTCGAAGCTGGATGCCCGATAGAATATGGATGCAAGACAAGAAGCATATTGCATACAACTTCCAAGAGATGCCTGGCTTTCATTGCATCAAACCTGGTTGCCAGGAGACGAGCACTGATTTTGTTAGGGAAACAACAGCTTGGGATCTTGCATAATTTTGATCACTCCACTGATCTACCAGAGGACCAAGCCAGCTATATATGTAGCAGCCTTGACAAATCTGGAATCCCAGTCCCTTCAGCCCTTCGAGTTCCCCCAACTTACACGACCATCTATCATTTCAGTGGCACCTTGTTGCATCATTATCGTACTCTATATGAGCACGGTTTTGGTCAGCTGTCATCACGAAATGCTTTTGGGCTAACGTTCGTGATGAAAGAGCGCTTTCTACATCCAGCTTCGACGTGGCGTTGTAACAAGAGCCAGATTCTTGACATCATGACTTGGTTGGACTCAAAAGGGATATTTGATGAAACGGCAACTGATCCATTGGGCCTTAGGTTGAACATCTACGCTACAGGTTGGCATTACATCGCGAGCTTCATTGGGGACAATTCGGGCTGGTTCTCGAGCTATACTGACCCACCCGCTAGATTTCTGGCCACAGTACTCGCGAAATCCGCCCGGGATCAATGTGCCTGTCGGTGTACCAGCGGAGAAAAGGGGTGCCTGCCCATGCATGTTTTCTTGAAGTCCCGAGCCACGACAAAACATCAAGGGAGAGGAGATGATCTCCATCACTACTTGCACCATCTCGCGGGAGAGTCTCAGGCATATGATTTGGATGTGCAAACTTGTTATCTCGAATTAATCAGGTTTCTAACTTTTGAAGCTTTGGAGATGACACATACTTGTTGCGAGGTAGGTTGGCGAAATGGAGCCTACCAGACTTTATTTATATCCTTTAGCTGACTTTTGCTAAGTTCACGATCGTCGATGATTCAAGTTCAAGTTCAGGATGTGCTCGTGTAATCACCGACTGTCATCCAGAAAATTCAAAAAAGATCAGGTCTGGGCCAGAAGAGCAGTGCAATTTGACTTTATTGGAAAGTCTGGTGAAGGACTTTGCTCAGGTGATGACTTCTATGGACTGGAAATCGATCTCTCTGGAGGGGTTCATCTACGGCTATTGGCGTGACCGTATCTCCAAACTGTTTGAGGTTGATCCGCAGTTTATCAAGACTATTCATTATAGTCAAGCGAGTATGGATCTCTGTGAGTACCACAAGATTGAACCTTCATCCGGTTTTAGATTTACTGACTTCCCTGACAGATGTCCTACCAGAAAGGCTTCGTTGTTTACTTGGTAAGGACTTTGAACTTCAAAGGCCTTGAGTCACCAGTGATGAGAGTACTTCTCAATGTGTTTCTTATAATTTCAGTACTAGTCACTAAGAAAATTGTAGTAAAATGAACAGCCATGCAAATCTGTCCAAATTATAAAGGTTGCACTATTCCTCAGACTTTCTGTGATTATTTTGCATTTAGTAAGATGATAGTTAGAGATAATTGTATTGTATTCCTTTCCTTGCAGAACTATGTCAAATTGGGCGTCTGTGGTAAGGAGTGCTTTAGTTACATATTACCATTTATCAACGTGTCTCAGGTCACTGATACGCAGTCAACAGGCTCTGGCTTACGGTCACACCGACCGAGCTCAATCTGACTTCCTTTCTACTTATATTATTCACCTGTCCGTTTTCTTCAGGATGTCCTAAGCCGAAACGACAGTTAAGTCTGCGCCCTTCCCTGTCACGACCGTTCGGAGTCCAAGTCCCAGTAATACACTCACCAACTGCTTCCATTTCTTCTCCAGAATAGCTTCCAGTAGCTCTGAAGGAAGAAGCTTACAGCAAAAGTACAGTATAACCAAATCTGAAGAACCGGTCCGAACCCAGTGGAACGCTCCATGGGATAGAATAGCCCGAATCAAGTTTTGAAGCCTCTTCCACGGAGCATATAAGAGATAAGCGCTTAAAGATAACGCCATAACCCCGCCAAGTTTATATCTTCTCGAATGCTTCTCAATATGGCCTATCTTTGAACCAATCGTTTTGAAAGCCTTCCAGATCAAGGAATCAATGACAAATGTGAACATCCATGGTGAAAGGGCAAGTGATTGAATTACGGCACGAATACTGTTCTGGGCAGGGGAGGATACTCGTTCCAAAGTTTGCGTCCACATGTCGTGAAGGTCCGTCAAGTCATTTTTGTCAAACAAAGGCCGAAAAAGGTGGTCTTTTTCTACTCGAACAATCCCTTTCGTAAGATTCAAAAGGTAAAGCGTCTTTCCGAAGAGGGACTCGCGACTCCATCTAATACTGTAGTCTTCTTCTTGTCTTCGTGTCCAATCCACAAACATTGGGCTTGTGCAACTCTCCCACGAGCTGGCAAGAGATACGCCATCAAAGAAAGTTCCACCACTGGAATTGTTGACAAATCCGATGGTTATATAGAAATAAAATTCCGTTGGGACCTGTTCCATGACCAGCCACGAATTCATCGTAATTCTCAAAACAAGCGGTTCTATATCGTTGATAGAGCTCTTGATTAAAACCATAACGACCTTATAAAAAATTCGGCCCTCGTCTTCAGGGGTACCAGTCATGATGATTCTTGGATCAAGCTGCTGCGATTGATTTTGGGGACACACTTCTGCGATGTAGAAGTCTTCTGGGATAGACTCCAAGCAGACCGTGTAGCTCGGTGGCTGGATAATGCTACTGGCAAATGAGAGGCTTGGGAGTAAATTGACCGGGGCAAATGACCATGCACTCCAGTACTTATAACTCAGAGTCAGTAACGGCCTTTTGCTTCGGACATGCAGGCCGTTGCTACCACGGTTCAAGGGGATCGCAACCATGGTGGTGGGGTCTTGTTTCGTCCTGCACTGCAGAAGACCATATCTCCCATTGCTAAAGCTGTCGCTGGAAACTGGCATTTCGATGCGCAGGCCTTTGTTTGTAATTTGGAATGGCGAGGTAAGCATGCCCACATCACAAGGGATAAAGTCCTTGCAATTCGCGAATGCAGCCGGAGACGTGGCAAGCACTCCTGACTCATCTGGAGCGTCTTCTGGGAGGTACCAGGCCAATAATGTTTGATCATCCGAGCGTTTCATAATCTCCTCTTGCAATCTCAGAAAGGCATTTGTGCCCTCACCGTAGAGTAGAGGCATGTTGATTCCGAATATACCCAGCAGGCAGTATGCCGTGTCTTCGATTCGAGTTGTCTTACGTTTCGAAGCCCAGCTCATCTTTTCGGCAACGCTTGCTGCATGGAGTCTAGATTGCAACCGGGCGTGTGTCGAAGTTGGAGGAGCGTTTAGGTATGTCTGGTCTATACCGGTAATTTGCGTGATGAGATCGACGATATCATTTCTTTCGGACATGACAGACCAATCGTCATAGAGAAACACGAGCCTCGACGGTGCAATAAGTTCTTGAAGCGTCCAGCCTCGTTCAAACCAACGACTCGTGGCGAACGACGACGTCGGCTCGCGAATGTCGGTGCCTGGCGCCACGTCGGCTAAATATGTGTAACATATCTCCGATCGCTCGTACCAGCTCATCATTGAGTTGATAGCCTCTGATAGCTCTGCGCTGCTGGTCTTATCGATACAGCATGTGTCGACCCAGGCATACCCATATCCATTATCAAGGGCCAGGGCGCATGCCTGTTTGATTTTGGTATATCCAGATCGCTCTGTCCCTTTGTTGTTCTGCATATCTTGGAGGGTAACTTCTTGTCCTTCAATCCATGTATGAGACAGGATCACATATTTCGGGACATTGTGATCCATGAACTCCACCACCTCGAGGGTTTTTGCATCTAGAAGCCTCATTGTGAATCTCGAGGCCACAGATGATAAGAAAATTCGCCGGATGAAAAATGGCGTGTCAGAATGAGAGAATTATTAAAGGAGTCTGCCGAATTGTAATTGACAATTTCAAATCCAGCCGCATTCATTTATCACCCATGCATTCAGCTGATGACGTGGTTCAAGGAGATTGGGCCGCTGGCCGTGCTTAGCGCTGCAGAACAGGCTCATAATATCAAAGAGAATAGAGCATGCCAGATGCTCTAATTGATTGAGGAATTCCAGAAAAGGTCTTACTCTCAGATCACAGGGACCATAAATAACTAATATCAACTGTCCAAGAAAACTTGTCGTCTGCTCAGCATGGTTCTTAACTCCAAAAACCCAAACCCTAAATGATAAAGCATTCGGCAATCAGGTTTCTATAGTCTACTAATTCTAGTTGCCAAGGAATTTATAGAAGAACGAACAGTCATGCAAATGCCCATCTGCACTCTCAGCATACTGCGGACAAACACCCCATTCCGTATATCCGAGCTTCAAGTAAAATCCCCTCGCCGGGGTATCCGAAGCTGTATCCAACAACACCATCTTCTTACCCAACTCCTCCTTTGCGAACCTCTCCGCCATATCCATCAGCTTCCTTCCCAACCCATGGCCTCTTTCTGCCGCCGAAACCAATAGTTTGCCGACTTCGACTTTGTGTGAATGAGTTTCCTTGGGGTGAGTCACGAGCGAAATTGTTCCCACTGCGGTGTTGTCTCGGGCGAGCACGAATAGGGTAGCTCTGGGGTTGGGGCCGAATAGTTGAGGCGATTGAGAAGACCAGAATTCAGCGGCTTTCGTGGCAGAGAGAGGTGCGTGGAAGCCGATTGAGGATGCAGATGGATCATCGTTGACGCAAGATAGAAGGAGTTGGGTGAGTGAGGGTTTCCATTGTTCTAGCTTCTCGGGACTGGTAATTTTATGTAGCGTGAAGCCCGCTGGAAATTCGATAGCAGTTGGAGAGCCCATTGTGTTACTCGATAAATCAGGAATAGCTCAAATTGCTATATGAGATATAACTGTCGTGCCATCCCACTATATATAAGGCTAGTATAGTTGTCCGCATGAGTCATTGTAGATAGTGACCGAACTAAATTATGTTACGAAATCACTTATCTCTCATTCCCTTCACAGGATGCGAGGTGTCGGCTATCTTCGGAGGCTCGGATATCCAATAACTCAATGGCTATCTCCTATTCTGAGGCTTATCCTTGGTAAACTCGCGAGCATCAATCATGAATTAATAATCGTGATTCACGCCCTTCGCGCGACATACGCGTCTCAAAGTCAATTATCCCGCAGTCCCCGCTCTTCAAACAGGCCAATTATTGACGAGTTCCCGAAGACCCTCCAATCTAACCGGCTTCTTGAACGTCGTGTTCATTCCAAACTCATCAATCATTCGCCGATTCTCACTCTCTATAGGGTCGGCCATGAGTCCGATGATGATAGCGGGCTCAAGATTGTTCTCCTTCTCATGGTGTCTTATAAGAAGTGAAGCTTGCATGCCGCCCATGACAGGCATGGAAATATCAAGCAAGATCATCTTGCATTGATCGGGATGAGCTTTGTACAGATCGACGACTTGTTGGCCGTTCCAGGCAATGTTGTATCTGAGTCCGAGTTTATCGAAGTGGTGCTTCATTACTTTCATGTTGACTTTGTTGTCGTCGACCAAAAGGTACTTGGCGTCTTCAACCCATAGATCCTCATGAACGCTTGAAGAGGCGACAGTTTGTGCTGAAGCGTCTGATACTTTATTGCCCGGTTCACTCATTTTCGCTAGAGTATATGTTTGCTGTCTGTTATTAGACGCGGGGTCCTGTGCTGACGCGTCAGCGTCCGAGCTTCATATCCATCGACAGTTTCGTGGCTTGAACCAACCGTATTGGATCAAGATTTATAGACAAAACTTGATGTAAGATGAGGCCGAGATGAGAGACGATGAGAGTGGGTGAGATTAAATGAGTGGCGGCCTCTTGACCTTTGTTGTCGTAGCATTCGAGGGTTGACTAAGCCTCGTGGAGCTTGAAGGATTATATCTGGGTCTCAAACACATTGCGATCAGCAGTGTCAGGGGGCCAGTAACATTGTCAGTGTCTTCCTTACAACGTTGGAATAATTCGAATATGCCATTTATTCGATTTGGTCCTATAGTTATCATACTAGAGTGTAAAGTTGCAGGATACGCCCTGATTGTCTCTGGCGTATGTGCTCAAGTCCTACGACTACAGCAGCCAGGACTATAGAGCTCAGCCACCATCACCGCCTCCTCGTAATCATTCGCTGCCGACGCTTATTAAAATGGAACATATGAAAGCTGCCCCCTCAGTACGAGCGCCGAAAAATGACTTCTTTTCTCTAACATTGCCATTGGTCCTCTCAAGATGTTCACACTATTCCCTCATTTGCCACCAGAACTTCGTGACCTGATCTGGTACCACGCCCTATCAGAACCGCGCCAACCAGGAATATGCCAATGGAAGCCAGGCTGCTGGATCCCAAAATACCTGACAGCAGAAGACCATGATTGGTCCGACGACGATCCAAACAACATCCGCTTAGAGTTTCGCCCCGACAAGCTGGGAACACCAGTTCACATACCCATCGTGGATGTCAATCAGGAAGCGCGCCGTGTTGCGCTATCTTGGGCTCGTGATAACAACATCAGGAATCGGTACAAGAACGGCAAATACGAATTCAGGCGGAGGATGGACAATGAAAGAGATGCCGTCTACTTTCCCAGCAACATGATAGATGCTGCTGAGATAGAGGCTTTTAATCGAGGGGGACAACCAGATCTCATTGAGAAGAATCACACCGTGGCAACATATATCACAAGCTTGGCTATACCTGCCAGATTCCTGCGCACATCAGATTGGACGCCTGATACCTGGGAATGGCATGAGAATCTTGAAAAGATATACGTCATTGTTGGGAAGCAACCCGATCGAAAGGGTCAGTGGGAGATTGACATGACCAGAGGGACAAGCTTGTTTTGGACAAGAGAAACTGGCAAATTTCTTCCTCAGTTAGGAGCGGATGAATTCTGCAGTACGGGTCTCCTCAAGACGATCATGGAGGATGAGATGGAGCTTGGGGCTGCCCTCTTGCGCTGTCAAGGGTCGCCGAGGCAGTCGTTTGAGATTCGCGTATGCTCAGCCATAAGAAGGTGAGTGGTTTGGTCTCTTCTGCAGTCATATACTTACGTGTATTCAGATCCCCGAGGAAGCCGTCTCGCACGGTTAAAAACATGAAGAAGATGTTTGATGGATGTTTAAGCACGGGGTATCGAAGCAAGGCTTGCCGATGATGTTTCACGCAAATAATCCAGATAAGAGCTGGTGTGTGTATGCGGGAACAGATGCTTCAGCCATGCATAGAGTCTCTGTACTGCGGACAACTCTTCGCTAGTGGCTTAGAATGTCACGGTGTTATCAAGAGTCTTAGAAAACATCATATCACCTGGCGAGCAATGAAGTGTAGCTATAAGATTATTCAAGGTCCAATAACTTGCTGATAGATCCCTTTCATCGATCAAAATCACGTCTCATTATAATAAAATATCAGGAAGCTAATCCACCCTTTCGACCAGCCTCCTTGGCCTTCTCACTACCAGCCTCGAAAGATCCAGATGAGGCCTTGCCGCCTTCAGAAGCGATCTCTCGCTAAATGATCTGTTAGTATGTAACATTTGTCGAGATACGTGGTTCACCGACCTGCTTGTCGGCGTCCATGCTAGCAAAGCCGCCAGAGTGGCTGGACTTTCCGCCCTTGGAAGCAATCTCTTGAACTTCCCTTTTAGGTCTATGTTTGTTAGGCATGATAATTCTAGACTTGAGCCTGGATGAGGCTGGACATACCGGTTGGCAAAGTTGCCGGGGTTGGGGTTATCAGTGCCAGTCATTTTGTTAATTGTGTGAGGTTCTCAAGAAATAAGTATTGTTCTCTGATTCTGTTCCTCAATCAGAGACGGGAATTACTAGCCCTTAAGTATTCTTCTCCTCCAGTCCTGTGATAAACTGGTTCGTTGACGACGCGTTACAATACGTCTACATGACGTCTTCACCAAGGTCTCAACTCAATTAACAGATGCCTTATCCTCGATTATTTCAATATGACGTTTCTGAAAAAGCAAACCCGATAAAATCCATGGCTGAGTGACGAGCTCATTATTCCTATGACGGTCAAGGTGATGCTTTGTTTCCTAGCAATGGCGTAAGATAGCTAATCATTGGTGCAAGCTTACGGTGATCTGCACAATTTTCATGATTGCACATCTACTCAAGGACGCGCCGATCTTATGCGAATTACTTCACGGTGAGATTCAAGACGGTCGTGTCGTCATTGAGCTGAGATGTCAAGTAATTTACCCCTGCGCAAGCACGCCTTGGCGAATCAACGATGATCGTTGTTAATGCAACTGTTTATTACCTAGGGAGGCAACAAGGTATAGGACCTAGATTCCAATGCCTGAGCGCTAGAAAGAATCAGGTAAAACAACCTAAGTTCATGAGCTTTTTGAGGCAGTTTATTTGAAACATCCCTGTATACAGTCTGAAGTTTCTTGTTCCGCAGCACAGCCATTAGCGATGATGGCAGGTTCAATTAATAAGTCTAGTAGCTGTTTCAATCCCGACGCAAGCGATGGCTTAGTACCGCTTAACGTACCATCTCAGTCATTGGAATATGTGCTTAGACAATGAATCCAACAGCGGAGAACTTACACCAGACATCAACCGTATCGAGGGCGGTTCAATAGCCGGATTCGAAGTCGAATTGATTCACCACGAGTTTTAATAAAGCAGCAGGTCCATATAAAAAATCCAATAATAATCCAGTCATTGCCCATTGCCGCATTGGTAATGTCATAGGCTTCAACGTTATCCCGCGCGACTGATAAGATACGAAGCCCGACCCGCCAAAAAAAAGTCGAGCCGCTACGTCATTGCCCCTTACGTAACCGTCATATTCCCGTAATCTCGCGCTCACCTAAGTCACCGAGTCGGCGACTTGATCTCTTACAAACAAAGCCGTTGAGAAATCACCAGCAACTCTGATCTCAATGACCGACTCGCAAAATCGCCAAAGCAGCGCAAGATCACCAAGCGCTGTACCTGTTCGGACACGCGTAGCTCGTGTGGCTTGCAAGGCGTGTCACGCAAGGCGGGTAAAGTGTGACGCCGCTGAAGGGCAGCCGTGTTGGCACTGTCGTACGCGCGATGTTGCTTGTGAGTTGATAGACTCCAAACGTGGAAAGTACGTAGAAACAATGTGATATGATGAAGAATTGGGGACTCACTGGCTTGTAGATATGCTAGGCGAAGTAATGCGCAACGCGTGTCTAGAAGACAGCAGGTGCAAAGTCCGGTTGATCAGCACGATACGTTGAGCGACAGTATCGCAGTAATTACGCCTCAGAGTAACGAAAATTCGCAATACCAAGATCAAAGTCAGCCTGTCCTACTGACCATGGCAAGGGATAATGAGCCGGGATCTCAGCAACAGAGCTTGTCTGGGAACGACAAGTCATACTTCCTGGGCGACTCAAGCAGCTTATCGTACATCGTCGAGATGATATGTAGTCCAAGAGGTGGTGTCAGCGAGCCCGTCAAAGTCCACTATCCCATACCAGCATCGATAGCAGACCGCGCAATTATGCCAACAAGACCGCAAGTAGAACCGCTCAGTGTACGGGATGCACTGGCGATGCCGCCAAAAGAAATATCCGACCGTCTCGTATACACCTTTTTCGAGATCATCCATCCGCCTTATCCGGTGATAGACAGACGTGCATTTTCGGAGCTGTATAGGCAGGGGAAAGCATCGCCTATGCTCTTACATGCGATGTTTCTTGTCACGTTCATCCTCTGTGACGAGAGTCTTATACAGGCTGCTGGTTTCGGTGATCGGACTGCTGCTCGCAAACATCATTATCTGCGTGCCAAAACGCTGTATGATGTTGATCATGAGACTGACCGGAATGTCCTCACGGCGGCAATATTTCTTTTGGGGTTTTGGTGGAATGGGCCAGATGATCAGAAGGACTCGTGGTTCTGGCTTGGATGTGCGACGTCTTGTGCGCAGTCTTTGGGGATGTATCGCTCGTATGTAGACCATTTGCTGTTTCTGAGCTGATACTAACTTAGCCACAGGACAGTTGCATCAAGGTTGAGTCCTGAGAAGAGAGCGCTGCGAAAACGCATCTGGTGGTCCATTTATGTTAGTCAAAGCAAGAAAACAATTGAGTACCCTACTAACGCTTGTAGACTCGCGACCGACATACCGCAGCATGTCTCGGCAAGCCATGCAGAATCAGGGACGAGGACTGCGACATCGAACCTCTGACCGAAGAAGACTTTTACTTTGACGACGACCATAATGATCCCCTAATAACCCGACAAGAAGAATACCATACGGCTCTCGCAATAGAGATGACAAAGGCCGCCGAGATCCGTAAGTTCCTTTCTACCAATAGGCGTTCCTCGCGGATTACTGACCTTTGTCCAGTCGGAGACATCGTAATCGCAGAATACAGTCCTCGACGACCTGACTTGGAACAATACAGACCAGACCGTCTGAAACAAAGACTTGAGCAATGGGAGGCACAGTTGCCAAAGTGCATGCAGAGGGCGCCGCTTGATGAGACACTGGGCCCAGCGTTTTGGGCGGCTCAGTTGCACATGGCATATCAGTAAGCGATATGACAGCGGGGAACATGGTAGCTGACTTACTCTAGGAACTACTACATTCTTCTGTTCAGACCTAAGGCAATTGAGGACCTCACACCATCTGAAGCCGAAGGGGATATTTGGGCGCGAAGGGCTGCTGATTCCATCACTCGTATGACCGAAGATCTCCTTGCCGTCGGAGCAATGAGTAAATGCCAAATGCACATGCAAGTCGACCTCGACTCCAATTCCACCCAGAGTCTAACCTTTTCTCAGTGTCCCCGCTGTCTTCGGCGCCCTCTCCATCCACACCCTCGTCATCTGCCGCAAGGACCCCATCCGACGCCAACTCGCCGGCAACAAATCACGGCAGTGCATCCTCGCACTAAGTGAACTCGCAAAGCACTGGCCCGTAGGCCTATGGATCATGAGATTCTTCGGCAACCTCATGCGAAGACTCACAGGTCAAGGGTCTGCAGTTTCAGCAGGCTCGATAGTTGACGTGACGTCGCGCATCGCAAACTGTAACCGTAATGAAGACTCTACTCTGAATACCTCCGCGGAAGTCAGTAGGGCAACGTCTCAGACTTTGGCGGAGAATGGCGGTACGTTTACTGACGCCACGAACGCTCAAGTTGCTGGTGCTGTGATGGAAACGAATGATCTGTTTCAACAACCGGCAGATCAGTTCGCTTTTGATAACTTTTGGGCGGAGGCTACTATTGATGTTGATTTACTGCTTCAACATGGTTTATGCCCATTACTGCCCGGCAACTTTGGTACTTTCCCACCAATGGCAGATTCACAGGGCTTTTGGAGAAAGACGAATTTCTGGTGATACTCGCAAAATACAATTCTTTTAACTGGGTATGATGTCTATCGATTCTATGTGTCGCTGCTCTATAATGCTTTTTTATGAACCACCCAAATCACAAGTGTTACAGCCAACTTTGGGCTGGCCCGAATTACGTATCTCTTCCCAAATCCACTTCTGTCATACTTTTAGATCTTTGAAGCAAATTTGCTCTTGGCTCGCAGCCTCTTGCCGTATCTGAAGAATAGATAAGGGAACGGCGCCATGGCAACCGTCAAGAAAGCAAGGAGACTGGAAGCCCATTGATAACCAAGCGTCTCGTACATCTGAATTCCAAATAGTGGGAATGCCGCTTTATGACTGTTAGTGGCTGTTGTTAAGAGTAAAAGACTGAACTGGACGTACCTGCGAAAGAGCATCGGGCAAAACTATTGGCTGCCATGGCAGAAGCGGCGTATTGGGGGTAAGCGTCGACCAAGAAGGTGAAGATGCCAGTGAAGACGAGCATCATGCTACAAGCCGTTATTAGCACAAAATCTGGAGAAAGTGGCCAGAGAAACTTACCCGCATCCAAAAACTCCGGAACCAATGATGGGCACAATCCAATGAATGCTAGGGTACGTCGTCCAAGCAAACCAAAACAAGCCAATAGGGATAAGAACGGCTCCAAGAATACAAGGAGGCAGTCTGTACTCAGGCTCGCTGATAGCCTTTCCAGTCTCTTTCTCCTGCTCCGCCAACCATCGAAGTCGCAGTCTGGCCCAGAAGGGAGTCGTAGCTGTTGCAATGACAAATCCGACCAGAATTCCCAAGAACGTCATTCCGGTCTGCCAGAGACTCATGCCTTGGTTCGTTCGGAAGATGAGAGGAAAGGCGCCGAAGAATAGGTATAGGATACCGAGAAGGATGGCGGAGTAGAGATCCAGGCAGAGACACATGGGCTCGAGGAAGAGAAGCTGGAAGGGTCGAAGGACTGACAGCTTGAGCGTTTCGAGGATTGGCTTCTTTGAATGCTCCATCGGCGCTCTATACGCCTCATTCCCAGTTTCCTTTCTCAACTTCCTCGCCTTGTCTCTCAACAAAATTGGATGAAACGTCTCTGGTGCAAAAACCACGATAGCCACCATGACAAACGCAGCCCAAATCAGCATAACATAGTACGTCCACCTCCAATGCGTATTATAGTTTATAAATCCGCCAATCAACGGCCCAATAGCCGGTCCGATGAAGGGCGCCAACGACACCAAACTCATAGGCTTCTGGATCTCATGCCGCTCGAAAACATCACCCGCCGTTCCGCCTGCAACGCTGAGGAACGAACTTCCCGCGAACCCGGTAAAGAAGCGCGCGATGATCATGGTCTCGATGTTCTGCGCTACAGCGGAGGGAATCGTCCAGATTATGAACATGGCCCATGAGACGAGGTAGATTGGTCGTCGGCCGTAGTACTCGCTCAACGGGCTGGTGAGCACAGGGCCGAGGGCGATTCCTAGGACGAAGGTTGAGAGGCCGAGGGTGGCGACGATCTGGGAGCAGTGGAATTCGGCGTTCATTTGGGTGTATGTAGCTGTGTAGATTGAACTTGCGCATGTTCTGAACAAGTCAGTGAGTGGATGCAGAGTGAGGATGAGATTTGGGGACTTACACGCAGAGACTTCCCATGCAGGCTATTGAGACAATCATCCATTTTCGCAGCGTCAACATACTCCGGGGACATAAAGGATCTTTGTCGCCGTCCCACGAAACTTCGAAGGATTTGCAGTCGGTGTTCAAGTTGCCAGCCTCCGTAGTCTGATCACTAAGATTCGCATTCTGCTCATCCGTGTTATTTCCAGCCATCGGTGAATTCTTCTCAAGGTCACTGCTGGAACTGGCTCGCTGATCCGAGAACAGCTGCCCATCGTGAGGAACCTCTTTCTCACTCATTGTCGTTGCTGCTGTAAAGATACCATGCCAAGATAAGGCCCTGTTTCTAGTGGCATGGGAGATACTGACGTATTTAAAAACAAAAAGTAGGTAAAGTTGCGGCTCCACGGCGCGCATCAGATTTGTAATGACGCTTTCTTTTTTTAACGGAGATAAGATGTGGGTAATATTCGCTATCTTAAGATGCCTCGGCGTCTTGGGCCATTAGTTCGAATCAATGGTGGAATGTGATAGGCCCGGGCTTTTGTGATTGCAGGGGGTGTTTTGGCCACACTCGGTTTTTGGCGCGGTTTTGTCAGAAGTCGGCGATTAGAGAGGTGATGGGAAAATCACCAAGCTGGATGAGGTTGTTGGTGAAAGGGCGTGGTTCTGCATGGTGTTTTGGGGGGATGTGGATGAATACGCCGAGTAATTCCGCATTTAAAGAGCGAGATCGAGTATTTGAGTGTAGTATTCTTAAATTGTTACGAAGTTGCGGACTCTGACATTTAGTTGGCACATGCCGATGAGTATTGTTCAATTCTCTGTTAAGATCGGCTCATTTGTGAGCTCAAACAGTCTTAGGAGACATGTGAGTGACTGTTAACAGCCTTTAGATATCTGTTTGACGTTCCTCGTCTCCCAAAGATGCCTACCCTGTAGATGCCATCAAGCTGTCTTGTTTTGATAACGAGACTCGAAGATGCAGTAAGTTGAGAGTTAGATAATTCAATCAAAAGAGGTTGCGATGTTTATGGTATCAATTTGATTAACTCTCCTGGTGTTTTGGTGGGCTTAAAGTTCTGGTGGACATTCTGCCGGATCCGTCAATCAACAAGTCACGACTTTTATTCGTTGCATGTTTTCCTCACAATCGTCAACTTCAATCTGAGCACTTCGGGCAACACACCAGCCGCCATGGATCACACCCCAGAAAAAACCGTCCTTTTTTTGTACAACCCCCTCGACCTCTTCAGAACCACCTCTAACGGATCTTAGTGACATTGACAACTGTCTATACTCACGCAGTACGTCAACGGTCAAGTCCTCATACAGAGCCTAACGTGCGCAGATGACAAAGTCCTAGAGCACATGTCCCGCAACATCGACGACTACTTCAAGCAACATCTCGGCCTGTCCCCAGACGACGCAGAGCGCCTTCACAAGGAATACTCTCAGCAATACGGGCAGGCAATTGAGGGCCTGGTACGCCACCACCAAATTGACGCGTTAGAATACAACGCGCAGGTCGATGACGCGGTCCCATTGGACGACCTCATCAAGCCCAATGCGCAACTGAGACAATTCCTCGAGGACATTGATACTTCGAAAGTCAGGCTTTGGCTGCTAACTAATGCTTATGTGAACCACGGGAAAAGGGTCGTGCGGTTATTAGGTGTTGAGGATCTATTTGAGGGGTTGACGTATTGCGATTATTCTCAGGTACCATTTGTGTGCAAGCCACATAAGGAGATGTTTATGAGGGCAATGAGGGAAGCTGGAGTCTCTGATGTGTCGAGGTGTTTTTTTATTGGTAAGATGGATATTTTATCATTTTCAGGCCTTTACTGACACTTTTTAGATGACTCTCATAAGAACTGCGTTGGAGCGAAAGAGGCTGGCTGGACTGCTATTCACTTTGTAGAAGAGGGACTTCCTGAACCTGATACACCGGCGTCTCAGCACCAAATTCGCCATCTTGAAGAGCTGAGATCGCTGTACCCCGAGTTCTTCAGAGTTAGGAATTGATACAGTTTCTACGGAGCACGGAGTACTATCTACCCCTTGGGAGGCGGATATTTAACGACCCAAAATGCACTAAAATTCGCTGGCGGCGTTCTATAGTACTCATCGAGGGGTTGTTTTTTATTTCTCCCCTTAGCCTCCACTTCCTTAGCTGCCGTCCATCAGTGTCCATGCCCGTGCTACCCGCCAACCCCTGTCAAGTGCCCAGGATTAGAGCTCCACTACGCGTTAATTGCCCCTTACATACGGAGTAGTATCACCCCGCGTCGTGTCTTATCACGCGTCCTATCGAGGGGCAACTCCTCCCTCTCAAGTTTAAACATATCCCTTGAACACTTCCCATTCTGCAACGGATTAACCCTTCTTCAAGGAATTCCATCCAAAATGGTACACAAATTCTGCACCTTGTGCGGAATACACATTATTCCCTCAAGGGAGACATGGACTAGAGAATTTCGCGCGAGTAAGCTTCCCCGCCTGAACCCAATCTCAGCATACCTAAGTTAACACGTCCAAAAACAGTATGGATCCAAATGAACAACTTCAATGACGTGAAAGTCTCTGGCGTTGCAGCTTGTGACTGGAGCGCTCGTAGTACCAACATCGTTCCGGCGGATCCTCGTGCACGCTACGATGGTCAACAGACTGATGATGACGGCTTTCCCATTCAACATGTCAACATCTCCACCGACAATCTCTTCCACCCCAATCCTCCTCCTGTGTGGCACTGGGGCTTCTTGTTCCACGATGCTTGCTGGAGTCTGTTGAACTCTGAACAACATGTTGATATTGGCGACCTCTTTCGACTCTGCGCCTCAACACCCATTGGCCCTGACCTGCTTCTCAACTTTGGTCATGACTATGGTGGCATTGGGTCAAAGGACTATGACGGGGCCATGCAGGTGTTGGTTCATGAATTCAAAGCGATTGACTCTGGGCCAGAAGAGTTAAGGACGAATCCTTTTGAGATCCCCGCTCTCAAAAAGGCCATCAACTTCGCTGCCCGCATGCAGCAGGATGCGTTTCAGTCCATCCTTGATCGCTCAGCCCTCAGCGCAGAGAGGGATGTGTTCAATTACTTCCCTCCCGAGATCCTTGAGAACATTGTTACGTTTCTTCCATCGCCAGATGTTCACTCCCTTCGCCTTGCATCTCGTGTATTCGCAACCCTTAGCCTGTCTGAACGCTTCTGGGTTTCAAGATTCACAGAGGGCCACGAGTTTGACTACCTTCCTGAGGTATTTGCTACCCCACCAACGTCATGGAGAGCTCTCTATCTCTCCCTTCACATCTGGGCGTCTGAAAACAGGGGAATGGGCAGCCGCAGGCGTGTCTGGCCACTCGTCAAAGACTTCTACAGAACGCTTGGTCAGATGAAAGACGCGGATTGCCTTGGGAACATCATCAAGGCGGATTTTGAGCCCGAGGCGCCAATATCCGGGCCGCAAAGCGGGTCAATGATTACCGCACAAAGATACATTTCCGAACCGGGAGCTCTCTTCATGGGCGGCTCCCGTGCACTGCGAGCCCGGTCCGTAGAGTTCCCCCAGCATCTCAAGATAATGCTCATGTCTGTGTCATTTGTCGATACTCCAGATATGAAATATTCCGATACTGCAGTTGGGCAATTCATCTCTGGTCTCATGTTTGTTGGTGCCGATGGCGTGTTTGAGTCTATTGGATACACTCACAAATCACAAATGGAACATATAACGCTCCCTGAGGATCAATACGTCAGAGGGTTTGAAGTGGCCCTTGACGAGTGTGGCTTTCGAGCAATCGCAGCCATCACCCAGGATGGCACCACGTCTTCGTGGGCTGGAGATCCGGCTGATTACCCCAGGAGACGTATCACCGATGTCCAGGGAATTTCCCTCATCGTTGCTCAATTCGATGTAAGCTTTACTGAACCTTATATTATAGGATCGAACTAATTATGTAGGCGCTTAAACTCGTGTCGCTGAGTCGCGATCGTATAACAAAGAACCTAGATGCGAGGGATAATCTGCTCTGGTACCCGGAAATACCATCTTACGAACTATTCTTGGATGGAGTTCTACCCTTGAATGATGAAAGGAGCTCCAACGTTCCCATCGCGACAGTTTACTTTGGCGAGAACGACGGTCGATACATAAGACAAATGACTGCGATAGGCACCCACATTTTCGACTGGTGTCACGTTAACCGCCTCAGCTTTGAGTTTATGGATGATGGCATAGAGCGGTGTCTTGGGGATGTCGAGTTTGACACACCGCAGACCGGCAACATCCCGTTAAGATTCCCAGACCACGGCAATTCTATGGGGCATATGGAAATTGATGGTGGGAGTGGCGAGGAGATTGAGAGTTTTGAAGTTCAGTTTGACAACGGGATCATCATTGGACTCAAGGTAAGACTGACTGCTCATCTGAAAACGGAGAGAGTAAGGCTGACATTTCAAGTTCAATCTTAACACCAACCGTACTGAACTTATGAGTAATGGTGATGATCCCTTTGATTTGCCGTGGACCAAGGTTACTCCTCGTGGTAAAAAGATCATTGGGATGTTTTCTCAAGGCGCTGAGGATCATTGGGGTGTAAGTTTTATTCTTCCTCTATTTGTCGATGTGTTTATGGTGCTAATATTATCCAATAGGCCATGACGTTTCATAATTTGGGTTTCATTTCTACTAACGAGGAACAGGAATAGATTAGATGATAGACATGCTTAAATTTGAAGTATTGGATTGCGTGTTTGTTATATGCCGCATATGAATCCTACCATTCCTTCGTCTGCAGCCAACCAAAAATGGTGCTGACATAAGTTTCTCCTTGGTGTCTTGACCAAAATCCCACTTATCTCCATTTCACTCATCCACTTCTCTTAGTATTTACACGAGAGATGGAGTTGCCGAAGAGAGTACTCGTCACGGGTGGAAGCGGTTTCTTGGGAGGACACGTAGTCCGACACCTTGTCAATGACGCAGAAACAGCTGTCGCTGTCGTCAGCCGCCATCCGAAGATGCCCGCTGATGTTGCTGACGAGTCTCGCGTGTCGCTTCATGCAGCCGACCTGACAAAACCGAGCCAGATTGACAAGGTCTTCGAGACGTTCAAACCGCATGCTGTTATTCATACAGCCTCGCCTTCGTATGTCGACACACCCGCGAACCTGATCAAGGCAAACATCGATGGGACAAAAGCTTTGCTAAAAGCTGCTTCAGCTTGTGCTAACACATGCGCTTTTGTCTTCACATCCTCTGACTCAGCTGTTATACCTACGCCCATTGTATTAAACCTAAAGTGTATTTTCTAACCTTATAACTAACTCATAAACTCAATACCGCCACCACCTTCCAATTTCCCTAAACCTTTGCCCTAATAGCATTAATATATATATTATATAAAACCTTTTATAATTTAATTAAGCTTTTTTTACATATTAGTATTTCTTAATAAATTTAATAATTATATATTATATCTATAAAAAGTTCTTTTTAATAAATTACTATTTATATATTAAATATAAATATAATTTAATTTTAATTTTATTAAATTAACTATATAATTACTACCTTTTTTAATTTTAATAGCTTATATAATATTTTTTTTATTAAATAATTATAATAATCCTTATAAGAAATTTAATTATTATATAAATAATAACCTTATAATTAAAAAAAGTAAGTTAAAGTAAAAATTTACTATTAAGTTAATTAAAGTTTTTTATAAAGATTAATTTTATAGTAATTATATAATACTTATTAAAATATTTATAATTATAGTTTTTTTATAAGGTCTTTTTATATATTAATATAATATTACAACCCTTGCAGTTATATTATATATACCCTATAGAAATTCTCTATATTAATTACTAATTATAATAAGACTAAATAATTCCTTTTTAGTTCTCTAGGTTTAATTAATAACTTTAAGACTAAAATATTATAATAATAGTCTAGGATTAATTAAATATATACTTAGTTTAAAGATAAGTATTACTAAGTACTAGTAAAGTAATATTATATAAATTATAGTTATTACCTAGATAAAAATAGCTTATTAGCTATTAATAAAACTTCTTTATATTAATTAAGCCTAATATATATTAAATCTACTATTAAGAGATATAATACCTTAATAACTGCTTAGTATTATATCTTATACTATCTGCTAATAATAAACCTAATATAGCTTAGTTTAATATAGTTAGACCTAATTTATTATATATTAATAGCTCTTATTTAGATTATATTATATAATACTAGGTAATATAAATATAATAGCACCTATTACCTTAATTTAACCTTCTAACTTAAGATATATATAGTACTATCTTTAATAAGAAACTCTCTTTAATATAGTAAGTATTTCTATAGATACTAATAATAAAGAAGAAAAAAAAATCATTTTAGCTTATTTAAATACCTATAAGGATAAGGTTATAAAACTTAAATATAGACTTAAATACCTAAGTATATAGTATAATAAGTTATTAAATAATACTAAAAATAATATAAGAATCTCTTAGAATAAAATTAAAGAATTAAAGGGAAAAGTAATTAATCTTTTAAATATTATAAAGGCCCTTAAAGTAAAAGCGAAAAAGAGTTAAAAACTCTATAAAAAGTATATTAAGTATACTATAGCCTTTATAGCTATTAGAAAAGACTTTAAAGAAATCCTTTAACCTTATTAGCTTAAACCTTTTAATAGTAATATAGATAAACTTTAAGAATTTCTTATTAACCTTTAAAGTTATTAGATATATTACCTTATTTAGTTTATTATTAAAGAACTTAAGGTTAAATATAAAATAAGCTTCCTTAAGGATAAAGTACTATAACTTATAGAACCTTTTATTTATAATTATATTAATAATTTAAAAAAAAACTACTAAGTTAATATAAAGTATATCTATAAAAACTATAAATACTTTAAAAAAAAACTTAAAAATACTTTTAATATTATAGATAAAAAATAAATTATAAAAATAAAAATCTAATAACTTAAGTAATATAGATTAGCAGTAAATTACTTAGTTAAATACTATTATTAAGTAATAAAACTTAATTAGGGTAAAGAAGTATATATAATATAAATATACTTAAGACTTAAGTTTAAAGTTAAAGATATTATAGTAAATATTTAACCTAAACCTATAAACCTTAATAAACTAACTTATATTACAGTTAAGATTAATAATTAGCAGTATAAATAATAAAGAGAAAAATAAGCTAAAAAGCAAGGAGGATTATATAACCCTTATTAAAATACTAATTAATAAAATACTAACTAAAAAAGAAAATAATATAATAATACCTCCTATAAGACTAAATTAAGACTAATAATTATTAAAGTTATAAAAAAGGATAAATTTAAAATTACTTACTAGAACTGCAGTAAGAAAGGATATTATAATCTAAAATATAAAAACCCTATTAAAATTAACTAGAAATATAAACTAATATTTAAAGGTAAGAAATAAATTAATAATATTAAAAAAAAAGAAAAACCCTAAATAGTAATCTATTCTATTAATATAGCCTAATTAGGATATAATATATTAGGATTACCTAATAATACTTAAGTTAATAACCTATTTTTTAATAAGAAATAAATACTTAATAAATACTACCTAGGCATTCTTAAGGAATAATAACTAATTCTAGGATATACTATATTAACTACTAAAATTCTATATTAAAGTAGTTTAAAAGAATAAAAAATAAAAATAAATAAAAATAAAAAAAAATAATATTAAAAGAAAAAAGAAAGCTAAATAACCTATCCTAAATAGATACTAATACTTAAACTAGAAATATAAAATAAAGAGAGAAAAACCATTACTATAGTTAAAAAGGAAAAAAAAATTAACCCTAATTTAAATTATAAACCTAATATTAACCCTAAATTTAATAAAAATCTAGATAATATATTATTATAAATCTTTAATAAAATAAGAATACCTCTTAATATAAAAAATAGCACTATTTAATATAAAACCTACTCTATAATAAATAATATTTTTATTAAAATTACTATAAAATAACTAAACTAGTATTATAAAGATTTAAATTATATTTCTATATTTAGAATTACTTAAGACCTTAAAGCTAAGAAAATCAAGAAAAAAGTAAATTAAACTATTTAAAATATAAAAATTAACCCTTAATATAATAAAGAAGGAAATCAAATCTAGTATAGTAAAGCACTTAAGTATATAGAATTTACTAGAGAAAAAGTAATTATAAAATAAAATAATAATATTTATATTTAGTTATATATTAAAAATAAAGTAAAAGATCTTATAATACTAAAAGAAAAAATATAAGTTAAAAGGGACCTATAAAAGTATTTAAATTACCTAAATTACTAATAAATATTATAAATATTATATATATAATATTACTATATATAATACTTATAAAAAAAAGAAATAAATAACTATTTCTTTATATAAATTAAAGAATATAAGAAATAAAAACCTTATTTAATTATTAATACCCTAGGATATTAAATTACTAAAAGATATAAAGAAACTTATATAGTAAAATTTATAGTTAATATTAAAATATAAAAAAAAGCCTTAAATTATATTTAAAACTCTTATTATATTATAAGATAGAGATAAGATATTTAGAGCTAATAGGATCTAGAAAGAGAGACCTTAAACTAAGAACTTTATAAAGCTATTTTAGAAAAAAATAAGCTAGGAAAAAAACAGGATAATATCTTTAAAATAAGCTAAATAAATAAAATACTAGCCTTTATAGATAAAAATAAAAGAATAAAAGAGCTTACTATAAAAATAAAAGTAGCCTTTTAATATAAACTAGCTATATAATATAAATACCTTAATAATATTAATTACTATAAAAATAAATATAGCTATAATTACCTATAGGAAAAAGGAATATACTATTTATAATAAAGCGCTAAATAAGTAATAAAATAGTAAAAAATAAACTCCCTATAAAAGCTCTAAAAATAGCTATAAAATATAATAACTAAAGAACCTGCCTATAATTAAAAGTCAGAATTAAAGGTAAGTAATTAGATATATTTATAAATAGCAATATAGTAATAAACTTTATTAACCTTAATATAATTAATAGACTTTAATTCCTATAAAGAAATAAAAAACTATAATTAATTTATACTATATAAAGTAAAGAAAGATAAGCCTATAGATATAAAAATAGATAAATTACTTAAGAGATTAATTACCTTAAGACTTTTATAAATAAAAAAAATTAAGGTATTAACTTTAATATTATACCTATAAATAGATTTAATTTAGTCTTAGGATATCTATAATTAACTTACTATAACCTATAATTTAACTAAAAAACTGGCTAGGTAAACTATAAAGATTACCCTTTAAATAATAAAATCGATTTAAATAATAATAAAATAAGATCTTAAACTTTAATTAAAGAGAGCAGTAAAGTCAGGCATAATAAAGTATTACCTATTTTAAAAGAAACCTAATATAAATACTATAAAGGTAAAATAAAATATATTAAATAAATAATAATAACTTTTAAAAGATAGTTTAAATAATTAGATTATAATCTCTAAGAAATAAAATAAATTACTAAATAGAAATCTAATAAATAACTTAAAAATATACCTATTTAGTACTATATTTATAAGAAACTATTTTAAAAAGAGCTAGATATAAAGCTATTTTAATATATAGATTATAATATTAAAATTATATTAAAGAAAGGTAAAAATTTAAAATTCTTTCTTATTTATAACCTATCTTAAGATAAGCTTAATATACTTAAGGAATAGTTAAATAATATATTATAAAAAGGATATATTAAACTATTAAAATCCTTAGTAAAATACCTAATTATATTTATATTAAAACCTAATTTAAATAAACTATAACTTATAATAAATTATAAATAGCTTAATAAGATTATTAATAAAAATAGAATACTATTATTACTTATTACTAAACTTAAGGACTATTTATTTAATAAGAAATAGTTTACTGCCCTAGATCTTAAATCTACTTATAACCTTATTTAAATTAAGAAAGGTAATAAATAGAAAATAGCCTTTAAAATAAAATATAAACTATTTAAGTATTTAGTAATACCTTTTAGCTTAATTAATATACCTGCAGTATTCTAATATATAATTATAAATATATTTTAAAAATACCTTAATATCTTTATAGTTTACTACCTAGATAATATCCTTATTTTCTTTAATATAAAAGAAAAATATATAGAATATATTTATAAGGTTTTAAAAGTACTATAAGATACTAATATACTTATTAAACCTATAAAAAGCCACTTTTATTAGTTTTAAGTAATATACTTAAGATATAAAATTTTATATAATAAAATCTAAATAGATAGATATAAGATTATAGTAATTATAAAATAGAAAATACCTATATTAATTAAGGAAATATAATCCTTTTTAGGATTTACTAATTATTACTAATAATTTATTAAAAACTTTAGTAAAATTACTATATTACTTATAGAAATTACTAAGAAAGACTATACCTTTTATTAAAATAATAAGGCTTAAGAAGCTTTTAAATAGCTTAAGGTAGCTATAACTAATAAACTAATTTTAATTATATTTAACCTAGAATAGTAAGTTAAACTTAAGACTAATACTTCTAACTTTACTTTAGGAGAATAAATTAAATAATATAATAATAATAATATATTATACCCTATTACTTTTTACTCTTATAAGATATATAAAGCAGAACTTAATTACCTTATCTATAATAAAGAATTCTTAGTAATTATAAATTATTTTAAAGAATTTAAATATTACCTTAAAGGAAATAAATACCTAATTAAAGTATTTACTAATTATAAAAATATTACCTACTTTACTATTATATAAAAACTTAACTAATAATAACTATACTATATAAAATACCTATATAAATTTAACTTTATAATAGTATACTATAAAGGCATTAATAATAGATATGCAAATACTATTAGCCAATAAGCTAACTTTAATATAGAAACTATTAAAATTAAAAAATAACTCCTAGAACTTAATATATAAGGAGAATACTAGTTTATATAACCTATAAAAACTATTATAAGAATAATATAAGATAATAAAGGAAAATTAATATATTTAAATAAACTTACTAAATATTAGATAAAAAGGTTTAACCTATTAATAATAAGATATAAATAGTAAAAAGAAACAGAAAAACTAAGAGAAATTAAATAATAATAATATATACCCTTTATCTATAATAAACCCTATATTCTTAATAAGGTATTAAAAAAATATATTAAGTACTTATATTAAACTATTAAATATAAAAATAAACTTAATAATAAAGACTTTTAGCTTTATATCTATAATAATTACTTTAAAAAATAACCAGGAAAAGTTAATAACTAAATATACTATAAAATATATTACCTAAAATAATATATTTACAGAACTAATATAATACTAAAATAAGAAAGTAACTTCCTTTATAAATTTTATTTATATCTATTATATAGATATTAAAGAGTTATAAAAACCCTTAAATAATTACAGGAATAGGGATATAAGGTAAAAAAAAGAAATATTAAGAAGGTTATAAAGTAATATAACCTATGCCTTAAAACTAAAGCATAATAATATAAACCTTATAAATAACTCTAACTACTATTAGTAATATAATAACCTTAAGACTTAATTATAATAAATTTTATTATAAAGTTACCCTTATTAAAAAAACCCTTAACTAAAATCTTTTATAATAATATTATAGTTATAGTTAACTAATTAATAAAATTTTTATATTACCTGTTATATAGAGAATTTATAGATATAGAAGAACTTTCCTATATCTTTTATTAATATATTATTAATATATA
Source organism: Fusarium sacchari (assembly GCA_017165645.1). NCBI lineage: Eukaryota > Fungi > Ascomycota > Sordariomycetes > Hypocreales > Nectriaceae > Fusarium > Fusarium sacchari. The sequence continues at coordinate 4,159,201 of JADANP010000003.1, forward strand.
TAGCCTACCTATAGAAATCCTTTTTAATAAAAGACTTATATTTATAGTAAACTTTTAATAATTACTTATAGTATAACTTAAATTAAATTATTATCTTATAATAGTATTTAGACTATAAGTTAATAGATAAACTAAATAAATAAATTAAGTACTTAAATAGTACTTATAGTATTATATTAATTATAAATAAAATAATTAGGTTAAAAAGCTTTTAATAGCCTAACTTGCCTATAATACTATATATAATAAAAGTATAAAGCTTATACTAATATATACTAATTTCAGTTTTATACTTAATATTTATTATAAAGTATAACTAAAGAAGTTAATTAATCTAGCTACTATTATTAAAAGTAAAGACCTAATAGATCTATATAAGTACTTATAAATAGAACTTAAATTTATTAGAAAATATATAAAAAACTACTATAATTAAAAATAGTTAAAAAAACTAACTTTTTTAAAGAGAGATATAATTTACCTAGCTATAAAAAATATTAAAATAGACTAATTAAGTTATAAATTAGACTATAAATTTATTAGACCTTATAAGGTATTATAAAAAATCTTAAAAAATAATTATAAACTAGACCTATTATTAAAAGTTAGGCTTTATTTAATCTTTTATATTTTATTATTTAAATTAGTAGTAAATATAATATAAGTTAAAATAGGTAATAAACTATAAGAAATTATAAGACTAAAAAACTTATAAGAAATTAAAGAAATTAAAGATATATAAAAAATTAATAAATAAATATACTATCTAATTAAATAGAAAAATTACCTAAAAAATAATAATATTTAAGAACTACTAAGAAACCTTATTAATACCTAATAACTTTTAAAAAAGTTCTATTAAAAATAACAGGATTAATAAAAAGAATATCCGCCAAAATAGAATTCTAGTTAATTAAATCTATAGCACTGCAGGACTAAGCCTTAAAAATAATTAATAACTTAGCCTAGTTAATAAAAAAATTACCTTACTTTTCTAAAGACTATATTCCCTAGGAAAATAGCTTATTACCTTAATCCTTAAGATAATACTTTATTTTTTAAATATAAGCTAAATAAGCTATAGCCTCCTTAAAAGCCTTTTTAGCCTTTTATTTATCTTTTTTTAGTTTTTTATATTCTTTTATATTTTTTAAAACTATAAAATTAATATTAATAATAAAATAATATAAAAAATATTTATAAAAAGAAATAACTCTAGAACTATTATAAACTACTTTTATATTTATATAATTACTATAATAATAAGACTATTTATTAATAGCCTTATATATAAAACTATAATAGAAATAATAAAAATATAGTATAATAAAATCGCTAAATTTATAGATATATTATATAAAAGCACTAAATTTAAAAGTTTTTATATATTTCTTCTTAGAAACTTAACCTAATATAATAATTAGTAAGATATATATAAATAAAAATAAGTCTAAGTTAGTATTTATAGGCATAAACTAATAAAAATAGTAAGTAAATATAGTCTTAAAAATAAGACTTAAAAAAAAGGAGAGATTATATTATAACCCTTATAGTTATATTATATATACCCTATAGAAATTCTCTATATTAATTACTAATTATAATAAGACTAAATAATTCCTTTTTAATTTTCTAGGTTTAACTAATAACTTTAAGACTAAAATATTATAATAATAGTCTAAGACTAATTAAATATATACTTAGTTTAAAGATAAGTATTACTAAGTATTAGTAAAGTAATATTATATAAACTATAGTTATTACCTAGATAGAAATAACTTACTAGCTATTAATAAAACTTCTTTATATTAATTAAGCCTAATATATATTAAATTTACTATTAAGAGATATAATACCTTAATAACCGCTTAGTATTATGCCCTATACTATCTGCTAATAATAAACCTAATATGGCTTAGTTTAATACAGTTAGACTTAATCTGTTATATATAATTTATAATATAACTATAGCCTTATTAATATAATTTTAAATATAAGTTTAATTAAGATATTATTAATTAAAAATTAATCTTATTAAAGATAATATTTTAAAGGTTAAAAAAAGGTATTAATAGTATTAAATTAACCTTCTTTAGCTAATAAATTAAAGGTTTTTATATACCTTTAAGGCCAGTTAAAGAGTTATTATCTAGGTTTTTTTCTTTTTAGCTCTATATTATAGTAATTAGTTAAATATCTTAATATAAATATCTAAGTTATAAGCTAGAAGTGTTATTTGCTGCTAAGACCTATAGCTAAGGGCTTAATCCGGCCGAGACATAATAGTTATACCTATGCAAGAACCTCTGTCTGAAGAAGATTCTGTTCTATACGATGAGACGAACGCTCCAAATGCTTATGCAATGTCAAAGGCTGCCGCTGAAAGACTTGTCATTGCTTCAAATTCAGACCGGCTTTGGACTGCGGCTATACGAATACCAGCCACATATGGCGAATACGACATGAATTTCGTGCGTCAACTCGTACAAAGCATTCGGAGAAAGGAGCACAAAATGCAAGTCGGCAATGATACCAAGGTCTTTGAGTTTCTGTACGTCAAGAAAGCAGCCGAGGCACATATTCTCGCCATGAGAGCACTTCTAGACCCCGAGAAGCGTGATATAGCCGGAGGCCAGGCATTCTTCATCTCGGATGGAAGACCACAGAAGTTCTTTGACTTTTCTCGTAAGCTTTATGCCGCAGCTGGTCATCCTGTTGCGTTGGGGGAGGTTACAAAGATTCCGTTTTTTGTGATGCAGGCGATGGCATCGACGGCGGAATGGGTTTACTGGATTATGACATTGGGATATATCAAACCTAGCATGCGAAGGACTGCTATTGATCATTTGAATTCTGGATGTTGTTGGTCATTGGAAAAGGCGAACAAGATACTGGGTTATGAACCGATTGCGGATCAAGATGAAGTTATCAGGAAGACGATGGAGTGGGCGATGGAAGCTTTGTGAGTGACTGTTTGACATTGAATTCTGCATTTTCCTTGACACTTGTGGGAAGTACGACGATATCTAGCTAATAAACGTACTGGAAGTACTTATTCTTGAAGTCCGTTTCATCAAGAAGTCCCGCCTCCCAAGCTCTCTGCTGATTCTCAGGGGTATGAAGGTCCCGCCTTGACCGATTTCTCATCCACAACAGCACCCAGAGCGCAACAAGACTCGCAACCTGAATGGCAATACACGTGAACATCATGCCCACTCCAAGCTGATACTGGGGCGCCTGATTAGACTTGAAAAAGAATGGTCCGACAAAGTTTCCCAGACAATATCCGATCAGCAACAAAGCATTCGTTGTGATCTTTTTAGTGTGACCCGCTGTGTTGGCCATGGAGACGGACATGCTAAGCGTCCAGGTTGCTGTGTATGAGAAAGACATCCATAGGCATGCTAAGCGGGCGTATGCGTCGCTGTGAGGGAGGAAATGAAGACCTAGAACGCCGGCGAGGAAGGGGACGAGGCCGAGGAGCATGATGGGTATTCTGGAGTTCTTGATGACGGAAGCCCCCCAGCTGTAAGGCAATGATTAGAGAGATTTCTTAGTAATAGGGCTGGAAGACTTACCAGGCTAGCACGCATGCAACTAGTTGGACTGCGCCTGATGGCATCTGATACAGTGTCGTATCGAGGGTGCTGAAGCCAGCACCTTTGATAATGAGACCTTGGAACTGAGAAAAGTCAGTTAGTAGCGCTCCGAGACCTCGGGGGGAGATACACACCGCGGATAACCCTCCATTGGGCGAGTTACTCCTCAGGGCAAATAGGAATAACAACCAGGTCTTCATATCAAAGATCGCCTCCCAAAACTGCGCCATCTTAAAGTGCTTATTCTCAATACCCGTGCCATTTCCTTTCACCCTCGAAATAACTCTCGCCTTCTCATCAGCCGTCAAAAACTTTGCTCTCATAGGAGCACCCGGAAGCAAAAACAGGAGAATAACGCCCCAAGCAACTGTGATGGATCCCCAGATGATAAAAAGTACTCTCCAAGATGGTAGAGTAGACTTGACGTGGCCTATGCCAAAGCTAGCTATACCAGCGAGCGATGATGTAGCCCATGCCTGCGGAGCCAATCCATATGCCCATACGGAGAGGCTGTTCTTTTCGCATGTAGTACATACTGAAGAGGAGCATGGTTCCCGGGTTGATGGCTGCTTCGAGGGCGCCGAGAAGGACGCGCACGACGACAAGGGTTGTGAAAGAGGTGACGGCTCCGTGGGCCATGAGAACAGCGCCCCAGGCGATGACCTAGAAGATCTCAGCACAACCAGAATGAAATGGAAGTAGAAAGGGACTTACAGTTCCTGACATAAAGTAATTGATCGGAAATCGTTGAAGAAACATACTGGTCGGAAACTCCCAGATAAGATAACCGAGGTAGAATATCCCGCCTGTCCAGGAGAACTCATTTCCCTTAAGGTTGAGATCTTCTCGCAACCCGAACACAGCAGCATAGCTGATAGTATTCTTATCAATTGACTGCAGCGCATACGTGAAACAGAGAAGAGGCATGAGTCTCAAGTCCAACTTCCATCGTAGAGTCTTGTCGAGCTCAGGACTTGTCTCGATATCATCTGCATCGCGACAGAGAGTCAAGGCTTCAGCTGTAGAAGCATCGTTTATGGTTCCCTCTCTAATAGATTGGGTATGTTTTAGGTCGTCTGTTATTTTCTCTGCCATTTTGTTGTCAGTCTGCATGAGCGACAAGAGGGTGAAGCACTGAGTTGGGCGTAGACATCTTCAGACTTTATATTTATCCCCTCTTCTGGTCGTTCGAGGTTAACTGATGGTTGATCAGTGGATAACAAGTCGCGATTCCCCGCGGGAAACTCCACCGGCGGATACCAAGATGTTGTAGCTGCGATACGCGGCCCAGGGTGCTTATCATTACCCCTCAGCTGCAATGCAACGTTGATATCGAGCATGAGTCGTACCACATGGCTATCTATGTCTCACCCGGTCTATAGTTTGTTTGCCGGTAAATGAAGCATTGACTTTCTATACAATATCTTCCCACAGCTTAGCACTATACTGATCGGGTACTTCGAAAGCTAATTTCACTGGCTTTCTTTTCGGGATCTATGAACATCACATTTCGTGTATAGCTCTTTGACTCTACTGTCAATTTCTTCTGCGTTGTTGCCATTTTCCCTCCATTATTAGCCGCATCGTATACTCACTGCCCAGTTCTCTGCTGATATGCGCTCCCAGCCACAATAAACCAAGACCACCCCACTTGTGGTCGACTTAGACCTTTATCTGGAACTTTGTGCCAGAGTCGCTAGAGCTGACATACTTTTCCAGCTCAAGGAAGTCTCTTGCTACTAAATGCGACCCGAAGAAAGCAGACCCATCCTGGTATGGATCGAGAAAACGAAATGAGTTTGGCCTTCCAGGAGTTCTGATAGTATATCGATTCGAACCAGGACACACAGGCAGGATTAACCAAGAGACAGAAATGCTGGCAAACTGCCTGCAATTTTTGACAGTCGATACCTTTGGTCCGTCATGGGACATGTATTGTCTGAAGCTGTTGTGTACGAATCTGACAACATGCCTTCTGAGACCGGCATCGAATAACCCCCCAACCTGTATTTCCCACATATATGACTCCTGGACTACATGCTGGTCTTCTGATGTTCGATGGGTAGGTATATAACCTTTGATGAAAAGCCTCTGTGAGGTGAGATTATTCAAACTTGGGATTCCAAACCCCTCATCAGTAAGGAGCGTTATGATAGTGGAAGAAGGCCGTGAGAGAGCCGGTTCAACAAGTCGGACAGTATTTTCCCAACAACTGCTTTGAAGGTCTGATCTTGCCTGTCGAGCTTATCCTTCTGGCGGCGGATTGTAAGGGTGCCTTCGGAAAAGGCCACATTTGGAGCATCATAAGCCGTTTGCAGCAGAGAAATTCCCTTGACGACTGGGATCCAGTAGTCCAGCATCTGTCTCTAGGTATTAGAACTCGCTTATGGGGACAAGAACTTGGAAAATTACCGAGATCTTGCTCTTTTCGTAAAAGCTAATGAACTCATCAGAGTTGTCAAAGGCTCTCTGGACAGCCTGGCGGACAAAAGACCTCGGCCCACTCTCTGCAAGGAAATCGTTGATGCGGTCAAGAATACCGGGTATTTCGTTAGAACACACCCTAAGGCGGTCTTCCAGGCGAGTTTGAATGGCCGTTAGCTTTTTATCTCGTTCTACATCCGAATTGTCCTCAGGAAGAGTGACCGCCGTCTCCATCAGGTCGGTAATCGTGTCGTACATCGTCTCTATCTTGGTGAGAGACTCTCTCAAGTTGTCACTTCGTAGTTGGAGAAGAGCTTCGGGAAGCTCTCGTGACAGAGCGTCCACGGTCCGTTTCAGTTCCTTCATCTCTGTGACGGCCCCGGAGATGTCTCGTCAGACTTTATCGGTGTTACTACCGCCCGAGGCTGAGTGTAGAATCTGCTTGAAAACCCATGTCCCAGCTTCACCAGCCAGCCCAATGGCGAACTTATGGAGGAGCTCGGGGCCAGAAAGTGTAATAATCGTGGATACTGCCATGACTAACAACGGGTATCTGATTTTAAGAGAATTATGTTTTTTGTACGACAGGTGAAAGAATTGAGATCGTGGAGGACAGGCGAGGCACATTCATAGCGCTATATATGGTGCGGCTGAACAACCTCTGGCGGTGGCTGCTGATTCTTACTGTATTGGGTGGATTTATTGAACGCCACTCATGATCTAGACCTATGAGTGAAGCTCTGTGTCATGATAATGTCCAAGGCATTTTCCTCTCGATGAAGCAGCTGACTCTGACGAGGTAAGCCGGACTGTCTACTTTATTTAAAGGTCTTATCTTGAATCTCAGGGATCGACGTGGTGGCACAAGGTTCTCTCATTTAGGCCTGGCACTTGCTAATGCCAAAAATTACTAGTCTAAAGACCCGCTAAACTTTCCCTAACTTTACCCTAATCTTCTCATCGCTTGGAAGAGAGAGGCCCCTAAGCTTTCCCCGCCTTCGCGTGCAACATTGGGCTCTATGGATGCTTATCTGCCGTCCACTCACTGACTGCCTAACTTTTCCGCGGCTGCGCGGGAAACATGCAAACCTACTGGGTCCCGTTTTCCGAGACGGGATAAAGATGCCGAACGTCGACTGATAAAGAGGAGCGAGATAAAGATATACAAGATATAGCATTGCACTATATTTCTCGAGGGATATTCGCAGAATGACATCCACACATCCGTACCAGTCGCTACCTATCGATGAGAGGGTCAAACGAGTTTTGGCTACAACACCTCTTATTGACGGCCACAATGATTTGCCTCAACAGCCCAGAGCTTGTTTCCATGGTAAAATACACAATAATGAGAAATTCGACCTGGAAAAGGTTTTCCAGCGTGGAATGACAGATATCCCCCGTCTGAAGCAAGGTGCCCACCAATATCTACCTTCATCTCCAACTGGATGCTGACATACTTTCAGGCGCAGTGGGCGGCCAGTTCTGGTCTGTTTGTGTTCCATGTCTCAGATCAGCAGAGAACTTCACTACTCCAGAGTACTCAGACATGGCTCGCGATGCGATTGAACAGATCGATCTTACTCTGCGACTGGTCGAGTCTTATCCAGAGACATTCCAACTGGTCAGTGGCCCTTCAGAAGTCAAGGATGTTTACGCCAGTGGTAAGATTGCTTGCTCGATTGGCATTGAGGGGCTGCACATGGCAGGTAATAGCATCGGTATCATCAGAGCTTTCTACAGGCTCGGGGTGAGATATGTAAGTAAGATAGACCCTGATTGTTTTAGGAATCATGCTGATTTAGGGAGTGCACTCTCACTCATGTGTGCAATAATGCCTTTGCAGATAGCTCCACTTCAAAGGTCGGACCGGTTCATGGTGGCCTGTCTGACCTAGGAAGCGCTGCTGTCAAAGAGATGAACAGACTTGGTGCGCGACTTCCTCCCCTGCTCGTGGCCCAGCTAATAGTTTTAGGCATGATTATTGATCTATCTCATGTCTCCGAGGACTGTGCCAGCCAAGTTCTCGACCTCACACGAGCCCCCATCATGTTTTCTCACTCCAACGTAAAAGGAGTATTTGACTGTCCCCGTAACGTTCCTGATCACATCCTCGATAAAGTACCTGCCAACGGTGGTATAGTAATGGTTACATTCGTCCCAGAGCATGTCACAACGCGCCGACGAGATGCGAAGATGGAAATGGTCATTGATCATCTGTTCTACATTGCCAATCGCATTGGCTGGGATCACGTTGGCCTTGGATCTGATTTCGACGGAATTGCTAGTGTCATCCCAGGCCTTGAAGATGTGAAATGTTATCCTCATCTTCTGAAGGCTATTCTTGATCGTGGAGCGACGGAAGAGCAGTTGTCAAAGGTTGTTGGCGAGAATATTCTCCGAGTTTGGGGAGGGGTTGAGAAAGTAAGAGATCAGATGAAAGCTGAAGGAGTGCTTCCAGTGGAGGACGTGTTTAAGGACCGGAAGTGGTGGAGATATGATGGATATTACCAGATGGAGGATCCTGATCCTGAGGATAAGCTTGGACTTGACTGGTATGGGGTACCTCCACCAGATGAGGGTCTATACCTCAAGGAATAGGGAAGTGTGAGGAATACAAGATCTCATCCGGGTTTGAAAGACCACGGCTTTGTTTGGTCACAGGAATGCCTCAGAGCGCAAGAAAGGACAACACTTTAGAAGAGGGTACTCATATAAAATTAACAAAGAGTCCCCTAAACTTAGGCTAAATTACTTAATTATTTTAGTACTTTAGGTCTAAGGTCCTGGGTTTTTATTCCTCCCCTAAGGGGGCTAGCAGATTTAGAAAATGGCAAGAAATGAAAGTTGTTCAATAATGTGAGTGAAAGTGACGAGCCACTATCAACGAGAGAACCTATCTCATAGACTATTAATCATACATAGCCCCGCATTGAAGTTCTGTCATAAAAGCTCAAAGAGGGGATGGCTATCTGAATCACAAGCTTTACTGTCGTGGCTCAACTGGACCCTCAAACCTCGCGGTCTCAGCCTTCGGTTGAAAAACACCCTTGTCAGCCTCCATGCTATTTCCATCCGCACTGGCACTGTGATGAGCAGCATCAGCATCAGCGTGGCCACCCTCAAGGCCGCCGTTGTCCACAATAGGGCGGTTGTCAATAGTCATCTGGGGAGCGACATCATACTTTCCATCCCCACGGTCAAGACGGTGTGAAGGAATGAGGACATTGAGGAAGCGAGGCGCGAGGAATGCACCGATGATGAAGATGACAACCATGTGCATGAGGACGAAGCTGTAGATAAAGGGAGGGTCGTCGGAGTAGTTGTTGAGGAACTTGGGATAGGCAAAGGAGAACACAAGAGCCACAGCTGGGCCGGTGATAAACTTCAAGCAGAATGGCCATATAGCTGGGATCTTCCAGTTGGAATGACCACCGAGGATAGCGTTGTTAAGATCACGACGGAGTTGGTTACCCTGGAATAGAGTTAGACAACAAGCAAGGAGCCATAAAAGAGAGTACACATACCGAGTAGAAGGCCGCGTACCAGAAACGGCTGAGAATAGCATTATTGCCCCAGAATCGGGGAGCAGGGACTGATGGGGTCTTGCCAAAGAAGGCAGTGAACAGGGAGCAGCCGATGAAGACTCCAAAGCCAACGCCAGCTCCAGCTGGGGCGCTTACGAGGTGACCAATTAGGAGGCCAAGGAACAAAGAGAGGATATAGCCGCCGTTGAAGACAAAGTAGCTGATAGCACCAATCTGATCAACAGGGTCCTTCCATCGGTAGAGCGTGCAAGCCATATAAGTCTCGGAGAAGACGGTGATGAAAAGAGCGATATCGTTGACAAAGGCATCAACAGCATCGAGGACACTGAAGCCGAACTCACTGCTGTAGATGAGCGAGGTAAGGGCACCAAGGATGATCACCGAGGTAGAGATGATCCAGCGAGGAATGCGCTGGCCCATGTTGGTATCACAGAGGAGAGTGACGAGAACTTCGGCAAGGGCAAAGACGCAGGTAAGACCAAGAAGGACCAGCGTGATGAAAAAGAGGGCGGAAAAGAAGTTGGATCCAGGCATCTCAGCCAAGGCTTGGGGGTAGTAGAAGAAGCCCGAGCTGAAGGTGGACAGAGGGTCAACCTCGCCGGGGTTGATGGCGAGGAAGCCGACAACGCCCATGACCGCCAAGGCTGATATGATCTCGATGGCAGAGTTGCTGAGAGCAATGATGAAGGCATCTTGAACAGCGTTGGCGAACTTGTTGTTGTAAGAGGCGTATGAGGTGAAGTAGCCGAAACCAACACCAATGGAGAAGAACATCTGTCCAAAGGCATCCTGCCATACGCGAGGACCCTCGAGAGACTCGCTTCGCCATGTGCCAACATAGAGCCTGAAGCCATCGGAGGCGTTGGGAAGGGAGAGGGATCGGATGGCGAGAATACCAATCATGATGAGGGGGAGGGCCATGGTGATGTAGATGACACGGCCGGTGAGGCCGACACCCTTAAAGGTACACATCCACACGACGAACCAGATCATGATGCACCAACCGAACGTCTCGCCGACGATGCCACGGCCGGGATAATGCTTCAGACCACCGCCATCATCAGCACCACCCGTAGCAGGGATGTTGCGGACAACTCTATCGTTGAAGAAATCTGTAGTATCCTCCCCAGCCCAAGGCAGCGGACTCTGAAACGACATCCTGAAATAAGTCATAGCCCACGCTAGGATCGGAACATAGTATCCAACAACACTAAAGCCATTGAACACCATGCTCAGTCCAATACCCTTGGCGCGATGGTTCACATTATTCCAGGCAATAACACAGCCGCCACGATAGGCCTGACCGAGGGTGATCTCGAGGATGAGGATGGGGATACCGATGAGGAAGAGCGCGACAGCGTAGGGGATGAAGAACTGCAGACCATAATTGTTGAAGACGACAGAGGGGAAGCGCAGCAGATTTCCCAGACCGACGGCACCGCCCATGGCGCAGAGGACGAATTGCGAGCGCGAGTTGAAGTTATCGCGACCGTCGTCGTCCTTTGCTGAGTCTGGTGCAAGCATGAGAAAGATTCTCTTGGCCATGCCTGGCTTCTGGCCCTTTTCGGCGACAGCCATGATGAACGGTCCTCAACAACAAAGCTATTCAGTAAGAAATGTATGAGAAATGAGGTATAAGTGAGAAGAACGAAGCTGACCGATCTCTCCACAGGGTGGATCGCGTCCCCTCGATATATACCCCAGAAATGCCCAGTCTCAGTATCTCGCCGAGACGCGTACGATTAATGGCACGCTCATAATTGGATTTCCCCGGGGCAGCCAAGACATCTCAGCTTGTTTGCCTCAGACCAATTGTCCTCGATCTTGGCGTCGGTGAGCCACTTTATATAACCGCCAAGCAAGCGCCTCTCCAATCCGCAGCGCGTGCCAATGCGATACCCCATCTCGTGATATTCCCGCCAAGCGACATAACAGGAAGGCCAGAAAGGACCAACGTTCCACGCCTCACGTGCCAGAGCCCAAGGATCAACGGACTCGCCAAGGAAATGCCAATGCTGTTATCTGGGGTAGTGCTTATCGACGGACTCTGCATTGAGCAGGTGCTTTTGTCAGTGTCGACGATAGCGCCTTGGTTTTGTGAATGTAGCATCTTGGGGTTATTTCCGTTTCCCCGTTTGCCGTTGGTATCCGATTATAACAGTCGCCCCCATTTCTTGGAACTCGTGAATTGCTAGCAGAGTAGATAGGTCTTGGGTTTTGGAGATTCAGGCGAAGTTGGGGTTTTGGATTAAGGTGTCTTGGCTATTTCTTGGCTGATAGCAAACACAGATAAGCTAAATAAGAAGCTGTCCGCTTATGCTTAAAAATGGATTACGACATGTCGGGGCCAAAAGTCACTGCCAAGATGCAATTCAGATAGAATCCATCGGTTGAACGCGGCCAAAATGATCACTCACCAAATCATTAGTAGCTTTGGGGCAAAAAGACAGGGAGATTTGTTCCTGATGGTTTGATGTTCATCGTATTGAAACCCCAGATCGCTTTTCTGGAAGGGAAGGTCGGTTGGCCGATGGAGTGAGCAGTCATGTTATGCCAAGTATATTCCCTTGGCACGACCGGGGAGACGTGACACTGATGTAACGCCGTGTATGAGTAAGACAGAAACGTAAGCGTAAACGAGAATAGGAAGAAAAGAAGTGGAATAATTGTTGCCCGGTATCCGGTCCTCCATTGATGGTGCGTGAGGTTAGGGGCTAAGCTTTCAGCCTCGAGGAGAACACGTCAAGATTCAATACATGCGAGACGATGGCTGTTCATGCTCATTTGGATTGGTTAGGTAGTATGAGTATGTAAGAACGGAGGGCTGTAGATTTATGCTGAGCACCAACTGTTGATTCTGAAGGTTCGTCTACTTTCCCTGCCTCTAGGGCGACACCTTTGTGTTTATGCTTGCCTTCCTAGAGACGGACTTCGAGCGTGAATACAGGTATACCGTTCTCGTAAATGCTGCTGGGAAATAACAAGAGAGGAGAGAATAAATAAACGAGAGACTAAATATTGGCTCTAGTTGTTCATCACCAGAATCTAGGCATCGGGTTGACATAGCTCAAAGTAGCCATATCTTTCTTCGCGCATGAAACCCCAGACTTGGGCGGTTTGGGAGGCCTAGGACCATATACAGCCTCCGCAACCGCAGCCAATATTCCACATCCTGCCAGGATGGTGTCATACGTCGCTAGCAACAGTCAGCTACATAACGTTCCTCATGTTCTGCCAGACCTACCTTCATTTCTCTTGAAGTGGTTTGCCACCCGGTCATACAACCCCGAAGATTGTTCTTTAGGTTTTTCATCGCCATGACTTTTTCTGCGTGGCGAATAATTGCGCTGCGTCTGTTGGAATCTGTATGTGGGCGACATTCCGTTCTGATGAAGTCGGTGGGCTTGTTGCCTGAGCGGAATCGCATACGGAGCCTTGCTCAGCAAGCGAGGCATGATTGTCGATATCATCTTTGACAGTGAAAGTAGTTCGGGTACGTAGTCGAAAAGGTGTGTGATAAAAGGCGACGCGAGGGACAAGCTGATCTGCAGTTGAGTGGCAGAAAATGTTTTACATGATTCACCCGAGTTGACCCGGGAGGAAGAGGCACCATCTTATATTTAAGTCTGATCAAAGAGTCATAGTCAAGGTTTTATTCTACCAACTCTATTCTAGAATGATTGGTCAAGCATTTCGATATAAGATCCAAGCTTTGAGCCACATGTGACTTGCGGCTTAGAGCTTAAATCAGGACAGAGAACCTAGCCACAATGTTGCGTCGCTCTTCTGGATCTTCCCAATTGGAGGCGCAGATATGCTATCGTGGCAAATCGCATGACTCTCAATGAAGCGGTTAAGCTGGCCGAGGAGGTCAAGGGCGTCAAGTTTGACGCTCAGTATTTCTCTGTGGAGCAGATGAAGAGTGGTGAGAATGATTTGACTCCGAGTATGAAGATGGCGTTGCCGGAGGAAATGCATGGCGGTATGAAGGCCATGCTAGCTTTATCAGGAATCGGTATGGCTACAGGATCGAATGATATCCAGGGGATTGATGATCTGGTGGTCAAGTTTCCAGATATCAAGCCTATTACTGTCAGGGACGTCTGGGAAGCGTGGAAATAAACTCAAAGGATAGCGTCACTGTATTGTATAAATGATAGAGTAGCTAGCTTGCGAGGTTCATGTAGAGATGTCATCATCCAACAACTAAAACCCCCATTGGCGACACCAGTTCCTCATCAGCTCAGGTGTGATCGGTCCAAGCTCTCTCATCGTCGGACTATGGCTCTTGGTCCTCTCCATCCCGTGCTTAACCGGCTGAACCTCATCTCCGACTACAAACATTCCTCGATACATGTCCAGAAGCTTGACGCCGGGGTTCTTATCAAAGTCCACATTCTCTGCCTTGGCACTAGCCTCCAACCTCTCAACCCATTCTCTAACACCAACCAACTTCATCCTGTCACCGTAAAAGTCTTTCACCGCTGAAGCAATCTCGGACCAAGTGGTCGTGGCAGGGTTGACGCCATGGAAGTAGCCGGAAATCTCCGAGATAGACTTCTGCACCGTGATGCCTGCAACGTCGAGAATAAGCCCTGAAATGTCCTCAATGGGAGTCCAAGCAATCTCTTGTTGCCCGCCAAGATGGTCAGGCAGGACCCCAAGATAAACTGAGCTTGCGATCATGCTCGGAATCATCTCTTGACGGTTCCACAAGCCCTTCTCTCCCCTTGACCCCGCGATTTGTCCAACTCTTACCGAAACGGTCGGGATCTTAGACTCTTCGGCAGCTGCGTCGAGTATGAGACTCGCAGCGAGTTTGGATCGTCCGTAAGCCATGCCTGGCAAGGTAAGGTCATGCAGCGCCTTCTCAGGGACGGGGTCGGATGAGGACCATCTATCGACAGTTCCGATACTCGAGATAAAGATGATGGGTACGTTCTTGGAAGCTGCAGAAGAGAAATCGACGAGATGGCGTACGCCTCGAACGTGGCTCTCAAAGGAAGACATGGTGAACTTGAAGTTGACGGGCCAAGCGTTGTGAATGACGCGGTCGACATCAGCAAGGAGAGAGTCATACGTGGACTGACCCAAGCCGAGGTCGGGAAGTGACAGATCAGCGTGGAGAAACTCAACTTTGGAAAAATCAGTTGTCAAGCCACGGAATTCGTTGATCGAAGGCTGGCGGGATAAACCACCATCGTCACTTCTGTTGAGAGCGATGATCTTCTTGACAGATGGCAAACGACAGAGTTGGTCAAGCATGTAAGCACCTCAGGAACCCGTTGTACCCGTGACGATGACTGTTTGGCCATCGTCAAGGGGGGCCTGCTTCCCAGTCTTAGGCTCTGGCAGGTTCTTGGTGTACTTCGAGACCTGCGCCTTGATCTGACTGATCTCTTGCGTCTCTTCATCGCCCTCACTGACTCCACGCCGCAAGGACTGGATATACTCAGCCAGCCCCTTTGCCGTAGGGTTGCGGTAGATAATTCGTGGTGCGATTGTTGAAGTGTCAATAACAGCTCTATGCAAAGCACCCCGCAACAAGTTCGCGGCAGTCATCACTTGCAAGGAGTCAACACCGACTGAGAAGAAGTCTGTATCCGGTTCAAGCCTCTCAACTCCAAGCTTGGTAACGAAAAGACTGATGATAGATTCCGTCAAAGCTTCGTCGTTATTAAAGTCAAGGGTGATAGATGGACCGTCTCCAAGCATCTCGGGCTTCTCGTACAAAGCCGAAATAAAGTCGGCGTACAGTTTGACAGTCTTGCCACGCTGCACAGTGCCTTTATCAGCGCGAGCAAACGGTAAAGCAGGGTCCGCGAAAGCCACAAAGTTCGCGGCGATACGTCCATGAGCAACGGTCTCAGTGTTGGCCTTCTCGATTACTGGCCAGATCTTCTCGAGTAAAGCTTTGGCCTCAGCTTCGTCTGTCGGCTGCACTTCTGCAATGGGCTCAATGATGAGAGCTGCCTGGAACATCCTCTGGCCAACCACAAGGGCGGACTTGACAAGAGGATGGTCCGAAACGATACCTTCAATGGTAACAGGGTTCAGTTTCTCGCCGTTGGAGAAGACGATGATATCGTCTGCCCGACCTTTGTATAGCCAGTGATGCTCGAGCGTTGGGTGAGGTTCAAAGATGTCGTTGGTGCGCCATTCGGAGAGCTCAGGGAAATTGTAGAAACAACCTTGGCTGCCAGGATCCGATGCCTTGCGACGGACCACAAGCTCGTACTCATTGGAGTCATGACGTTGCCAGTCAATACCCATTACTTCATCATTGAAGATAAAGTAACGCCACAGCTTGGGGTCTTGGGGACTATAAGGTGCCAGAGGGAATAGTCTTGTTCCGTCAGTCTCTGCGCAAATTGGAGTTGAAGAAGATACTTACTCGGTTGATGAAATGACGTTCCTCAAGACGACACCTCTATCTGCCAACATGTTTCCGGCCTCAGTTGAAAGGCTGCCTATCTAAAGGTAAATAACATACATAAATAGTATAGACTTCAAACTTACCTCCACCAGTAATAAGGAGTTTGAGCTTGGCCAAAGCCTCCATGCCCTCCTGGGAAGCTGCCAACTCATCGACAACAGAAGGGGGCAGCATTGAACCATCAGCACCACTATGATTCAAGTACTCCACGGCCGTATCAGCATTTAAAGGCTGATTAGGGAATGGCATAACCGCAGAGAGACCGGTGTATATGAAGGACAGGGGGAGAAACGTTCCTGCGGCATGATACATGGGCATCCCCATGAAGATCTTGCTCGCCCGTTCGGCCCATTCCTTGAACGAATATGAAGAACCATGAAACTTGGGCAGAGCAAGATAGTCTTCGAAGGCGTATAGGACACCCTGCTTCAAGAAGACGGGCTTGGGGACTCCAGTGGAACCGCTGGTGTGAAGCACAACGAGGGGGTCCCATCGCGCCTGTTCGATAGTCCTGCTGTACGGAAAAGGGCCTTGCAACCTGCTTTTACACAGGCCAGTAGGATCACCGGGTATCGAAAGTCGCTGGGGCCGATATACGCCACGGTTGGAACCTCGTCGTCTGAGGATTTGATAACGGTTTTGGAGATATCGTGGGCTAGGTAGTCGACAGCGTTTGCGAGTTGACGGTAAGTCACCGGCTTCCAACCATCGCGAGGGTCAGATGATGATGGATTGTAGGCAAAGGCTCTATCAGGATCGTTTGTGGCAATCTCGTGGACAAGGTCGATCAAGACATGATGTTTGACGTTCGACTCATTGTCGACAGGGCCTTTGTCAATGGCATCATCGGCTTCGGTTGATGCACCGCCTGAGACAGGGGCGTCGTAGTGTTCGATATCAGCTCGCATAGCCATTTTCAGTAATAGAATAAAGGGAGAAAAGTGTTTGATAGCAATTATGTAAGTGTATTATTTGTTTGATGTTCTTTTTGGAAACTGATTCCTCACAACTATCGACGGCATAACGTCTGGATATAAATATCGGAAGATTATTTCTCGTACGGATATACGTCTACAGTAGCCTCAATTCCCCCCCCTAGCGTATCGGGCCGTGGATGGTGGCTAAAATGGAGGCATACAACTCGCGCGGATTTTCCACGGACGGCATTGCTGCCACACGGAGATTGGGGATCTGCACTTAGCCCACTGAGTGCCGACTCAGCTGTGCAAGGGTCACTGTTTAGTCCATTTTCTCCGAGAATTGTACGAGAAAGGCTGTATACCGACAGATATCAGTTTCGTATATGCCTCAGCGAGATAACGAGATCCGCCAACCGTATTATTCCCGCTGTGTTTCGTGGCTAAATACGTACTTTTTATCCATATTAGTCTATCAAACCGGACGAAAGGTCCATAATTCCCACTTATTCTGTCATCCTCGATGCGCTCTTAGTCAAGTCAGTTTCCTTGAATTTCACCTCGCTCGGACCCTTCTCCGTGTAGATCTTCAGCACCAAATCGGGGTATCGGTGCCATATAGCAGCCGAGATGGAGACAGCCCGTCGCATCGGTATTCACAAGAGCCGACTGAAAATGGAGAGTGTAGATCTTCACGTCGTCGCCGCCTGCTGAAGGCATAGAAACGGACAAGTGGGTGCCTTGGTCCACGTCATGTTATCGGCATTGAAATGACGAGTCACCGGTATTTGCTTTTGGCTAAATTACTAGACTCACATGTATCGTGCATTTCTAAAAGCCAATTTGCATCTCAAACTTAGGGTAGTCAAGGGCTTGAATGGTAGTATTGGCTACGGGAATGATATGTCACATCAAACTGTATCTCGAGTTTAACTCTATATTTTGAACTTTAATATATTATAGCTACATTAGAAAGAAATATCATCTTTTTAGCAATTATGGAAAAACCTGCTTTAATATCTACTAATCTTCGTTTTGCAAGACCTTGCACTGTCGTAAGCTTTTCAACCCCAAAGTCCAATCAGTAATCGTTCATTCTTGGTGCGACCCGACAGGAGGCTTACGGGTGAAACTTGGCCCTATGAGGTCCAATTATTTGAAACATTTATCTAATTATAGGACATTAAAGTGAAGCTGAGAAACTATTATTGAACTATTTATCTTATGCTCTGCCTTATATTTTCTGCTTTAACCTTTTCTCTGTTTAAATTCTTTTGTATGCATATGAGCATCAAAGCTCGGCCTGGACATAGTCAAGCGAGCTCCTCTAACAATGGACTGCTCACCGAAACGTCTCAAAAGCCTTGTTGATAAAGGAGACGTCGAATTTGACGCTGATATCGCTGGGCCAGGAGTAGGTGGATTGCCAGTCATTCAGCACATGGGCCAGCTGACAGTTTTCAGGTACTAGCTGCTTTCCTTATCACGTCGTTGATAGCATTAGCGACTCTGATTCTCGCATTTCTCACGATTTCGGTACCTGCGCGTCTTCTCAACTCCGGAGACGCGGTAATCGGTGCTGGGGCACGTCGGACTTACCGTCGACTAAGGGCCAAGTTTCCCAAGACCAAACGTACCAAGGTTGTCGAAAGCAGAACCGAGCGGACTCATGCCTTCATGGCCTTCATGATTGCTATCAGTGATCAGATACTTGTCTCCCAAGCATCCATTCTCATCGCAGCTCTCATTATTCACGACGACATAACCCTATATTCCATGAACATAGTGATCGCCCTAGGGTGTCTCGCGTCAACGGTTCACTTGGGGAGCTTCCCCTTCTATGTAGACCGCATTAAGGACCATAGCACCGCCAAGCTTATTCGTGTCCTTGCTATGATCACTGGCTCAGGAATTCTCATCGTCTTGCTCGTTATCCAGCTATCGTTCAACTGGGATATGGAGACCCACGTCTACTTCACTTGCGTTCTTCGGGACTATCGAACGAGTGGCAAGATGATATGGGAGTACTCTATCAGTTTCATTCTGCAGATGTTCACTCCACTAACGGTGCTTTATGGCACGTATGATGTTGTTCAGCTACTGTATCACGGCCAGCCAGTAGACGACAAGGCTCATGGACCCGATTCCAGAAATGTGTCCCCTGTTACACGACGGAGTCAATCAAACCACGATCGACAACAACTCCCAGACAATGAGGGTGTCGAGCTCCAAAGGCTTGCCAGATTAGAAGAACAAGCTAATCAGGAGAATCATCGCGAGCCTTGCAATCTAGAAGTCGAAGTCCAGGCGATTATCTCCGTTCTACAGCTCATCTCCAGTAGCAACGTAGAAATTACGACATATAACGAGGCAGACTACCAGCATCAAAGATCGATGATATTGAAGCCAAGGGGCACAAAGATTAAGCTCAAAGCGCTACTGAATGAAATCACAGAGTCCAAACGAGAGAATCTCTTGAATAGGTGGCTGAAGCTCAAAGCCCTCAAGATCTTAAGCTCCAGAGAGTTATCAAGAAGGAAGCTTAGAACCCTTGTCAGGTTGACAGCTGAAACATGGGCATTTCACCAATGTCGAGGGTCCTTCGCCTGGAGATTGTTCTGGCTCTGGTTAGGCAATGTCTACGGGGTTTTGACAGTTTTCGCTTCTAGAGCTGTAACAACAGGCATGTCAGGCAATCCCAACAAGATGGGATTCGGCCAAGTTGTGCCGCTAACTCTGCTTGCTCTCCCGATATTTGCAGCTTTGGAGAGTCATGCCGGTAATGTTTACTCAACGCTGTATTCCTGGGTACTCTCTCCTAATAGGACTAGACTATAAGCAAAAACTCAAGGAAATCGAGAAAGCCCATGTTGGTCAAGCGAATCTCGAAACACCTGTTCATGGGGACACGCGGTCCCAATCCAGGGGTCAATCTCCAGCGCAGATACAGAATTTACCAGCGGAGATAGACATCTCGAGTATAAAGACCGTTCTAGATATGCTCAAAGAGCGTTCCAGAGATATTGAATCCCCAGAGCTCTACAATTGGGTAACAGGAGAGGATTTGACCAGCGCACCGAGTCTCCGGATGGGTGTTACGGTTCATGCAGCAGTCATGTTTACTGTCACAACTTTACTCGGCTATTCGATGGCTTATGGCATACCAATAATCATAATTCTAATGATCCTATTTCTGTTTTTCTTTGCCGCTCGTAGGCTTATAGGCCTCTGTTTGGTAGGATTGGATATGAGATCATACCCGATGATCCTCGACCATTTTGGTTGCACTGGTCATTTACCTAGCCAACAATCTGGAAGCCAGGGTGAAAGGATTGCAGTAGCGCAGGCAGCTGGAGGCGCTGGAGAGGATTTGGAGGACCAGGGGAGACAAGGAGAAGCATGAGCAGTAGTGCTCACTAGCCTTTTAATAGGGCTTTCTTGACGATTTTAATAAGATGTCTGCTCATTTTGACTTCTATAGTACTCATTTTCCTCCAATTTGCTTCATTGATATCACTCTTATGAAGACCTGCAATAGTATAGAGGACTATATATCAATATCTCCCTGGTAGTTGATCGTTTTGTATAGCAAGCTGTTCGCTAAACCTTAGGTCCAGTTCTAGGAGTTCAGTCCTTCTTGTCGGCTGTCTGGGGCTTGGACTTTATGCAAATCTGCGATAAGATCACTCGCTTAATGACTCTCAATTACGATGATCAAGCACGTGCGTACTTACAATTCGAAGGATCTCACCAAGGTAAAGGCTTTTTGCCCAAATAATATGGCAGAATATATACTGACAAAGGCGAATCAGGGTCATAACGATAAGAACCCCAAATGGAACGGGCCTTTCTGTGGTGCTTTCTTCCCGAAAGACCATAAACAGGGCGCTCCCTACGTCGGTATCACATTCAAGGTTAGTTACACATCATCCTAAATTGACTCGGTCTGCTAATAAAATATGTCTAGGGGACCGATCCGAAAAACATCAAAGATATCAATGTCGACTCCTCATTCGATCCGATCCAAGTAGACGCCAAACATCTTTTCGGAACAGTCGTGTCCGAAGGCGTGTACAATGCACTTTTTGGAACTTTCAACGATAAAGATAGCGTTTCACCATTCGGTGAGTTATGTTGTCCCCATATCGTTCTATGTATAGTGACAATCGTCTGTTCGATTGAAAGAGCTTATTCTTAAGGCGCTTCAAGACTTTGCACCAAAGCTCAATGTCGAAGATAACACTGAACCTCTTCTCCATGTCACAGTGTGTATTTTCTTCTTCGCGGACCTCACTTCATACTAAGATTCTCATCTCCAGGGACATTCTCTCGGGGGCTCCTACTCTAGCTTCTGCTTCGCTCAGCTTATGATGCAGAACGCCAGTTTGCCTGCTGGCGCCCAACTCGGTGACCTCTACAACTTTGGAAGCCCCCGAGTCGGCCAGAAGGCCTGGTCTCAAGCCTTCTATGAGAACCTTGGCGGCAAATTCCCTGGTGGTGCCTGGAGAATTGTCAACGATCAGGATATCGTTCCCCAAGTCCCTTCGTTGCTGAAGTACAAGCCCAAAACGGGCTCATTCTACCACATTGACAACGGGATACAGATTTTCGAGGAATCTAAGCCAGCGCCCATCGAAACTGAGAGAAACGGCCCCGGAAACGTAGACATAGGGTTGACTCGGATTGGATTTGTCGCAAAGCTAGCCACGGAGAAATATCACTGTGAGTTCTATCAAGACTTTAGCCATCTAGCCAGATCATCTACTAAATTAGATGTCTAGATCCTCCCTCATACTATCAAGCCATGGAGTATGCTCTTGCCAATCAGTAGCTAAATATCGCACTTTTGGTGTAGAATAGCAATGAGGGAACGACCTATATAAATCGTCTTGTACATAATGTCTTCAAGTTAAACGATTCAATTGATGAGAATTATACTATACTTAAACAGTTTAATCAGTTCATACCATCACTCCCTTAAAAGTGTAGAGCCTTATGGCAAGACGAGAAGAGATTACTTATAACTAGAAATTCTCAGCTTTCAAGGATATTGCAACAAGTGCCATCAGGTAACCTAAATGGAGGCGGTTGCCTGTTCGCAACACTTTTGTTGAAGCTTCAAGCAGGGTGGGGTAGAATGATAAACCTAAAGGTGCGTGAATCTGAGTATGGCCATGCGCTTTGTCTGTTGCGTGTGGGCAGACAGTCAAACGGGTAGCTGGGACAAAGCGACTGGCATCTCTTTGCTTCCCAACATGGAATCTCCCCCGGCGTATAGGACTGACACGTAGTAAGTAGGCTCTACCTATGCAGCTGGTAGGGAGGTTTGCCGCGGCGTATTCATAATAGCCGAGTCATGGCCGTTCTGAACAACGATTCGGGCCAAGAGCAATGAGTGTACTGTACCAGGTGCATAAACTAGCAGGTTTGTTATGGTCTAGACTCTCTTACTTCAAGTCACTGCCATCAAGGAGTCGATCTGTCATATCTTGCAGTTGCAGCCAGACTCGTCTGTGCGAAAGACGCGACTTCAATCACAGGCACCAAGCTGTGTTCCACGCGAAAGGTGTAGCCAGTCAAGGTTTTTGATACGTTTCTTCACCTGCAGGCAATGGTGATCCCATCATCGATTAGTTCACGAAAATAGCAGGAACGATAAAATGCCATACCGTCTCAAGCTTCACAGTCTAGATCACTCCAAGGTTTACGGGGAACAAACCCTGCTGCATCACCTTGCATATGCGTGAGAGACACCCATTTCTTGAAAAGCTGAGACATGCAGGAAACTATCTACATGCACGGTCCTTCGCATCGCCAAATCAAAACGGATATCTTCATGAAGTGACGGGGAGACGGCAAGTGGGAGACCCGGCAGCTGAAGATGGGATAGGTTTTCAAGGGCAGGTTTAAACCTGGCCAGGTAATGCCGCCTGATAACGAGTTGTCACGGAGCATGCACGAACGCATAGTGACAATAATGTGGCTAGCTGAGAAGCCAAGAAGACGCTTGATAATGCGAGAAACGTATACGAAGCTGGCCCCCTTCCGTTTCTCCACCTCTAAGGTATTGCCTACAACCTTGTAGACGGGTCAGTGCGCCGGCGGCAACAGCAGAGCTCTTAATCATCATCCATCACATCACATTTCTGGACTAATAAGCAATTTCCTTTCCGACGGCCCGATCTGCGCTAAAGGTTTGTGACTTTAGTGAGGTGCGGGTGGGGGTGGCTCACTCCAACTAGCTCCGGAACCTCGGGGGCAAATCCAACGGGCACCGAGCTTGAGATCAACTATACCGATGAAGAGATCTATTCCAGTACTTATAGTTACATGTAGGTGAAAGATACAAAGTACACTATTAAATAAGGAAATGAATTTATATTTTATCATTATTTACACCTTGAGACATCCTATCCCAGCCCTCGAGATTGTCATCTTATTTGCCCCCATTGTCTTTGTATGCATTTTTCAGTTATGATGATTGCGAGGAATACGGTTTCGCTATCTCCAAAAAGTCGTACCATAATGGTCCGATACCTTTCGGCACATGTTTGCGAGCGGGAAATGTGATATCTGTGATAAAAATGACCATCTGCATTTGACGCTAGCTGTGAGAAGAACCTTTGTGGGGAGAAGCCAAAGATACCGTGCCTCGGCTCATTCCCGCTCAGCTGCTATTGGCTCAGCCATATCAGTCAGTACTTTCTTTGCAGGTGGCTAGATAACTACATATAACGTAGTGGTATTTGGGATGATGGGGCTGGGGTGTACACGCCTGAGCATGGCATGTACGGATAGTGATTGACTTGTCGCATGTAATGTGACTACACCCACCTCGCTCGGCGAGGAACTATCAAGGAGTTTGCGGGGGTTTGAGACAGTCGCCCTTGAAGACTAGCCAGAAACATTCTTCTCTAGATATCACGTTCCTACTGACCCATTGATTCTTAGGATTGTGGTGATCTGTGCCCAGACTGGCTCCTCCGATCAGACACAGGGGTTCCAGCATGGATGATACCGCTGAATGATGCGATACTTGTGTATTTTCAGGATATTTCTGATAGCTTGTGCGTAGTGAACATCTCTTGGAGGTTCCTGGAGGACATGTGAGCACAAAGGCGTGCACTTCCGATCCTAAGGGCGCTGAAGTACCCATCTTCCAAGATAGGTGCAAGAGAGTCAGAAAGCGCCTACTTACCTCTTCTTCTAGCCAAGAGTTACTGCGGCATGCCACAGTGCTAACAGGTTCCTCGCGGGCCGGTCTCTACGCATCTGTTCAAGGTAGACCCCGTGCCGTCCCCTGGTAGGCAATTCGCCTTTAATCGCTTCTCAGCCGGCCACATTATCGGTTTTCTAGCCGAATGGGGATGGGAAGTTCTTATCAAAGTTTCTCAATCTGTTCACTCTTCAATATTCACTTCCTAGCTTGTCACATTTTTCAGCTGTCTCTGTCAGTGCCGTCTTTGATAGTCGCTTTTCAGGTGGTCCCAGTTGAGCACAAGATTCATTATGCTAGCAGGAGTGGCACACTGTTAATAGAAAAACCACATATATAAACGAGCAAATCGCCAGTACCTATCGTAACCCCATGTCCTCACAACCATCCATTTCAAACACATTCTTCTTTTCTTGGAGAAAACAACATGAAGATCACCAATTCGCTTTCGTCATTGTGCCTTATGTGCCTCATTATAGGCTTCACATTTATTAAGCCCACTGCTGCTGCCTGCTGCCCGTGTAATATCTACGGGACTTGTGGAGACTCAAGTGGTTGCACGACATGGGAGTGCTGTGGTACCGGTCCGTGGTAAGCCCTCGCATTAGCCGCTTCGGTGCTAAGCAAATTACTGATTCATCTGACAAGCAACATTCTCTGCTGCAACTGCGACGGGCCCTGTAAAGGCGGGAAATCGACCGAGCTGTCTGATGAGCAGACTGCAAGTCTCTGCCTGTAGGTTTATATCTTCAATGGGTGATGTTAACTAACATGAGTCCTTGCAGAAGCAAATTTGCAGCTGTTGATGTGAATCAAGATGGCCTGATCAGCTTCCTGGAATGGGCACAGAGTCGCGATGCCTTCGCTGGCCTAGGCCTGAACGTCTTAGCTGAAAGATGGAGCCAATACGACTGGGAAGGCAAGGGATACTTGACAAAGGATGAAGCTATGAATCGACGAGTCGCTCCATCAAGCACCGGCTCTGGTAAGTTTCCACAAACGCCGCCTATACATCAATGCTAAAGAGTCCTCAGGTATCAAAGATACCACTATGGTTCAGCAGCCGTTTGGCTATCAGCCAGGACTTCAACGAAAGCTCAAACCCAACGATCTTTGAAGAGGCGCTTGGACACTTCAATGGTTTACTGAGGATAACTGTTCCAAGGGCAAGCACCGGACTGAGGACACGAAAGAAAAAGGCTACTCAATTATTGCTGGTGCAAAAAGCATTAAATTTACTGCCACCCAAGGGTTCTCTATTTACGTATACGGTAGACAAAACTGCAACGGGATCCCCAGAATCATTCCCAGCATCCCCGATTGCTACCCGCTCAATGTAAAGGGTTTGAGCTATAAGGTTATGGGCTAAGTCATCGTATTCAGAGATACGGTATAGGCACAAACGATGAAGAGGTTTATTTACTTAAGAAGCCTACCTCTTATAGTTGATTACTCATGACTCACACTCGGCTCAACTCAGAGCAGGGACTACTCAGAATTAGCAAGGAAAGAAAGAGACCTGGTTGATATTCGCTTTCTGTATCGGGCTGTATCCGAAATTTAACAATACTTTATTGAGCTCTATCTAAGTATAAAGAAAAGATAATTCTTCTACCTGGTATTTTTAATCTATTTCATGATTGTGAAATCTCCAACCCGTCGAGATATCATAAGCTTTAGCTATCAATCAGTGTAGGAGGCTAGGTAATGACCTGTTGCATATTAGGATACCCAAGTTCGCCCATTCATTCACCTCCAGTTCAATATTTCTTATTCCCTCATATGCCGCTACCAATTCCCATTCTCGCCCATCCCAGCCATTCCCCAGTTCATCGAGCTCCAATTAAGTTGATTCATATTAACCGTCAATGGCGCGCTACCCGCCATATATGGCGCCGAAGTAGCGGTATCAAATCCTGGCTGACCGCCTATGTTGAAGAACATGCCCGGGTCACCAAACCCAAAAGGCATCTGAAGCTGAACACCGTCCATTTCCATCCCAACATTATCCTGAGCTTGGGATCCGGCTGACTCATTTCCTTCCAATGACATGTCTGCGGTCTTTCTGTTGATGAAGTCTATCAGCTCTGGTGTCTCGATCTCCCTTTCCGCTTGCTCATATGCCTTCTTCACTGTATCCCAGGCATACAGAACAATATTCGCAAACGGCTTGAAGATGGGATGCCACCTGTCGACATCTGCGCCCTCACACCGAGCTTCGTAGTTATCCTTCATAATCTTCCATCCCCTTTCTACAATGCTGCTGAACGGCTGGGTCTTGATGTGCTGGATGATTCTTATGTAGGCTGGAAATGGGAAGTAAAGTTGCAGAAACCATCGAAATCCTTTCGTTAGAGGTGAGCTTGATAGTTTTGAATCGCATTCAAGCCAATCAATGGCATAGGACACTGCCGCTTCGTGGTTTGCATGGTTGTATGTAGCCGATGACTCGAGATAGACGAGAAAGTCGTTCATTAAGCGGCATGTTGCGATACTACCCCTCGCTGTCCACAGGGTCATGTAGTGAAGGCGATTGTCAACATCACAAAACTTAAGGTACTTGTCCTCTATCATCCTCTCCAGAGCAACATCTCCACCTTCGGGTAGCTTTTTGGCCAACGGCTTCATAAGCGGATTCGTAAACGCAATGTAAAACGGACTATTCCGAGTATACTCCCCAAGCTCACTTCTCACAACAGCAAAAATAGCTTCGGTAGCTTGTTCTTGGACCTTTGGCGCGTTCTTTGTTTCCTCCCGAAGTTCAGAGTCGCTGACGTTCATGGGCAAAGCGCAGTCCCACCCTGGGGCTAGGGTTGTAGGTTTATGATCTCCCAAGGCGCTTACTCGGGAGTCGAAGAGGACAAGCGACCACCAGAGTCGTCGACGCATTTCTGCTTCCAGAACGCTGCTTCTGGCGTTGATGTTTTCGCTTTGGAGACCCATTCGTTGAGCAATGCGCATTGCCACTGCGAGCATGGAGGAGATGGACTTTGGGTGGCTGGCTGAGCGAACGGAGACCTGGATCATTTAGCTGGTTTGTAAGAGCTGAGTTGGATAAATGGCTTACTAGATATAGGAACAATGCAGTCAAGCACTCTCGACTACCGGTACGGAGGAAGTTACTGTTCAGCAACGCCTGCTGGCAACCGAACTGAAACCTCGTGGAGAGTTCTTCCTTGGTCTGTTTGAGCATGTTCTGGCACTCCTCAGGAGTAAGGCTGAGTACAGCCATACAGTAGATACCAAACATGAGAGCTTCAAGAGTTGAAGGGATCTCTTTGAGATTCGACGCAGCTTCGACGATGCGACCTTGGAGGGTAGGTGTGTGCGTGACTTTGAGGAGAGGGTTGACATTGTCAAGGTACACCTGCCAAAGCCTAAAGAGTTGAGCGGGTTCTGGGTGGAGAGTATAGAGCTCGACGGCTGTTTGACGGGAGCCGAAAAGCATGTGTTCATCATTGCTGTAGGATTGATCTTGGGCGTGGCTGATGGCTGTCTCGAAGAAGCTGTCATTAGGGTCGCGATACTAGACGCGGGTCAGTAATGTTTATGATGCGTAATCGTTGGTATCTTATTACCCCTTGACGCATTGCATGCCAAATGTTCCTGTGCTCGTCAGCTCAAACTCATGGCATTGTTAAGGACTTCAACTCACTTGACCTCAGCTACGCCCTCAGCCCTCCCCTGCGACGCCTCCTCATCCCTGTCGGAGTGATAATCATTCGGCGAGCTCTTCTCAGACCCATTATTATCATGAAGCGGATCAAACTTGACATTGTTCTGCTTCATCAACGTCTCATACCTCCTCAGCCTATCCAACAACTCACGCTCCGGAAAACGCCGCCTTCGTTGCCGGGGCTGAGTAGCTGGGACGCACTGAACCCCATGTTTGACACAGTTTGAGCAGGGAAACGTGCGATCACATTTGACCTTGCGCTGTTGGCAGAGAACGCAGGCGAGCACCCGATGGGGTTTGGGTTTTGATGAGTCTGGGGTGGACATGGCGACTTCGGGACTTTGGAAACCCGAGGGACAAGTATTTTCGTATAAAAGTTGGATTCCCGTTGAGAGAAGGAGGTGGACTTAATATGCAGATGTCGAGTTGGGCGTTGAGACTTTTCGTATCAGAGGAATGTGTCGGGCTTTTCTAAGTCCCGAGACGGCCCCGCTTTTGTGCTTACTTGCTGACCCGTGAGGTTATCTCGGTCTTTACTATTGTCCGACTACCAATTTTTATATCAAGCCTGCTGCTCATGATGGCAGTCAATTGGGCAATCCAGGAATAATACTAATCGCTCAGGGCATAATACTGAGCCGTATTACTTCTCATTAGATGCTCAGTCCCTATGGTGTTGGCGTCGGGATAAGAAACTTTCCCGGTAGTTATTTCCATGGGTAAGGTATAGGCGGGGAGTCTTATTGAATAGATGAAATCAATAGGAGATACGTATGCTATCTATGAGTATATTGTCACTCTGGGAAGAGTATGGAGAAACCAAATGGGCCTGTTGGCTGATCAACGTAAGAAATACGTATATCAGCGTCATACCAACGCTGACGTCAAGACTACATGATATCAGCACGCTGAGTGACCTCCCGAATGTCAAGAATATTTCTATGCCAGCCACATTTCAAACAACACCTTGATAGCTAAAGCGATTTTATTGTCTGCAGTTCCTTCAGCCACACTTTATCTCCGATTCGTCAATCAATTAGTCCTATCCCCCCAAATCAGCCGCCATGCCCAGCTATACCGGAAAATGCGTCTGTGGCAACGTCAAATACAGCGTGTCATTGGACTCACCCGATGACGCACGAACTTCACTATGCCACTGTGGAAGTTGTAAAAGGGCATTTGGAACCAATTTCGGGCTTACCACAAAGGTCTATCCACTTCTCTTAATTCAAGGAACCTATAGCTGATAAAATCTAGGTCGCTCTCGATGGTTTCAGCTACGACCAAGGCAAACCCAAGACCTTCAAGCAGGAGAATGGCGTAGTCCGGGAATTTTGTGACAATTGCGGTGCTTTCATCTGTGAATATGGTGTAAGGCCACTCTTGAACTGCTATAAATGCATGGACTGATTTGATGATAGGAACAAGCCGCGGACAAGTTTCGATACATCATGTGGGGTACGTTTGATGAACGAGAAAAGTTTCCTCCAAAGGGAGAGTTCTTCTGCAAGTATAGAGAGACTTGGATGCCAGAAGTCCCTGGTAAGTCGACCCTTTCTGTGTTGAATGGGATACTGACATTCAAGTAGATGTCTTTCACAAGAATGAAATCAAGGACTAGGCAAGGTGACGAGAACGAGGCTGTTGAATTTCTTATTATGCTATCGAGATTCACCGCTGTAAAACTGTCGAGTACAACAAACACGACGCTTGCTACGCTCTAAATTCCTGTCAAAGCCTCAAACTATCTTAATCTTGTCCCAAGTAACTCCATCAGTAATAGCCTCTCCCTGCATTGCTCCGTGTACGTATGCCTCTCCAATGAGACAATAATCACTTCCGTCTCCAACCTTTCTCATAACCAGAGGAGCAGGGGATCCAGAGATAATCCAAACCTCATCCCCGGCTTGAGTCGATTCATTGCCCATCCCCAAATACCCCGTGTCACTAAGGATGGCCCTGCGGTTAATCCATGTTGACGCCATGATATTGCCAGGCGGCATAGCATGCTTTGAAAGTGGTTCCATAAGTTTCTGGAGCTCTGCCTCATCACAGCCATCACTATCTTGAGGTATAGTGTCCAAGCTGGCACAAAGGGATCTAACGAGCTTTGTGCTGGGAAATATACTGTTGGGGAACTTGGCAGCTATTTCGTCCAAGTAACTCATATCGCTAATTGATTGAAGTACGAGAGCATGGCCGGCAGAAGCTGACTTTGCTTCCTTGAACACGTGCTGTAGCGCACGTACAAAATTATGCGCCACGGCCCTCTGAAAGTCCTCGAGTCGGATCAACTTCGAGGGCCTATTTGTAAAATCAGTATCCCATATCAGAGTTCTCCAAAGAACCTCATCTGCCGGTTGGTTTGTAAATGTATAGGTCTTGTCCATGGTAAGAAGAATGTCCCCAAGCATACTGAGGCGGCCTTGAAGGCATTCAAGAAAAGTCTCACCAATCTTTTGGACTGTGCCGAGACAAATGCCAAAGACATCAAGGACCCTTCCAGTGATTGTGAATGGATATTGATTGGGTGAGTGGGGAACGTGGTTGGAAGAATTAACAGTTCCCATAGATCTGAAGTTTGGCCCATGGACACTGTTGTATAACACCGGTGGATAGTCCGGGACCCAAGATGGAAGGCCTGGTGTTTCTCGCACGCTGGGGTCCTTGACGAGGCTGAGATAGACAAGAGAATCAGTCGTCTCGATGATGTTGCAGGCGATATTTCGCAGCAAGTCTTTGACTTCCATGTCGTAATCTGGCTCGAACACCGACGGTAGAGACACCCCCTCTAGAGCTGCCATATGCTTCAAAATGCCATTCCACCCGTAGATGGTGTCCCGATGATCTGTCGCCTTCATTCCAAAGGTTGAGAATAGCACGCGTAGGGGAACCATAGCTGCGGGCTCTGCATGATGCTTTCCGAGGCCAGCCTCCAGATCGAGCATAGCAAGGACACCGGTCCACGCACTTTTCTTGCCTTTGCACCACTCACGAAGTAATTGGATCCTCTCGGCATGGAAGATATTGATGCCGCCACGAAGGTGAATACCAGGCCTGTCCTTAGGAACCAGGTCCACTACAGATTGGAAAAGCCCGCTGTAGTGCAGAAACGTCGCCGTGTAACCCACGTAGTCAAAGCACGTGAATCTGCCATTACATGGAATGAGCACGTCGCTTGTTAAGGAAAACTCTTGGATTATCCAGATACGGGTAAATCAATGACTCATGTAAAGTGTGACCAAGCCAATAGCTTCTTCTTGATCAATAGGGTCCATACCATAGCGCTCCGGCATGATTGATAAGTCAGAGCTGAAATCCCAGGTCTGCGTCCGCATCATACGAAGCGTCTCAGGAACAGACGCAGCGCCGAGTCTGTCGACTGCTTTGAGTCCCGTCTCTAGCTCAGTAAAGGCACTTCCAAGCCAGACAATAACGCGGTTTGCCTTTCCGTAGATCTGATTCATGACCGAGACTTGCGGAGATCGCTCGTTGGAGTTGGACTGGTTGATACAGAGCGCGTCTATCCAGATGGGAGTCTCTGAGCACGAGACCTGCAATTCAACAAGTGCATCATAAAGGTTCCACTGGACCTCGAATAATAGCTCGTTCAGAAGTATCGTTGTGTTGGTAACCTTATCAGTAGGTGAGGGGCTGTCTCGCGGTGAGCCCCAAGTGTAAGAAAGCGCATTGTAGGTGAGGTCTGAAGCACCAAGGAGGGGGTGTTTCGTGAGGGTGACACTGGGGACTTGAGCTTTTGTGTCTGGATGAGTGCCCGACGAGATGGTCGCCAGGCGAAAGCACTCAGTATCGAGCTCGTCCGAATAGTATTGCGCCATAATTATGAGTTGCGATGTCCAACGCAGATCAGAGGGCACAGAAGAGGGGTAAAGAGAGCCTTGATTCCTAGGATCAGAAGAAGAGCTGCTAGTAGCCCTATAAGGCGACCTAGGGTCTTTTTGACATCCCCTGCCTAGCTTGCGCTCTAATCACCAGTGAAATACAATGGAATGGGGAATAGTCGGTCAATTATAGAGCCCTTTGAGCCAATAGCTCCCTGTGAGAAGGTACTAGTATCCGCAGCCTAGCTGGGCTTAGTGGTAGGTAAGCAGTCCAATCACAGGAAGCATGTCTTCGACACCTGGTGGCAGATAGCAAAAGTGGACATATAGTTTCTCTATGTAACATTGAGACGTTTCGCAATTTTCGCTGAGGCCTATTCAGGCTTACGTGAGTAGTTTTTATTCTTCTGAGGTTGCATCACCAAGCGGTTAGTGAGAAATGCATTAGCACGTATAGAAATATCTGTGGCCTTAAACGAAGGTTGGATATACGACAGTCTTGCACGAACTATAGTCTTGATAATAAACAGCTTCGGGAATAAAATATCAGGCAGTTTCAACATAAACATGAAAAACAAACTAATAACAAGTTCCAGTAGACATTCGATCGGCTAAACATCTTTCATAATAAACTTCTTGTAAGCATCCTGCAGTCGACGCCAGTTAGTATAGTCTCAAGCACTACAGCGGAAGAACAGAAAATGTGTCAACGTACCTCGAACTTTGGATCTGATTTGACCTGATACGCAATACCGGTGTATTCAGTGTCAGGCAGATTAAGCTCCCACTTCTTGACAACCTTTTCATCCACCCGAAACACAACCTCTCGCATCGCATCCCCCCAACTAAACGTCATCCCCGCCATCTTCCCAGCCCACGACCCCCTCACATCCCACTTGACTAATCGCGCTCTGCTCAGGGAACTAGCGAAACTGGCGCTGTTCCACTCAAAGTTCCACGACACCCAGCGCATCGCGTCCACTGCAGCATTGGGTCTCTTGTCAACCTGTGCGAAGCCGATTTCCTCCTTTGGGTCCTTTCGGGGGAGCATTGCGGCGGAGAAGACTGGGAGGGCTTGGAATGTTGCTTCCTCGGCGGTGGGTTCAGTGTCGTCTTGGACGTGGACGCGGAGAACTTTGTCTTGTTCGGACCAGGCCATGCAGAGGGGCAGTGAGGGAGTTGGCTGTCTTTTGCCGGCTGGTTGGGCTATGATGGTAACAGCTCTTTTGTAAACGCCAGTCCATTCCATGATCTCTCGCATCATCTTCATGTCTATACGCGAGCCACGGCTTCCATACTTGGGGCTCTTTCGTTTGGGGCCATAGTTACTGATTCCGTTAGTAAGGAATCTAATCATCGTGGCAAAGTTACTTACTGGATAGCCACTGCTACAGGAGTTCCGTTATATCCATTCCAGACCACGGAGCCACTCACGCCAGCTTCAGTATACGTCAGATACTCAAGCTGATGCTGTTTCAGTATAGGATTGACGAAGCGTCCTGTACTGCGTGTAGGCGGCTCGCCAGGCTTGGCGTTGATCAAATAGCTGGAGATGTTGCAAATACCTTCAAGTCTCTCCTCCTCAGCAAGTCTTAGAGCGAATCCAAATGCTGTCTGGGGAGGGGAAGGCTTGTTGGTCTTGGGGATCATAATGATACCAAAGTCATCAATGGCAGATTCTTCGTTGGGCTTGGTCGAGAATACTTTGCTGACCCGCGTATCTTTCTCAAGAATCTCCACCCCTTTGTGTTGCTCCCCGAGTTCAGACCACCAGGCCCGAAGGTTTTGGGTCCTTTTGCCGTTCTCATCCATAAGGTTGTGGCCTGCTGTGAAGATGACAGCATTGTCCTGGCCAGGGATATTGACAAAGAAGCCATTGCCACCTTTCTCTGCAACGATGTATCATGTTAGATATTGAACGAGCATTGGAATTCTTGGGATACTTGCCGGCTCCGTCTTTGGTAAATCTTAGCTTCGCAACTGCTTGGCCGATAATAGCGTCACTGATTGAATTGAGACCATAACGAACCGGGTCTTTCTCTCGCTCTCTACCAACATCTCCACCTCGGCGGTCTCGGTGCCAGAGGTTCTGGGGAACCAGCGACGATACCATCTTGTCTTGGCTTGACTGAAGAGAAGCAACGGGCAAATCGAGGATCTACCAGTCCAGTAATCTGTCTGAGGTGCCGTAGCTGGTTACCAATGGCTACTTCAACGCCGAGCACATCAGCAACTCTATCATTGGCAATGCCCCGCTAGAGGTTGCTTTGATCACAAGTTAACTCAGCTTCACCATGATGCTGATCATTTACCAGATCCAGAGTTTATTGGAAGCAGTGCGACCTCTCCTGTCAGATCAGCAATCTCCTCCATTGGGCATGCACCCAGTGAACTCAGCGCTGACAAGTTGCAGATCACTTCCCGCATTTAGTTTCACACAGAAGCACTACAACCTCTCAGGCGAGGGACGTGCCGTACCGGCTATAGCCCAGCAAATAAGCCGAAATGGAGGTCACCCACTCACCAATGATTTGGGACTTTGGTCTGCTCAGCCAGCCCTTTTTGCATGCCAGGTCTTTTCTTCAGTATAGATGCATGCTAAGAAAGGTATCAGCAGACAGACTTTGTGCAACTTCGCATAAAGAAACGCAACACCACCATTATCAATACGGTATTCGAAGAGAATACGCGTACTGTATGTTCCAAGGTCAAGATATGCAGGGAGTATACGAATGCGGAGAGCTGAAAGGTGAGATGATGTCAGCTCGCAGTATGGAGGTCAAAGCACACAGTATGTCTGAGGCCAGGACACCATCCTAGCTGTGTAATTGGATGGACTTTTTGATAGTCGAAATCTTTGCACAGTAGCCTGCAATTAAAGCGGCGTGGTTATGAGACAACGAGCCATGACGATGATCTTTATCAGCGCCATAAATTAGAAGGCAATGCCGCGATATCATACCGCAGCATAGCAATTGAGTTCTCCGTCCCCGTCTATCACATCATTTATATCACCAAACCTCTTGAGCCTTGACAATTCATCATGAGCGGCGAAATCAGAACTATCGCCCGTGCCCTTCGCGCTGCGGGCCACAACACCCTTCCCAACGGTGACCTCACTTTCCTCGAGATTCAAGGCCGCCGCCTGATCGAGAAGGTCTATGATGGCGACGAGCTCAAGGACCAGCGAATGGTAGCCACCGGACTGAGGGAGGGCTCAACAGCAGACTACGCCGTGGCCAAAGACAGGGTGAGTACGTCAAATTACATGCAAGCTGCACTACTCTAATATGTGACGAACAGACCTTCGCTGTGTACATCGGTGACGATGGCATTATCAAGGTCAGTGAGTACGATGAGGATTCCGAGGAGTGGGATGAGGCCGATCTCGAAGGCCTCGGTGATGTTCCTGTTCATGATGAGAGCCACATCGCTGTTGCAGGACTTCCAAGCATGAACCTGGTTCTATACCAAGCACAAGATGGTACTATCAAGACCGTCAAGCACGACAAGGAATCCGATACATGGACTGAGGAGTTCGAAATCCCTGGATCCGCGGCCACTGGAACTCCTCTTGCTGGGTTTACAACCGACGAGGCTCTCGTCGTGAGCTTCTTCGGGGACGACGGCGAGATCCATGTCCACAGTCGGGACTTTGAGAACGGTGACTGGACTGGTAAGCATAGCTCAACCTCCTCTTCATTGTCAGCCTATCTAACCTCAAGCAGAGGAGACTATTTCTGACTCGTCTTTCGACGATACCGTCAAGAGCATCATCGTCGCCAAAGATAAAGACAGCGGCAACTTCGAGGCCTATGTCTTGGCCAACGACACAGTCTACAACATCACCAAGACCGGCTCTCGCGACACCGTCGGCTCTTTCGATCAGGGTGGAGACTTTGTGCCCTCCACTAAAGCTGAGTCTGGTGGCTGTTACGGCAACAACTGGGGCAACTATTGTCCCTCCTATACCTGCTATCGCGGCTGTAGATGCGGGTGTGGACAGGGCTACATGTGCGGTTGCTACAGTTGCGGCTGCGGATGCCCTCGTCCCCGTCGTTGCCCGCCTTGTTGGTAATGTTGGCTGGACAGGCTACTATGCATGCTTCGCATTGAGATGCGCCCTTCCTTCTTCTCGGTAGTGTGACATTTGAACTTACATTCACTCATAGATCCTATGTATCAATTCGTTAGTCGACCCCCTAGTGGGTGCTCAGATAACAATATACTTTATTTAACTCCAAAACATGAACCTCAACTGGTGTGTGCAATCTGTGTCCAACGGCAGACATGTGAGGTTGCTTGTTGGGTCCGAAGCCTCTGCTCTTTAGTTACAGAAGTTTTCAATAGCCAGGATACTCATTAAGTTCCAGAACCTAAATAATGAGTAAT
Source organism: Fusarium sacchari (assembly GCA_017165645.1). Taxonomy (NCBI): domain Eukaryota; kingdom Fungi; phylum Ascomycota; class Sordariomycetes; order Hypocreales; family Nectriaceae; genus Fusarium; species Fusarium sacchari. The sequence goes on from JADANP010000003.1 coordinate 4,195,251, forward strand.
CACAACTCAACAGACGGGTTTAGATTCGCTTTTGATCAGGGCACCATTGAGGTAAGATCATGATAAGCATCTACCAGCGACCTACGATTCTTAGTAAATACCAGATCAGAAGGACAGACTTCACGCAGCTTGGGTACTATCTGCACACTGTTGGCGACCCAATTACATGTCCTGGATTATTCTAAGCAACTGCCGAAAACACAAACTTCATGATAAGCCAAGCCATGACAACGGTGCCATTCAAGCGGCAAAGCACTGTCTGACAGATACTGTGGTCCTCGTATGGCTGCAATGCATAAACGTCGAGGTTGTGTCGCAGTGCATATTGTATTCAATATTGCAACCCAACAAAAGCCGCGTCATCTCAGCCATCAACTTACAGAACCTCGGTGTAAATCTTGAACGGAATTGGTCGGCCACCGCTAGATTTGGATGTAGAAACTCCTGAAGCCCGTTGGGGTATCATTTTGTGACAGTGGCGTAAAATGTCAAAGCTGAAATGCAGACTGAATATTGATCATGGGACTATCTGTCGAGCCAACCTTGATGCCATTGATCAGTCTCGGCTATATGCTTCAGCAGGGTCTTTTGTTGGTGGCGTTATTATACGAAGCTGAATTGTAAATTGACTTGTCACTCATGTTCAGCTGCGAGTCGGTCATGCCGCTGCCGAAGGATCCAAAGGGGAAGCATGTAGCCTGAAAAGAGCTCTAGAATGGCATGTGACTGGGAAAATGTGTGCTCTAGGCAGTTAATGTCCTCGTGAAATCTCTCACTTATATCTCAATTTCGACAGCTCGCTATTGTAGCACCACTCTCAAATCATCTTCTCGCAGATACGAAGTTTTTACCTCTTTGTGATTCCAATATGACTGACATCTTTGTTGATGCCCGAAAGGGCTCTCTTACTTCCACCAAGCTAGACGAATATCTAGCCAAACCCGTGGATATCAACGCCCAAGACCCCAAGACTGGCTTCACGGCTCTCGGAATGGCAGCTAAGTATGGACGTCTTTCAGTCGTCACTCTCCTTCTCGATAAGAACGCCTCTCCCAGAGCTATGAGCAAGCCAGGCATGACTCCACTGTACATCGCTGCCAACGGTAACGGTGATAGAGTCAACGTCGTGAGAAAGCTTCTTGAGAAGGGTGCTCAGGTCGATGAGACCAGCCCAGAAGTCGATAATGATACGCCGCTCATGGTGGCCATTACTCACGCTAGAGACCCTGTTGTTGTGAATATGCTCATCGACGCTGGGGCTTCACTCCAGGTGACGAACACTAAGGGCGAGACGGCAAAGGTACTCGCTGAGCAGTCAGGTAATCCTGCTATTCAGCGTGCTGTGTCCCCGCCTGGGCAGCAGATGGCAGGCCTCCCTGAACTGATCAATGCCTTGGTGAACTTTGTATTGTTCATCTTGGCGTATGTGAACAGTGGAGTCATCAACGGTGTCGTCAAGGGTGTGGTATCCAACCTATACCATATTGGACAAGCTCCGCCAGACCAGACTTTGGCTCAGGTAAGCCATACGAACTAACCAGCGAGATGATTGCTAACTAATGATAGGACTTGGATAATCCTACTACCGTAGATGATTTCCAAAGGGGAGTCGAGAAGTATGTCGAGGACAGTGACCTTGGACAATTCTTCGCTCCCGGCAACGATTACCTGCAAACGGTTGCTGAAAAGGCAGTCGAGTTGAAGGAAGACAAAAGCAACCACCTCAACGACCCAGAGCAGGTGAAAGGACTAGTCAAGCTTGCCTTGTACCAGCCAATCTTCTACTGCGGTACGTCATCCCCTCATGAATCAAGGAAGCACTAACTAAATCTCCACAGATGACAGTGGCTCGATGCAGGCCAACATACTCGACGCCAACGGCAACGTCGTCAGCACAAGAATGGTAGCCATGAGAAGTCTAGTCCAGCGCATGGCCCGTATCGCAACACGTCTTGTGCCCGATAACTCAGGTGCTCATCTGCGCTTCATCAACAGCGATGACCAGGGCAATGACCTCACTGCTGATCAGATCGATGCTCGTATACAGTTCCAACCAGGCGGTGGTACCAACATCGGCACAAACCTGAAGAAAAAGGTTTTGGAGCCGCTGGTCTTTAAGAAGCTTGATCAGGATGGCAAGTTGGACAGGCCGTTCCTTGTTCTCACTATCACGGATGGTGAGCCTAGCCCTGAGCCTGTCGATACGTTCAAGAAGACGATCGAGGAGTGTGGACGACGGCTGGAACAGAAGGATTATCCCCAGGAATGTAAGTTGAGACCTTTGATCCGTACCAAAGAATATGCTAATTGGGGTGACTAGCAACCATGTTCCTCATCAGCCAAGTTGGCAATGACCCGCATGCTGATCAGTTCCTCGACTCACTCTCTGGTGACACTGCGATTGACCGTGTTCTGTTCCGCAGCTCTGGTGTGTTTTTCATTGCAAAGGAGAGTCCATTAGCTAACTCATAATTAGAGCGCCTGCACGAGAAGTATGCGGAGCTTCGTGATAATGAAGCAGACCTCGAAGAATGGGTAAGACTCTCCTCAACCAACAGGCTTTCAGCCCATTGACTAACCAACAACACTATAGCTCTTCAATATTCTGATGCAGCCTATTACTGGATGAGATTGATGCACATTCTACAATGTTGGCCTTCTGAGATCGGTGGTCCTGTTATGGAAGTTCTTCCCACGCCAATAGTCACTGTCATGGTTTATTTCAGAACTATTATCGATAATTATTGTATAAGTGAAATCATTTGTCTGAGAGATGGCATACCAATCAATGAGTTACCTGCCTTGTCGTATGGACCCTGTACAAAGTGGTTTAGAATGGAGACTTGGCATCCTCTCTTCTCCGACGGCATCTGCCTCAGAATCCTCACCAATATCACTGCTACTATGCAGCTAGGATACAATAAGCTTACCCCTAGCAAGAGATTTTCTCCGTGCTAACACTAAATTTAAGCTTACGACTCGTACTACGTCAGTGGAGTGTGAAATTTCCGAGAGTGCCACGTATAGCACGAAATGCGACCAACAACGCGAATGGCTCCAAGGTTTGCCTCGCTGACACTGACAAGATTTTCAGGTAATTTCGACTGAGATTCTTCAGGGTATTCTATGTTTTAGCTTAGTGATATGTGAGCACTTCTACTCAAGAAAATATCATGTAGATTAGCATTAGTCCTTGCTGTGATGTAATAATAATACAGTGTCACTCTCGCTGCCTGAGCTAGACCTGACCCTATAATAGTACATAGTTTTCCAAGATATACCATTCTCCCATCTAATCGTCCTCGCTATCGCTCGATCTATGCCTTGTAGTTCTTCTGAGCCCTCCTTTGGTTGATGGGTAGACCGTCGGAACCCTCATTCTCGCGGCGGCAGTTAACACCGGCTTCGTTACCGCAACGGGCAGGGAGAAGACAGCAGCCATCATTATCGCGGAATACTTCCAGGCCGTCGCTTGCCCTTCCTAGTGAGACGCAGTCTGGGCCGTCCGGAAAGCCACAGCTGTGATAGCGCGTTAGCAGGGCTGATCTCGATATGAGGGTGCAAATCAAGGCCTACCCATTCTTGGCGAGGACGCCAACGGCAAAGAGAAGTGAGATCAAGGCGAACTGCATTTTGTGTGTGGGAGAAGAAGAAATGGCACCGGGCCTTGATTGGAAAGAAGTAAAGGTTTGCGAAGAGGATAAACTAGTGCTAAGACGAATAGGAATGAGAGAATAGTAAAATTCATTTCATGGGATCCCTTCTATCTATTTATATGCTCGACGAAACAAATCGCCTGAATAATGTGATGATGGCTTTGTCTTGGCTGAAACAGCGCCTGGCCTGTAACAAAGGTTAAAACGCAGGAGTTCTTATGCAGCAGCTCCACTATGATATTACCAAGATGGGTAATTCTGATATCGTCAACATCCGAGAACTGTTAATGAAGCATTTAAAGTAAAGGGTTTCCCCAGTCATGTAATACAATTGATAGTTTAGGCTATTTGAATAATTCAAGGACGCTCTCAGTAGGAAGTAGCAAAACTCGGGCGTGTACACTGTAGCATTGAAATGAAACAGGCACGGCCCTCCTTGAGCCTTTGGCTGGGCTAGGCCGACATAGGCTGATCTGGGGAGCCAATATTTGCATCTTGCACTTTACCTCTCGATTTCGCAATATTGTCGTCAGTATCGACTCCTCGATTCTCATCAACATCTCAATCTCAAGAAATGACTCCCACGAGCCCCATTGCCTCTTCTTACTAACAGGTTGTCTCCAGTGCGGAAGCAAAAAGAGTTCTCAAGTCCCAGTTTGACATCGACCCTTCCGAACAGCAATATCTCCTCGAGTATTACAGCCTTGCGAAAGAGGGTAAAACCAACTACATCTCATCCGAGACCTTCCACGATATTACTGGAGAGCATGCCACGGAGCTGGAGAACTTTCTTCAAGATCTACGAGGGTGAGATGAGGCCAAAGAAGAAGGCCAAGCATGACCATAAATGATAAACGGTGTCATCTTGAGGAATAATCTGTTGAAAACGATTGCCCAATTCAAACTTTGGAGACTCTAGGAAGATTAGACGTTAATTATTACTTTTACAATTTATTATTGAGTGCCTCATTTTACGATGAACTCAAAATATCGGCAATGATCTCGCATCGTATTCTCAACAAAACCAACCAATCATGTCGTATCTCCCTCCCGAACAGCCCGATATCAAAACCCTAATAAAACAACCATAAATC